>CM049928.1:3845000-4582500 GCA_027405835.1 Asclepias syriaca
TCTTCTTTATCAGTAGCTTGTGATGATGATCAGATTCTTGATCAAGAAGAACAAGATGAAGAAGTAGCCATGAGTTTGATTTTGTTATCAAGACATCATGTCTTAGGTTGTTGGGATTCTCAGAAATCCTCTGTTTCTGCTTCTGCTACTGCTCCTGTTGTTGAATCCTCTGTGAACAATAATTCTGAGTTTCTTGAAGCTCGATCATGGAGTCAAACTACTCCTACTCCAAAGATGATGAAGAAAGAACAGCAGCAGCAGCCCAAGATTAATGTGGTAAAGATGGAGTTGGATTCTGTTAGTCTTGATTCTGAAACATTATTAAAGATGAAACAACAACAACAATCTGATGATGATCCATTTCTTGAATCATCCAAGAATCTGTGGATCAAGAAGAAGAAGAAGAATAAGAGAAAGGGAATTGATTTGTACGAAGAGAATAATGAGGTGAAAAAGATCAAATTTGAATGTACATCTTGTAACAAAACCTTCCATTCTTATCAAGCTTTAGGTGGGCACAGAGCAAGTCATAAGAAGATGAAAGGTTGCTGCTTTGGTTCAAAAATTGACAGCAGTGAAAACAGTACTGAAACAGCTGACAGTAAATTCATAATCAAATCTCAATCTTCCACCATTGATGATGGGATTGAGATTCTTGATTCTGCAGAAAATATGAAGAAGAAGATGAAGAAGAAGAAAGAGAATAGTAATCATGAGTGCCCAATTTGCTTCAAAGTTTTCCCATCAGGTCAGGCTTTAGGTGGTCACAAAAGGTCACATTTGATTGCTGCTGAAGCAGCTGCCAAAAACAAGAACAACAGCAGCAAGACACAAGTTATGGTGGTTCAGAAGAAAGTTCCAGAAATCAGAGACTTTCTTGATCTAAATTTGCCTCCAGAACAAGAACAAGAAACCAGTGATGGAGTATACTTTAATCCATGGTGGATGATGATGGGAAGCAACAACTGCAGTCACAAGAATGAGCAACAACTAGTGGGATTACTCTAAATCCTAAAAAAATTCAATCTTTTTCCTTCTTTGTTTTAAAAAAAAAAAAAAAACCCTAATTCAAAAGTGTACAGATTCATTAATTCATTACAGCAGCAGCAGCAGCAGCAGCAGTAGTAAACACAAAATTCTATTTTTAGCTACTTAGCCCACCACCACCACCAATGCTAAGTAGCCACCTAATTTTGGATGTATTTTTTTTTTCTCTTTTTCTGAATCTTGTTTTTTCAACAGACACAAAAGAAAAGATGTAAGCTGAGATTAATTTTTCTTCTTTTTTTTTCTTGTGAATCCATCATTCAAATGAAATGAAATGGACCCTTTTTTTTTCTTGAGTTTTTCTTTTGAGTAGTAAAAAAATTTGTCATTTTCTCTTACTTTGCAAAGAAGGAAAAATGAGTGAGGTGTTTGAAATTTTGGGCTAGTAATTGTCATGGAAGTTATGAGAAGATAAAAAAAGATCAAATTTTTAATATACATATACATACATACATACATATACATACATATATGTGGTGTAGAAGATTGAAGAAAAGTTAGGGAGAGCTCAAAAGGTGGTTGTTTAGTCAGTCACACACACACACCTACTACTACTACCATAAGAAACATAACAACTCATCTCCATTCTCTCATTGCTCTTTCTTTCATTAACTATTGTACTAATTGTGTTTAATTTATCTTCATCTCTCATATGTCATGTTTCTTCTTAATTACTAAAGTGCAGACATGTGGATTGGACCCTTTTTCCTCTCTTTACAAATTCATTCACCAAATTATAACTTCATTTACGGTGAAAAAAAATTTGATTTTCTATGCAAAGTTTCGAGCTTGAACCATTTTAATGAAAATTTTCTCGAGCTCCACTCTAATTTATTTAATTTAGTAATAAAAGTATTTATTCCTATATATATATATATATATATATATAAAGAACAATCAATTTGAAACCGAAAATTAATTTAGAGTTTGTAAATTTGATTACAAGTTTAAGTCGGTCACGTATACAAATTTCAGAAATAAAAATCAATGTACATATGGTTGATGAGAATGTTATGGGCACCATTTAATTTCCTGGAAGGAAAATAAAAATTCTTCTAAACGGTTGAGATATTATAATATATATATTTATTTAATTTTTAAGGTATTTTCGTTTTTATTACATATTTAATAATACATATGAATTTGGACATAAAAAAATAACGTACGAAAAAAAAAAAAAGAAAAAAAAGGCTAAAAAGTTTGGGGTTGGAACCTTTTACCAGATCCCAGCATGCATTTAGCAACTTGATGATTGCTTTCTTCCCATTTGTTTCCCCCAATTTTATTCTAACTTAATTAAATTAACATCAAAGTCAAATTCCTTTAAGTTTAAAATCAAATAGTGTAATTTGTGGGTATATATATATATATATATATAACTTGTGTTTCTTCGTTAAGTTAAATATTTTGAGTTGATTATTAGTACTTAAACTCATTCTTATATACTATTATATATTTATATTATTTATTAATGTAAGATAATATATCATAAATCATGTAGGATCTGATATCAAACTCTATAAATTTGTTTATAAACAAAGTTTGAATTCAAGATTTTATATATAAAGAATTAAACTTTTTTTATTTAGACGAACATGGTTTGCAACTTAAAAAAAAAGTTTATCTTAAATCTTATCTCATTTATGTAGTAATTCGAAATCCCACGTCGCATTAGGAAATGTCTAAGTAGTTATTAAAGAGAGATATGAAGTACTCAAAATAGGTGAATTCACTTCAAGAACTTACAATATAATTGGACATTGTTTATGACAATTTGGGCTCTTATGGTAATAATCTCTTTAAAATATGTAGCAAGAATTATTTTGTTTACAGGCTGAGTTTTAGCCCGACCCAATTAAAACTAAACCCGAGCCCACTTTTCAAATTTGCTAATGACGACGTTTCCGTATTAGGTGTCAAAGTTTTTGAAAAAAAAAATAAAGGAAAGAAAAACAGGCGTGAAATCTTCCATTTCCATAGCTGGAAGCCAAATCAATTCCTTCGATAAACCCTGGGAATCTTTTGAATTAACGTCCAGAAACGAGGGAAGGAATCATTATTTTTTGAGGAACTTGCCAGGTATATAAATTGTTTTTTCTGAAATATGCTGTTCTTTTAGCTTTGGTATAGAAGTGAAAATGGTGAAGAAATGTTCTTTGTCTCTCCTTTTGGGTGGTTCTTTTTTTGGGAACTTTGTGTATAAAAAAACAGGAATTGGACAAAGCTTATTTGAATATTTAGAGGAAAAAAAAAAAGAGGGAATCTTGTTTTGGTCAAAATATTTTTAAAAATTTTGTTTCTTTGCTATCAATTTGGCACAAAAAGATTGCTAATTGAAGTCTACTTTTCTTTCTAGTTTGAAGAATTTTATGGGCTTTTGAGTTTTTGTAGCTGATGAGTAGTTTTTAATTAGTAGTGAATTTTTGTGTGGGCTGCAGATGTCCAGGCGCTCCCGCTGTGGTAGTGAGAACACTTTTGAGGTTGAAGATCTATTGCAAATTAGGACCAGATGTAAAGAGGTAAGTTTTTTTTTTTTCCAGTTTTTTCATAAAGTTCAATAAGTCTTAGTGCACTGGAAGATATTTGGTCTATGGCCTAGAAATGAAGTGATTAGTCTTAAGGGATTCTTGTTCCAGTTGCTGATGGTCTATGGAAATGGAGGCTTCGCAATTCTTACTTGTTTACTTATATTTCTTTTAACTGATATGTTTCTTCCTTGGGGGAAAGAAAATGTTCCCTAGTTTTTTTTTTTTCAGCTAGTAATTTTCAAGCCTATGTTATATATATATATATATATATATATAATATATATATATATGATGCTAACTATTTTATTTATGAATTCTTGCTGTGGCAGTAGTGAAAAACCTTTTTCAGAATATAATTTATAATGAACAATGCTACTGTGTTTACCAACTCATTTATTTATGTGTTTTCTATTGTAGTTGAGGAAGGAGAAAGATCTACTGAAAGATTCACAACCCCAGAGCTTTGGGCTGATTAGAGTAATTTTCTTACTGTTATCTGCTTTACTCATTCTAGAAAGTCCTGTTAATTATCGACATTTCCTTTGGGCTTGTTCTTGGTTATTGCTGCTGAAAAAAAAATGTGCTTTTCGGGAAAAAATGTTAAATTTAGTATAAATGTTTTACTTTTAATAAAAATTTATACATCACTTTTATTTTTAACTGCATCATTGAGCAAAAGCGATTTTGAAAACGCACATCCAAGGTAGCTTTTCCCCAGACACAGCCGTTTTTAAACTAGAAGCAGCTCTTAAAAAGGCAATTGAAAACACCTCACACAGTTTTTAGCTGCAGAGAAATGTTCAAAGCTGCTGTTTCAATAGACTGAGACCAGGGCCTTTTTGTATTGAGAATTTTATGCTTCTAGCATAAGTTGCATGGAAAATTAAGATTCTCAGCAGTTTATGTTGTCTTTAAATAATCTTGTTTCCTTACAAGGGAAACTGTTGTGAATCTTAATTTTTCTTCAGATAAACTTTGTTTTCCATGTGAGAATGGATGGTAAAGGAAAAATGAAATTTCTTCGCCTATCTGTTGGCTGTCATAATCAATAAATTCTCCACATGATATTGAAGCAACCAAATGGTAGGTTTCCATATTGGACCTAATATTTAATGTCCTTTGATGCAGAGTTTGGAGTTCCATGTAAATGCATTGTCTGAAGCCCAAAAAGAAGATAAGAAATGTATACTTCAGTTGAAAAGAGAGCTGAATAATTGTTCTCAGGAAATAGGTGGTTGCCTTTCTCTTTTCCTCATTGCAATTCTTTCAATTGTTTTATCTGTTCCTCGTGAAATCAAGCAACATATTACAACTATCCCTCATTATTTCATTTGAGCAATTTTCCATCTGTTTCTGGGTTGAGATGCTGGGTCACAAGTAGAAAAAGCTTTTATGTTTCAGTGCCGTCAATCACCATCGTGAACAATTTGTGAGAGTATCAAATTTCCACAGTTGGCTTCTTTTTATTAACTTCAGACACAGCTTTCACTATTGGAATCTTGCCATTTGCTGTGTTATCTTTTATTTGTTACTTTTTCTCTGGAATAATTTCAGCAGTCCCATAGGAGGAGTGTCTTTAGTATTTTCAGAAATAAGAATAAAAAAAGTAGTCTCTTCCATTTTCAGTGATGGTGATTATTGTTAATGCTTACCAATTCCGGTGTTTTTTATTTGTTGCAGATTATTTGCAGGATCAACTATATGCAAGAAATACAGAAGTAAACTGTCTGGAGGAGCATGTCAACAGCCTTAAATCGGAGATGGAAAGAATGCAAAATCTAGAAGAAGAGGTTGCAAGGTTAAGGGAGGAGTTAGAGGCGTCCAATTTGGAGCGCTTTTCTTTGATGAAGGCATTGGAAAATAAAGATTCGGAGCTACAAGATGCACGCTTGTCCATGGAAAAACTGGAGGAGTCAATTTCAACTGTTGGACTAGATTATCAATGTGAAATAGAGAGCATGAGACTTGATTTATTGTCATTGGAACAGAAATATCTTGAAGCAAAAAAATCTCAAGAAGAAATATCTCAAGAAAATGCTATTATGAATAACTTGATTCAAGATTTTAAGACTAGATTCCAGGATGACAAGAAGGTTATTAAATGCTTAGACACGGTAAATAAAAATCTACAGGAAAAGATTAAAAATTTGGAGATGAATGCTAAAGTATTCTGCCAAAAGGTGGAAAGACAGATGCAGAGCTGTCCGGTAGAGATAAAGCAGTGCACAACTGAATTGGAAGAAAATTCCAGGTATTTCTGAGGCATTTTTCTCTTCTTCAGAAGGGACAAACATTCTATTAATTTCATTACTATGTGAATGATTGACACATTAATTTGTGTTAAGTTTTCTCTTTCTCTTGGGGCATGTTCATGATAAAGAGTGCAATTTTCACTTGAAGTTGTTTCCTAGATTATGTTACCATATCATAAACCATGAAATGTGTAATTTATTTTTCGTTCCTCTGTGGTACTCTTCTAGAACATATGGTAACATTTTGGGGCCAGTCGTTTCGAAATTAGTTGCCTTTGGACAATCAAATGCAGAGTTGAAGGAGAACATGGATAAAATGTCAACTGAGATACATGATCACAAGCTTCTTGTGAGGCAGCTTAAGGTACTAGTTTTTATACTGTAGAACAACATTGTTTGACATTAAGCATTGCAAGTTCACTTGATTGCAATTTCCGAAGAAATTCAGTCCAATGCTTGTTTGTTAGGAAGAGTTGAAGGAGGGAAGATTAAGAGCAAAAGAAGAAGCAGAGGATTTAGCCCAGGAAATGGCTGAATTAAGGTATCAGATGACAGGGTTGCTTGAAGAAGAGTGCAAACGCCGTGCGTGTGTGGAACAAATATCTTTGCAAAGAATATCAGAGTTGGAGGCTGAGGTATTTTGTTACATTGATATTTCACTTTTTTGGTTTCCTTTTTTATCCCATCTAAACTACTATCCCCCTGATTTTCATTCCTCTTGTGTTGAAGCTTGAAAAGGAACGGGGCAATTCCTTTGTTCTTCAAGAAAAAGAAAAATCTATCAGTACTATCAGACATGGCCATGCAGCTTGATATGTAACAGAGGATTAGAACTACTGCAATCCCTTTTGAGCTTGCAATCTCTATCATTTTGGATGGTTCTTTTCTGGGGGGATTTTCTTGAATCTCCTTTTGAGTGCCTTTAATTCACATACATATGTATGTATTTTTGTGTGTGTGGTGGTGGGGGGAGGGGGTTTGGAAGTACAGTTGTAGAAGAAGATAGAAACATGGGTCTGTTGTAAATGAAAGGGAAGTGAGAGAAAATGCCATTTATATTTTTGATGTATTTTCGATGTGGTAATTCGTTTATAACAACATTACGAGCCCTATCATTGACTCTCATTTCTTGGTTCATTTTTTTGCCCTTAAAACTGCAGTATTGGGCAGCGTAGTTGAAGACAATAATGCAAGGAGAAATTTTCTTTATATTGATTCAGAAAAAGAACTTGTCGGCAATTCCCCTTCCCTAAATTGAATGAACAATGATAATTTTGGTAGTTCTGATCTCTGCTTTGAAGGTGTTTTGCATTTGATGTGGATCTTGCATTGATAATGTTTCTTTTTAACTCCAATGAAAAAGTGCAGACCAACTGTTTGTTGAAATTACCAAATGAATTTCTGTGAATCTGATTAGGATGTTCTTTGGTGTCATAGCAGGAAAAATGCAGCAAAATCTTTGTCAACGGCAGAAGCCAGAAACTAAAGAATTCTATGTTGGAATTGCTCAGGACTGGACTACCCTGGAAAGGATTTGAAATTAAAAAACATATCTTTTTTTTCTTTTTAACTTAACATAGAACATTAATATAGTATGAAATGTTTTAAAAATTATAAAAAATGGTTTGTTTTGTTCCTTAAAATCAAACATAGTACGATAATTCCATTCTGGGTAAGTTTGACCAACATCTTTCTCGTGTTTGGAAAACTATTTGTACCTTCTTCTGAAAATGTTTCTGTGAGTGATACGAAAAAAATCCCTTTCCAACAAGAATCATATTCATCTTCAGGGTAAGAATTATCTGCAATCTCTCTTATCTTTTTTGTGATATGTTATCCCTTTTGTTCTGTAATGTCTTGGATAACCATAACTGGAAGAAAATGAGTTTTCTTGTAGAGTTAACAGCGGAGCATGTTTATATATATATATATATATATGTATTCTCTTTTCTTCGTTTGTTGTATTATCTTCCAAAATTGAATCTCGCAGATATGATTCTGACTTGGTTGGTATTATGATTGAATTCCATAAGGTAATATAGAAGAGAAATGAGTCAAGAAATGAAGGTAAAGATGATGTCAGTAAACCTTGCACTCAAAAGAGAGGTTGCATATCGCCAGAAGCTTGCTAGACTGTATCCAAATGATGACAGCATAAAACACTTTTCACCTCTACAGGTACTAATTTCTTTGATGAATCTTGATATGTATGCATCTGGGATTTGAATTAGCTAGAGGATTCTGCCTTGTTTTTGTGGATTTTAGTCCTTTATTTCTCTTGAATCTCTTATTTTCTTCTGATATATTATTACTTCAGATACCATCAGCAGCCAAGAATTCAAGTCCAAATCAGGGTTCCACTCACTCACTAGGACAAAGTTCACATCCAACAGAAGCACATCAGATTTCTATTACAAATCCACCATGTCAGAAGCCATCTTCTTCAGCCATCATTGTAAGTCCAAACTCGAGTTCTACTCTTGTGGTAGAGTCAATTTCAATGCAGCAGAGTATTTTCCCAAATGCATCAACCGAGTTTGCACAACATCAAGCAGTATTACTGAACTCAAACATGGCACCAACATACTCAACAACAAAGGAAAGTGTCAGCAACGATACTAATTTGTTCTGCAAAGTATGCAAAGTGAGCTGCTTGAGTTCATTTAACTATAAGCAACACGTAAGAGGTCAGAAGCACAAGAGTAAGCTGAAAATGCAGCAGCAGCCAAGATGCAACCTTTGTCAAATTTGGTGCACAGACGAAAACAACTTAAAACTTCACTTTGATGGCCAGAAACACAGTGCAAAACTAAAGGAAACTGAACTTCAACAGAAAAGGAATAGTATTGCATCAGCAGCAGCAACTGTGGTATGAATTGTGTCAAGTTCCTTGCTCAAATGAGGAAAAAACCACTAGGAGAGAAAATCACAGTGCCACTGCCACTTAGATCGCAGACAACAAGTTCTTGTTTTTCTGCTATTTTGCCTTTGATATTAAAGAAACAAACATCTCAGCAATACTCTGTTTTCAGTAGTTTTGTTCTTAAAAAATGTCTTATTATACAAATTAATAAATTTTATCCCTCAAATTATATAATTTTTATAATTTCATCTCTTTCTAAAAATTTTATATTATTTACCATTATAATTTTAATAAAATTCATTCTTTTATTATTAAATTAACTGTCACTTTAACACTCAAAATTTATAAAACAATTTTTAGATAAATAATAATTAAATTAAATAAGATAAAAATAGAAAAAAAATATATATATATATCTGTTGCAAGAAAAATTATCACAACAATCTCCTTATTTTTTTAGGGTCTTTATTAAAATAAAAAAAGTATACGTACTTTTGGAAAATATCTCGGTACTCTTCCATTATCAGAATTACTTTTGATATGCCTGTAGTAAATCGAATAAATGAGAAACAAAAAACATTAAATATGATAAAAATATTTTTATATTATAGTGTGTCTGGTTGAATAATACCACTTAATATATATATATATATATATATATATATAGAATAATTGGTGAGTTTCGTACCAAATATATTTACTTTTTGACAAGTTTAGTTCTAAAATATTTTTTTAACTTTTAAGTTCTAAGTTTTTTTAAGTGAACAATAAGATCCTTTTGGACGGATTCTGTCAAAAACTTTAAAAATTTAACGATTTTTTTTTGTCTTTACTTTAATTAAAGACAAAAATAAAAAAGTTATTACATGTGAAAATAAAGAAAAAAAAATTTAAACAAAGAGATAAAAATTTGTTTATATATATATATATATATTTATTTATTTATTTATATTTTTTTTAAATGTCTTCTTATTTAAAATTTAAAAAATAAAAAATCTATCCGTGAAAATATTAAAAATTTGTCATCAATCTTCTTCTTCTCCGATTATATGTGTTAAGCATATTAAAAAGTTTTAATTGTTAATTTACGTGTTATAAGTTATTATTAATTTATATTCTATGAACTAATAATAATGATATATGCATTGTAAATGAATAAAAATTGGTTCAACATTCCTGAATTTGATGAGTTTAAACATAATATAATATTGATGCAATCCACATCAATAAAGAACAACCACCTTAGTTCAACATTACTGAATGAAGTAGAAGCAAAAACTGATTTGAGAAAAAACAAAAAGAACATTGAATAACTCATAAAATTGAGATTGAAAAATATGGGAAAGAGGTTGAGGTTGAGATTGAGATTAGAAAGAAAGGGGAAAATGTTGAAAGAATAATTGAGTATGTCAATGATAAAGAAATTGAATAGTTATTAGAACAAGAATATGATATACAAAAGAAATAGGTTGAAAATGTTGTAAATTCAAAGGAATATGAGATTAATGTGGACATGGAGACAAAAAAATGAACATTAGCTGGAGAAGAAGAAGAAGATTGGCGACGGACTTTTGATATTTTCACTATTGATAAATATATATTTTTTTATTTTTTTCTTTCTTTATTTTCACATGTAATATAATGACTTTTTTTATCTTTGTCTTTAATTCAACTAAATACAAAAAAATTGTTAAATATTTATGGTTTTTTATCGAATCCGTCAAAAGGATCTTATTGTTCACTTAAAAAAACGTTTGAGATCTTAAAAATTTAAAAAAATATTTTAGGACTAAACTTGTCAAAACTAAATTTGTTTGGAATCAAACTCACTAATTATTTTATATATATATATATATATATTATATATAATATATATATATATATATATATATATATATATATATATATAATCATCCTATGAACTCCCTCTAATTTTTATTGGATTCTGAGCTTCTGCGAGGTGGAAGATTCTAGCAAAAGTTTTTTTTTCTGCACATTGGGAAGTTAAATTCTTTTTTTCTATTTTTATTTAATTATTATTTTTATAAATTTTAACTGTTAGATGATTTTTTTTATTTAAAAATAAAGAAAAGATAAAATTTATAAAACTAAAAATGAAATAATATAAATATTTAAACAACGAATGTAATTAAAAAATATTATATAATTTAAGAGAAAATTTATTAAATCTTTCAAATAATAATTAAATAAAATTAAATTTAAAACCAAGGGAATTACCGGAGGGATAAAGTGAAAAAGTTTTAAAATATATATATTTTAAATGTTTCATGATTTGAATTTATAAATTATTTTTATTGAAAAATTAAAAATTTTAAAATAGTTTACTTATTCTCAAAAAAAAAAAAGAAAAAAAAAAGAAAGAAAAAGCAAACGAGTAATTAGAAACCGAAAAGAATTAAGAAATACACAAGAATTCTTATTTATATCCATACAATCAACTTTAATTAATTCATAAATTTTCAGACTTTGGTGTGAAATGAGTTGTAAGCAGAAGTTCATCAGAACTTGTGTTGTGTATCTAAACATTAAATGGTTGCTTTAACATCATCCTGAGCATATCAGAATGCTCTTTGGTGTCATAGCAGAAAAAATGCAGCAAAATCTTTGTCAATGGCAGAAGCTAGAAACTAAAGAATTCTATGTTGGAATTGCTGAGGGCTGGACTACCCTTGAAAGGATTTGAAATTAAAAAACTTAAAGATAGTATGAAATGTTTTAAAAAATTATAGTAAAAATGGTTTGTATTGTTCCTTAAAATCCCTTAATAAAGAACTCACTCACAAACAAACATTGTATTTTTTCTGCTTATTTGTTTTTTTGATATCTTAAAACTATTGTGATTTTTCTTTACTGTTGGTTGTATTATCTTCCAAAATTGAATCTTTCAGATTTTGTATTCCCCAATGTTAAATGTTTTTGGTGATTGATTCTTATATGAACTCACTCACAAATAATAATTAAATATTTTCAAAAATAATAATAATTAAATAAAATTTAATTTTTAACCAACGGAAGTATCGGAGGAATAGAAGTTGAAAAAGTCTAAAAAAGAAAATTTGTTATTTATTAAAGGAAAATATTTTAATAATAAAATTAAAAAATAGTTTGAGAAGATTGAATAATATATTTTTTTAAAAATAGGAAATTGAAGATACATGAAGAATTTTTACCTTTATTTATATGCGTACAATGAGCCTTAATTAATTCATAAAAAAAAAATTATTGAATTTTTTTTTATTTGTCTCTAAGGAGGAAATTTTTTTTTTAGGAAAATGTCTAAAACTAATAGCCGCTCTTATTCCGATCTTCCATCGGATTTACTTGAGTTAATTAGTCTGAATCTCTTTGGCCTCGAGCGTAGTAATGTTCAAGTTGGTCTGTACTTCATGGAAAAAAGCCTCAGAAAACAACAATTCCGAGGACTGTTTCTTCTACTACTGGCGGCCGCAGAATCATCTCTCCAATTAATGCGCGGCGGTACTGAAGTCGCCTACGCAATCAAGAAAAAGAACGCGAAAAAGCTATTTAAAAAGATACTTAAAGGAGGCACTTACCATGGTTCATCGTACGAATGGTTATTCTTGGTAGACAAATTCTATAATTTTCGATTAATTAATATCTTTTCATGCAAAAAAATTATACTTCCCTACTTTAAAGTTTTTCCCTACTGTTGCTACATGGAGTACCATGGTTTCCCTATAGAAAAATTTTTACTTTCAGCTAATCCATCTTCCGATCAAAATTTTAAGACTGTAATAATAATATACAGTCATAGGAAGATGCTCTTTTATTGCGACGGTCAAGGAGGGAGAAATCAATGGACCCCACTATCTGGCGACACCGACGGCTCGTGCTATGATGCGGTATGGGAGGGTGATCATTTATACGCATTACAGGAAGGAGAAATTGTTGTGAGGTATGATTTTGAGAAATCAAAACCTGAAAAACGAATTGTCTTTCGGCCTTCTAATTTGACATGGCCAAAAACAAGGGATTACCATTTTATTAAGTTTTACTTGGTGGTATCCAAAGGGGATATTTTATTAATTGAAAGATTAATCGAAGATAGTATATCAGATTTACTTGGAGAAGGAGATCCAGAAGATGGAAACAATTACCTTCCTGTGTTTCCGTACAGAACACTGAAATTTGTGATTTTTAAGATGGATTTGGAAATGGATATGTGGAGAGAAATAGAGTCTTTGGAAGATGATCAAGCGATTGTTCTCGGGGGAAATCAAACCATGGCTTTGTCGGTTAAGAATGCTCCTGGAATCAAGAAAAATTCCATTTATTTTAGAGATAATTATTGGGAAAGAAAGAATGAAGATATTTTATACGGACGTCATGACAATGGAGTCTTCAATTTAGAAACGGGTACAGTGGAAATGTTCGTTGGTAATGATAGATTTGATCCAACTCCTTTTTGGATCACAATTATGTAAGATCAATTGATTTTTTTTTTTGAAATCAAAACTAATGATAAATAAAAAACCTTTGTTATTATTGTTTTTAATTAAATGTCATACTTAATTTTTAATTATGTAATTACTATTTAATTTAACTGCCCATACTTGAGTTGAAGATCAGCCTCTATATGAGGATTTCGTATATTCTGTCAATAAAAAGACGAAAATATTTTTTATATTATAACAAATATTTTTTTTAAAAATAAAATATTATTATTAAAGATAAATATTGTTTAAAAAACTTTTGGAGGAAAGGATAAAAAATTAAAAATTTTAATGAATTTATGAAAATATCCTTTACATAAAGATAAATATTCTTTAAAAATAAAAAATTATTATTAAAATGAAAAGACAAAAATACTAGAAAAAATAGATGGCAAGTGAAGTTGGACGGAACCTTTGGATGCAAGGGCTTTAGATAATACAACCGATGTTAAATTTATTTTGGTGATTGATTTTTGTATGAAATTTTAAATAGGTAAATTATTTTATTAACACTTGCAACTTTTAAAAAATTCGTCTTTTGCACCTGTATTTATTTTTATTTTAAATTGACACTTGAACTACAAAAAATCACCTAATTTGTTTTTCTATCAAAATTTTTCGTCAAACCTCAAATTTCATCCAATTCTCAAGAGTGTTTTCGTCATTTTTAATTATGAGTATTTTTAAATTACTAGGATTTATGAAAGGGTAATTTTGTTTTTTCACATAATTATTAAAGATTTGAAAAATCATTTGTAGTTATATGGATTTAATCCTACCACCACAGGCATGACCACACTTTATTTACCCACTGAAACAACTATAAATATATTTTATATTGTAATTAGATAAATAATAAATACACATTTCTATTGGGTCAAGTACATAAATTTTATATTTTTAAATATAAATTATATTAAATATAAACATTCTCAAAATATTATCCACGTCACAAAATTTAAATATATGGTTATTCCCTTTCTCCAACCTTGCACAGAAGCTCTTCTTCAACTCTTTCGATTCGAATTTGTCGTAAAATATAAATGTTTTTTATACAATATCATTGCTAATAATAATAATATAACAATGTCACTGTAAAAAAATTTGAAGAAATAGAAAAGTTGAAGAAGAGCTTCAGTTCAAAGTTTGAGGAATGGAATAGACCAACCAGACCTGTAGTTTAAATTGTGTGATTTGAATAATATTTTAAAAAAATGTTTATATTTAATAAAATGTAAAATTAATGTAAAATATTTATACTTGTCTTAATAGTAAATGCATAAATATTATTCATATGGTAAATTATTTAGATGTACTTCTTAGATGTCAAAATTTAACTTTTACAGCACTTATAATGTCATTCACGTTTCAAAAGATATTCTAGGCTCAAGATTGCCATGAAATATAGGTGTTGTCTGTGATTGAAGTGGACAAAGAAATTGAATTCAATCGGTTTCCAAAAACTCATATTGCACATTTAGAGTTCCGGAATTCATGCTGGAGTTCTTTGAGTGTTTCGTGGTCGTGGTCAGCCCCCATGGCGGAATAAAGATTAGAACTACTGCAATCCCCTGGAGAAGAAGAAAAATGGGTACTTGAGTTTGGATGGTTCTTTTTTGGGGGATTTTCTTGAATCTTCCTTCTGAGTGCCTTTAATTCATATACATATAATAGTTTTGCATTTGATGATGTTTCTTTTTAACTCCAATGAAAAAGTGCAGACCAAGTGTTTGTTGAAATTACCAATGAATTTTTGTAATCTTAAATTACCAAAAGCACAAGGCTATTTATATATATACATGTATGTATTTTTTATTCTTCACTGTTGGTTGTATTATCTTCGAAAATTGAATCTTGCATATTTTGTATAATGTTAAATTCTTTTGATTTTTCTATGAAACTTTAGATATCATTCTTAATATTTTTTAATTTAATTTATTTTAGTTTTATAATTTCAATAATAATTAAATTTTTTTTAAAAAATAATAATTAAATAAAATTTAATTTTTAACCAACGAAACTATCGTAGGAATAGAAATTGAAAAAAGTCTACAAAATGTTTGTTATTTATTAAAGGAAAATATTTTAATAATAAAATTAAAAAATAGTTTAACGTATTCTAAAAGAAGATTGAATAATTTTTTTTTGAAATAAGAAATCGAGGATACACGAGAATTTTTACCCTTATTTACATGTTTACAATGAACCTTAATTAATTCATAATGAAAATTTTTTTATTTGTTTATGACGAGAAAACCTTTTTTTTTTGGGAAAATGTCTAAACTTAAGTGACGTTCTTACTCGGATCTTCCATTCGAGTTACTTGAGTTAATTAGTTTCAATCTCTCTTGCTCCGACGTAGTAATATTCCAATTGGTCTGTACTTCATGGAAAAAAGCCGCAGAAAGACAACAATTCAAAGGACCGTTTCTTTTACAATCGGCGTGGCCAGAATCATTATCTTCGCCATCTAGTCTCCGATTAATGCGCTGCGGCACTGAAGTCGCTTACACAATCGAAAAAAAGAACATATATAAGTTACTTGATGGAGACACTTATGTTGGTTCATTGTACGAATGGTTATTGGTGGTAGACAAATACTATAATTTTCGATTAATCAATATTTTTTCATTCGAAAAAATTAAACTTCCACACTTTAAAGTTATTCCCGAGGATTACGAAAGTCTCCCTATAGAAAAAGTTGTACTTTCGGCTAGTCCATCTTACAATAAAAATTTCAGGACTGTAATAATATGAGGTCATAAAAGGAAGCTTTGGTATTGCAGAAATAAGTGGACTCAACTATCCAACGACAACTACTATGATGCGGTATGGGAGGGTGATCATTTATACGCGCTCTAGGAAGACCAAATTGTTGTGAAGTATGATTTCACTCAATCAAAACCTGAAAAACGAATTTTCGCCTTCTAATTTGGCAATGCGAAGGCTAAAGCTAAAAACAAGGGAGATTAAGTTTTACTTGTTTTACTTGGCTATATCCAAAGGGAATATTTTATTAATTCAAAGATTTATCGGAGATAGGGTTCATGGAGACAAAGAAATTGTTCCTGAATTTAATATATTTCGAGAAGGAGTTGATGGAAATTATCAATCTCGGGCGTGTCCGCACAGAACACTGAAATTCGTAATTTTCAAGATGGATTTAGAATCGGGTACGTGGAGAGAAATAGAGTCTTTAGAAGATGATCAAACTATTGTTGTAGGTGGAAATCAGACAATGACATTATCTGTTAAAAATTATCCTGAAATCAAGAAAAATTCCATTTATTTTAGCCATAATTATGGGAAAAGAATGAGCTATTATGATTTCTACAGAGATTTCTACAGAGGTTATGACAATGGAGTCTTTAATTTAGAAACGGATACAGTGGATAATACGTTTATTGATGGGGATAAGTTTGATCCAACTCCTTTTTGGATTACAATATTCTAAAATCATTGTTTTTTCTTCTTTTTTTTTCTTTTTGAAAATAAAAAGCTGATGATAAATAAAACATATCAGAAGAATTGAGAACAACTTAAAAGAACAAAACATAGTATGATCCCTGAAGCAGATTACAATAACAAAAAGTACAATTACTTTGAACAATGATAACAATTATCGTCAAATTGAAACTTACTTCTACGGGTACGCTTTTTATAGAGAATGCGATAACCACACTCTCGGCACTGAATCACTTCACCAGGTTTCAAGGTGTTCTCTTGTCCACAATCTGGACCATATATCAAAAACAGGAAAGAATTTCAAACACAATTCAAAAACACCTCAAAAAGACCAATAATAACTCATCTAAAGTAAACAAACATCCTATTATCGTAAATCTACATACCGCCGCAGATATAGCTAACTGGCTCAGGTTGAGGATGTCAGCTTGTTTCAATATATTTCTCATTCATCCATAAAGTTACAGAGGTATTGTATACATTTATAGAGAGATTTTCTACGCTATTTTTGGTTGACTCCTATAATCTCTCTGATTTATTCCTAAAATCTTTCAGATTTGGTTGACTCCTATAATCTCTCTTTATCTCTTAATTGACAACTCACGCCAACACTCCCCCTCAAGTGGAAGCATCCAAATTTTCAATGTGCAACTTGTCTAGTGAGTTGTAAAACTCTCTGCTTGATACAACCTTTGTAAGAATATCCGCCAGTTGATCTTCGGACTTCACAAATGGAAACTGAATTATTTTAGCTTCGAGATTTTCTTTAATAAAATGTCTGTCAATCTCCACATGTTTAGTGCGATCATGTTGGATAGGATTGTGAGCAATATCAATCGCTGCTTTGTTGTCACAAAAAAAGTCCATTTCGGAGGTAGGTGCAAAGCCAATATCTGTTAGAAGTCTTCTCAGCCATAGAAGTTCACAAAGTGCTTTAGCCATTCCACGGAACTCTGCTTCAGCACTTGACAGTGCCACCACCTTTTGCTTCTTACTCCTTGATGCGATTCCGGTTGACGTGCTAAATAGGTGTTATTTTACCCTATGTTGATTATGAATAATTAAGGACTGTGATTGACTAATTGTCACATTTAGTCTCTATGGTGTCACTTAATCAGCCAGAACCTAAGGCAGAGTACCTATCGTGTAGCTAGTCTGTTGGAAAGTATCTACGATTTTATTAAATAAATATCGTACTCCCAGGGAAGTGGCAACGGCTTAGTAGTAACTAGCCTTTTATCCTAACTCCTATCTTATAATCCAGTTATGCAATCTTCATCAAATACTTTGATGAGAGGGTGATTCATTCTCCACTAGGTTTCAGTCTAATTAAACCTAGAAGTGTTTTATAGATGAGTCCTGATTCTATGTTATATTGTTCGTATATGTTGTTTGACCTATATTCGAGTATTTTAGATATATCTTAGCCTGGATTGCAACTATGTTCTGTGTCTAAAGGCGTACCACATCCGAGGTCTCTAATAAACCGCCCTTCCTTAATGACGGCCCTACTCACGGTTCGGGACAAAGGCATCCATGAAAGCCCTATGTCACTTTGGGGATCATACCGCTTGCCCTAGCCGCCGGCATAATCGGACTCAGCTCGGCCCCTACCTAGACTACTTTAACAGGCAGGGTGTTCAACATGTTATTTTATCTAGCATGGCAGACACCAATATTAATTGATGCATGTTAAACTAAACAGGCTATGATTAGACCGTGGTTAAGAATTGTCTATAACCCTAACTTTAGTTTAAAAGAGCACATTAAACATGCAGACATAGTGAATATTTAGCAGGTGGCTATTTCCGGAAAAACATAATAACGTTAACATATGAAACAACTATTCACAAAAATTGTAATCTGATATTCATAATAAGTATTTAGGACAAAACAATAACAACATATAAGAGAGGGGTATGGGGACTGATGCCATAAAGAAATCACCCTTTACTTAGTCTCACCGACAGAGCGTACTGCTATATATGTCGTATTGCTCGCCCTGACTCTGCTCACCAGAACCTTCGGAGGACGCTTCCTCAACCTACTAACTGGGTTTTATCTTAATACCCAGCTTAAGCCCAACCCTGTGGACTGACTCTTCGAACGCCTAGAGCCCTCTTAGGATCTCCTAACGAAATCCCGGGTATTCTATGAATACCAGAAACTAACCTATCTATAGAAACCTAAGATCTGAGACCATTTCTCAGAAACTAAAACAAAACACTAATAAGAAAGAAAACTGAGATCCGAGTCTCTGAGTGAGTTGTGTACTAGAGAATTGTACACTGGACACCACTAAATGACTCAGATCGAGTGGAGAGGAATGAATTCAACTGCTGGAGGCCTGGGGTATTTATAGCAGCTTCCCGGAGTGAAAATTTCTGAAAAATTCGATGTGGGACAGCTTCTGGCGGCTCGGGACGCCCGTCCCGGATTGGGACACCCGTCCTGGTCAGTTGACCAGGTCGGGACGCTCGTCCAGGTGCCTTGACTTAGTCGGGATGCCCGTCCCGACCCTTTGACCGGGTCAACATTTCCAAAAATTGCGTTTTTGCCCCAAAATTTGCTGTTTTCGTCTACTTTTCACCTGACACTTCCAAAATCATAAAAACTATGAAATTAAGTGAATAATGAATAATCAAGATCAAATTACCCTCGATTTCACCTAAATTCATACATAAAAACATGCTAAAAAGGTGATACGATTTTCGCGTATAAGATAACCCCACACTTAGCTTTTTGCTTGTCCTCAAGCAAAGTCTACCTGAAGTTACTTAAATTCCTAGTCATGTTTTTATTCCAAAAATTCTTCAGACAAGTCTTAATACAGGTCTGTCTGGTTAGGTTGCTATGACAAGGTCTCAAATGTCTCTAGTAGCTTGTTATGATCAGGCAGAAAATAAATCAACAACTAGGTTGGTCTTTTTTCTTAGTCACAGGGTCTTCCTGATGTGTAGTGTGTGTACTAGTCCAGACCAGATAGTCAACACAATGTACTCTTGTCTTAACTACTACCAGATAACACTTCGACCTATCGCTAGACATATTAACAACAGACAACTTTTTGAGTTCTGAGCTTTGGTGATCAGATTTTTAATGTTTTAGCATTTTATTTTCTTTATAGATTCAGGGTATTTTGAGTCTGCTTAGAACACGTCAACTTCAACTACCCATGTAGCGAGTCCCACTCCGATGACTCCCAGATCTACACGACCTTAGGGCATCAGGCTTTAAATTCCCCGAAGGAGTGGTGCTCGAGTGCGAAGGCCGCTGGCAAACTACCCTTATTTGATTAACTTCTTTAATTTCTTTTCACTTCTAGCTCAGAGTCTCATCTAGTCATCCTAACTGCCAATATCCACAACTGGTCTAATTTTATCTAGTTAAGTCTCGAACAGGTAATTGGTTGAGGTCTCTAATCCAGACAAAGTTGTGCTCAATTATCAGGAATTCCCTATTCCTAATCAATTAGTCCAAGATAGCTATCAATTATCTCCTACTAACCATAACATACTACCTACATATCATAGACATAAGCAATTGTTTAACCAAGCATACTGCATTTAGACGTCTGAAAGACGGAAAAATTTTGAAAATTTTTTGGAAGGGGGTGAAAGTATGTGAAAACAAGCAAAATCATGCGAAAAATTTTGCAAACTGCTACAGTGCACCGTGCACTGCTACCCCACACTTAAGTCTGGCACTGTCCTCAGTGTTCATGCATATCTAATTACCCCATACTTATTTGAAAATAAGAAATAAACAGAAAATATTCTTACCCCACACTTATTTGAAAATAAGAAGTAAAACAGAAAAATAAAGGATTCTGTATGGGTAAGTAAGACATAAAATAAAATAATGCAAACAATTCTGTATGTCATATAAATCAAATTTGTACATAGATTCATACGTCATACAGCCCAGACATGTTTATACACATAGAACAAGAAAAACAAAAACAAAAGAAAAAGAAAGAAAAGGAAAGAAGGAGAGAGAGACTAAGAACCCGACGGATCGTTGTCCAGTGGACCTAAGTCTGCTAAGTCAAACTCAAAGTTTTCCGCTACTCGGGAAGTCTGCTGATGTATCTCCTCAATCCTGCTGGTGTTCATGGCGATCCTATCATCTATCATCGCCAACCGTTTCAATCCTGTCCTCCATCATCGTCAACCGTCTATCAATCATGTCCATATCTCGACTGTATCGGGCCGATAGTTCTACCAATCCGTGCGACATATGTCGTCCGAAGGTAGTACGTGGCACGAACGTCTCGGATGGAGGGATATGCGCTGGAAATGCTTCCGATGCCGATGCCTGTCCTGTCTGCTCCGTGTGGATGGTGTCGCAGCCATTCGCATCCCGTACAACCATTCCCATGTTCCGTAGAATGGTAACGTCTGTGGGAATGATGGTTGGGGCGACCAGAGTAAGCTCCGAGCCCTCTATGTCCAACTCCAGGTAGCGGGCTAGCCTGGTGATGTATGGTCCGAGTCCCAGACACTGTTTCCTAGTGTATGTAGCGAATCCTCGCATAACGACCGCTATGAGTCTAGCCATCTCTACTGTAGATCCCATGTGCATGTTGGCTAGAAGGAATGTCTCCATCCGGGTGACAGTTCCGGGCGCTGTCAGTCGTCCTGACAATGTGTGTGCAATGATAGCATGCAGGTAACGAAGAGTAGGATAAATACCCGTGGCTTTTGCAAAGCCATGCTGGTATGGGACACCCATCATGCAGATCTGAGCCCAAGCAGTGGAGACGTCTGCAGACGTGAAGTCTCGAACTACTGTGGTGTATGCGGGCGTATCCAGCTCATCTCTCTGCCAGATGCCTAGGGCGATGCCGAACTCGGCCATGCTCATCGACCGATCTATTCTGTCTAAACGGAATGTGATCTGCTCCTGGTGGTAGGTAAAAGACGCATAGAACTCACATACCAGCTCCAGGTATGTGGGCTCTGTGACGATGAATACTCGACTGTACGGTGGCACGTCGAGTATGCGTCTGACTTTCGGCTCTACTCCCAGTGTCTGTACTGCTGCCTAATCCAGCGTTCTGCCCGTCAGTATCGTACGCCTGATGTACCCAGTGCATCTTGCTTGGTATGCTGTGCTGGAGGGAAACAACATAAAAGGATGTGCCACTGAGGTAACTGTCATGGTAGATGTGGTACGAGCACGTTTAGGAGCCATTTAAAACGTATGAGAGAGTGTAGGTGGGAAAGAAAGCTTTAAACTCAAATTCTGAAGATGAATTTGAATTCAGAAGGATGAAATTAGGTTAGGGACGGATTTTGAATTTTTGGCGGGAAAATCGAATTTTGGAGGGAAATTCGAATTTTTGGGTGAAGTTTAAAATTCAAAATTTGGAGGGAAATTCGAATTTTTAAACTTTGAGGAGTTTGCCAAAAATTTGTAGAGAGAGGCTAGAGAGAAATGTTTTTAGAGAGATGAATTTTTGGTTGTAGATTTGAGAGAAAATGAAAGAAATTGAATTTTTATAGAAGGGGCGGCCTTCGGGACGCCCGTCCCGGAGGAAGGACTCCCGTCCAGCTGGACGCCCGTCCCGGGTTGCATCGGGATGCGTGCCAATTCCGGGGGAAATTTTTTTTTCTTCGTAATTCCCTGAAAATCTCAAGATACCAAAAATAATCATAATTCTTAACAAGGCTTCATGTTTATCCAATTAAACAGAAGTTGTTAAAAACTCTATGCAAAAATTCCTCAGTCTCTTTTCGAAAATTGTGACTACCCTAATTTTATCCTAACTTAAATTCAGCAAGAATTTCAGAAAAACAAAACTGAGTTTGTGCAATGGAAAATAAACTGTATTTTCAAGACTCTTGTTTTTCATAGAAATAAAATGTCTGAAGAAATTGTTGAATATAAAGGACCCTTTTAAAAAAAATGTTGAAAGATAACAAAATAAGGGTCAATTATTCAAGTTTCAGTTCAAAACGAATTATTTGTTGAAAGTAAAAGAATCTTCCCTTTTTAACGAATCCTATCTCTGATCTCCTGTAGTTCTGTTCGAATGCTTCGCATTTCTATGCGTATGGTTCTCATCTCATCCCTCTGCCTATTCTGCTCACTGCGTAAATCAGCCATCTCTCGGAGTAGTTGTGCACCTTGGTTCTCCTGAAGATTGACCGTGGCTCTTAGTCGGTCTACGTTAGTTGTGATATTCAGACTGAGTTGGTCTAAATGACACAATCTGCTGGCAATCCCTTGGTCCATCTCATAGACCCTTTGAGTTAGTGTGTCTATCTGCACGGACAACATTGAATAATAACCGTTAGTACTCCCCGCAGATGAAGGGGTGCGCTCGTTCGGTGTTGGGGTGTATGCAGGAGAGGTTGGTGAATTTTGGGTTTGGTCAGTAGGGGGTGGATTTAGAGGAACTCTCTGGGCAGGAGGGTGAATTGGAGATCTCTCGGGTACTTCTCTAGGAGGGAAGGTATCTTCAGAAGGATCTTCTTCCGTGGGACTATGCTCACGGGTGTTCAGGAATCGTCTCACTAGTTCACTAGCATCAGGGCTTGAGTTTACTTCCACTGGTTGTGAAGGAAGAGTCCCTCGTGGTACTTCTGGTGCAAGCCTAGAGGGGCCCTCTGGCTTTGTCTTCTTCGGTCCTAGAGTGTCAGGGTTTTCTGTCTTCTTTGCCTGATTAGTAGCTGCTCTTGTTCTCTTCATCTTTGAGTGCAAAGTCTGGTTAGAAATAACAAATAGCAAAAAGTAGGACAGTGAAACAAGAAAGCAAGAAAAATATTTTTATGGATTTTGATTTATTTAGAAAGCAGGTAAATTTCCTTAATATGGTTTTAGAATAATTTTCTAAAATTTGATTATCCTAAGTGTCTTAATTCCAAATATTATCTAAAATTAATTAGTTATGATAATCCTATATTTAGGAAAGTGATTGTCTAACTAGTATAAGATAAGTGTAAGTCAAAAGTCTAGGTTACTACCGCAACCTATCATAAGTTTCTAGAATTGTGGCCAATAATCCTAAATTCATTATGATATTTCCCCGGCAACGGCGCCAAAAATCTGATGCGATTTCGGTTGACGTGCTAAATAGGTGTTATTTTACCCTATGTTGATTATGAATAATTAAGGACTGTGATTGACTAATTGTCACATTTAGTCTCTATGGTGTCACTTAATCAGCCAGAACCTAAGGCAGAGTACCTATCGTGTAGCTAGTCTGTTGGAAAGTATCTACGATTTTATTAAATAAATATCGTACTCCCAGGGAAGTGGCAACGGCTTAGTAGTAACTAGCCTTTTATCCTAACTCCTATCTTATAATCCAGTTATGCAATCTTCATCAAATACTTTGATGAGAGGGTGATTCATTCTCCACTAGGTTTCAGTCTAATTAAACCTAGAAGTGTTTTATAGATGAGTCCTGATTCTATGTTATACTGTTCCTATATGTTGTTTGACCTATATTCGAGTATTTTAGATATATCTTAGCCTGGATTGCAACTATGTTCTGTGTCTAAAGGCGTACCACATCCGAGGTCTCTAATAAACCGCCCTACCTTAATGACGGCCCTACTCACGGTTCGGGACAAAGGCATCCATGAAAGCCCTATGTCACTTTGGGGATCATACCGCTTGCCCTAGCCGCCGGCATAATCGGACTCAGCTCGGCCCCTACCTAGACTACTTTAACAGGCAGGGTGTTCAACATGTTATTTTATCTAGCATGGCAGACACCAATACTAATTGATGCCTGTTAAACTAAACAGGATATGATTAGACCGTGGTTAGGAATTGTCTATAACCCTAACTTTAGTTTAAAAGAGCACATTAAACATGCAGACATAGTGAATATTTAGCAGGTGGCTATTTCCGGAAAAACATAATAACGTCAACATATGAAACAACTATTCATAAAAATCGTAATATGATATTCATAATAAGTATTTAGGACAAAACAATAACAACATATAAGAGAGTGGTATGGGGACTGATGCCATAAAGAAATCACCCTTTACTTAGTCTCGCCGACAGAGCGTACTGCTGTATATGTCGTATTGTTCGCCCTGACTCTGCTCACCAGAACCTTCGGAGGACGCTTCCTCAGCCTAGTAACTGGGCTTTACCTTAATACCCAGCTTAAGCCCAGCCCTGTGGACTGACTTTTCGAACGCCTAGAGCCCTCTTAGGATCTCCTAACGAAATCCCGGGTATTCTATGAATACCAGAAACGAACCTATCTATAGAAACCTAAGATCTGAGACTATTTCTCAGAAACTAAAACAAAACACTAATAAGAAAGAAAACTGAGATCCGAGTCTCTGAGTGAGTTGTGTACTAGAGAATTGTACACTGGACACCACTAAATGACTCAGATTGAGTGGAGAGGAATGAATTCAACTGCTGGAGGCCTGGGGTATTTATAGCAGCTTCTCGGAGTGAAAATTTCTGAAAAATTCGATGTGGGACAGCTTCTGGCGGCTTTGGGACGCCCGTCCCGGCTTCGGGACGCCCGTCCTTGTGCCTTGACTTAGTCGGGACGCCCGTCCCGACCCTTTGACAGGGTCAACATTTCCAAAAATTGCGTTTTTGCCCCAAAATTTGCTGTTTTCGTCTACTTTTCACCTGACACTTCCAAAATCATAAAAACTGTGAAATTAAGTGAATAATGAACAATCAAGATCAAATTACCCTCGATTTCACCCAAATTCATTCATAAAAACATGCTAAAAAGGTGATACGATTTTCGCGTATCACTCCTCCATGTAACAAGATTTCCCCCGACAAACATGAAGTAGCCTGAGGTGGATCTTCTGTCTATGGTGTTCCCTGCCCAATCTGCGTCTGTATAACCATTAACTCTGAGGTGGTTATTCTTTGCAAACATAAGTCCTTTTCCTGGGGAGGATTTTAAGTATCGCAAAATCCGTATCACTGCTTCCATATGATCCTTACTCGGTTGGTGCATAAATTGGCTTACAACACTCACTGCATAAGTAATATCAGGACAGGTATGCGAGAGGTAAATCAGTTTCCCAACTAACCTCTGGTATCTTCCTTTATCTGTTGGCACTTGATTTAGATGTTTTCCGAGCTTGTGATTCTGAACAATTGGAGTGTCTGCTGGCTTACAATCCAACATTCCAACCTCACAAAGTAAATCTAGTATATATTTTTGCTGAGATAAGAATATACCTTTCTTTGATCTAGCAACTTCTATTCCCAGGAAATATTTAAGTCCTCCCAGATTTTTCATCTCAAATTCAGTTGCCAATTGTTTCTGAAGTTTATCTATTTCCTCTGCATCATCCCATGTAATGATCATGTCATCAACGTATACAATTAAAGTTGTTACCTTTCCCTGTTGATGCTTTAAAAATAATGTATGATCTGAATTTCTTTGGCAGAAGCCATACTTCTTCATTGCTTGACTGAACCGTCCAAACCATGCTCGGGGTGATAGTTTCAGTCCATACAATGCACGCTGCAACTTGTATACTACTTAAGTTTTTGAAGATGTTGTGTAACCTGGAGGAGTGTCCATGTAGACTTCCTCTTCAAGATCGCCATGGAGAAAGGCGTTCTTTACATCCAACTGATGTAATGGCCAATCAAGGTTGGCTGCGAGTGATAGCAAGACCCTGATTGTATTTAGTTTCGCCACTGGTGAAAAAGTTTCTTGGTAATCTACACCATATGTCTGGGTGTATCCTTTTGCAACTAGTCTCGCCTTATATCGTTCTATAGATTCATCTGCCTTATGTTTAACTGAGAAGACACACCTGCACCCGACTGTCTTCTTCCCTTGGGGTAGTGGGACCAAGGTCCATGTTTGATTCTTTAGTAGTGCCCCAATTTCCTCCTCTATTGCCTTTGTCCATTTAGGATCCATTAATGCTTCCTGAACTGTAGTAGGAATATGGCATGCAGAGAGCTCCTGTGAAAAACTCTTGAGTGGCTCAGGCAATTTTTCAGTGGAAACATAGTTGGCAATTAGATACCTCGACCTTCTTTCCTCCATTTTTGGGGAGTATCTGTTTGGTGGTTTGCCCCGGTTTTTCCTGAAAGGTAAGTTATACCAAGTATTTATAGCATTGATAATTGAGGGTGTGCCAATATTACTTACCTCAGGAATATTCTCAGGAGATGGGCTTTCAGCGACCAAGAGGCGGGAGGATTCTTCTTCTTCAAATGGTATAGGCTCAGCTGCCAGAGGTTCTTCTTCGGATGGTATAGGCTCAGCTGCCAGAGGTTCTTCTTCGGATGGTATAAGCTCAGCTGCCAGAGGTTCTTCTTTCAATGGTGTGTCATTCTGATCCTCAAACCACTCAAAGGTTAGCCACTTCAGCTCTTCATCTAGTGTCTCCCCCTGAAGAGGAGTAGTGGATACCGAGGAAGGGTAGAAAGTAGCGGACTCTAAAAAAGTGACATCCATAGTCACATAAGTACGCTGAGTAGTAGGATCATAGCAGCGGTAGCCTTTTTGGTGGGTATCATAGCCCAAGAAGAGGCACCGAAGGGCACAAGGGTCAAGTTTGTTACGCTGGTTCTTATGAAGATGAACATACGCCACACAACCAAACATGCGAGGTGGGAGCATGAGGGCAGAAGGTAGAGAGACCGAGGCTGACAAGGATTGGAGTGGGGTTTGAAAATGTAAGACTTTGGACGGAAGGTGGTTGATCAAATGGACAGCAGTGGGAACATGTGCACCAAGAAGGAGGGCTCGAGTAGCTTCAAGAATATGTCGATTTTTCCTTTCAGCTACCCCATTTTGTTGTGGTGTGTGGGGACATGAAGTTTCATGAATAAGGCCGTGGAGTTGAAAATAGGACTGAAAATGGTGATTGACATATTCGCCACCATTGTCAGAACGAAGAATTCGAATCTGAGCTGAAAACTGAGTCTGAACCATAGCATGAAATGACTGAAAAACCTTAAATACTTCATCCTTATGTTTCAGCAAATATAGCCAGGTCATGCGTGTGCAATCATCAACAAATGTTACAAACCAACGTACACCAGAGACAATAGACACTGGGGATGGTCCCCATACATAGGAATGTATTAAAGCAAAAGGAGTGTCACTTTTATTCATGCTTAAAGAATAAGTAGCCCTATGATTCTTGGCTAAAATACAAGTATCACAATTTAACTCAGAAGTTTCTACATCAGAAAATAAATCAGGAAACAAATACCTTAGATACCCGAATGATGGATGTCCCAAACGGCAATGCCACAACCAAATCTGTCGAGCCTTAGAATTTAGTGAAGAAGACACGTGATGAGCTCTCCCCACATTGAAATCTTCCATGTAGTATAATCCCCCCCTCTTAGTACCACGCCTAATTATCTCCTTGGTGAGAATATCCTATATAAGACAAAAATCAGCAAACATGAGTACCACACAATTCAGGTCTGTGGTAATTTGACTCACAGATAGTAACTTGTGGGACAATGAGGGAACAAGTAAAGTGTGGAATAATTGAAGAGAGGGTGATAATATCACAGAACCAGCTCCAGTGACAGGAGAAACCACTCCATTGGCATTTGCAATGCTAGTGCGCCGTGGGGATGAATAGTGAGAAAGATCCGCAGGATCAAAGGTCATATGATCAATGGCCCCAGAGTCAAGTAACCAATCACCTTGGTTGGTATCGTATTGAGAACTAGTTAAGGCATGACAAGGATTACCTTGATCCACAGAAGAAAATTTCTGTTGAGGAATTAGAGAAAGACACGGTTCGGCTGCTGCTACAGTAGCCTTGCCTATGCTTGTACTTGTACCAGCAGTGTCTTGTTTCTTCCGGGCTTGGAGTTCATGCCACCAGTCCGGATATGCATGCAATTGGAAGCAATTTTCTTGTGTGTGCTTCATATTACCACAATGAGTGCACTTTAATCTGTCAGATGAGGATCGACCTTTAGAACCAGATTTTCCAACATGCTGTGGGTTCGATCCATGGATCCCAAGCTTGAGGCCTCTCGAAGCAAGCACTGCTCCTGGAGGGGGTTCATGGTCACCTGCGTTCATCACCACCTGATGAAGAGCCTCTCTATGGACATGAGCATAAGCTTGCTCTATGGTGGGAAACGAGTGTGGCTGCAGCACGTCACTCCGGATGTTATCCAGCTTGTCGTCAAGGCCATCCAAAAAAACGTAGACCCGATATTCTTGGAGGAGATTATTGTACCTTTGAATATCAGCAGGGCATTCCATTGGATTTGGACGTCGAAAATCAATTTCACGCCAAAGACCTTGCAAGTCAGTGTAATATTTCTCCAGGGATCCACCTGCTTGACGGAGATGTGAAACACGGCGCCGGAGATCATAAACCTGGGATGTATCACCACCATCAAAATAGGTGGTGGCAGCAGAGTCCCACACCTGTTTGGCTGTGGGAAACCGAATAAAGTTTCCAATTAACGTCGGATCCATGGAGTTGATAAGCCATCCTTTGACAATGGCGTTGTCGGCGCGCCATTTGCGAAAGGATGGGTCGGTAGGGGATGGCGGGGTCAGTTCGCCGTTAATGTAGCCTAACTTCTCTTTGTCGGAGATGTACATCTCGACAACTTGGGACCACAAGCCATAGTTGGAGCCATCCAACTTGATGCCAATCGGTAGAGCTGCAGGTTCTGAGGTCACGGTTGGGGCTTGGGCTTTGGACAGAGCTTCGGCCATCTTGGAGGTGAGTAATTCAGAGAGAATCCGGTCGATGGTGGATTCCTCTGTCTGGGTTGGTGTTTCGGTGGCTGCCATATGGAGATAAGAGGCTAAACCCTAGGACTGGGCGTGAACAAGGGACCCGATCGTAACCTGGCTCTGATACCATGTCAGCTTGTTTCAATATATTTCTCATTCATCCATAAAGTTACAGAGGTATTGTATACATTTATAGAGAGATTTTCTACGCTATTTTTGGTTGACTCCTATAATCTCTCTGATTTATTCCTGAAATCTTTCTGATTTGGTTGACTCCTATAATCTCTCTTTATCTCTTAATTGACAACTCATGCCAACAGAAGATCCATTGCACCTTTAACAGAAAAGAAAAAAGCAGCCGCGAGGTGTAAACCAGAAAACAATATCCACAAATTAGGGTTTATTCATCGACAACCATGGCAGTTGACTGACTTCATAATATATAAACAAGACATTAAAAGCATCAAAGTTTTCTTAAGCCAATCACAGGGCTTACCAGAAATTTGATCTTTGATGGAACTGGGAAAGAGAGGATTCCAGGCAGAGGAGAGAGCGAATCGAAAATATTCAATTCAAGAACGATAGTATTGAAGAAAAACTTGTGATTTAAGGGCTATTTACCTAATTCTATTCTAAAAAGATGTTGAGCTGTCGATAATAATAAATATAAATTATGCTGGAAAAATCAATTAAAATTTTTAAAAATATTTGTATTTCTATTATATTTCAAAATATAAAATTAAATATTTTAAATATCTAAGTTTTTGAACAAAATAATAATATATATAATCAAATTGGACACTATTTTATGGTCAAAATTTTAAAAATAATTAACAATTATTTTAACTATCTTTAATTCTATTAAAATAATATTATGAATGAATAATAAGTATAAAATAACGCATAAAAAGCAAAGGTATTTGTCCAATTTGACCAAATGTTTTTATAAATGTTTAATTTGACCCTTATTTTTTTAAAAAAGTTCCATATTTAATCATATTTTTAAAATGAGTCATTTTAATACTTATTTATTAAGAAATTATTAATCATTGTTTACTCACTTTTAAAAGTTTAAAGTATTAATTTAAAAATTTCTCTTTAAATTTTTGTTAAAGAAAAAAATGAAAAAAATAAGGAATTTTAAGTTTTGTTTTTGATAAAACATGGAATATATTAACTCAAAGCAGTAAATCGGTTACAACATTTTCTTCCATGTATGGAAGATTACAGGTGCTAATTTGTCTTTAGTACACAGTACCAATCAAATCTTTATTGAAAGCAGTAACAGTAAAACTAAGATTATCAGGTAATTTGTGTTTGGCCAGTAGGTCAGCTACAACATTTGTTTCACGATAAATGTGCTTAATTCTGTAATCCTTCAATGCTTTCAGGAGCAATCTGCAATCATGAATCATATTACTCATGTTAGGTACTAATGTGTCTTCAGTTATGCCTTTGATTAACACTTGGGAATCAGTTTGTATTTCAAGCATTTGTATGTTCTGAGATAATGCAATGTCCACTGCATACTTAAGTGCCCAAACTCTAGCTTGATTGCTCGATCAACAATAAAAGTTTGCTGTGAAACCTGTTAACCATTTTCCTTTGTGATATCGGAAAATTCCACCACTTCCACCTTGATTGGTTGATGATGAGTAAGAACCATCAATGTTGACTGAGATAAAAAGATCTGGGGGGGGGGGGTGCCATTTGATATAGATGGATTCTTTATTCTTCCAATTAGGAATGACTAGGGTTGTTATATTGATGAACTCAGTTGCTAAACTGAGGATATTGTGAAGAGATGGTGTGAGAGTTGATTCATTACATATTTGTCTAAGATTTCTATTCTTCCATAACATCCAACAAGAGAAAGCAAATAGTGTGTTCCAAGGGATGTTAATGAAGAAGTTTGTTTATTAGTGAGATTCTTATAAAGCCAAATCTTGAGAGGGGATTCAGTAAACAAAATCTCATAAGTATTTTTGTCTAAATGGAGACAGAAAAGACTCCATACTTCTGTTGCTTGTGTACAATTTTTGAGGATATGAAATGTATTTTCTTCGATATTGGGACAAAGAACACAATGAGGGTCAATATCCATGCCTCTATGATTCAACAGTAAATTTGTTTTAATTTTGTTTTAATTTTGTTGTGCCAACAAAGCCACATGAAATTATTAATTTTATTGGGAACTTTTGTTAACCAAATTCATTTAAGGTTAATTGAGTTATCAATAGATAAGGAAGGATTATTGAGATTGGTTAAGGCTTGATAGCATGAAGAAACTGTAAAAGATGTATTAGTGGTAATGTTCCAACAAAGTGTATCTTGTTGTTTTTGATTACTTGGAAAATTAGTGTCAGTGATTTGGGATTGGATATGTTTTGGTATTGGGTAAGAAATTTGATCAAAGTTCCATCGCCCATTGATTCTGACATCTTTTAAGGTGATATTAAGATTAGTTTTGTTTAATGGCCCGACTAAAAAATTGACTAATGATTGAGGTAGTGTGTTGATCCATCCATCCCCTATTAGCCATTTAGTAAATTTAATCATAGTTTTCCAACCTAGTAAAAGGCTTTTCCATAAGAAAGAATTTTTACGATTTGGAGAAGGAAGAATATATGGGTTAAGTTGTGTTGTATTTATTTGGGGTAACGCCATATATTTAGTTTGGAGTATTTGCTTCCAAATTGGCTTATCAGTTGATGAGAGAAAACGTCAGGCTAGTGAACTAAGAAGTGATAAAGTTTTTTATTTAGTGTCACGAATTTGAAGGCCTCCAAATCTTTTTGGAAGAGTGATTGTTTCCAATTGAGAAGATGAATTTTCCTCCCTTCAATAGAGGATCCCCAGATGAAATCTCTTAGAGTTTTGTTAATTGCATTTATAGTTTTGGATGGCAGAATATGGCACTGCATGATATGCATTGGTATTGATGAGAGGACAAATTTGGTTAGTGTGACTCGTCCAGCCATGGTTAAAGTTTTTGTTTTCCAGTTTGAGAGTTTAGTGTTAAGGGCTAAAAGGATTGGTGAAAAATCAGAATGTCTTGGGGTAGTAAGGATAAGAGGAAATCCTAAATATTTACCTAAACAGGTAGTTTGCTTAATTTTTAGGATGTTTGTAATATTAGATCTAGTATTGTAGGGGCAATTGTCTGAGAAAAAGAATTTTGATTTTGCATAATTTATGTGTAAACCACTATGATGAGTGAAGTCCTCAATGACGCTTAGGATGGTTTTTGCATTTGAGTTAGCAGCCTCAACAAAGAGAAAGACATCATCAGCGAATAAGGTATGAGAAATGAAGGGGCATGTAGAGGTGATTGGAATTGGTTGCCAATTTTTATTGAGAACTTGATTATGGATGAGAAGTGAAAGAAATTCCATTCCTAGAATAAAAAGATAAGGAGATAATGGATCACCTTGTCTGACACCCCTAGAGGGTTGGAAGAAATTGGTGGGTTGGCCGTTAATTAGAATGGCTAGATTAGAAGTGGAGAGACATGAGAGAATGATGCGAATGATTTTTAAAGGAACGTTGATTGCATGGAGCATGCTTTTGATGAAATGCCATTCTATTTTGTCAAAGGCTTTTTCTAGGTCAAGTTTAATGGCCATGTAAGGACTTTGTGATTTACGATGGCGAAAGCAATTGAGTGTTTCTTGAACAATAATATAATTATCAGATGCTCTTCTATTAGGGAGAAAGCTATTTTGTAAGGGATCTATGATTTTACTAAGAAAAGGTCTCATCCTGTTAACCAAAATTTTTGTGAAGATTTTACATATAGTATTACACAAATTTATTGGTCTAAATTGATGAATAGTTTCTGGATTGGCTTGTTTCGGGATTAAACAAATGTATGTTTGGTTAATTACTGAGGGAACAGTTTCATTTGAAAATATTTCGTGAAAAAGATTTTGGATAGTAGGGAGTGTGTTGGATAAGAATTTTTTGAAAAAGAATGGATGAAATCCATCTAGTCCTGGAGCTTTGTAGGGTTTGAAAGATTTAATGGAAGAAACAATTTCATTAGGGGAAATAGGACTGATAAGAGAGAGCAGATCATTATTAGATAAGGCAAGATGATGTATAGGGTAGTTTGGGAAAAGATTACAGCTTGTTGCTTCAATGGTAAAACAATTAAGGAAGTGATTTGAGATGTGAAGATGAAGGAGATGAGTGACCGATATCCAATTTCCTACATTATCTCTAAGACTAAGAATGGTATTCCTTCTTCTTCTTTTGATGGTTGTAGTGTGGAAAAAGGAAGTGTTGACGTCACCATGATTAAGCCAAGTAATTCTTGACTTGGTGGCCCAAAATTGTCTTTCACGGATTCAGATTGTGTTTAAATCATTTTGTAATTTATTTTCTAAGAGGATTATATTAGTGTTTTGTTGATGATGCAAATTAGATTGGATGCCTTTGAGTCTTGATAATAGTCTTTTTTGTTGAAAAATATTACCAAAAGTCGATTTATTCCAATCACGCATGGCAATTTTGAGTGATTGAATAGAATGAATGAAATTAATAGAGGAGGGTGACCATAATGAATGGACAAGGCCATCAAAACTCGAGTGAGTGAGCCACATAGGTTCAATTCTGAAAGGTTTGTTACTGGTGACATGTGATGAAGGATTTGTATTTAGAATTAAAGGACAATGGTCTAAATAGGTTCTTGGGGATGATGGACAATGGCTTTAGGATAAAATTGTAGTCAGTCAGGGCTTGCTAAAAATCTATCCAACCTTTCAAAGATTATTTTAGATTTTTTTCTTTTATTTGTCCAGGTAAATTTTGGGCCAGAAAACCCTAAATCTATTAAATTGCACTTATTTAATATGTTATTAAAGTTTAAGATGCGATTAGGGTTAGGGGGTAAACCCCCAAATTTCTCAGAGGCGGAAGTAATTTCATTGAAATCACCTAAAACTAGCCAAGGATCAGAACAATTATTAGCAAAATTTTCCAGATTTTTCCAAAGTTCATGCTTATAGGAGGGATATGGTTTGGAGTAAATAGCTGTAAGAAAAAAGGAGAATGGAGGAGTGGATACCTTAACGCTGAGATAGATTTCTTGCGAAGTGAGCACCACTGGTTGAACATCAGCTTGATCATTCCAAAGAATGTAGATTCCACTAGAAGACCTGTCAGCATCAACCTTAGCTGTATGTTGAAAATTGAACTGAGCCATGATGATATCAGCTTCATCTCCTTTCGCTTTAGTCTCTGTAAGCACTACAAAAGATGGCTTATGATAATTTAGTAGTTCACGGAAATGTGTCTTAAAACCATTGTTGTGTATACCCCTACAATTCCATAATAGAAAAATCATTGGTGGCATGAGGGAGGGGTGCTCGTTCGAACTCAGGGTGTTGTCCCATTGTGATGTCGAGGTCTGCAGTGATGTATTCATCTAGTAAGGGGGTGGCATTAGAGTGAGTTGGTTCGTCTGATGATTCAAGTGTGTCTCCAAGCTCATTGGACTCTGAACATTGTTGCATGGCAGTGGAGTCTCGGCATTTGCTTGTGTCTGCGGGAGTGCTCTTGTTCTTGGTATGATCTGATAGTTGGATCTCCATCTGAGGTTGATTTTGAAGTGAGTTGCGAAGAACAAAGGACAGTCTGTAGACACTCGGGTGACAGGAAGATTTTTTGAACCTCCGGCAAGTAGCTGATCTCCAAAAAGTCTTCTCTTATGGTGCGAAATATTATTGAGGGCTCGTACTCGATGGTTGGTTCGGTGTAGAGGTCCTCCGGGAGAATGTTCATCAGTTGCTGCATGTCGATGGAATTCGGACTTGGTGTGTCTGATAGGGTTTCCCTTGATAATTCGGGTGTTGCTAGTGTCTCGTGCGTCAAGTCGATGATGTGGTTCAACATTGTCTAATCTCTAGCTTGAATCGTTTGATTGTTGTTGGAAGTTGGATAGATAGGAGCATTGGTCATCTCTGTGGTGAGAATAGTTGTTGTTGATGATAGGGTATTGATGTTGCCGGATCAGAGATCTTCCAGATTATTTTTCTCAGAACTGTTCTTAGGGCTCTTGAATCCCAGAAACCTCTCCTTTCATTCTATCAACGGAAATGGTATTTATAGGTTACATAATAATATAAATTTCCACAATTACCCTTAGATAAAAGGATGTACACTATATATATACCATAAGCATTTTTTTTAAGTAAAGGATGTTTGATTTTAACCTGAAGCTTTCAATTTTAAGTAATGCTTAGTAAAGTCGGAGGCTCTCTTCCGGAGTCTATTTTGTTAATACAGTGGAAGTGTGTGTGTGTGTATATATATATATATATATATATATATATATATATATATATATGTATGTTAAATAAGTTGGAGGCTCACTTTTGGAGCTTTTTTTTTAGTAATAAAGGCGCAACCTTTATTGTAGGAATATATGTATTCTGAGACTTTCATTTTTTACTAAAGGCGAAAGTTGTTTTCGGAGCAGTTTTAAGTAATAATAAAGTTGAGACTTTCATTTTTTACTAAAGTCGAAAGTCACTTTCGGGTCATTTTTACTAAAGCCGAAAGTCGCTTTCGGATCAGTTTTGAGTAATAAAGTTGGAGCCTTTATTTTAGGAATGTATGTATATTTCTGAGTAAAGTTGAGACTTTCATCTTTTACTAAAGTTGAAAGTCGCTTTCGGAGTAGTTTTGAGTAATAAAGTTGGAGCCTTTATTTTATGAATATATATATATATATATTTCTAAGTAAAGTCGAGACTTTCATTTTTTACTAAAGGTGAAAGTTGTTTTCGGAACTGTTTTGAGTAATAATAAAGTTGAGACTTTCATTTTTTACTAAAGTCGAAAGTCACTTTCGGGTCATTTTTTACTAAAGCTAAAAGTCGCTTTCGGATCAGTTTTGAGTAATAAAGTTGGAACCTTTATTTTAGGAATGTATGTATATTTCTGAGTAAAGTTGAGACTTTCATCTTTTACTAAAGTCCAAAGTCGCTTTCGGAGTAGTTTTGAGTAATAAAGTTTGAGCCTTTATTTTATGAATATATATATATATATATATATATATATTTCTAAGTAAAGTCGAGACTTTCATTTTTTACTAAAGGCGAAAGTTGTTTTCGGAACTGTTTTGAGTAATAATAAAGTTGAGACTTTCATTTTTTACTAAAGCCGAAAGTCGCTTTCGGATCAGTTTTGAGTAATAAAGTTGGAGCCTTTATTTTAGGAATGTATGTATATTTCTGAGTAAAGTTGAGACTTTCATCTTTTACTAAAGTTGAAAGTCGCTTTCGGAGTAGTTTTGAGTAATAAAGTTGGAGCCTTTATTTTATGAATATATATATATATATATATATTTCTAAGTAAAGTCGAGACTCTCATTTTTTACTAAAGGTGAAAGTTGTTTTCGGAACTGTTTTGAGTAATAATAAAGTTGAGACTTTCATTTTTTACTAAAGTCGAAAGTCACTTTCGGGTCATTTTTTACTAAAGCTGAAAGTCGCTTTCGGATCAGTTTTGAGTAATAAAGTTGGAACCTTTATTTTAGGAATGTATGTATATTTCTGAGTAAAGTTGAGACTTTCATCTTTTACTAAAGTCCAAAGTCGCTTTCGGAGTAGTTTTGAGTAATAAAGTTGGAGCCTTTATTTTATGAATATATATATATATATATATATATTTCTAAGTAAAGTCGAGACTTTCATTTTTTACTAAAAGCGAAAGTTGTTTTCGGAATTGTTTTGAGTAATAATAAAGTTGAGACTTTCATTTTTTACTAAAGCCGAAAGTCACTTTCGGGTCATTTTTTACTAAAGTCGAAAGTCGCTTTCGGATCAGTTTTGAGTAATAAAGTTGGAACCTTTATTTTAGGAATGTATGTATATTTCTAAGTAAAGTTGAGACTTTCATCTTTTACTAAAGTCGAAAGTCGCTTTCGGAGTAGTTTTGAGTAATAAAGTTGGAGCCTTTATTTTAGGAATATATATATATATTTCTAAGTAAAGTCGAGACTTTCATTTTTTACTAAAGGCGAAAGTTGTTTTCGAAACTGTTTTGAGTAATAATAAAGTTGAGACTTTCATTTTTTACTAAAGACGAAAGTCACTTTCGGGTTATTTTTTATTAAAGCCGAAAGTCGCTTTCGGATCAATTTTGAGTAATAAAGTTGAAGCCTTTATTTTAGAAATATATATATATATATTTCTAAGTAAAGTCGAGACTTTCAGTTTTTACTAAAGGCGAAAGTTGTTTTCGGAACAGTTTTGAGTAATAATAAAGTTGAGACTTTCATTTTTTACTAAAGCCGAAAGTCACTTTCGGGTCATTTTTACTAAAGCCGAAAGTCGCTTTCGAATCAGTTTTGAGTAATAAAGTTGAAACCTTTATTTTAGGACTGTATGTATATTTCTGAGTAAAGTTGAGATTTTCATTTTTTATTAAAGCCGGAAGTCGCTTTTGGAGCAGTTTTGAGTAATAAAGTCTTCTGACTTTCGGGAGCATAAAGTGCACGGAACTTTTTATTTTGCATGAAAAATAAAAGCGCAGAGCTTTTTATTTTGGAGGAAAGCGCGGTACCAAAGCACGAAGCTTTGTTGTTTGTACCAAAGCACAAATTTTTTGTTTATAGAAAAGCACAAAATTTTTTATTTGTAAGAAAACACAAATAATTGAGAAGATATCCCAGATCATTGGATCTGAAAAAAAACAAATTCAAACATTTAAACTGAACAATAGAGAATTGAATCAACAAAAAATAAAGTGATAAACAGGAAATCACAAGGAACTTGCATATGTTAATATAGGTGAGAAGTTATAATTTCTAGAGGAAATATTCCAGACCAACAGTAATACAATACAGAATTGAATCTCATTGAGTGGTCAGTAAGAAAACAAAAGGAGCTTGCAACGTATTAAGAAAGGTGGCAGGTAACAACTCAGTTAAATTTCTTCAAACAAATTGCCATAGAGATCAAGAAAGGTCCTTATCCGCAATGAGACTCTTAAATATCAAGAAAGGAAAAGACAGAACACCTAAAAGGAAAAATAATTTTAAATTTGTTTCAAATAGAGGTGGGGGGTAAAATAAGCCCCACCTTTCTAAATCAGAAAACATGAAATTGGAGTAAACAAACCGCTGAGGCACCAATCTTTCCCAATTAAGGTAAATGGAATCAAGAAACAATTGCAATTATAGGGATAGAAAGTAATGACATCAAATCTTGTACATAAACATAAAGATCACCAATAGATAGCTAACCATCAAGAAGTTGGACACTGACTGCATTAGAAGATATAAGCACATTAATATCATTATCCTCTGGATTTCTTGTCCATTAATCAAAAAGATGTTGGAAAAGTTAGGTCCACACCCTGTGAACATTGTAAATCTAAAGAGGAAGAGATCAAACAAACGATGACCCCTCAAGGAGTCATCAATGACACAACTGATCACAGATAATGGATTGTATCAATAACATATTAAGTGGTGGAAGAGAAGTAGGTTAACAAAGGAATGGTCTTTCTCTCTGTTTATCAATAATTTACTGCTAGTTGCAAATAGGAAAGGAGCAAATAAGAGATAGACATGATTCCTTCAGGTATATGCATGCAGTTAGTAATAAGAAAGGAATTTAAATCCTACTAATTATACAAGATAACACAGAAAATCATCGATCTTGGAAAGGTCGATTGTGGTAGATTTTGGCAATGGGCTAATGAGAAGGAAATTCATAGGAACAGAATGATGACCCAACCTATTAACGTTACAAGATGTTCTTACATGGATGGTTGATTTGTGTTCGTATCAATTATTGTTGGAATGCCCAAAACAGCTGTTTGTAGTATTTATAAAAGATGAAAATCCTTAAAAATTATCATTGACAAAATGTCTGCAAGTTGATAAAAGTTTTTATGCATCAGCCACAATATGAACAATTTTCTGCAAGATGCTATTAGGAAAGAGAAGAAGACACAAGACAAAAGGTATGTTCATGTTTATGATATATAATCATACAAATGAGAAAAGGATTTATATTCGGAAAGTATCCTCACCAAACAAATCGACCAATAGATAAAACTGTTTCTAGGTTTCCAAGAAAACAAAATATAAAAGTCAAAATTAAGGGGAAAATGTAGTTGGTGTATAAGTTGAATCAAGAAAAGGGTGCAAAGAGATTAAAACGTGGTTTCAAGAATTACTGGCAACCAGTGAATAAGTTGGCTTATGTTAACTAATCTTATGATTTTTCAGACTTAACCAATCATAGCCACATCATTTGAACCACAATCCTTCTACCATCCAAACTTTTTCTGATTTCTTTTGAAATACTTAAACCAGAAGTACTTAAAAATCCTTGTCCTCCGATGGATTATTGAATTCTCGTCAATTAAAATTACCTGAATGAACGGTGCTAAAATCAGAGTTTCTACATATTTACCTCTGAGAGAGACTATCCTCTCCTCATCCAAGGGTTTGGCCTTGCTTCGATAGGTTAAGAGATTTCAGTCCGTAAGAACGGCTCTGAGTATTCCAGAATTATTCCAATTTCGGCTGGGATCGTTATCTTTTCGAAAAAATAAATCGAAAAGCCACGGTGGGCGCCAATATGATGTTGCCGGATCAGAGATCTTCCAGATTATTTTCCTCAGAACTGTTCTTAGGGCTCTTGAATCCCAGAAACCTCTCCTTTCATTCTATCAACGGAAATGGTATTTATAGGTTACATAATAATATAAATTTCCACAATTACCCTTAGCTAAAAGGATGTACACTATATATACCAGGTATTGAAAGGTTCCATTATGATGAGTGATAGATTGGTTGTCATTGTTGTCATAGCTTGGAGTGTCCATAGGTATTGTGCCCATAAGTGTAGTTGAGTTGTCAGAGGCCATTGGAACTGGCTCCAAATCCATTAAGTTTGGTAGAATCCGTGAGTGGGATAATGGAGACTTGGATAGCCCGGTGCTGATATCGGGTTGAGCTACATTTCCATCGTCGGTGGATGTGGATATACCAGTTGGTAACTGATGTGGCTCATTTCGAATGTTATGGTGAATGCATCCATTTGCACCTGGTTGATCTGAGTTTGAACTTCGTTGGCTTGTCATGATGGGGTGATGTTTCTGTTGTGTTGGTGTTGTTCTTGTTGCTGTTGCTGAGATCGCCTTGCTTGACGACGTTGGTGAGCATTGTTCGTTTGAGATGGTGAGTCTTCCATTGTTGAGGGAGGGGAGTGTAGATTTTGAGGAGGGTGATGGCTTCTTTGGCTTCTCCCTAAGAACTGTCTTATGTATTTTTGACGGTTCATCGGATGGCGTGGCATTTTTAGGATTTAAGTTTGTAAGTGTATGAGTATTGTGTAGTGAGTTTGATTCAGAAGAAGATGGGGTTAGGATTTATTGGATATTAGGTTTGATAGTGGAGTTGTCAAGGAAATGATTGTAGTTAGGTGTTTTAGTAGAATTGTTTTCTTGCACAGCAGTAGAATTTTCAATAAGGAAGTGTGAAATTGTGGTAGTTGAAATGGCAGAGAGATTATGAGGCATAGAAGAATGTGGGATTATGGGTGATGATGAAGATTTCTTTAGGTTTGGCGATGGTAATGAGTAATTTGGATTTTCAATGTTTGTAGATGTGGCATGTTGGTAAATTTGTTTTGCATGGCTGGTTTTTTCTATCCATATTGGTTTCGTAGTTGGTTTATTTGGCAGGATGGGTGTTGGTTGGTTGATTTGTGACTGGTTGTGTTTTTGTCTTTGGTTTTTTGGGTATTGAACCAGCATTCATGGACCATGGTTTGGTTCTTGCTGAGAAGATGAGTTATTGATGGTAGGAGATGAATGAGTTGAGTGGTTTAATTGACGAGTTGTAATCACGGTTTGGACTATGCGGTTTGCTTCTGCTGTTGTTGAGCTTGGAATATTGGTATCAGTAGTGTTTAATGGCGGAGGAGCTGTGTTTGGCGGTTGCATGGCAGGAGTAGGAGTAGAGGTGGGGGTGTAAGTGCAATTAATATTAGTGTGACCAATTCGACCACAATTATAGCAAAGAAGATTTATACCTTCATATAATATGCGTTGTTGATGATTTCCAATAAAGATTTTGGTAGTAAGCGGTTGGTCGATTGGGACTTGAATGCAAAGTCTGGCATATTGTCCTCGTGTGGTTTCTTTAGTGCAGATATCCATTCTGAGTAATTGCCCAAATGTATTTCCAATCTTATGGAGTATTTGCTCATCGTAGTATTCAAAAGGCCACTCAGGTAGTCTTATCCATAGTGCCGTAAAATTGAAAGTTGCTGAGGATGGTTTGAATGCCGGTTCCCACTGCCGAACAGCAAGGAAGTGACCGCCAACAAACCAAGGTCCACCGAGTATGGCTTTAGTATAATTTTCAGAAAATTTGAAATCAATGAGGAAGAAATCTTTTTGTATTGAGAATTTTTGTATTGAATAGACTGAGACCAGGGCCTTTTTGTATTGAGAAGTTTATGCTTCTAGCATAAGTTGCATGGAAAATTAAGATTCTGAGCAGTTTATGTTGTCTTTAAATAATCTTGTTTCCTTACAAGGGAAAATCTTGTGAATCTTAAATTTTCTTCAGATAAACTTTGTTTTCCATGTGAGAATGGATGGTAAAGGAAAAATGAAATTTCTTCGCCTATCTGTTGGCTGTCATAATCAATAAATTCTCCACATGATATTGAAGCAACCAAATGGTAGGTTTCCATATTTTCTTTGATGAAGGCATTGGAAAATAAAGATTCGGAGCTACAAGATGCACGCTTGTCCGTGGAAAAACTGGAGGAGTCAATTTCAACTGTTGGACTAGATTATCAATGTGAAATAGAGAGCATGAGACTTGATTTATTGTCATTGGAACAGAAATATCTTGAAGCAAAAAAATCTCAGGAAGAAATATCTCAAGAAAATGCTATTATGAATAACTTGATTCAAGATCATAAGACTAGATTCCAGGATGACAAGAAGGTTATTAAATGCTTAGACACGGTAAATAAAAATCTACAGGAAAAGATTGAAAATTTGGAGATGAATGCTAAAGTATTCTGCCAAAAGGTGGAAAGACAGATGCAAAGCTGTCCGGTAGAGATAAAGCAGTGCACAACTGAATTGGAAGAAAATCCCAGGTATTTCTGAGGCATTTTTCTCTTCTTCAGAAGGGACAAACATTCTATTAATGATTGACCCATTAATTTGTGTTAAGTTTTCTCTTTCTCTTGGGGCATATTCATGATAAAAACTGCAATTTTCATTTGAAGTTGTTTCCTAGATTATGCCGGCAATTTCCTAGATTATGTTACCATATCATAAACCATGAAATGTGTAATTTTTATTTCGTTCCTCTGTGGTACTCTTCTAGAACATACGGTGACATTTTGGGGCCAGTCGTTTCGAAATTAGTTGCCTTTGGACAATCAAATGCAGAGTTGAAGGAGAACATGGATAAAATGTCAACTGAGATACATGATCACAAGCTTCTTGTGAGGCAGCTTAAGGTACTAGTTTTTATACTGTAGAACAACATTGTTTGACATTAAGCATTGCAAGTTCACTTGATTGCAATTTCCGAAGAAATTCAGTCCAATGCTTGTTTGTTAGGAAGAGTTGAAGGAGGAAAGATTAAGAGCAAAAGAAGAAGCAGAGGATTTAGCCCAGGAAATGGCTGAATTAAGGTATCAGATGACAGGGTTGCTTGAAGAAGAGTGCAAACGCCGTGCATGTGTGGAACAAATATCTTTGCAAAGAATATCAGAGTTGGAGGCTGAGGTATTTTGTTACATTTATATTTCACTTTTTTGGTTTCCTTTTTAATCCCATCTAAACTACTATCCCCCTGATTTTCATTCCTCTTGTGTTGAAGCTTGAAAAGGAACGGGGTAACTCCTTTGTTCTCCAAGAAAAAGAAAAATCTATCAGTACTATCAGACATGGCCATGCAGCTTGATAAGTAACAGAGGATTAGAACTACTGCAATCCCTTTTGAGCTTGCAATCTCTATCATTTTGGATGGTTCTTTTGTGGGGGGATTTTCTTGAATCTCCTTTTGAGTGCCTTCAATTCATATACACATGTATGTATTTTTGTGTGTGTGGTGGTGGGGGGAGGGGGTTTGGAAGTACAGTTGTAGAAGAAGATAGAAACATGGGTCTGTTGTAAATGAAAGGGAAGTGAGAGAAAATGCCATTTATATTTTTGATGTATTTTCGATGTGGTAATTCGTTTATAACAACATTACGAGCCCAATCGTTGACTCTCATTTCTTGGTTCATTTTTTTGCCCGTAAAACTGCAGTATTGGGCAGCGTAGTTGAAGACAATAATGCAAGGAGAAATTTTCTTTATATTGATTCAGAAAAAGAACTTGTCGGCAATTCGCCATCACTAAATTGAATTAACAATGATAATTTTGGTAGCTCTGATCTCTGCTTTGAAGGTGTTTTGCATTTGATGTGGATCTTGCATTGATAATGTTTCTTTTTAACTCCAATGAAAAAGTGCAGACCAACTGTTTGTTGAAATTACCAAATGAATTTCTGTGAATCTGATTAGGCATGTTCTTCGGTGTCATAGCAGGAAAAATGCAGCAAAATCTTTGTCAATGGCAGAAGCCAGAAACTAAAGAATTCTATGTTGGAATTGCTCAGGACTGGACTACCCTGGAAAGGATTTGAAATTAAAAAACATATCTTTTTTTTCTTTTTAACTTAACATAGAACATTAATATAGTATGAAATGTTTTAAAAATTATAAAAAATGGTTTGTTTTGTTCCTTAAAATCAAACATAGTACGATAATTCCATTCTGGGTAAGTTTGACCGACATCTTTCTCGTGTTTGGAAAACTATTTGTACCTTCTTCTGAAAATGTTTCTGTGAGTGATACGAAAAATCCCTTTCCAACAAGAATCATATTCATCTTCAGGGTAAGAATTATCTGCAATCTCTCTTATCTTTTTTGTGATATGTTATCCCTTTTGTTCTGTAATGTCTTGGATAACAATAACTGGATTCTTATAAGGAAGAAAATGAGTTTTCTTGTAGAGTTAACAGCGGAGCATGTATATGTATGTATTCTTTTTTCTTCACTGTTTGTTTGTTGTATTATCTTCCAAAATTGAATCTTGTAGATTTTTTGTGTTGATTATACATTACTGTTTTGATTCTGACTTGGTTGGTATTATGATTGAATTCCATAAGGTAATATAGAAGAGAAATGAGTCAAGAAATGAAGGTAAAGATGATGTCAGTAAACCTTGCACTCAAAAGAGAGGTTGCATATCGCCAGAAGCTTGCTAGACTGTATCCAAATGATGACAGCATAAAACACTTTTCACCTCTACAGGTACTAATTTCTTTGATGAATCTTGATATGTATGCATCTGGGATTTGAATTAGCTAGAGGATTCTGCCTTGTTTTTGTGGATTTTAGTCCTTTATTTCTCTTGAATCTCTTATTTTCTTCTGATATATTATTACTTCAGATACCATCAGCAGCCAAGAATTCAAGTCCAAATCAGGGTTCCACTCACTCACTAGGACAAAGTTCACATCCAACAGAAGCACATCAGATTTCTATTACAAATCCACCATGTCAGAAGCCATCTTCTTCAGCCATCATTGTAAGTCCAAACTCGAGTTCTACTCTTGTGGTAGAGTCAATTTCAATGCAGCAGAGTATTTTCCCAAATGCATCAACCGAGTTTGCACAACATCAAGCAGTATTACTGAACTCAAACATGGCACCAACATACTCAACAACAAAGGAAAGTGTCAGCAACGATACTAATTTGTTCTGCAAAGTATGCAAAGTGAGCTGCTTGAGTTCATTTAACTATAAGCAACACGTAAGAGGTCAGAAGCACAAGAGTAAGCTGAAAATGCAGCAGCAACAGCAGCAGCCAAGATGCAACCTTTGTCAAATTTGGTGCACAGACGAAAACAACTTAAAACTTCACTTTGATGGCCAGAAACACAGTGCAAAACTAAAGGAAACTGAACTTCAACAGAAAAGGAATAGTATTGCATCAGCAGCATCAACTGTGGTGTGAATTGTGTCAAGTTCCTTGCTCAAATGAGGAAAAAACCACTAGGAGAGAAAATCACAGTGCCACTGCCACTTAGATCGCAGACAAGTTCTTGTTTTTCTGCTATTTTGCCTTTGATATTAAAGAAACAAACATCTCAGCAATACTCTGTTTCCAGTAGCTTTTATCTTAAAAAATGTCTTATAATACAAATTAATAAATTTTATCCCTCAAATTATATAATTTTTATAATTTCATCTCTTTTTAAAAATTTTATATTATTTACCTTTATAATTTTAATAAAATTCATTCTTTTATTTTTAAATTAACTGTCACTTTAACACTCAAAATTTATAAAATGATTTTTAGATAAATAATAATTAAATTAAATGAGATAAAAAATAGAAAAGAATAATTTTATATTTTTTAATGTTTCTTTATTATAATGGAATTGGTCTGCTCTAAACTTCTTCTTTTTTTTCCATTTACTTTTTCCTTTTATGAGTTTTAAATTTCAATATGATATATATATATATATCTGTTGCAAGAAAAATTATCACAACAATCTCCTTATTTTTTTAGGGTCTTTATTAAAATAAAAAAAGTATACGTACTTTTGGAAAATATCTCGGTACTCTTCCATTATCAGAATTACTTTTGATATGCCTGTAGTAAATCGAGTAAATGAGAAAAAAAAATAAATATGATAAAAATATTTTTATATTATAGTGTGTCTGGTTGAATAATACCACTTAATATATATATATAGAATAATTGGTGAGTTTCGTCCCAAATAAATTTACCTTTGTCAAGTTTAGCCCTAAAATATATTTTTTTAACTTTTAAAGTGCTAAGTTTTTTTTAAGTGAACAATAAAATTATTTTGGACGAATTCTGTCAAAAACTTTAAAAATTTAACGATTTTTTTTTGTCTTTACTTTAATTAAAGACAAAAATAAAAAAGTCATTACATATGAAAATAAAGAAAATAATAATAATAAATATTTAAACCAAGAGATAAAAATTTCTTTATATATATATATTTATATTTATATATTTTTAAAATATCTTCCTATTTAAAATTTAAAAAGTAAAAAATCTATCAGTGAAAATATTAAAAATTTGTCGTCAATATTCTTCTTCTCCGACTATATGTGTTAAGCATATTAAAAAGTTTTAATTGTTAATTTACGTGTTATAAGTTATTATTAATTTACATTCTATGAACTAATAATAATGATATATGCATTGTAGATGAATAAAGATTGGTTCAACATTCCTGAATTTGATGAGTTTAAACAGAATATAATATTGATGCAATTCACATCAATAGAGAACAATTACCTTAGTTCAACATTATCGAATGAAGTAGAAGCAAAAACTGATTTGAGAAAAAATAAAAAGAACATTGAATAACTGATAAAATTGAGATTGAAAAATATGGGAAAGAGGTTGAGATTGAGATTAGAAAGAAAGAGGAAAATGTTGAAAGAATAATTGAGTATGTCAGTGATAAAGAAATTGAATAGTTATTAGAACAAGAATATGATATACAAAAGAAATAAGTTGAAAATGTTGTAAATTCAAAGGAAGATGAGATTAATGTGGACATGGAGACAAAAAAGTGAACATTAGCCGGAGAAGAAGAAGAAGATTGACGAGAGATTTTTGATATTTTCACTATTGATAAATATATATTTTTATTATATTTTTATTTCTTTATTTTCACATGTAATGTAATGACTTTTTTATCTTTATCTTTAATTCAACTAAAATAAAAAATCGTTAAATTTTTATGATTTTTGATCGAATCCGTCCAAAAGGATCTTATTGTTCACTTAAAAAACATTTTGAGACCTTAAAAATTAAAAAATATATATTTTAAGATTAAACTTGTCAAAGCTAAATTTGTTTGGAATCAAACTCACCAATTAATATTATATAATATATATATATATATATATTATATATATATATATAATATAATCATCCTATGAACTCCCTCTAATTTTTATTGGATTCTGAGCTTCTGCGACATAGCAGGTGGAAGATTTTAGCAAAAGTTTTTTTTTTTTTGCACATTGGGAAGATAAATTTTTTTTTCTATTTTAATTTAATTATTATTTTTATAAATTTTAACTGTTAGATGATTTTTTTTATGGTTGACTGTTAATTTAAAAATAAAGAAAAGATAAAACTTGTAAAAATAAAAATGAAATAATATATATATTTAAAAAACGGATGAAATTTAAAAAATATTATATAATTTAAGAGATAAAATTTATTAAAATTTTCAAATAATAATTAAATAAAATTAAATTTAAAACCAAGGGAATTACCGGAGGGATAAAGTGAAAAGGTTTTAAAATATATATATTTTAAATGTTTCATGATTTGAATTTATTAATTATTTTTACTTAAAAATTAAATTTTTTAAAATAGTTTACTTATTCTCAAAAAAAAAAAAAAAAAGAAAGAAAGAAAAAGAAAACGAGTAATTAGAAACCGAAAGAATTAAGAAATACACAAGAATTCTTATTTATATCCATACAATCAACTTTAATTAATTCATAAATTTTCAGACTTTGGTGTGAAATGAGTTGTAAGAAAAAGTTCTGATGAACTTGTGTTGTGTATCTAAACATTAAATGGTTGCTTTAACATCATCCTGAGCATATCAGAATGCTCTTTGGTGTCATAGCAGGAAAAATGCAGCAAAATCTTTGTCAATGGCAGAAGCTAGAAACTAAAGAATTCTATGTTGGAATTGCTGAGGGCTGGACTACCCTTGAAAGGATTTGAAATTTAAAAACTTAAAGATAGTATGAAATGTTTTAAAAAATTATAGTAAAAATGGTTTGTATTGTTCCTTAAAATCCCTTAATAAAGAACTCACTCACAAACAAACATTGTATTTTTTCTGCTTATTTGTTTTTTTGATATCTTAAAACCATTGTGATTTTTCTTTACTGTTGGTTGTATTATCTTCCAAAATTGAATCTTTCAGATTTTGTATTCCCCAATGTTAAATGTTTTTTGGTGATTGATTCTTATATGAACTCAGTCACAAATAATAATTAAATATTTTTAAAAATAATAATAATTAAATAAAATTTAATTTTTAACAACGGGAAGTATCGAAGGAATAGAAGTTGAAAAAGTCTAAAAAAGAAAATTTGTTATTTATTAAAGGAAAATATTTTAATAATAAAATTAAAAAATAGTTTGAGAAGATTGAATAATATATTTTTTAAAAAATAGGAAATTGAAGATACACGAGAATTTTTACCTTTATTTATATGCGTACAATGAGCCTTAATTAATTCATAAAAAAAAGATTTTGAAATTTTTTTTATTTGTCTCTAAGGAGGAAACTTTTTTTTTAGGAAAATGTCTAAAACTAATAGCCGCTCTTATTTCGATCTTCCATCGGATTTACTTGAGTTAATTAGTCTGAATTTCTTTGGCCCCGAGCGTAGTAATGTTCAAGTTGGTCTGTACTTCATGGAAAAAAGCCTCAGAAAAACAACAATTCCGAGGACTGTTTCTTCTACTACTGGCGGCCGCAGAATCATCTCTCCAATTAATGCGCGGCGGTACTGAAGTCGCATACGCAGTCGAGAAAAAGAACGCGAAAAAGCTATTTAAAAAGATACTTAAAGGAGGCACTTACCATGGTTCATCGTACGAATGGTTATTCTTGGTAGACAAATTCTATAATTTTCGATTAATTAATATCTTTTCATGCAAAAAAATTATACTTCCCTACTTTAAAGTTTTTCCCTACTGTTGCTACATGGAGTACCATGGTTTCCCTATAGAAAAAATTTTACTTTCAGCTAATCCATCTTCCGATCATAATATACAGTCATAGGAAGATGCTCTTTTATTGCGACGGTCAAGGAGGGAGAAATCAATGGACCCCACTATCCGGCGACACCGACGGCTCGTGCTATGATGCGGTATGGGAGGGTGATCATTTATACGCATTACAGGAAGGAGAAATTGTTGTGAGGTATGATTTTGAGAAATCAAAACCTGAAAAACGAACTGTTTTTCGGCCTTCTAATTTGGCATGGCCAAAAATAAGGGATTGCCATTTTATTAAGTTTTACTTGGTGATATCCAAAGGGAATATTTTATTAATTCATAGATGAATCGAAGATAGTATATTAGATTTACTTGGAGAAGGAGATCTTGAAGATGGAAACAATTACCTTCCTGTGTTTCCGTACAGAACACTGAAATTTGTGGTTTATAAGATGGATTTGGAAACGGATACATGGAGAGAAATAGAGTCTTTGGAAGATGATCAAGCGATTGTTCTCGGGGGAAATCAAACCATGGCTTTGTCGGTTAAGAATGCTCCTGGAATCAAGAAAAATTCTATTTACTTTAGCGATAATTATTGGGAAAGAAAGAATAAAGATATTTTATACGGAGGTCATGACAATGGAGTCTTCAATTTAGAAACGGGTACAGTGGAAATGTTCGTTGGTAATGATAGATTTGATCCAACTCCTTTTTGGATTACAATTCTGTAAGATCAATTGTTTTTTTTTTTTGAAATCAAAACTAATGATAAATAAAAAACTTTTGTTATTATTGTTTTTAATTAAATTTGTTATTTATTTTTTAATTATGTAATTACTATTTAATTTAATTGCCCATACTTGAGTTGAAGAACAGCCTCCATACGAGGATTTTGTATATTCTGTCAATGAAAAGACGAAAATATTCTTTATATTATGATAAATATTGTTTAAAAAACTTTTGGACGAAAGGACAAAAAATTAAAATTTTTAATAAAAAGATGAAAATATCCTTTACATAAAGATAAATATTGTTTAAAAATAAAAAATTATTATTAAAATGAAAAGACAAAAATACTCAGAAAAAATAGATGGCAAGTGAAGTTGGACGGAACTTTTGGATGCAAGGGCTTTAGATAATACAACCGATGTTAAATTTCTTTTGTTGATTGATTTTTGTATGAAACTTTAGATAGGTAAATTATTTTATTAACACTTGAACTTTTAAAAAATTCAGCTTTTGCACCGGTATTTATTTTTGTTTTAAATTGACACTACAAAAAATCACCTCATTTGTTCTTCTATCAAAATTTCCGTCAAACCTCAAATTTCATCCAATTCTCAAGAGTGTTTTCGTCCTTTTTAATTATGAGTATTTTTAAATTATTAAGATTTATGAAAGAGTAATTTTGTTTTTTCACATAATTATTAAAGATTTGAAAAATCATTTGTAGTTATATGGATTTAATCCTACCACCACAGGCATGACCACACCTTATTTACCCACTGAAACAACTATAAATATATTTTTAAAATGAAATTTATATTTTATATTATAATTAGATAAATAATAAATACACATTTCCCTTGGGTCAAATACATAAATTTTATATTTTTAAATATAAATTATATTAAATATAAACATTTTTAAAATATTATCCACGTCACAAAATTCAAACCATAGATATTGTTATTCCTCTTCTCCAACCTTGCACAGAAGCTTTCTTCAAGAAGAGTAATGGGAGATGGACGGCAAGGATTCACCAGAACATTAATCCCAGTAGCACTGTTAGTATGAGGACTAACTGAAGGAGCAGAGGAAATGTGTGAACTACTGAGGATTGGAATCAGATGTACAGCAGAAACACCTCAAGCAAGGCCTAATATGAAGGAAGTTTTAGGAATGTTGATTGGGATTTCAGGAATCAGAAACAGAAGGGATTTCAGTTATGGTTTTTCTCCTCCATCATTGTGAAAAAATGAATAACTTTGTCCAAAAAAAAGTGTATAGATTTGTTTCTTTAATAGTTAGTTAAAAGTAGAATTTTTATATACAAATTCAAATACAAATACAGGAGAGGGAGTATATAAAACTCTCATATTGTTTTTTCCCAAGAATAAGTTCCCCTTCAATTTTTGCTTGTAAATATATGTCCAATTCTTTAGTTATTTTCCCAACAGTTTGCAAATGAAGAAAGTATCAATCTCCTTCATAGTTAAAGATTGCACTTTTCCACTGTGTCATTGTCATCCAAAAAAAATCAAAACTTTTTTCTTATTCCTGATTAGTACTAATCTGATATGAAAAAGGTAAAAAAACAAGAGTCTGATAATATTATTTATTATTGGGCTAAGTGGTCTCCCTTCCTTGTCAGCAATATAAAAGGTGCTGTCTTCATACATAGTGTTGACTAGGAAATCTTCAAGAACCCCAGAATCGGGCAAGCCCCCTCTTTCGAGGTAAAATATCAGTTTTCTGTACTCTTTGACATTCAATTTACAATTTGTACGAGCATTTTTTGAAAGAATTCTTGTTGCATGCGCCAATTGGCTGTAATTTACTAGGATTCGTGCTGGGATTTTCATATTATTAGTTGTTTTCGGACAATTTCTGTATAAAAATGTGTGCTTTGATGACCCCAAATTCAAATTGTGGGCATTCAGTAACTGAAGAAAATTGAAAGTAATTTCCTTTTCTTGGTGGGCATGCAATGTTGATTGTGGCTTGATATGATCTTTAATTAATAAAAATTCAGAAATTGTATACCCTGCGAATACTATACCTGACTTATAATACAGGGAATTGCATCATGTTTTGAAGGGTTTTATTTTAGTTCTGTTTCAAAAGTAAGTATTTTTATGGAAATCTGGGAAGTGTTTGATATATGTAGTCTGAGGTAAGATTAGAATTGCATTTTTATTCTTTTTAAGTCCCAAACTTTACTTCCCCTAATAAAGTTATGATCTGTGAAGGGAAATGGATGAAGAGAGGAAGGTGAATATGATGTCAGTGGACTTAGCACTTAAAAGAGAAGTGGCGTATCGGAAAAAGCTTGCTAGATTATATCCAGAAGATGAGTGTAGGAATGAAGTTTTACCTCTAGAGGTGAAGAAACTCAAACCACATCTATGTTTATGTTTATGTTTATGCTGTCTGTGAACTGCTCTTATTTTGATATCTTGTCCTGTGTGAGGCTATATAGGTTCCACTGATTGTTTGTGAAACATAGTGGTGTGTGACATGTGCCGAACTTGATTCCCTTAAAAATTGTTTGTCATTCAAACTGTGAACATAATCTTGGGATATTTCAAGAATAAGGGTGAAATCATTCATGAATTCTGGAATTACTTGTATGTATTGTGTTGACTTGTGAAAAACATACATTCCATTTTGTTAAGATTAACTTGTATCAGCTTGCTTTATTTTAGGAGCCAGAGCCATCCTCATCTACAATGTACACTTCATTTCCAAGTTCCACAGACTTGTCAGGGTCTGTGCCGCATTCAATCTCAGTTTTGAATCCACTTTCAACGATACTAAGTCAGGATCCAGTCTCATGTCCATGGCAAAATATGGCATCATCAATCCACACCACAACAACAACCAAAGAAAAAACAACTGCCAGCAGTTTCCAGTGGGCAGAGCCAGTTTATATCAGCAACAATGCTAATTTCTTTTGCAAGATATGCAAAGTAAACTGCTCGGGTTCAATTAGTTTCAAACAGCACATTAAAGGTCAAAAGCACAAGGCGAATCTGAAGAAGAAGCAACCAACTAGAAATTCTAATTCTAATTCTAGGAGTGGGGAAAATGCGTGCAGCCAGGCCCATATTCGGTGCCACGAGGAAGTAGAAATTCACTTCAATGGTAAAAAACGCAAAGCAAAATGTGAGGAAGGGAAAGGATCTCGGCAGCTGTGGTGTCAATTGTGTCAAGTTGCATGCTCCCATGAAGATACATATTGGCTTCACCTTAAGGGGAAAGCCCATGTAAATATCCTAAAAGCTCGAGGCCTCTAGATATTGCAGTTGCAGGAGATCAAGGTATATTTACTTCTATTCTGATAACTTAGTACTTAGTATTTAGGAATATAAAAGAACATATATGGTGGAATTCCATATAAATTTTCAGACTTTGGCGTGATTAATCAGTTAGAATCATCGGTTCACTGTCATTCCTTGTATTTGTTTTCTTGTGAAATGAGTTGTATAAGTCTTGTTAGTAGTTGTAAGCAGAAGTTCATCAGAACTTCTGTTGTGTACATGAACATTAAATGATTGCTTTAACATCATCCTGAGCAGATCAGAATGCTCTTTTTTCCCTCTTTCAGATCAGGATGTTCTTTGGTGTCATAGCAGGAAAAATGCAGCAAAATCTTTGTCAATGGCAGAAGCTAGAAACTAAAGAATTCTATGTTGGAATTGCTGAAGGCTGGACTACCCTTGAAAGGATTTGAAATTAAAAAACAGATCTTTTGTTTTATAACTTAAGATAGAATATTAATATAGTATGAAATGTTTTTAAAAAATTATAAAAAATTGTAGTAAAAATGGTTTGTATTGTTCCTTAAAATCAAACATCCATTATGAGTAAGTTGGACCAACATCTTTCTCATGTTTGGAAAACTATTTGTGCTTTCTTCTCACAATGTTTTGTGAGTGATACTAAAAATCCCTTAATAAAGAACTCACTCACAAACAAAGATTGCATTTTTTTTTTCTGCTTATTTGTTTCTTTGATATCTTAAATCCATTGTGATTTGTTATCCTTTTGTTTTGCAAAGGCTTCTAATGTCTTTGATAACCCTAACTTGCACCTTTTTTTCTGTTAAAATATTTTCTATCTTTATTGTGTATTTAGGGGATATTTTTTATCCTTATTGTGTATTTAAGGGATATTTTAGTTAGTCTATAATTAAGGGGATTTAATTAGTATTATTGCTATATATATTGTATTTTTGTTTAGCCATAGGAGAATATAAAAAAATATTTCAGAAATTCTCTTCTTTTTTTCTTGTCATGGTATCAGAGCCAAAATACTGAAATCATCTTGTGTCCAATTTTTTGTTATCCTCCAAGATCTTAGTGTTTCTTGTATTACTCTTGTTTTCTTGAACTTGTTCTCTTATTGAATCATGTATTTGGAACCATCTAAACAATTTTTTGTTCGATTTAATGGTAAGAATTATTCTGCTTGGTAATTCCAATTTGAGGTATTTGTCAAGGGAAAAGAATTATGGGATCATATTGATGGGACTGCTCCTGCTCCTAACAGAAGTAATGAGAAAGAAAAATACTTAAAATGAGAGGTGAAAGATGCTCAGATTATGTCTTGAATCCTTGGAAGTGTGGAACCCTCCATACTTCTCAATCTCAGGCCTTATAAGAATTCTAGAGAAATGTGGGCCTACCTGAAGAAAGTTTACAACCAAAGAAACACAGCACGAAGGACTCTTTGTTGTACACTGATATTGTATATGCAAATGTTCCTCATGAAGGACTCTTTGTTGTACAAACTATCCATGAAATCAGCAAACGTGATCAGTTCCTAATGAAGTTAAGAGGTGAGTTTGAAGCAATCAGGTCTAACCTAATGAATAGAGAGCCAGTTCCTTTGTTGGATGTTTGCGTAGGAGAGCTTCTTAGGGAAGAACAACGACTCATGACACAGGCTGTCTTGGAGTAGAAAACTCAAAATTCTGCTCCAATTTCTGTTGCATACGCTGCTCAAGGGAGATCTAAAGGAGGCAAAGATATGACAAGAGTCATGTGCTATAGTTGTAAAGAATTTGGTCATATTTCCACTAATTGTACTAAAACAATTCTGCAATTACTATAAAAAAACAGGGCATATCATCAAAGATTGTTCCATTTGGCCTCCAAAGAAATCTGAATCTACTTACAATGCCTCGGTTGGTTCTTCAAATGTCTCTAATACTAGTCAGTCTGCTATTACTCCTGAAATGATTCAACAAATGATAGTTTCTCCTCTTTCCACTTTAGGTGTTTCAGGTAACAAAAATTCTAATTCTAAGTTTTGGTATTTTGATTCGGGTGCATCTAATCACATGACCAACACTACTTTTCCCTTAACTAATGTTCACAAATATACTAAAAATCTTCAAATTCATACAGCAGGTGGCAATTATTTACCTATCACAGTTGTTGGTGATATTTCAGCCTCCTTAAATAATGTGTTTGTGTCTCCTAAGTTGTCTACTAATCTTATATCCGTTGGGCAATTAGTTGACAATAATTGTACCATTCATTTTTCAAATTCTGGTTGTCTTGTGCAAGATCAAGTGTCCGGGAAAATGATTGTGAAGGGACCTAAAATAGGACGTCTTTTTCCTTTGTTTTTTCCTCCTTTTCCAGTTTCGAACCATGTTGCTTATAATGATGTCCAATGTAATAATCAGGTGTGGCATAAACATTTAGGACATCCTAATTCTCATATACTTCGAGTCTTGCTTAAGTCTGGTTTACTTGGAAATAAAAATTCTTCTTCTAATAATGATATTGTTGATTGTGCATCTTGTAAACTTGGTAAGAGCAAAACACTTCCTTTTCCATTACATCAACCTCGTACCACCAAACCTTTTGATCTAGTACATACTGATGTCTGGGGTATTGCACCCGTGATTTCTAATGAACATTATAAATATTTTGTTACATTTATTGATGACTTCACTCGTTTTACTTGGGTATATTTTCTTAGAACTAAAAGTGAAGTTTTCTCACTGTTCAAAGTCTTTCTTGCTTTAATTAAAACACAGTTTTCTGCCAAAATTAAAATCTTACAATTTGATTCACGTGGGGAATATATGTCAAATGAATTTCAATCATTTCTTCAAAGTCATGGGATCATTTCTCAGCATTCTTGTCCTTTCACTCCATAACAAAATGGTGTGACTGAAAGAAAGAATCGTCATCTTTTTTATGTTGTTCGCATTTTTCTAATTGAATCTTGTGTTCCTTCTCATTTTTGGTGTGAAGCTTTAACTACTGCAGTCTATTTAATAAATAGATTACCATCCCCCAACTTGAACAATAATTTACCCTATTTTTATTTATTTGGACATGCACCAAATTATTCTAATCTTCATGTTTTCGATTGTGTTAGTTTTGTACATCTTCCTGCCCATGAGAGGAATAAACTTAGTGCACAATCTGTTAAGTGTGCTTTCTTAGGATATGCTGTAACCCAAAAAAGATTTCTTTGCTATGATCCTTATGCACGTCGCACTCGTGTCTCTAGAAATATCATTTTTTTTTTAAATCGGCATATCTTTAGCACACAAACGCCTCCAGAACTTCCTTCTTTATCTACTTTACCACATTTTTCTATCTCACCAACACCTGTACAAAGATTTAAACCTGGTTATGTTTATCATAGACGCATTATCAAATGAATATAATAATAAAAAAATTTTGGATTTTGACTGAAAATATTAGGCATTCTTCAGGAGATTTGGACAGTGACTAAATAAATGTAGGCTTTTTATTTATGTAAGAGTAATCAATTGGTTTGGCTAACATCATAAGAAAGAACATCGTGTAATGAATGAGAATTTTCATAATGTTTAATAAATAAATAATATATAAGCATACATTTATTATTTTTATAAATAAATAACAATAAATTTAAATATTCATATTTATTTTATATTTTTAATTAAATCTAAAATAAAATAAGAAATATCAGAGGACATTCTTGATTACTAAATTTAGTTGAAAAATACATGGGAGATAGTTTTCTATATTACCATTGTGCAAAATAACTGTGAATTGAATTAGACAATAAATTTGAACAAAGCAATGGAACACAACTTTTTCAACTGAAAAAAAAATTAATATCAATATGTTAAGGAATGAACAATAGAATAACTTATTTAGGACATGTTCTTGTGAAGCAAATTTACATATTGCAAAGTTAAAAAAAAAAGGACCACAAATTTTACAATTTCTAATGGGATGGTAACATATGGATGTTGAAGACCTTACCACTTTATCACATACTTATGCATTACTGGTTCTGGAACAAATAGTGAGTACTATATAGTTTAGATAAAGATAATTAATCACAGTTAAGATTAGCAAAGAATTCTGCATCATAAACGTACTAAACATATTGAGTTGGATTGTCAGCACATTAGTAAAATAGTTTTTGATGATTTCACCAAAATATTATTATACATGCTTTGCATCACGAAATGTTAGACAAATTGAGGATTTCAAAGCTCAACTTGAAGGGAAGTTAAAATATTAATATTATAAGATTTTGTTTAGTTGATATCCGAATTTTTAAAATATTATGTAAAACTTTTAATGTATTCATTTTATTTATTTATTTTTTTATAAGCTAAAATTATTTATAAACATACATCACTAAATTTTTTATAATAAGATTCATAAATATTTTTTCATTATGTTATGTTTTCTTTTATTGGTACTAATCACTCTGTTTTACTAAAGATAAAACAATTCCTAATTTTTATTGAATTCTGAGCTTCTGCAACATAGCAGGTGGAAGATTCTAACAAAAGTCTTTTTTCCCCACACATTGGGAAGATTTTTTTTTTCTATTTTAATTTAATTATTATTTTTGTAAATTTTAATTGTTAGATAATTTTTTTTATCTTTGTTAATTTAAAATTTATAAAAATAAGAATGAAATAATATAAATATTTAAAAACTGATGAAATCAAAAAAAAATTATATAATTTAAATGATAAAATTTGTTATATCTTTCAAATAATAATTAAATAAAATTTAATTTAAAACCAAGGGAATTATCGGAGGGTTTATAAAATATATATTTTAATAATAATTAAATTAAATGGAGTAAAAATAAAAAGAATAATTTTATATTTTTTAATGTTTCTTTATTATAACGGCAATGGTTTACTCTAAATTTTTTTAGTTTTTTTTCTTTTTTTCTTTTTATGAGTTTTAAATCTTTTTAGATTTTCTCACGATTGAATGAATATATATATATATATATAATGTGTTGCAAGAAAAATTATCACAACAATTTTCAAAATTTTTAGCGTCTTTATTAAAGTAAAAAGGTGACGTACTTTTATCTCGGTACTCTCCCTTTAACAGAATTGCTTTTGATGGCTATGCCTGTAGTAAATAGAGTAAATGAGAAAAATAAAAATCAAATAATACTACTTATATATATATATATATATTATATATATATATTATATATATATGTTATGAATCCCGAAGATTCATTAAATTGTGGATATCCATCGTATAATTGTTATTATTCTTTTATCTCGGGATAATTACGTACTTAATGAAAGATGATAAGTATCATTTGATGCATATCTCTAAGGTGACACATGTCACCTAACAATTAATATCGGGTGAGAAGTGTCACCATTTGTCCTTATCCTTATCCCCTATTCACCTCTATAAATAGAGAGCTTTATACCATTTTGTAAATACAACTAACAATCAACAAGAAATCTCATATAATAATATTCTCTCAATTTTCTACCTCTCTCGTGTACTTTTTCATCTCGTTTATTTTATTGTTTTTATATAATTTCACAATACGTTATCAGCACGACTCTCTACCAACAGCACGAGTCTCTACCACGGGGTAAAGTATTTTTGAAGTTTATTTGAAGATCAATCAGGTACGTTTTTTACTGGTACGTTTTCTGTTATTATTATGTCAAATCTTATTAAACTCGAATTTGTGGCTCTTGATGTCACCAGAAAGAATTATTTGTCATGGACACTAGATGCCGGAATGCATCTTGCTACAAAGGGTCCGGCAGACACCGTTATATAAAATAAAGTGTCATCAACACAAGATCGTGCCAAAATTATAATATTTCTCCGTCATCATGTTCATGAGGATTTGAAAAATGAATATCTTACCGTGAAAGATTCTCTTGTTTTATGGGGAAATTTGAAAAAAAATTCGACCACCAGAAGATGGTCGTTCTCCCAAAAGCACAGTATGACTGGTTGCACCTGAGGTTGCAAGATTTCAAATCCGTGAGTGAGTATAACTCCTCAATGTTTAAAATAGTTTCGCAGTTGAAACTATTTTAAACATTGATATAACGAATGATGATATGTTGGAGAAAACATATTCCACTTTTCATGCCACAGATATTGTCCTGCAGCAATAATATCGTGAGAAAGATTTTAAAAAATACTCTGAATTGATTTTTATCTTCTTGTTGCGGAACAGAATAATGAATTACTGATGAAAAATCACGAGACTCGACCTACTGGCCTACTCCATTCCCTGAAGTGGATGCTATTAGAAATCATGATCCCATAAGAGATCGTGGTCGTTGTCGTGGTCATTGTCGAAAATATGATCATGAACGTCGTGATAAATTTGGCCCTTATAATCATGATAATAATTTAGGTGCCAAAAAATATTTATGACCACCTGAAGTGGGCAAAACATAATGAGAAAGGAAATGTTGTTCCGAAAAATTATGAAGACAAATATTATCGTTGTGGCATGAAAAGTCAGTGGTCTCGTGCCTGTAGCACGACAAAACATGTTGTTGACTTACTTCTCGAAATTTGTCTCATGAAATAAATGATGACGATCTTGAAAATGTTGATGTTGATGTGGTTCACCTGGATGCTACTGATCTTTTCGAACATCCAAAAGAAATAATTGACCACTTGATTGGAAATTAAAGTGTCTAAAATAATTAGAATATTATATTATGTGTTATATGTTTATATTACTTTTTTGTGATATTATATGTTTAATTTTTATTTCTGTAAATATTTTTTTAACAAAACAGATGACTTTTGTTCAATTTTCTAGTATGAATAACGATATCGAAAGTGTGTGTCTTATTGACAGTGGAACTACGCACACCATACTGAAATATGAAATATGAGAAATATTTTTCTCATCTGAATGTGGGAGAAACAAGTGTTTCTACAATAAATGGTAGTATTGTAGTGCAAAACTTATTGAGCTAATATAATATTACAGGGGGAACTATGATTGCTATTGATAAAGCATTATATTGCTCAAGAATAATTGGTGAGTTTGATCTCAAACAAATTTATCTTTGGCAAGCTGAATCCCAAAATATTTTTTTTAACTTTTAAGGTCCCAAACTTTTTTTTGTAGAGAATAATAAGGTTCTTCTTGACGGATTCTGTCAAAATTTCTAAAATTTTAACGGTTGTTTGTCTTTAGTTAATTAAAGACAAGGATAAAAAAGTCATTACATGTGAAAATAAAGAAAGAAAATAATAATAATAAAAATTATTTAAACGTAGAGATAAAAATGTCCTCATATTTTTTTAAATTTTATTTTGAAAATGTCATCATATTTTAAATTTTAAAAATAAAAAATTTATCAAAATAGTGAGAATATCAAAAGTCCTGTCAATGTTCTTCTTCTCCGGTTAATCTTCTTCTTCTTCTTCTCTCTAGCACAAGATTTTTATCTTTTTCTAACATCTTTGAATAAAAGAAAAAGAAAAAAAAAGTAATTAAAGAAGATGTCTTTATACAAAGAAAAAAGAAGAAAACGAGAAAGAGAGATTTGATAAATTCAAATTTTAACCAATGGAAAGAAATAAAGTTACTTTGTTTCAAGAGAAAGAGGACAATGGTGATATTAAAATACTCAGTGAATCTTCAATCATTAAAACTCATTTGACAAATCAAAGTTGTTCTAGACGACAAGAAACGAATTCAAGTGGGAGCAAAAATGGATAAAAGTTTCTCTTCTTTTGTTTTTCTTTCTCTTTCTACAAAGACACTCTTATTCTTCTCTATTTTTTTCTTTTTTCTTTCTTCAAAGATGTCAAAAACTGATAAAAATTTTGTAGAAAAGAAGAAGATTGATGAAAGATTTTGATATCCTTTGATAGATTTTTTATTTTTTTAATTTTAAATGTGATGACATTTTTATTCCTTGTTTAAATATTTCTTTATTTATTTTCACATGTAATGACTTTTTTATCCTTGTTTTTAATTAAATAAAGACAAAAAACCGATAAAATTTTAAAAATTTTGACAGAATCCGTCAAGAAGGACCTTATTATTCTCTACAAAAAAAAAGTTTGGGACCTTAAAAGTTAAAAAAATATATTTTGGGACTCAACTTGCCAAAGCTAAATTTGTTTGGGATCAAACTCACCAATTATTCTATTCCTCAAAGTCTCCAAGAAATTTATTGAGTTTTAAGGATATCCGAGGTAATGGATATCATGTTGAGACTATGGAGGATAATGGTCATGAATATTTGGGTATCATAAAAGTGACCTACGGTAATAAGTTTTTGTTGGAAAAACTACAATCTCTATCCTCTGGCCTATATTATGCGAAGATAAATGCTATTGAGGTGCATCATTTAGTAAGCCAGAAGTTTACTAATCCCGTTACTTTTAAAGTTTGACATGACCATCTGGGTCATCCGGGATCAATTATGATGCGAAAAATTATCGAGACAACGCACGGTCATCTTTTGAAAAATCAAAGGATTTTGACTTCTGATAAACTTTCATGTGCTGCATGTTCCAAAGGGAAATTGATTATAAGACCAGTACCATTGAAAGTATGGGCTGAAAGTCCTACATTTCTAGAACGGATTCATGGAGATATATATGGACCGATTAGTCCACCATGTGGGCAATTTCGATATTTCATGGTCTTGATTGATGCATCAACCCGATGGTCACATGTTTGTTTATTATCAACTCGCAACATGGCATTTGCGAGATTACTTGCCCAAATAATTCTTTTAAGAGCGTAGTTTCCTGATTATCCTATTAAGTGAATCCGTCTCGACAATGCTGGTGAATTTTATTCGCATGCATTTGATTCTTATTGCATGTCGATTGGAATAATTGTTGAACATCCTGTAGCTCATGTTCACACATAGAATGGTCTAGCTGAATCGTTTATTAAAAGGCTACAATAAATTGCTAGACCACTATTGATGAAAACAAATCTTTCTACAGCAGCCTAGGGACATGCAATTTTGCATGCTGCAGCACTTGTGCATTTAAGGCCATCGAGTTATCATAAATTTTCTCCCATACAGTTAGCTTTTGGTTCAGAGCCAAATATTTCTTATTTTAGAATTTTTGGGTGTGCTGTATATGTCCCAATTGAACCACCCCAACGGACAAAAATGGGTCCGCATAGAAGATTGGGGATATATATTGGGTATGACTCCCCGCCCATTATAAGGTATCTTGAACCTTTGACAGGGGATGTGTTTACAGCAAGATTTGGTGATTGCCATTTTGATGAAAATTTGTTTCCCAAATTAGGGGGAGAGAATAAATGGCATAAGATTGAACTTGCGTGGAAAACATCTTTGAATCATTTAGATCCACGCACAAATATGAGTGAACTTGAAGTTCAAAAGATTATACATTTGCAACAAATTGCAAATCAACTGCCAGATTCTTTTGCTGACTCCAGCAGAGTCACTACATCGCATATTCTAGCTATAGATGCTCCTATACAGATAGAAGTTCCTGAAGGACAGAAAGTTAATCCTATAGCTATTGAATCAAAAACACGCCAGAAGCATGGCCGGCCCCTTGGTTCCAAAAATAAAAATTCTCGAAATAAAAGATGAATAAATGATCCAGAAGATCATATTGATGAAACAGAAAAAGAAAACCAAGGGACAACTGATGAAAAGATTCCAACTACAAATGATGAAGAGAATTATGAAATCTCTATTAATTACACCAGTTCGAATCAAAGTTGGGATCGAAGAAATGTTGTTATTGATAATGCTTTTGCATACAACGTAGCCCTTGATATTTTCAAGGATAATGAGGATTTAGATCTTTTATCAGTTGAAGAATGTAGGCATAGAATTGATTGGCTTCAATGGAAAGATGTGATTCAATCAGAGTTAAATTCGCTTGTAAAGCGAGAAGTTTTTGGACCTGTAGTCCAAACGCCAAAGGATGTAAAACCGGTTGGCTATAAATGGGTGTTTGTGCGGAAACGAAATGAGAATAATGAAGTCGTAAGATATAAAGCACGACTCGTCGCACAAGGCTTTTCGCAAAAGCCATGAATTAATTATGATCAAACTTATTCACCCGTTATTGATGTTATTACACTCCGATATCTTATAAGTTTGGCAGTTCATGAAAAGGTGGACATGCGTCTAATGGATGTCATTACAGCTTATCTTTATGGAAGCCTTGAAAATGAGATTTATATGAAAATCCCTGAAGGATTCAAATTACCAAAGGCTTCTAAAGGTCCTCGTGAAAATTATTCTATCAAATTACAGAAGTCATTATATGAGATTAAACAGTCTGGACGCATGTGGTACAATCGCCTTAGTGAATTCTTATTGAATTCAGGATATAAGAATGACCAAATTTGTCCATGTGTTTTTATTAAGAAAACAGATTTTGGTTTTGTGATTCTTGCTATATATGTTGACGATATCAATCTCATCGGAACTCCAGAAGAGCTTCGAGAAGCTATAGATTGTTTGAAACGAGAATTTGAAGTTAAAGATTTCGAGAGATCATCTCATCAGGGGGAGAAATCTACACATAAAGAATAGTATACTCTTTTTCCTTCACTAGAGTTTTTTCCCACTGTGTTTTTATCTAGTAAGGTTTTAACGAGGTATATTCTTTATGTAATGGACATCCAAGGGGGAGTGTTATGAATCCCGAAGATTCATTAAATTGTGGATGTCCATCGTATAATTGTTATTATCCTTTTATCCCGGGATAATTACGTACTTAATGAAAGATGATAAGTATCACTTGATGCCTATCTCTAAGGTGACACATGTCACCTAACAATTAATACCGGGTGACAAGTGTCACCGTTTGTCATTATCTTTATCCACTATTCACCCCTATAAATAGAGGGATTTATACCATTTTGTAAATACAACCAACAATCAACAAAAAATCTCATATAATAAACAAGAAATCAACAAGAAAGATTCTAAGCAAAAAAAAAAAAATTCTTTTTTTTCTACACAAAACAAAAAAGGAAGATAAATTTTTTTTCTATTTTAATTAAATTATTATTTTTATAAATTTTAAGTGACTGTTAATTTAAAGATAAAAAAAATAAAATTTATCAAAATTATAAAAATAACAATAAAATAATATAAATATTAAAAAACGAATGAAATAAAAAAATTTATAAAATCTAAAAGATAAAATTTATCAAATCTTTCAAATAATAATTAAATAAAATTTAATTTAAAACCAAAGGAATTATCAGAGGGATAGAGTGAAAAAGTTTTAAAATATATATATATTTTAAATGTTTTATGATTTGAATTTATTAATTATTTTTATTAAAAAATTAAATTTTTAAATAGTTTTACTTATTCTCAAAAAAATAAAAATAATCGGAGAAGGAGTAATTAGAAACCGAAAAGGATTAAGAAATACACAAGAATTCTTACTCTTATTTATATCCCTACAATCAACTTTAATTAATTCATAAAAGAAAAAAAAAACCTCTGAAGAAACTCCAACTTGTTTCTGACTAAATTTTTTTTATTACTTGAAAAATGTCTCAACCTATTTATAAAAGCGCCTGTTACAGTGATCTTCCATGGGAATTACTTGAGTTAATTAGTCTGATTAGTCTGAATCTCTCTGGCCCCGACGTAGTAATGTTCAAATTGGTCTGCACTTCATGGAAAAAAGCCTCAGAAAGATAACAATTCAAAGGACCATTTCTTCTACTACCGGCGACCGCAGAATTATCTCTCCAATTAATGTGCGGCAGTACTGAAGTCGCCTACCCAGTCGAGGAAAAGAACGCGAAAAAGCTATTTGAAAAGATACTTAAAGGAGGCACTTACCATGGTTCATTGTACGAATGGTTATTCTTGGTAGACAAATTCTATAATTTTCGATTAATTAATATCTTTTCATGCAAAAAAATTAAACTTCCCTACTTTGAAGTTTTTCCCTACTGTTGCTACATGGCCTACCATGGTCTCCCTATAGAAAAAATTTTAGTTTCAGCTAATCCATCTTCCGATCAAAATTTTAAAATTGTAATAATATACAATCATAAGAAGAAGCTCTGGTATTGCGACGGTCAAGGAGGCAGAAATCAGTAGACCCCACTATCCGGCGATACTGACGGCTCGTGCTATGATGCGGTATGGGAGGGCGATCATTTATACGCATTACAAGAAGGAGAAATTGTTGTGAGGTATGATTTTGAGAAATCAAAACCTGAAAAACAATTGTTTTTCGGCCTTCTAATTTGGCAACCCTAAGAACAAGGGATGACCATTTTATTAAGTTTTACTTGGTGGTATCCAAAGGGGATATTTTATTAATTCAAAGATTAATCGGAGATAGGGTTAATAGAGACGGAAAAATTGTTAGTATATCAGATTTACTTGGAGAAGGAGATCCAGAAGATGGAAACAATTACCCTCCTGTGTTTCCGTATAGAACACTGAAATTTGTGGTTTTTAAGATGGATTTGGAAACGGATACGTGGAGAAAAATAGAGTCTTTGGAAGATGATCAAGCGATTGTTCTCGGAGGAAATCAAACCATGGCTTTGTCGGTTAAGAATTATCCTAGAATAAAAAAAAATCCATTTATTTTAGCGATAATTATTGGGAAAGAAAGAATGAAAATATTTTATAGGGAGGTCATGACAATGGAGTCTCCAATTTAGAAACGGGTACAATGAAAATGTTCGTTGATAGTGATAGATTTGATCTAACTCCATTTTGGATCACAATTCAATAATATCAATTTTGTTTTCTTTTTTAAATCAAAACTGATAAAAACCTTTGTTATTATTGTTTTTAATTAAATTTGTTACTTATTTTTAATTATGTAATTGCTATTTAATTTAATTACCCGTACTTGAGTTGAAGAACAATCTTCATACAAGGATTTCGTAAATTTTGTCAATGAAAAGACGAAAATATCCTTTATATAAAGACAAATATTTTTTAAAAAATAAAATATTATTGTTAAGGACAAATATTCTTTAAAAAAACTTTTGGACGAATGGGCAAAAAAATTAAAATTTTTAATAAAAAAACGAAAATATCCTTTATATAAAGATAAGTATTCTTTAAAAATAAAAATTATTGTTAAAATGAAAAGACAAAAATACCAAAAACAATAGACGCCAAATGAAGTTAAACGGAACTTTTGCACGGAATGACAAAAAAATTGACTTTTTTTTAGTGTGACATTGAATGAAAAAAAAGTACGAGTGAATCACGAAAAATGTTTGGATGGTTTACCCTATATTCTTTTTTCTTCACTGTTGATTGTATTATGTTCCAAAATTGAAAGATAATGCAACCGCACGTTAAATTTTTTTGGTGATTGATTTTTCTATGAAACTTTAGATACGGTAAATTATCCTACTAAATTTTTTAAAAGTTCAACTTTTGCATCTGTATTTATTTTTGTTTTAAATTGACACTTGAATTACAAAAAATCACCTCATTTGCCCTTCTATCAAAAATTTTCGTCAAACCTCAAATTTTATCCAGTTTTCAGGGGTATTTTCATTCTTTTTAATTATGAGTATTTTTAAATTATTAGGATTTATTAAAGGGTAATTTTGTCTTTTCACATAATTATTAAAGATCTGAAAAATCATTTGTAGACATATGGATTTAATCCTACCACCACACGCATGACCACACCTCCTTTACTCACTGAAGCAACTATAAATATATTTTTTAAATAAAATTTATATTTTATATTATAATTAGACAAATAATAAATACACATTTTCATTGGGTCAAGTACATAAATTTTATATTTTTAAATATAAAATATAAACATTCTCAAAATATTATCCACGTGACAAAATTCAAACCATAGGTATTGTTATTCCCTTCTTCCGACCTTGCACAGAAGCTCTTTTTTAACTCTTTCGATTCAAATTTATCTTAAAATATAAATTATCAAGTATTTTTTTATACAATGTTATTGCTAATACTAATAATGTAACAATGTCACTATAAAAAAAGTTGAAGAAATAGAAGAGTTGAAGAAGAGTTTCAGTTCAAAGTTTAAGGAATGGGATGGCCCAAGAAGACAAGTGGTTTAAATAATATTTTTAAAAAAATGTTTATATTTAATATAATATAAAATTAATGTAAAATATTTATACTTGTCTTAGTGAGTGGTAAATGCATAAATATTATTTATAAGGTAAACTATCCAAATGTACTTCTTAGATGTCAAAATTCAATTTTTTAGCACTTATAATGTCATTCACATTTCAAAACATCTTTTGGCTAAAGATTGCCATGAAATATCGGTGCTGTCTGTGATTGAAGCTGACAAAGAAACTGAACTCAATCGGTTTCCAACCACTCATATTGCACATATAGTGTTCCAGAATTCGTGCTGGAGTTATTGGAGTGTTTCGTCGTCGTGGTCAGCCCCCATGGCGGAATAAAGATTAGAACTACTGCAATCCCCTAGAGAAGAAGAAAAATGGGTACTTGAGTTCTTGGGGGTTTTCTTGAATCTTCCTTCTGAGTGCCTTTAATTCATATACATATAACAGTTTTTCATTTGATGATGTTTCTTTTTAACTCCAATGAAAAAGTGCAGACTAAGTATTTTTTAATTTAATTTATTTTAGTTTTATAATTTCAATAATAATTAAATAAAATTTAATTTTTAACTAACGAAAATATCGTAGGAATAGAAATTGAAAAAGTCTACAAAAGTTTGTTATTTATTAAAGAAAAATATTTTAATAATAAAATTAAAAAATAGTTTGATGTATTCTAAAAGAAGATTGAATAATGTATATTTTGAAATAGGAAATCGAGGATACACGAGAATTTTTATCCTTATTTACATGCCTACAATGAACTTTAATTACTTCATAATGAAAAAAGAATTATTTGTCTCCGACGAGGAAACCTTTTTTTTCTTGAAAAATGTCTAAACTTAATCGTTCGTTCATACTCCGATCTTCCATTGGAGTTACTTGAGTTAATTAGTCTAAATCTCTCTTGCTCCGATGTAGTAATATTCAAGTTGGTCTGTACTTAATAGAAAAAAGCCGCAGAAAGACAACAATTCAAAGGACCATTTCTTTTACAATCGGTGTGGCCAGAATCATTATCTTCGTCGTCTAGTCTCCGATTAATGTGCTGCAGTACTGCAGTACTGAAGTCGCTTACACAATCGAAAAAAAGAACATATATAAGTTACTTGATGGAGACACTTATATTGGTTCATCGTACAAATGGTTATTGGTGGTAGACAAATACTATAACTTTCGATTAATCAATATTTTTTCATTCGAAAAAATTAAACTTCCACACTTTAAAGTTATTCCCGACTGTTGCCCCACGGATTACGAAAGTCTCCCAATAGAAAAAGTTGTACTTTCGGCTAGTCCTTCTTACAATAAAAATTTCAGGACCGGTCATAAAAGGAAGCTTTGGTATTGCAAAAATAAGTGGACTCAACTATCCAAGGACAACTACTATGATGCGGTATGGGCTCTAGGAAGACCAAATTGTTGTGAGGTATGATTTCACTCAATCAAAACCTGAAAAATGAAATATTTTTTCGCCTTCTAATTTGGCAATGCAAAGGCTAAAGCTAAAAACAATGGAGATTAAGTTTTACTTGTTTTACTTGGCTATATCCAAAGGAAATATTTTATTAATTCAAAGATTTATTGGAGATAGGGTTCATGGAGACGACAAATTTAATATATTTCGAGAAGGAGTTGATGGAAATTATCAACTTCGGGCGTGTCCTACAAAACACTGAAATTCGTAGTTTTCAAGATGGATTTAGAATCGGGTACGTGGAGAGAAATAAAGTCTTTAGAAGATGATCAAACTATTGTTGTAGGTGGAAATCAGACAATGACATTATCTGTTAAAAATTATCCTGGAATCAAGAAAAATTCCATTTATTTTAGCCATAATTATGTGAAAAGAATGAGCTATTATTATTTCTATTTCTACAGAGGTCATGACAATGGAGTCTTTAATTTAGAAACTGGTACAGTGAATACCTTTGTTGATTGGGATAAGTTTGATCCAACTCCTTTTTGGATTACAATATTCTAAAATCATTGTTCTTTTTTTTTTTTAAATAAAAAGCTGATGATAAATAAAACCTTTGTTATTATTGTTTTTAATTAAATATGTTGCTTATTTTTTAATTATGTAATTACTATTTAATTTTTTTTTTCTTAGTCCAACCCTAGTAATACTCAGTGGGGCTCAAGATCTATGCAATTCCTGCCAAAATCATAACATCTTCTGGGCTCAAGATTGCCATGAAATCTTAAATACTAGTGGAATTTTGCATAAATTTTCAGACTTTGGTGTAATTAATCAGCCATCATCATCGGTTCACTGTCATTCCTTGTATTTGTTTTCTTGTGAAATGAGTTGTAAGCAGAAGTTCTGATAAACTGATGTTGTGTATCTAAACATTAAATAATTGCTTTAACATCATCCTGAGCAGATCAAAATGCTCTTTGGTATCATAGCAGGAAAAATGCAGCAAAATCTTTGTCAACGGCAGAAGCTAGAAACTAAAAAACTTAAAGATAGAATATATAATATTAATATAGTATGAAATGTTTTTAAAAAATTATAAAAAATTGTAGTAAAAATGGTTTGTATTGTTCCTTAAAATCAAACATCCATTCTGAGTAAGTTGGACCAACATCTTTCTCACAATGTTTATGTGAATAATCCCTTAATAAAGAACTCACTCACAAACAAAGATTGTATTTTTTTCTACTTATTTGTTTATTTGATATTTTAAATCCATTGTGATTTGTTATCCTTTTGTTTTGCAAAGTCTTCTAATGTCTTTGATAACCCTAACTTGCATCTTTTTTCTTCACTGTTGTTTGTATTATCTTCCAAAATTGATAAATTTTGTTGGTGATTGATTTTTATATAAAACTTTAGATATCATTCTTGATACTGGGTTGATTATCTCTAAAATTGTGATATATATTAAGTATTTATTAATTTATTTTATTTTAGTTTTATAATTTCAAATAATAATTAAATATTTTCAAAAATAATAATAATTAAATAAAATTTAATTTTTAACCAAGGGAAGTATCGGAGGAATAGTAATTGAAAAAGTCTAAAACAGAAAGTTTGTTATTTATTAAAGGAAAATATTTTAATAATAAAATTTAAAAATAGTTTGAGAAGATTAAATAATATTTTTTTTTAATAGGAAATTGAAGATACACGAGAATTTTACCTCTATTTATATGCGATACGAGCCTTAATTAATTCATAATAAAAAAGTTTTGAAAAAAAATTTATTTGTCTTTAAGGAGGAAACCTTTTTTTTTTTGGAAAATGTCTAAACCTAATAGCCGCTCTTATTCCGATCTTCCATCGGAGTTACTTGAGTTAATTAGTCTGAATCTCTCTGGCCCCGACGTAGTAATGTTCAAATTGGTCTGCACTTCATGGAAAAAAGCCTCAGAAAGACAACAATTCAAAGGACCGTTTCTTCTACTACCGGCGCCCGCAGAATCATCATTATCAACTTTCCAATTAATGCGCGGCGGTACTGAAATTGCCTACGCAGTCAAGGAAAAGAACGCGAAAATGTTATTTAAAAAGATACTTAAAGGAGGCATTTACATTAGTTCATCATACGAATGGTTATTCTTGGTAGACAAATTCAATAATTTTGAATTAATTAATATTTTTTCATGCAAAAAAATTAAACTTCCCTACTTTGAAGTTTTTATCGCGTGTCGGATAGAAAAGATTTTACTTTCAGCCAATCCATCTACCGATAAAAATTTTAAGACCGTAATAATATACAATCATAACAAGGACCTCTGGTATTGCGACAGTCAAGAAGGCAGAAATCAGTGGACCCCACTATCCAGCTACACCAGCGGCTATTGTAATGATGCGGTATGGGAGGGTGATCATTTATACGTATTAGAGGCAGGAGATACTGTTGTGATCTATGATTTCACTAAATCAAAACCTGAAAAACGACTTGTTTTTCAGCCTTCTAATTTGACATGGCCAGAAAGAGGGGGTTACCATTTTATTATATTTTACTTGGCGGTATCCAAAGGGGATATTTTATTAATTCAAAGATTAATCGCAAATATGGTTAATGGAGACGGTAAAATTATTTATATAGCAAATTTACTTGGAAAAGGAGATCCAGAAGATGGAAATAATTACCCTCCTGTATTTCCGTACAAAACACTGAAATTTTTGGTTTATAAGATGGATTTGGAAACGGGTACGTGGAGAGAAATAGAGTCTTTGGAAGATGATCAAGCTATTGTTCTCGGAGGAAATCAAACCATGGCTTTCTCCGTTAAGAATTATCCTGGAATCAAAAAAAATTCCATTTATTTTAGCGATAATTATTGGGAAAGAATGAATGAAGATATTTTATACGGAGGTCATGACAATGGAGTCTTCAATTTAGAAACTGGTACAGTGGAAATGTTCGTTGATAGTGTTAGGTTTGATCCAACTCCTTTTTGGATCACAATTCTGTAAGATTAGTTGTTTTTTGTTTTATTGTTATTAAATAAATATGTTACTTAGTATATCAAAAACTAGGCTTAGATTTATTAATAGATATGATATTTAAGGATCTCCAGAGAAATTCTTGAGAAATTTTTTATCATATGAATTTTATCCAATTTTGTGGTTGATATGATATCAGAACATAGCCAAGACCTTTGATTCTAGGTCTTGTACAGAGTGTTTAATCTGGAGTTTTGCTATATGACCACTAAATTGATCAAGAAAGCTTTTATAAGCTGGAATTAGAATACCTAAAATGGATTGATGAAGCTTCTGTTTCATCTCTTCATCTGCTACTTCCCACTCTTCTTGAATTTGACTAACATTTTCAAGCTTTTGATTGAAAGTTTTTATTTTGATTTTCACATCCCTTGAAGATATCCAAGAAAGTAAACTCCACTTGGCATGTGGTCTTGATCTTTCATGCTCTCTCAAACAATAGCAGATCCCATCCCAACACTTGAGGTATTCGTTCTTGGAGTTTTCAACTGTTGATGTTAACTTGTTGAGGAATTTGATCCCTATAAGTTCCTGCAATCCCTGAGAGTTTCTGATCTTTTGAGCAACACTGTTTACATTGTTCATCATGAAAAAATGATTCAAACACTCTTCTTCGTAGAATTTTGACTTGAATTTCAAGTTATATATCAGAAACTCAATCATTCGAATCAGATGGTGTTTCAGGGGAGATGAATCTGGTTCTTGACAATCCATTTCTGATACAGTTGAATGATGGTGATGATGATGATCAGTTGATGATGATGGTGGTGGTGGTGGTGCCTGGTTTGTCACAATCAGATCACTTAAAGATTTCTTGTGATCAGTTATCAGATCCATGTACCCGGTTACATATTCAGTCAAGGAATGAATTCCACCTCCTGGAGTTGGATTCATAGATAGCTCACGAAGAACATGGCGTTCTGAAGCAGCAAGAATTCTGTTCACATGTTCTGCAAATCTAGACATGATTCCAGTAGCACAGGCATGAATGTTTCTCAGCAGCCTCGAATTTCTACCGAAAAGTTCATGTACTGTAGGCATCAGATTCAACAGTTGTTGATTCAGAGGAAGGAAAATTTCAAGTCTTTGAGGCAAACGACGACTGGACATCACTGAATCTGGAAACTCAAACAATTTTGCAGCAGCATCCCCAATTATGTACACAAGATCAACAGAATCATCATCCCTATCATCAGTTGTTGTTCTTCTTCTTCTTCCTCCTAAACCTTCAAAGATTTGCTTATACAGAAGTTTCTCATTCACAAAAATATTCCCAAAACAAATCTTGGCAATCTGTATCCACCTCTGTATTTTCTCATTCAGTTCTTCCCAGTACTTGATTTCATGAACAGCCTCCATGTTAATCTTTTCTTCGAGGATTTCGTAGATTCTGTCAATGATGTCTTTTCTTAGTCCAACGTAGACCCGAACACAACCCTGGTAATACTCAGTGGCGCTCAAGATCTCTGCAATTCCTCTGAGAATCTTAACATCTTCTGGGCTCAAAACTGCGTGAAGGGACATGAAATCTTGGTAATGGAGTGAAATACTGGTGCTGTCTGTGATTGAAGCGGACAAAGAAACTGAATTCAATCGGTTTCCAACAACTGATATTGCACATTTAGAGTTCAATATGTTCCGGAATTCATTCTGGAGTTCTTGGAGCGTGTCCTCGTCCTGGTCAGCCCCCATGGCGGCATAAGGATTAGAACTACTGCAATCCCATGGGGAAGAAGAAAAATGGGTACTTGAGCTTGCAATTTCTGTCATTTGGGAATTGGGATGGCTCTTTTTTTTGGGGGGTTTTCTTGAATCTTCCTTTTGAGTGCCTTTAATTCATATATATATATGTGTGTGTGTGTGTGTGTGATATATATGTATGTATTTTGTGTGTGTGTGTGTGTGGTGGGGAGAGGGGGTTTGGAAGTACAGTTGTAGAAGATGATAGGAACAAGGGTCTGTAAATGGAAGGAAAGTGCGAGGAAATAGCATATTAGAGTTTATATTTTTATGTATTTTCGATGTGGTAAATCCAGTATAGCATTACGAGCCCACTCGTTGACTCTCATTTCTTGGTTCACTTTTTTCCCTTAAAACTGCAGTATTGGACGGCGTAGTTAAGACAATAAATAATGCAAGGAGAAAGTTTCTTTGTATTGATTCAGAAAAACAGCTTGTCGGCAATTCGAATCAGAAAAAAGATTCTAATGGCACCAAACTATTTTATTTGATTTTATATTTTTAAACAACATTTTGTTCATAAAATATATGGGTGAATATTCAAAAAAGTATTTTGCAGAATGAATTAAGAAAGATGATGTTTTGGAGAACTAATTTGCCTTTAATAATCATTAAAATGTTAAAGAATGTTAGTATATATGTACAACTGTGTGTTATACATGAGAAGAAAAAAAAACAATTGGTTCTTCCATGGAAGAACAGTGATGATGATCATCAGATTCACCATCACTGAATTGAATTAGCAATGATAATTTTTGTAGTTGTTATCTCTCTGCTTGAAGGTGTTTTGCATTTGATGTGGATCTTGCATTGATGATGTTTCTTTTTAACTCCAATGAAAAAGTGCAGACCAACTGTTTGTTGAAATTACCAAATGAATTTCTGTGAATCTGATTTTTTTGGTCCCTTACTTAATTTAGGTATTCGATGAAGATCCGACTTCGGTGATGGAGTAATGAGTCCACCGGATGCGTTGAATCTCCGTTAGCTGTTTAACCACATCTCTCATGGAGGGTCTCTTGGTCCAGTCTTGCTGCGTGCATCTGAGAGCCAGAATAAGAACACTCTGCACTTGATCTTTGCTGCTTGTATTCGTAATTTCGGATAACAGGTCTGGATCAATTAGATATTCAAGATCAATTATTTTAGATCTCTTTGATCGAACCCACTTCACAATGTCCTGTTCTTCTTTGAAGAAAGGATCTATTGCCTTCTTTCTGGTTATTAGCTCCAACAAGATGACACCATAAGCATACACATCAGATTCCATGGTCTTTCCTCTGAATGCATTCTCTGTCAAATTCCACAGCATACTTTTTTGTTGAGATAATGACATAAAAGAGTCCAATTTGATATACTGCTATTTGATCAGACATAGTTTTTACCTGGAGCAATATATCCAGCAGTTCCAATAAGCATGGGGGTTGATGCAACAGCAGCATTGCTCTTCAGAAGGACAGAAAGGCCAAAGTCCGATATACATGGCTCATAATTGTGATCTAATAGTATGTTCTTGGGTTTGATATCTCTGTGCAGAATTGGAGGACAGCAATCATAATGAAGATACGATAGTCCATGGGCTGTGCCAAGTGCTATCTTGAACCGTGTATTCCAATGGAGTGGTATTCGTGGATTCTGCTCGTGAAGGATATCATGAAGACTTCCATTCTCTATGTAAGCATACAATGTTAATCCATAATTCTTCCCAGACCATGATCCCAAAAACCGAATGAGATTCCTGTGCCTTATCTTTCCAATTGTCTGAATTTCTCGTGCCATGCTGCGGCTTCCACTGGAAATCCCAACAAATTGATGCTGCTTTGCTACAAATACTGTGTCCGGGCTCAGTGTAACCTTGTATATAGTTCCCTGGCCTCCTTTCCCGACAATATACTTGTCGTTAAGGTTATCTGTAGCTTTCAGTATATCAGAATGAAGGCAAACTACATCTCTTAAGAGTAATGAATCAACACGGTAAATGTTCTTCGGTCTTCTGTACATTTTGCCTTTTTGAAGAATCTTCGTAAATATTGTAAGTAGCTTATCAAAAAAGAAAATAGTAAGTATTATAAGTAGATAGCCAAGAGACAATGATGATCCGAGCGCTATCAATACAATTTTTGTTTTAGGATGTCTCTTCTTCTTGCTTCTCTTGTAGGTTGTACTCTTTGAGTTGTTGTCCGGGATACAATTCAAAGCAAGACAATTTACAAAAAGCCCTGAGTTTCCAGCAAATGATGTGTTACTGAATTTCACCAAAGTTGAAGGTATTGGACCAGAGAAATGGTTGTGGGAGACATTGATGAACACCAATGACTGGATATCATGAAGGAATCTTAAGGTTCCGGATAGATTGTTGCAAGATATATCTATCTGCTCCAGCATGATTAGCCTTCGCAACTGAATTGGAACTTCACCTGTCAACAAGTTGCTGCTCAGATTAAGCAACATCAGATTTTGTACTGCTCCTAAGGATCCAATTGTGGTTGGAATATTGCCTGATAACAGATTTCCTCCAAGCTGCAGTTTGGAAAGCTTGCGGAATTCAAACAAAAAATTCGGTATGTTACCCGTTAAACCATTTTCACTGAGAGTCAAGGTGGATAACTCTTTCAGGCTCTTGAAACTGGATGGAATTGAGCCATTCAACAAATTGTGACTAGCATCAAGGTGCAGAAGTCTTGTACAGTTTGACAATTGAGATGGCAGCTCGCCGTTGAAGCTGTTGTGTGATAGATTCAAATTCTGAAGATCCACCAATTTTCCCAACTCAGAAGGAATAGCCCCTGAGAGCATATTCATTGATAAGTCAACCGAGATGACATTTGTAAGGCTCCCTGTGCTCAAAGGTATGCTACCATTGAAGCTATTGTTGCTTAGGTCCATGAACAATAGGTTAGCATTCTCTACAAAGTCTGGAATAGCTCCACTGAGTTTATTCCCTCCGAGAATCAGATTTTTCAAATTAGAACATCTCCCCAGGTCAGTAGGAATGGTACCTTGAAAATGGTTTTGGCCAAGGTTCAATACACTCAAATGATTTCTGAAACATAGTTGAGGTGGGGTTTGCCCAGTAAAGTGGTTATGGCTGAAATCTACTTGTACTAAACAACTGTTTATACCCAATTCTTTAGGTATTTCTCCTGTAAGAGAATTGTTGCTCAAGTTTATGTAACTTAGATTCCTCAAGTTTGTAACGCTTGCAGGAATTTCTCCACTGAACCTATTGCTGGACAGATCTAAAGATTCAAGAAAACTACAGTTGCCAAGTTGAAAAGGGATTGAACCGGAAAAACTGTTCCTGCTGAGGTCGATCAAGTTCAAGTGTTTCAAGTAAGAAATTTCTGATCCTAATTGACCCAAAATGCCATAGCTAGAGAGTCTCAAAGCAACAACAGATTGATTATTTTGCTCACATTTCACTCCGACCCATGAACAAGGGTTGGGATCAGAATCATTCCAGCTCAATAGGACTGAAGAAGGGACAATTTTCCACTGCCTAACCAAACTCAAGAGAGCTTTCCCATCACCATTGACAGCAGATACAGTTCCTGCCGATGCCGAGAAGCAGAGAATTAGCAAGAAACAGCTCAAAGACATTCCCTTTTTTTATCAATCTCTAAAGTTGGAGGAATCAAAGAGAAAACTTTGAATTAATCGAGAAAGAGAAGCTTCAAGGGTGATGAAAACCCAGCAAAGAAAACTCAGAAATCCATTTCCAAGGAACGGTTGGAGTGAATGAACAGGACAAAGGAGGATTGGATTTTGTGAGTGAGCCAAAAAAGTGAAACAAGATTCAATAACTGACAGAATTTGCAGGTAAGCACTTTTCTTGATACTCTCTGATGATTCATAATCTTTTTTTTTTTTTAACAGAAATAGAAAGAAGTTTCCTGGAACTAGTCATGAAAAGAGAGAAATCCCTTTCACAACACAATACTATAATCCTCTTTTCTCTTTGTCAGGAGTTATGATTAATGCACAAAAACTCAACAAATATCCACATTTTCTTGTGTTGATCAACTCATTTTTCCTTGATATTTCTGTGTTCACACATAGATATCACAATATATATATATATTGTCAGCTTTCTAATATATTTACTGAACATTAAGATGTAAACCCTTTTTTTTTTTTTTATGTACACCTTTTTCCTTTCTTTTCGGCTTCTTGTGTGTGGTCCTTGTGTCATGTGTGTGGTGGGTTCAGGCCTGCATCTTTATATTTTATGATAGATTGACATATTACAGTTTTATTGAGGGATAGTTCTAAGAATTTGAATGGAAAGAGGCAAAAAAATATAGGAATTTTGTTTTAGATTTTCTGCAATAATAGATGTGGTACAAGTGCCGCCATTGATATTGACCTTGTAAATTTGTGTTCATACACGTATACACTGAGCATCTTTGTGGTTCCAAGAAATTTCCAAAAAGGAAAGTTGGGGGATAGAGAAGACGTGTTTGTGATAGTATTTTTAGAATCTTCCTTTGAATTGAAGTGAAGTATTTTCAACCTTCCATTCTTAAATTTTGATTTTATTTTTTTTAATTATTTTTTTCTTCGGACATAAAGTGTTTTCCTTTCGTCCTATTATTTGAAATGGGCTCTATGCCAAAGCCCATAAAGAATGTCCAAGAAAAGATTATGGGCCCATGGAAGCCCATTCTATTAATTGGCAGAAAAACAGAAAAAAAGAAACCCCTAAAAGTTAGAATATTTTATAAATCATTTTTTTGTTGCTGAATGGTTGAATTGTATTTCAATAAGAAAAACACAAAAAAAAAAAAAGAAACATCCACTGCTAACTGGGCAGATAGCAGTAAACTACAAAGCAGGAAAAGAAATAGTACGATAAGAAACAAACAAAAAGAAAAGAAACATCCACTGCTAATTGGGCAGATAGCAGTAGACTACAAAGCAGGAAAAGAAAACCAAATATCGAAGGAAGGAGAACCAAAAAGGAAGAAAAGAAAAACACAAAGCAAACAAAGCAGAACAACTTAGGTGCCTCCCTATCACACCACGCTGCAGGAGGCAGTAGAGCTGGTTCCAAGTAACCAGTGAAGAAGTTCAGTTTGCCCCATTTGGCGATATTATGCGCGCACCCTGCAGCTGGTTCCAAGTAATCAGTGAAGAGGTTCAGTTTGCCCCATTTGGCAATATTATGCGCGCACCGATTACAATCTCTCGGTACAAATTCAATGCTTCATAGACCATGCCTTATAAGTAGATCCCGACCTTATATTTTATAAATCATATATTTTGTATGTTATTATAACTTAATTTTTGAACTTTCGAAACTTTCGATTCTGGCAGTTTAAGAAGAACCATAACCGTTGTTCTTTTCTTAAAATTTATGTTACATTCTTTATTTCTCTAACATTCATTTATGACTGAAAAATTATAAATTTAAGACATAATAGAGACAAAAGTCAAATAAAAATCATAAATTTAAAACATAATAGAGACAAAAATCAAATAAATATTTAAAGTAATAATAATAAGATATCTTATAACACATTTTCATAAATACTTATATAACATTTATAAGAGGACAAATAAATCATAACATTGGAAGGTGTACATATAGAGGACACATGGTGAATAATTTGTTGTGTATATATATATATATATATATATATTATCTTTTTTAAAATCAATTTGTTGTATATAATTCTCATTATAAATTATAATATTACAACTAAGATGTCTTCAAACTTATAAATAAAGATATATATTTTTATTTTTAGATTTTTTAAAAGTAAACTCGAATTTATAATAAATAATAAAAATAAAATAAATTATTAAAAATATAATTTAATTAATAATAATTTTATTTATAAATTCAATAGGGTAAATTATTTTACTAACATTTGAACTTTTCAAAAATCCAACTTTTGTACCTGTATTTATTTTTGCTTTGAAGTGACACTTAAACTATACACCTCATTTGCCCTTCCGTCCAAAATTTCCGTTAGACTTCATTTTCCATCCAATTTTTAGGGGCATTTTCGTCTTTTAAAGTTATTAATATTTTAAAATTATTAAGGTTTTATTTTTAGGGATAATTTTGTCTTTTCATCTTCTTAAATTAGAGAGATTCGAACCCTCAACCACACAAATGACAAAATTATATTAACCCACTGGAGCAATTATTAACATAATAATTTATATGAAACTTATATTTTATATTGTATACTAAATTATGCCAAAATAAATTTGACATAATTATATTTGTGAATCCCAAGATTTGAACCACAACCGTATAAACAATAAATAAGCATTTATCATTTTGACAAATACAAAAAATTTATATTATTTAAAAATTATATTAAATATAAAGATTGTGAAAAAATATTATTCAAACAATACAATTTAAATCAATTGTCTTCGTAGTCATTCTCTTACTCAAACCTTAAATTTATTTTTTTAACTTTAAATTCATTGTAAAATACAAATTTTGAGGTTTTTTACAATGACATTATTACATTATTAGTGTTAGCAATGACATTGTATAAAAAAACACCTCGAAATTCATGTTGTGCGACAAAATTGAAACAAGAGAGTTAAATAAAAACTTCAGTGCAAGCTTTGAGAAACGTGACAATAACAAAAACTTGTGATTTGAATTGTGTCATTTTATAATATTTTTTTTGAGAATGTTTATATTTAATATAATTTATATTTAAAATATAGAATATAATCGCAATATAAAATGCGTATTCATTATTTTTGTAATTACAATATAAAATATAAGTTTCAAACAATTTTATATAGTTATAGTTGTCTTAGTGAGTAAATATAATTTATTTAAACGCGTGGTTATATGATCAAATCCTTGAGTTTACAAAAAAAAATATTTTTCAAATTTTTAATAATAAAGTGAAATGACAAAATTACCTTTGAAAATAAAACTCTAATAATTAAAAAATACTCATAATTGTAAAAAGACAAAAAATGCACATAAAATGAAATGACAAAATTACACTTAAAAATAAAACATAATAATTAAAAAATATTTATAATTGTAAAAAAAACGAAAATACTCCTGAGAATTGGATGGAAAATGAAGTTTGACGGAAATTTTGGACGGAATGACAAAGAAGATAATATTTTATAGTTCAAGTGTCAGTTAAAAACAAAAATAAATACAGATGCAAAAGCGGAATTTTTGAAAAATTCAACTATTAGTAGAATAATTTATCCAATTTAATATTATAAATTCCATATTTAAATTCAAATTTAAAAAATAATGATAATAATAATAAGGGAAAAAAGAGGGACAAGAGACCGACAAATGGCCAGATCGGAGCCGCACAATGCGGGATTCATCAGCATGTTCGGTTGTCTTCATGTGTAACCTCAAAAAGAGGCCCATTTTTTCGATCTTTCAGTATCCTCTTGGATTTTGGTTGTCTCAATCTCAATCCCAATCCCAATCCTTCTTCTTTATTCTCGTTCTTTTGTTTTCTTATCAATAATTACCTCATTTTCTCCAAAATAAAATCTCAAATTTAAATTTTATAATAAATAAATTTAATATCAATAAAAATTTTTATAAACAAAAATAAAAATTAACCCAATTTAATTTTAAATTAGTCTAATTTAAATCAATCAAAATTTAAATAAATAATCCAATACAGAGATGAACTGATAAAAAAATCTTTTTTCTTTAGTCAGTAAAATCCAATATTTTAATGATTAAAATATTAATCTAAATCCAACATCTAAAAACTATATTAAAATTATCTAAGATATAAGAATTACGTTTATTCCATATACAAAGTATTTTAGATAGTTATCCAACAAAAAAATATCCTATATACTTAGTCCTTATACTACAATAAGGGTGAGCACAATTTAGGCCCAACACGATAAAGATGAAATCCTATTATAGTTAAAGTTAATAATAATGGTCATGTCAAAACTAACCCTCAAAGAAAATTAATGAGGAGATCCACTTATGATTCTTTTCAGCCGTAATGGCAACAGCAATCCCTCTATCTATCCCGGCCACCCCGACGATTTATCTTAATTACAGTGATATATATCTAGAAAGATAGTAATGGATAAAGTTGTGCCATACAGCAAATGCAAGTAGTAAATGGATTGTTAGGTCCATTTTATAATGTATTTCTGACTATGGCTTCAACTATATATATATATATATATATATATATAAATTTTCTTCAACTCAATCAAGAAGGAATCAAAGAAAAAAAAAGGTTTATTTATTTTATAAATATATATATATATATATATATATTACAAACATACTTGCTAATTCTCACGTGAACACTGTAATGGAAAAAAGCCAAACAGGACTCTCCAATATGGAATTATCTATATATATAGATAAGGCAACATGCAATACTCGTGTAAATTTAAATCTGATCGCACTCAATCAAAAAGGAAAGAGATATACAATTAGGGTTTTATCTTGAATTTGGACAATTTGATTATAATAAATTTATTAAAAAATTAAATCAATATTCTCATAAATTAAGTATTTTTACTTGTAAATTCAGGATTTAGACCTCTTAATAAAAATGTTTGTATAAAAAAAATACTCGAATTAATTATAAATACTTAAATATATTTTTATATATTTAATTTATTTATTAATCGTGTGACGAACTATGACATATTATTGCCGCCCCTTCATACGCAACAAGAAGGGCCCTCCACTACATTTTCTAAATCATGGTTATATATATATTTTTTTAAGGGTTGTGGTGGTGGTACAAAAGAAAAGGACCTTTTCGTCCACCACTAGACAATTGTTCGACATGCATGTGATAATAGCCAAACTTATTCTTCTATGTCTTGAAAGAAGCATTTAAGAATCCGTTTAATTAATAATTTTACAAGTTATCGGATTAAGACTTGTTCTTTTATTATAAATAGGGGTGGTGCTTATGTGGTTCAAGAAGCTAGCTAGCAAAGTAGAGAAACATATACATATATATATATATAGAGAGAGAGAGAGAGAAGAAAAAACAAAAGAAGAAGAAGAAGAAGGATGGAGGGTTGTATGAATGAGTTTTCTAGGAGATCATCAGAAAGCAAGAATGATGTTTCACTTCAAGAACTTAGAGATAGACTTGCAGAATTCAATAAAGTCAGAGGTTGGGATATATATCACAGCCCCAGAAACTTACTTCTTGCATTGGTAAGTCATCATCCTTCACAAAATTAAAAAAAAATGGATTCTTTCATTCATTAATTCCACAATATATGTTTTGTTTCTATTTTTGGAAAGGTTGGAGAGGTAGGGGAGCTTTCAGAGATATTTCAATGGAAGGGAGAAGTTGCAAGAGGGTTACCAAATTGGAGTTGTGATGATAAAGAACATTTGGAAGAAGAAATATCAGATGTTTTATTGTACCTTGTTCAATTAGCTGATGTTTGTGGACTTGATCTTGGCCAAGCAGCTCTAACCAAGATACTTAAAAATGCCAAGAAATATCCACCAAACACCACTCTTTAAGTTCATCTTCTTCCTAATTATCAACTTTTATATATACATAATATATATATATATATATATATATATATATATATATATATGTGTGTGTGGTGTGTGTGTGTGTTATTTTACTTTTTTAGTAGTACTTATTGTGTTTGTATTTTGTTCTTACTTTTTTGAGAGAAGTTATAAGACATATAAAATCAAATACACAATAAATAACTAAGGATTTAAAGCATGTTTTCATATGCCACTTTTTAAAGTATACTATTTTGTCCTAATGGACATTTCCTCATCTTGTTTGTGGGTCAAGATTGGAGTATGGATCAACTTATTTTACAAATTCACCAAACATCATTCTCAAAATATATAAAAGATAATATATAAAATATTTCGAATTTGAATCTTATCTTTATCTTTAAAGAATTTTACTTTTTTTTTCTTTATTTCTTTTTCAATTTCACAATCCACATGTTTGATAAAATTTATAATAATGTCTATAGATGATGCTTTAGAACATAGATCTTGACCAATAAACTCTATCTAATTTTACCAAATGGTCAGTGTCAATTAAGAAATGTCTTAAATAACCAATTAATAAGTTTTCTAAAGTGCACTTAATATTTTATTCACTAACTAATTAATTATTCATCAACTCTTTAATTGTATAAAAAAAAAGTAGCCTTCCTTGCTTCATTGCCTTGTCTTTCTTTCATAAAAAAAAGTTATGTTAGATTGAAATTTACATAACTAAACACAACCAAAAACAACTTAATATCAAATCAAATGAATCAATAAACAGTTTTTTTAACTCGTACATATATTTAAACAAAAATATATATGTATTCCTCCATTTATAAATATATATATATATATATATATATATATAATGAACTTCTTGAAAGATAGAATTACAAGCAATACACTAGTACAATCTAAAACAATCCCCCTAATCTTTGTAGAAATCATTGATCACCATAAACAAAAACACATAATCAAATTCAATTAACCATAAAAAACCCAAAATATATATATATATCAAATAAAAGTACAGAAGAAAAAAAGAAAATCTAGCTAGCTATAGAAATGATTAATCTTGAGCAATCTTGGGGGAGTAAGAAGTGCATAAGATCCATAACCCTTATTATTATTATTAGACATACGGTTTCTGGCAGGACTCCTGAAAGGACTGCAAGAAGAACCGCAACCAATAACCTGAATCTGATCTTCACCGCCATGAATACTATCCATTTCTGCTAAAACTTTGTAGAAAATATTAACATCACAAGGAAGCAAAAGAGGGCCTTCACTGTTATAACCATACTCAGATTCTGCATCTTCTAGAAGCATCTTGAACAATGGATGATTTACGTATTTTGTCTTTATTATGAATCTTTGTCTTTCTTCTCCAACATATACTGAAAAACAACCACTTGGAATACTACTAGTAGTAGTGGTTGTGGAGTGCCAAGATTTGCTCTTTGACAGACAAATTTTGCTATTATTAATTGAAGATTTTCTTCCCTTTGGAAATGACAAAGAATGAACTAATTTCTTGAATATTGAATTGCTTGAAGATTTCTTCTTTCTGCTGCTGTTGTCCTTCTCCAATTCCATATTATTACCCAACAAAAATAAAAACAAGTCTTTTTTCTTTTTTCAAAAGAAAAAAGAAGCCTTAAAGAACAGACAGAACAGAAAAGGAAGAAGAAGAAGAAGAAGAAGAATTAGTACTTACAAAGATTCAATCTTTATAATGAAAATCATCATCCTCTATCATAATTAGCCAAATTGATGATGATGATGATGAACTTCAAAATCTTTAGCTGTGAATTCTTCATGTCTAATTTGACAATATTGTAAAATGGCTTTTAACCATATTAGGGGAAGAGATATATATATATATACTCTATCAAAATATATATATATATATATATATATAATAATATATTGGTATGTACATATGGCTCCTTTTCACCTTACTTCTTAATTGAAAGGTTCTAACTCTTGTATTAATATATATATATATATATATATATATACACATATAATATACAACATTAAATTAAAAGATTTAAAGTTGGTATTCATACATGAAAGAGTTATGTTTTTAACTAAAAGAACAGAAAATTATCTTAATTTAATATAATAATGTGTATATATTTGAAACATACCCCCAAATAGAAACTAGAGAATATTTGGCTTATCCCAACACTTAAAAGGTTTTATTTGAAACTACAAAAATTATTTTTATAATGCAAATATGATCTTAAAAATTATTAAAAAAATAAAAAAGAGAGGACCGTTTAGCCAATTCAACGCCTTGGTGTGCTTACCAAACACATATAAAAAATTGTGTAATACTCCAACTGTAATATATATATATATATATATATATATATAGAGAGAGAGAGAGAGAGAGAGAGAGAGATGACAAAATGGTATCTTGTAACAGTTGACTCAACGACCGAATTAAGGAAATAAATAAAAAAGTGTGGTTGTGGAAATTGATGATTTCCTAACCGGCTTAAATGATCATTCAATTTTTTTAGGGTATTATTAGGTATTGCATTATTTCTTCTTCTTTATTACTAACCAAAGAAAAAATAAACATGCATTCTATATTCTTCTTACTAAATCTTTAATATAATATATATTATTAAAATTCAATTACTTTTTAGTTGAATATATATAAATATAAGAAATTATATCATTATGCTCACATATTTATATTTTTTATTTAATAATAAAAATATATATTTTTTAAAAAGAATAGGCCAAACTTATCAATGGGCCAAGATAAAAACAATAATTTTGGGCCAAACTAAAAAGAATTTGATTCATAAAAGTTTTAAGCAGAGTTTCCCTCCAATAAAAATTTTACACGATTTAATTCTAAATATATAAAAAATAATTATCAAAATTTTAGTTAGTAAAAGAAAAACATTATATATAAAGTGTGGATTGTATATGGTTGAAAAAGTATTATCCTGATTTCTCTATGGATTGGTGCGAATAGTAATAGTAGTAATGACAGAGGGCCCAGTGGGCCAGACCCATCTGGAGAGAGACTAATTCCGTAAGACAGACGCAAAAGATTCTTAATAATGACTAATTTCACTCAAACATAATTAATTTGAATATTAATTTAATTTAAATATATTTTTTATATAATTTATGACTTATTTAAAATATTTTTTACGGGCTTTAAAGAAGAAAGTTGACATTTAAAAAAAAAAAAAAAAATATATATATATATATATATATATATATATATATATATATATACAGAAAAAAAATTTAAATAATTTTCAAAAGAAATAAAAATTATATATATATAATTGAGTTAGTAACAATTTTATTTATAATCAGTTATAAAATTATGCTATTACTATTTTTACTTCAATATATATATATATATATATATATATATTGAAGTAAAATGTTGTTTGAAAATGAGAGGTATGACATAAGATAAGTTAGGCAACCTTTTCCATACTTAGTGTTTTCTTTATTTTTAAGCAAAAGCCAACATTAAGAATAACAATCAATTTCATTTCTTACAAATAAAAAAGAAAAAAAAAAGGAATTTTACCCTTTTTTTTTTTTTTAAACAAAACTTAAAAACTATTAACTTATATGTAATCATTTGTACATAGAATAAATTTATGTGATATATATATATATATATATATATATATATTTTTTATAATTTTTTTAAGACTGTAATAATCTAATAATTATATTTAATTAGTACAAAATTTTCGAATTCGGCTCACCTAATACAACTCACCATGCTACATTATTGTACTTTCTCTTTTTTTTTTTTTTTAATCTTAATTTAAAATCAAATTAATAGTTTTTGAAATGAATAATTGGTGAGTTTGGTCCCAAACAAATTTAATTTTGGCAAGTTTAGTCCTAAAATATTTTTTTTTAACTTTTAAGGTCCCAAACTTTTTTTGTAGAGAATAATAAGGTTCATCTTAACGGATTCTGTCAAAATCTTAAAAAATTTAACGGTTGTTTGTCTTTAGTAAATTAAAGATAATGATAAAAAAGTCATTACATGTGAAAATAAACAAAGAAAATAATAATAATAATAAAATATTTAAACACATAAAAATGTCTTCATATATTTTTTTTAATTTTTATTTTGAAAATGTCCTTATATTTAAAATTTTAAAAATAAAAAATTTATCAAAATAGTGAGAATATCAAAAGTCGTCGTCAATCTTCTTCTTCTCCGGCTAATATTCTTCTTCTTCTCTGGTACAAGATTTTTATTTTTTTCTAACATCTTTAAAGAAAGAAAAAAGAAAAAAAATTAAAGAAGAGATTTTTATAAAAAGAAAAAAAACGAGAAAGAGAGAGCAAAAATTAGTGATCTAGTTTGGGTATTCATGCTATTGGTGAATCACTGCATAAAAATAAAAAAAAAAAAACAAATGCTTTTAATGCTGAATTTTACATATAAGACTATAATGAAGATGAATTAGTGATTTAGTATTAGAATCCATTTTTCTCGTTTTTTTCTTTTTTCTTTTTATAAAGGTCTCTTATTTAATTTCTTTTTTTTCTTTTTTCTTTCTTTAAAGATATTAGAAAAAGATAAAAATCTTGTACCAGAGAAGAAGAAAAAGATTAGCCGGAGAAGAAGAAGATTGACGACGATTTTTTATATTCTCACTATTTTGATAAATTTTTTATTTTTAAAATTTTAAATATAAGGACATTTTCAAAATAAAAATTTTAAAAAAATATATGAGGACATTTTTATGTATTTAAATATTTTATTATTATTATTATTTTCTTTCTTTATTTTCACATGTAATGACTTTTTTATTCTTATCTTTAATTCACTAAAGACAAATAACCGTTAAAATTTTAAAGATTTTGACAGAATCTGTTAAGAATGACTTTAATATTCTCTACAAAAAAGTTTGGGACCTTAAAAGTTAAAAAAAATATTTTGGGACTAAGCTTGCCAAAACTAAATTTGTTTGGAACCAAACTCACCAATTATTCTTTTTGAAATATATATCAAAATTGAATTGATAAAAGAGAAAGTTAGAGAAAGTTAGGTGGCAGCTAATAGCAATAATTCGATATTTTTTAAAATAAACATAATTTTATATATAACTAAATATTGATAAATATAAACCATTTAAAATGTATTAAAGTTTTATATTAACCAATATTATCATGTTTCTAGTTTAATTTTACTTAAAATTATACCAAGCCTTAAATTGTTTTGGGTTCAAAATTTTTTTTTAATATAATTAAATTTTTAATTAGTTTATATTATGCATTTCTTTGTTTTAAAAATAAAAATTTTAAAAACAAACAAATCTCATATTAACCGTTTTTCTTTTATTCAATATAATTATTTAAAAATATGAATGGAATTGGTTTATAATATCATTTATTTAAAAAAAAAATCAAATTATTATTTTTTTATAATATAAAATCTTTTATTCTATAAGGTAAATCTAATTCACACACTTAATATTTTAATATTTATAAGTATAAAATAATAAAAGATTTAATTAAATATAAAGACTTTTATAAAACTTTACTAATTCAAAACCTATTAATAAAGAGATTTTTATAAACTAATAATCTATACTTTTAATATCAATATGTTTCTAAATTATTATATTCTCTACTAATTTCTATAACCTTCTACATTACTAATTACTGATTTATAGAATATTTTAAAGAGTTGTTATTTTTTATGTAATTATTCAAAAACAAATTCATGAAAATGAAAACAATTTTGATAACTTTATATTATTTTATGAAAACCTTTTTCTTTTCTTTTTTTTTTGAATAAAAATAGTATGGGTCTATGACAAGTTTGGTGAAGAGAATCTTCAAGAGACATTTTCTTTTTTTCATTTTTGTTTCAAAAAAAAAAATAAAGATATGAAGGATGTGAGAAGAAGAAGAAGAAGAAGAAGAATAGATAGACCCCATGTGTTGACAAATCCTAGGTCTCTTCTCATGTAAGTTATTCCTTTCTCTCACTCCATCATCTTTGTAAAAGAGAGAGAGAAAGAAAGAAGTGGGAGTGGACCCAAGAGATCCAAAAATCTCCAATTCTTCCTCTATTTTGCTAGCTACATGACAATTTCAAGCCTCTTGTTTCTTTCCATGGCTTTTCTTCCAAGTCTGAAACACTCAAGCTGAAATTTTTTCGCCTTTTTTTTCCTTTTTTTTTTTTTGCCTCAAAGTTTGAGCCTTTTGTTTCTATGAAAAATGGGTTCTTTTTTTTCTTGGTTTTTCTTTGAACTGTTTGTTTCAAGGAATATTGGGTTTGTGTTGGATTGTTGAATTCTTGTCTCAAAATGGGTTCTTGAAGAAGAGAAATTGAGTAGGTTATGATATCAGGTAGAATTTTCATTTACTTTGTTTTCTTGAAGCTACAAAACAAGATAATGTTTGTAGACTTTGATTTTTTTTTTTTTTTTTGCTCTTTCCTTTTTCTTGGATGTTCTGGTTTTCTAAAATGTCCACATGTGTGTATTAAATTTGTTTGTTTCTTCCTTTTCTCTCTCTTTTAATACACTTTAGCATCTAATTCTGATGCAAGAGAATTGGCTGAATTGTATTTGTCTCATATCTTTGGGGTATCAGTCAATATATGTTGTTTGTGTTTCTGATATCATTTCTGTAAATATATATATTCTTGTGTCTGAAATTTTTCTCCGAGTTGATCTCTATGACTATGGTCTCCCAATGCTTTTCTTAGTTTCTATCAGCAGTTTGATATAATAATTTTTTATGTATTTTTGTACAACTGCATGACAGAATGGTAAAAATTTCACATAAAGTCTTGAAAGGTTAATTTCTTTGCAACTTTCTTTGAATCTGATAAAAAAAATCATTTCTTTTTGTAGCTTTTCTATAATATATATATATATATATATATATTTCTTGTTGGTGGGTTAAGTGGTAACCATTTTCCTACTGATTTCTTATCTTCCTAGGAAGTGGAGCTCAGATGCAGATGCAGAGTACAAGATATATTCCTGCTTATTACCACGTCATAGATCAAAATGTAGGTGGTGGTAATGGAAGCTTGTGGCAAGTTCTTGGAAGTAGTTCTTCTTCTACCTGTAAAATTGGCATGGTTTACAATGTCTTGCCGGAATCATCCATTTCAGATCCATATTTAGCTTATAACAAGGAAATACTAAGACAGACAATGCTGAAACATGAAGCAGTTTTCAGAAATCAGGTACTTCTTTACATCAAGAATTTCAACATTAAAAGTTATCTCAAATTTCATAACCTAAGAGTTCTTGAGATGATCATTCTTTATATATATTCTTTTGTTCTTGCCTTGTTGTTATTAGTAGAAGCCATATGAAACAGAACTATAAATGGGAATTCTTTGATGTTTTTTTCTTTGGCTAGGTTCATGAGATGCATCGCTTGTACAGTAAACAGAAGGAATTGATGAATGAAATATCAAGAAATCGATGGCAAATGCAATCTTCACAGTCAAACTTGATTTCATCTCAAATTTGGTATAATGATTTTCAGAAAGCATACTCTGCCACTTCAGTAATCCCTGGAGATGATGGTAAGCAGACACCACCACCAGGAGAGAATTTTCAAATGCCTTCTTCAACTGATGTTGCTTCAGAGAAGAGTGTACGAGCTCGTTCTTCGATTAACATTAAAGAAAATTCCTTGGAAGAACAAAGAATATCAATGTCCAAAAGATGCTTCACTGGTAAAAGACTGTTAGATCTGCAACTTCCAGCTGAGGAATACATTGATAGTGAAGATGAGCAACAAGTGTTAAAGAACAGAAACCCTGTTCAAATAGTGCCTCAAGTTGAATACGAACAGTCCAAGAATAGTTTAAAACTTAATGAAACATCTTCTTCCAATGGCAGTTCAAATTGCAGCAAAACCACTTATTTGTTTGATTTGAATGAACCTATACAGATTGATGAATCAGAAACGCCGAATTCTGCTAATTTTATTGACTCTTCCACGGACAACGTCATCCTGCCCAGGAACCAGGATTCATTTGGAATGCCAAAGTTGGAATCCCATGTTCAAAACAAAGAAAACACCTATAATGTTCAAGAAGGAAAAGGTATACATACCTTGCCCATGATGCATTCCTGCTTTAAAAGTTTGTATTGTAGCATTGTCAACTTACGATTTTATCATTGCAGGAGATGAAGGAAACAGCTTAATCTCTGGTCGTCAAGATTCCTCAACTGGAGGCTCTGTTAAGGGCTCAGAAGTTGTCAAAAAAGAAAGTGAAGCATTTGATGATAACAACCAGAGTGTGCTGTGTTCTTGTATAACCAATTCTCGCTCACCTGTTATAATCTCCAACGAGGCCAAAACTGAAGCATCAATATCAGTTTCTTCTCAGCAAACATCGGTTTTTAAATCCAGAGAGGTGGTTCCCTTTGCAATCCAAGCACTTCCTTGTTTTAATAATCCTGAATTATTGAGTAAGAAGACTCCTGGATCATTTTCATCGAACTCCGGGATTAAGAGAAAGTATTGCAATTCAAAGGAAAATCCAGCAAATACTCCTCCAAGTCTGGAAAGTGTAAGCTGTGATAATGAACCTGCGGCTGAGCAAAGCTCTCCTGCAGAGTGCTTTAAAAAGTCACATCTTGATTCATCTGAGGATGTTGTTGTCATGGATGTTACGCCTAAAACTGAAGTTTCCCAGGAAAAACACATTAGAACTGATGAAGCTAGTAGCTCTGAAAATACAAAAAGGCAGTTCATTAGGCCAAGGATGAAGCCAGACTTCGATGGTGAGTTTTCTGCCATTTTTTGAGCACTTACAAAGATGACTCTTTTCTCTGTTAGCTTAGTCCATGAGGTTTAAACCAGTGAAACAACTACTAAAAAGATGATCTTGGAAATGTCTATCTGCAGCTACAAATTTGAAGGCACCAGTTACCCCAGACAAGAATGAAAATCCTCCTCCGAGTGAAGATTTGGACAGGATTGCAGCAGAGGCTATCATTTCAATTTCTTCATCAGACATTAAACAACGTTTGAAGGTTGAAAAAATTGTACCTCTGGAAGTGTCTGCTAGTAATGATTACCTAAGTTGGTTTGCTAGTATTGCTTCTTGTGTCACAAGTTACCAAGAAATTGAAGAGTTAGAATTTGAAAGTCTCTCATTCAAGTTGAATGGGATGAATCTTGAAGATTGTTGTTGTCCTGAGATTCTAAGCCACGAGGAAGAAGAAAAAGGCCGAGGTAAGAAGAAGAAGAAGAAGAAGAAGAAGAAGAAGACGAGGCAAAAGAAGAAGGGATCTTTATCGTGCATCACATCACTACATTCCTCCAATTTGATCAAGAATCTTGAACCAGCTGGGACTATAATCAAAGGGGAGAAATGTTTTGGTGGTTGCAGAAGAAGAATAGGAGGAGGAAGAAGAAGCAAGAAAATGAAGACAGAGATTTCAAATGAAATAGAAATAGAAACAGAAACAAAGGTATGCTCAATTTTGAAGCAGCATACTTCTTCTACTACTGCTTCCCATGAAGAGCTCAGCTTTACATTGAAGAGCTTATTAGGATGGGGAAGCAAAAATAGAAGACAGAAGAGCCGCCATGCTTCTCCTGCAAATTGTTTTCTTGATTTCTGACTGACGTTTTAGGAAAAGATTGTAATGAAAAAAAACAAAAATACACTGAAAACTTCTCAATATGACTGACTTGAAACTCAGGTTTTTGTAAATGCTTGTCTATTATTATTATATATATATATATATATTTATTTGTTGCTAAAGTTAAAAAGGATACCTTTATGATTTTAATCTGAATTTCTGACAAAATGTCTATTTATATATAATATATATATATATATATATATATAAAGAGAAGAGAAAAGAAAAGAAGAAAGCCCAAATGCAAAGGAAATGAGAGGAAAAAGAAATTCATTTGAACTTTTAACCACTTTGATTTGATTATGGTCAGATCCTTCAAAGTTAGTGGGTTCAAAATGATTTGGTCCTCTAGATTTCATATATTTTTTCTGCACATAACCTCGAATTATAATATACAAGGTTATATATATATATATTCACAACAGCAACAAAAATAAAATAAAAAAGGTCAAAAACTCCTCGTCTTCAAGAAATGTTACATTAACCGCCAAGTTCTGACTGTCAATCATAAGTCCTGCTTCCACATTATCAGTACCATAAGATTATTCTTCGTGTTCGTGTTCAGGTTCAGGTTCAGGTTCCTCTGTCAAATCAACACAAGAAAATTTCCAGTCTGGAAGTTCTGGACCAAAATCAATACAAGTCTGCCATTTGTGAGGAGATGCTTTTTTATACTTCAGTGCCCATTTTGACGTTGGAAACGGAGGTAGATTCTCCAGCTTGAACTGTTGCAGAATCCTTCCTTTCTGATCCAAAGAATGAGCAGTTCTGAAATGCATCCAGACTGCTTGCTATGAGGCGGCTCAGACCACCAAGGCTATCGCTTAAAATCAGATCATCGTTGTGGTATTTACAAGAAGGTATGTCCAAGTCTAACGGTCCTAATGAATCAGGCTGCAAAATGAAAGAGATGGAATTGGATCAGATACCTACATAGAATCATTCGTGAAAGCTTCGATGCAATAAAACATGTGCACGTAAGCTTGTTCTTAACCCAAAGAAAATACGGACATGCATCATAAAGTAGATAAAGAGATTTATTTCAAGGAACATTACCCAGTAAATGTCAGTAAGACCATTGAAATCTCTGATGGAACTATCCGAAGTATGACCATCGGATTCACATTTATCTATACGGTGTCCTTCTACGGGATCATCCATGAAGGCTTTATCAACATCAGACAGCTCCTACAGAAAATTCTGTTTTGTTAGCTATGGAGGAAATTTTTTGCAAGGGATTGATTCAGCACTAAGATATCATAGGAGGAAAGCAAGAAATTAAACCTCAGTTTCTCTGGCAGGCTCAGGAGAACTTCTCTGACCAATCTCTCCAATAGTCTCCAGAGAGGACTTACTGAATGCATCAACTTTTTCAGAGAAAACATTCTTTTGGAATGAGAATGCATCGCATGTTTCTTCAGCATCCCATATACTAGATGCATGAGACAAAACAGGTGGACTAGAGCTGTTTCTACTTCCATGCTTACGTATATGAGCAGCAATTGCATCGTCAAAAGAGTCGCAACTAAACGGAGTCTGAGGAAGGCAGCCAGAATTCCTGGGCCAATGTGAGGTGATGCAATCCATCTCATCATTTCCAGATGACTCGAGCAGATCACCAATACTGATGTTGGTTAGGCTATCAGCCCACTCTACTGCTGACAATGGAGCAGCCTTTTCTGTCCCTGAATCTCCCTGGTGCAAGCAATCAGAATTTCAGAAAACATTACAATCAAAGATTCAGGAATGGCCTTGACTTTATTTTACATACATACCTAGTACCTAACTCAAATTACAAGTGAGTTAGATCTTAAATCTACCATTACAGATTCCTTGTTTACACAAAATTTTCCACCATTGAACAAAGCAAAAAATGAACTGTCTCTAGTTTTAATCTAGCAATTTGTGGACACTCAAAACAGAGAAGAAGATCCTTCACAAATTCAGAAAATTCTCAAATGTTAGATAATGTAGCTAATAATTGAGCAAAAACAATCAGTCTGGCCAAGAAAAAATAAATAAATGAAATCCAAAGTTAAATGAACTTGATTGTCAAACTGACAGGTTAATTCAAATAAAGACACATCATGTAATCTGACTACATTTATAAACAAAACATTAAAAGACTTCAACGAATGGTTTCCATTTATCAAAATAAAGTATATAATGGGTAATGGGTGCTTGCCTGATGCTTATCCTGTTCCATGCCCGTAGTAGTTTCACCCTCCTTTGCATACAACAAAGTTGCAAGAGCACGATCACTGGATCCAGAAGTACCTACCGGCATGCTATATTGCTGAATCAACTCAGTGCAAACAGATGAAGTTGTCAAACTCATTTTTGTGGTACAGCCAAGCTGATCTTTATGGAGATCTGGATTTTTCTCAGATTTGTGAAGACTTGGGGAATTGGGATTGAGGTTGGATATTGTATCCACAATGTGTTCATTCACAAGATTCATTCTCTGGCTTTGCTCATTGGAGCATGGCAATGGTACTTGAGATGTCACAGGTCCAATCTCGGAGTGCGGGAACCATCCATATCTTGATTAGGAAATAAGATTAGCCACCATTTATCATTAATACCTCCCATGAATGGAAAGAGGAAATTGAATGCAAAATACCTGAGTCGGAAAACTGGAGGACTCCCTATTAGTGCATATACATCTGCAGCACTAAGAGTGGAATCTTTTGTCCATCTGTGATAATCCGCCATGTTCACATTCTGTACATTATAAGGAAAAAGCATTAGGTTCCCAGACGCAACACTAGAGGTTCCCCATTTGCGGTTAAGGTGTTCCAGAATAGATGGTATCTTCTTTCGTGTACTCAAAGTCAACTCTAGATAGGGGTTACGGTTATCCTGTGAAAAGAAAATTCCAGTCCAGATTAAGATTTGTCAATATGAATCATCTATTTACAGAATTAGAGTTTCTGGCAAAAAAAAAAAAAAAACAAAAAATCCTAATAACCAACCATTTCCAATGCCCTTCGGGTATTTTCATCAATTGGAAATAACTGCAGCTTAAGTTTCATTGAACTCTGTAAGTTGTTTGGCAGAGATGGTGCATCCTTCTCACCATAGTCAAAACCATTTTCCTCTGACAATAAAATGGCAAGTTTGGTTGAACATGACAAAAAGAAATTCATTTACAAATTAAAATGCTCAGTAATTGACATCATTAAATGCACCCCCGTCACTAGTAACAACTCACCAGTAGCATCCTGGACATGTTCAACCCCTTTATCAGTAGATGCTCGCTCCAAGTGTTCTGCTGCATCAGCAACCAAGGAAACCCCAGCTATTGCAGCTTTCTCCCATCTTTTATATGCAGCTGCTGAAGCACCAACGGCCACATAGTTTGCAACATTAGAAACACCCATCAGCAGTACAAATCAATACCCTAAGTCATGCCATTTAGGTGAAAGGAACATCTATAAAAGGCTTCTCCATATAGAACTTTTATACTTTAATTATGTTCAAAAAGGTAAGTTGAAAGGAACAAGGATAAAAGACTTCTCCATATAGAACTTTGATACTTAATCAGTTTCAAAAAGGTATGTTGATGCCCATGAAGTATGAAATTAGACCAAAAGGAAAAAATCTACAAGTGACAGTAGCAAATGACAGGTAATTGTAAGCTTACAGAGGTTACTAAATTCAATAATAATTATTATGTCTAAGTCCTACAATGAACCCATGCTTATGATTAAATGAGAAATTTTCTTTAGTTCTGTATACCTATTAAGAAATCTTTTTTTTTTTTTTTTTTTTTATGTCAATCATGCTAGTGCTCTTACCAGATATACCAAGTTTCTCAATGACCTACTGTATGTATGCTTTTCTTTAACATAAAGCATGACATTACCTAATCTCTAATAAACCTCCAGTTTTGAACACTAACAGGAAAAGATATAGACATATAATCCAATCATCCATAATCAATTTGATCTAACTACACACAGGGAGAGAGGAAGAAGGAGAGTCAATAACTAACTATCACAAAATAAACAAAGCGGTAAGACATCTGAGTTCAATCTGAATATCTAGAACAAGGCAAGACAAAGGACAGGAATTCATTATTAAGGAAGACAGGAATTCATTATTAAGGAAGACAGAAATTCTACGAGAAAAATGACCACATTCTTTAGTGCAGGCTATAATTAATCCAACAAAGACCTGTTTTTCTTCGATGTCTGGAGGATTTAGCAGAAGATGCATCAGCTTTGTAGTTACTTCGGTTAATGCCCATATTCACCTGCCGCTTTATTGAAGATCCTTTTCCTGTACCAAACTTTTGAATATTTTGAGCGTCAACAAGGACTGGTTTCACTGGACGACTCTCATGGACAGGAACTCGGCCCTGGTCGAAGACACTAGTTGGAAGATTAAGAGAACTGTTTTCTCCTTGAGAAGATCGTTTCCTCACAGTCTTTTTCTTATCTTTCAAAAGTTGATTTTCCTTCACGTGGAATGGAAATCATGAGTTTGATGGAAAAACATTATGCTAAATAAAAAAAATAATATGAAAAACAAAAAGTTCTATCCAAGAACAACATGAAAGAGAATTTTGTGAAGACTAACCAAGGTTTCTACAATCAACTTGAATCTTCTAGGCTTCAAGTGAAGTTTTGATGCTTTACAACTGTACTTCTCCAACAGAGACCACCTACATCCAAATACGAAACAATCAAAAGTTGATTTAGTTTATCAAGATTAAACACACAAGTTTTTGAGAACACAGAATTTTCTTGTCATGTCAGAATCACTTCCATATAAAAGTCAATCAATACTATCTTTTTAAAATTTGTTGACTTAAGTTTTTAGATGAGATGAAAATTTAGTGTCAGAGGGAGAGTCTGTTGAGCCATGACTCTATCCTATTTGTTGGCTATTATCGTATTCAATCCATGAGGGGTGTGTTAAGTGTATAAATTCTACCACTTTCTGTCAACTTAATAAGCTTTTATATTTGCTGAAAATTTAACAAATTTGAAGTAATTAGAGAGAAGAAGATTTAGCTGCAATTTTCCATACATGGCAATTTATTAAGTTGAATTTATCATTTTCTTGAGCTGGAATCACTTCCTATATGGTAAACCATAATAGAAATTTTAAATTAAAGTTTTAAGGTCATGGAAACAAAAACACAGTGATGCTAATGTGACAGAAAAACTTTCTACCAGGAATCCAATAGGAAAGACAGTAGCATAGTTTTCTTTATATTTCCAGTTTCATAAACTAATTTGATCAGAAGAACAAATAAAGAAACTACAAGGATTACATTCATTAGTTACTTATTTCTGCGATTAAGAAGATGATCATACCAAAACCTTGTCAAGTAAACAATTCATAAAGAATGGATATGTTATCCTACCATATCCATAGTTTTACCACTCCACTAGACACATAATCATTGCCAGAATTAAGAATCCTAATGTTGTGTTGGAAAAGTGACTATTATCAAATTATCATAAGTTCCATTATGTTCCCATGTGCTTTCCATGTGAAGAAGTAACCAGTAGAATTAAACAAATCAAAGAAGAAAGCTTATGATTAAAGTGAGACATACCACCGAAGCATTGCTGCATTAGTGTCTTTAGAGTTTTTGGCATCAAGCAAAAGTTCTGGACCTAACAACTTGTTCATACGTCTCACAAGACGATAATAATAATGCCTAACCTACAAATTCAAATGACAAGGGAAGAGACTGAGGTGAAGAACAAAAAGAACTACATTCAGTTTTACATCATCAAGAACTAAGAATTAAGTGATACACAGTTAAAGAACAGAGCTTACCTGATCCTTATTTTTACTCTGAACTCGACAAGTGATCTTTTCAAAATTCTGTAGATCAAATAGTACAATGCAAGTCAAACTATATAGAAGCCACATAAAACTAAAAAATAGCACCATAAGCAAAAAGGAATGATTAAAATTGCCTTGCCAACTTGTCGAAGAGCAGAGAAGAAGTTCTCTTCTTCTTGATGAGTCCATGCAGCCCACTGCCGTGTTTGTTTTTTCACTGCATAAGAAATAAAACTGAATTAAATTCACAACATTCTCAAAGCATTGTTATGGAATATAAATGGTTAAATCATTAGTTAAGATGGTCAAGATAGTTTCAACCAAGACTAGTAGACATTAAAGCAAGAATGACTACTGAAGAAAAACCCTAATGTCAAAGTTAAGGGATGTACAAAGACAAATGTTAATTCAACAGTTATAGGATAAGATAATTACTCATAACCGAGACGTATGCCTGATAAAAATGGTTAAATGCCAACACTGACAAAGAGTAGAAATGAGAAAGTTTATCATAACATAAGAATTTTTTAAACAGATGATAATAGCGTGGAGCTACACATGACTATTTTACTCCTGACCAAGAAATCAAATAACTTACCTGGCTGCTGTGCTGAAGCATGATCTTGCAGGGAATTGGTTACACCAGAACCTCCGTTTTCAGCAACAATGCTGTCAGTACGAAGGCCTGATTCAAGGCCTAAGGGAACCTGTGGTTCCATTTGCATTTTAAGTTTTGCAGAATATCATATATTCATGCTTTTTCAGCTACCGACACAAATAAAGTAGGTCCTTCAACTTTCTTGTGGGTGGCCCAGACAGATGAGAATCTGTGGAAAGATGAGAGTAAGCATTAAAGAAAGACATAAAAATTAAAGTTTGATCAAGGTCGAGTAAAGTAAATGTGACTTAGCAGGTCCTAGAAATCAAAATCCAGGCCTTTTCTATCCGAAAGAACTATACTCATCATGCATGCATATCTAAGCAGATATGAACCATTTCCCTAATCTCTTGATCCACCTGACATCAACCCCGAGGAGCCCCAGATATACAGTTTGGAAGACGAGATCATAGTAAATCTAACCTTATAATTATCAAACTCCTCATAGATAAATAAGAAAGATTCATTTCTCCATCACACACCCTATGTTATGTAGTGATGTGCTTATTATCAGAATAATTCTTATTTTAGATGCTACTGTTGAACACATTAAATTTTTTTAAAAAAAGCTTGCCGTACCAATTTGGTTTTGCAAGTACAGGAGTGCAGAAGTTTTAAGGAAAATTAAAGTTAAAAATCCACAAACAATTCAGCTGAAGATAAGCACATTAACAACAAGAGATTACACAAAAGCAATCGATAACCCGATGCAGCATGGTACAAAGCTTTTCCCAATTCAGAAGTTGGGTTCCCAGGCACAGAAATTGAAAAAGAATCCAATCTTTAATCCATATGAAATAAACTTGGTACCTAAAAAGCAAATTATAAGAAAATGCAGCATTCAATCGAATCACACGAAAATCTAAAAATTCCTAACAAAATTGAATCTAAATAAAGCCAAAAAAATTGGTCAACTTCTATCTTTTCCAAATCCACCCCCACCAAAAAAAATTTAAATTAACTAATATAGTGAATTTTTTTTTTAAAACAAATCTTAAAAAAATTTGTGCTGACAAAAAAACACATATACAAGCAAGAATACACCACAAAGCACAAAACTCCTTCGTAATTAAAGTTAAAAAAAATAAAAACAAAATAATACAAGACAGAACGAAGAAAATCAACCAAAAATTTGAAATTATTACGAATCCAATACAAGATCAGACAATGAACTTACAGAAAAATTAAAATTCGATGAGGACGGTGGAATCCACCGGAGATGGCGTGGAACTGGCCGGGGAAGATGAAAGACCTTGAAGATTACCAATTAGGGCAAGGAATTTGGGGCCAAACACAGGAAACAGAGGAGCCGTATTAAGGGTAAGTTGGGTATTAGAGACTTAGTTCAGGAAAAGGGAAAAAATAAAATAAAATAAAACATACTATTTTTCTTTTTTACTTAAGTCATACAATACTCACCACCTCTCAAACCTTTACTTTTGTACAAAAACCATAAATAAAGGGCTCTGCAATTTTTGGGGTTTTTATGGCCTATACATACAAATAGTATGTATGTATATATATATTTTTTTTCTTCTTTTTCTTGGTAATTAGATATATATATATATATATATATATATACAATTCTCTGTTTCTATAGATTACATATATATTTGTTCTCTTGTACATTTGATTTTTTTAGGGTTTATAATATATGTATGTATATATATATATATATAGATAAAATTTAATTAACCAGAATAGCAAACAATAAATAGCATGTATATAGAAAAAAAAAGGTTATTAAGGATAGAAATCTCTTTTTAATAATTATTCTATACATACATATTTTCCAATTACAATTAATCTGAATTCTTAATATTTAATTTTATCATATTTTATGATTTGAGGGGAGAAAGTTAATTATTACTTAATTTATCTTTTGTATGTATTATCTCTAATTTTCCATGCAAATTTAGGGTTAATTTTTTTTTTCTTCTATCCACTTGGAACGTCCGATCACCAGATTAATCCGAACTTGGCCCTACAGAGCGCCTGACCCAAAGCTTTTAAGCTGAAGTTAACTGTCTGGCTCAGAGCTTTTAAGCTAGAGTTAACTGCTAGCCCAGAGCTTTTAAGCTAGAGTTAACTGTCTGACCCAGAGCATTTAAGCTGGAGTTAACTGTCTGGCCCAAAATTTTTAAGCTAGAATTAACTGCTCTACAAAGATTCAAACTCTCGATCATTCGCCTTAAAAGAAGTATTTAAGAATTAACTTATCAACTCTCCAAACTAGCATTTAGAGTCAGCTTACCCATTCTCCCAGCTACCGGGTTAATTTAGGACTAAACTTAAACTCCCTTTTGAACCCTAAATCAGATTAACACCATGAATTTTTATTCTTTTTTTTGGTCCAAAAAGACGCTTACACTCACGTATATGTATATGTATATATATATATATACCTTTATTTGGAACTTGGAAGTGATATGCAAACCTAACAAAGCCCACATACATGGGCCTTCATGGATTTTGCAAATTTAAATTTAAATTATAATTAAATATTTATAAAAGAAAAATTGTATTAAGTAATAATAATAGCAACAAATATTGATGCTTGTGGATACAAAACTTCTACAAAAAAAAAAGACAATATATATATTAAGTTCAAGAATATTTTGTGATCTTCAAAGAGTAATAAAAAGAAAATGCATGGGTCCGGGTAATTATAAGGTGTGGGAGGGAGGAGGAAGAGTCATGAAATGGGAACTTTGATAAGCAATTTGAAGCATTTCTTCATCTTCATCGTCGTACGAATCTCTGTAACTCTCCAAATTTATTTCTGCATTTCTGAGTGATGATAAACATAATTCTTTTCTCCATTCTTCTAAATGCGGGAAATTTATATTATCTGCATAACGATCGCAATACTGCATGCAACACACACTATTATCACAACAAGATTTCTTCACAATCTACTATATCGATACATACATATATATATATATATATATATATATATATATATAATGGGTTTTTTAAAGATAAAAATACTAAAATATTTTTTGATTTATTTTTTATTTTTATGAACCATAAAAGTACGTACCTCAAAATCTGCAATATCATGAGTATTATGTTTGGGAACGCCGGCAACGTCCCTGGAATTATAGAAGTCTTGAATTGACTGCATCATCTTCTCCGGCGACGGCAATGTTCTTTTCCCGGAAAGAAGCTGAGCAATCCATTTTGCTTGTGCCTCAAAGAAAGGGAACCCTATCAGCTACGTAGTACGTACACCATGCACAAAACAATTAAATTAATTAATTAATTAATATAGTTTCGTAATTTTCTTGAACTATGGAAAAAAAAAATAATAATAATTAAATTCCCAAGGATTGTAGGAGAAGTTTTTAATTAGGAAGATATTATATATATATACCTTTCTTGGAATGCCAATAAAGGAGAGAGATGGAGCGAGAGAAGGAGGAAAAGTATGCTCATAAAGGGGTCCAACTCTGTTATCATCTATACAAACTATCCCTTTGGTGTCAAGAAATGGCAATGCATAAGAGTACCTGACAATATATATTATATATATATATCATATAATTACATGTTACAATATATATATATATATATATATATATATATCTGTGTGTGGTGTGTGTGACTATACCCTGTGCAATATAGGATAGTATCAGCAATGATACAAGAACCATCTATGAATAAAACTCGTCCATCTTCATGTAGAGATTCTATCTGCAAAATATATATATATATATATATATATATATATATATATGTTAAATTTAAAATTTCTTGACGGGTGTGTTTATGTATATATTTTGAAATTTACAGATATATATATATATACCTGTGGGTGAAGATGAAGGTTACTATATTTAGAAATAACTTTGGATAAGCCTTGAGAAATGATCATATTTCTTGAACTAATATGAATTTCCTTTGCCACTTTTACAAGCTCCAAAGAAATATCTTGCCCACTTAATGAGTTTCCAACTACTATTACCACCTGTAAAATTAATTACAATTAAAATTATGATAATAATATATTGATATTTCATTTATAAACATAAATATATTTATTTAAGTACATATAATTAAATTTAGTTTAAAATATTAAAATTTAAAATATTATTATTTATATTGTGTCTTAAATTTATAATCTCTAAAAATTATTTATTTCTTTAATATTATTTATGAAATTTAAATTTATTACTAATAATAGTAAGAATATATATATATAGCCAATTAATTGTACAAAATATTATTGTGTGTGACTTTTTAAGTGTAAGAAAGCTGGTGATGGGGTAAAGCTTTCTTTTTTGTATAATTGCACGTTACCAAAAGTTACTTTATTTGGATTTTGCTCTCATTGGTTAATTTCTTACAGGAAAAAATAATAATAATAAGTGAGGAATAAAAAATCATAATTTAAAAAGGTTATAACTTTCTTTTAAAGTTTTTTTTAATTATTATTTTCAATTATGGATCAAAATGGACAAAAACCAATTATAATTTAACAGTTTCTTTTACATATAAAAGAATAATATTTTGGAAAAAATATATATTACCTCATTACGAAAAGGTTCAGGAACTCTGTAGACATGACTATGCATTTGTTTCCTCTTCCACACGTCCATTCCTTCACAAGAGATTTAATTAATCAAAAACTTAAACATGCATTACTCATAAACAATCATTAATTAACGTTGTACCATGCATAAGTTTCCTAATTCGGAAAGTAATTAAAAATCAAAATAATTCAACAATTTGTACACACACACACACACACACACACACACACACATATATATATATATATATATATATATATATATAATACGTACGTACCTTTAATGGTGGGCAACCTAGGGTGAGAATAGTGACCGGTGGCAACTACCACCGCATCAAAAACTTCCTCCGCCTCGACTCCGGCGGGGCCGACATGTTTGGTCTTAACAACCCATTTGATCAAATCTTTATCCAACATACCAACATATTGAACCCTAGTATTAAACCTAATCATATCCCTTAATTTAAACCAATCACAAAAATCTTTAAGGTAAGAAAGAAGTTCCCTATGCCCTGGAAATCTCCTCATATCCCTACCTTTCTTCTGCAAGAATGGGAAATCGGTAAAACCCATGATTTCTCTAGGTGAAATAAGCCTTAAGGACTCGTAAATACTACTATGAACCTTTAATAGGGTACCCTCCTCATCATCACCTGCCCTAATTCCTAAGGGTTGGTAAAGCCATTGCCCTCCAATCTCATGGTTTTGTTCAAGAACCACCACATTGTGCCCTTCTTTTCTTAGCTCTCTACTTGCCACAAGTCCCGACGGTCCGGCACCGATTACACACACTCTTTTTTTAGTAAGAATATAGTTTTTCTCTGAAACCATTTTCTTTCTCAAAATACAAATCTGACTACCTACTTGAATTATATATATAATAACTTAGGATTGGGGAAAAGGGTTTTTATAGATGAAAAAAAAGAAGGGAAATTGGTTGACACAAAAGGGAAGACAACATTATAACAATGTACTCAAAGCTTGTAACAGGTAGGCACACACGTGACAAATTAATATCATTTTTGCTAAAATATTACTCAACCGCCCCAGGGACACTTTTTTATTTATTTATTTTTTTTGATTTTCGTTGGTTCAAATGAAATGAGTTTTATTTTTTTTAAACAAAGTCCAGAATTCAAACTTTGTATATAAAGAAATAAGTGTTAAAAAAAGTTCGATTTTGAATTAGTTAGAGTTCAAAGTGACTATCTATTAAAGAAAAAAGAATTATTTATTCAATCACGATAAAAATAATATATTAAATATACAATTTCCAGATTAAAATTAATGAATAAATAATTAGATTTGATTGATCCTAATTAAATTATAGGAGGTGTTTGAGTGAATGTTAGGTTTAATTACGTGCATGGGGTGCGACCCACATTTTAATGATTTGCTGCTTCGATATAACTGGTAAAACTGAACCAAACTTTTTATTTTTTAATTGTAAAAAAAATTAAGCAATATTTATTTTTCAAAAAAATAAAAATTTGTTATAATTTAAGATCTCGAATACTCATCTATCTCCTCGATTAATTCTCTAAATAAATTATTTTTGAAGTATAAAAGTATTTAATATATATATATATATATATATTATATATATATGTATAGATACTTGGTAATAAAGTAGAAACATGACAAAATTTGAAGCATAATTTTTGTAGGATCCTATGGATTAATTTGGATTGCCCCTTCTTCAAGATAAGGGAACCAAAATTTATCATGAAATATAGTCATCATCATGCCCATTCAATGCTTTTTCAACACAAGATCTTTTGACTAGCTTGCTAGCTAGGATGTAATACATACATACATATATATATATATATATATATATATATATATATATATATATATATGTATGTATGTATTTTTCCAAGGGTGAATTTTAAGTTAGAAGTATAAGAATAATAAAAGATGTTTTCCCTTATAATGAAAAGTTTGATTATATGTAAAGTATAATTAAATTAAAAATCACCACCCAATGAATCACACCTTCTTTTGGAAAACTTTCAACACAAACTACATTGATGATGCTCTCTCTCTCTCTCTCTCAAAAAGACTTTTCCTACTTAATATATATATATATATTGATTAGTCAAAAATTGGTCTGATGCTTTTACCATTTCATATTATTGAGATCCAAAAGTCTTCGTGATTATTCTTCCATTTCTTTTCTTTGCTTTTCTTGCCCGTTGTGATTTTCATGGCAATGGAAAATATATAAGGTTCCTCTGCTAATGAATGCTATGAAGTCAAAGCTTGATAAGATTATATGGAAAAGAAAAAAAATATATTTTTTAAAAAGCTTAAATTTTTGCTTTGTGGAAAACGTTTCTTTAGAACTGTGGGAAAATAAATAAATAATTAATTATTTAAAAAGAGTTTCTTTGTGTACTTCACAGAATCCCCTTTGTGAATTGTCCATCCATACTATCTATACCTTTTCTTTTACATCATCAAATATATAAAATCACGATTTTAAATAATTCAAATTCAATTTATTTATTTATAAACATAAATTTTTTATAACATCCACAAATAATAAATAAGTGTTAACATGAAGGTACAAAACAACAGAGAACTAACCTGCTGCTGTTATACATATAATATATATATATATATATATAAAACTTGTCAAAAAAAAAGAGAGGTTGAAGATGAGGATGGTATGGAAAAAGGAAAAGGAAAGGAAAAAAAAAAAGCTTCTCTTTTGGAAGGTAAAGAAATCGAATCTCTGCAGGGAAGGGATTGCATAATTAAACAAGTGCTGAGGAAATTGTTTTTCTGATAAATAAAAAAGGAACAGTATCTGGTAGGGTTAGAACTGATTGGAACAAATGAAGAGGAAAAAGAAGCAAAAATGATAGACTTTTTTTAAAAGAAGAAAAATAAAATAAAATAAAAAAGGAAGAATAGACAAAAGAATCTATAGAGCTTAATTGTTGAGAAACTAATGATTGTAACAAGTCTTTGTGTGTGTTTGCATGGCCATTTTGTTGGAAAAAATTAGATTTAACATGAAAAAAGCAGAATCTTTTCAAAGGCAATAATTATCGGTGTTTGGCCACTAGTGTTTTGTTACACATTTTATATGCAATCAAATCCCAAAACAATATATAATATAATATATATATATATATATATATATATATATATATATATATATAACACGCTTAGTAAAAATTAAAAAGTTGTTCATCAGATATTAATTACTAATTAATGGAACGTTGAAATTGGATATTGAATATATATATATATATATATATATATATATATATATATATATTAGAAGGAAACAGTGAATTCAAACATTGATTTGAACATAAGTTCACGTGCATGAATTTAATTAACAGGATTAAAAAAATTAAAAGTTTGGCAGGTGGTAATTTAAGTTGAATTAATTTAGTTAGCTAAGAAACATGCAGTAATCAGTGATCCCATCAAAATGAAGCTGATGTATTTCTGCCATATCAGAAGCATATATATATATATATATATATATATATATATATATGTATGTATGTATGTACAGATTGAGTGTGTAAATGGTTCACTAGGAAATTCGATATGTTGATACGTACTTTGAATGCTGCTGCCCCCTCAAACCGGTTCACCATAATTAATGTGCCTGATGTTTTCATTTAGGTTCATTAAAGAACTTTTATATACTTATAATAATAATAATAAGGACTACAAAATAAAAAGAAAATCGAAATTATTTTATTTAAAATTTTTATTTTTATTAATTTAAAAGATTTAAACTCTTATTGCAAAGAAAAAATTATAGTAAATTTTATTAAAATTTTAACGTGACTCTGAATTATATAAGTTTTTTTTTTTGAAGAAATGAATGGGGAAGATAGGGGGGAAGGTGGTGGGGGGTGGTGAACACATGATTTATAATATCTAAAACCACTTTATGTGATTGTATAATCACTATCAAATTTTGTGTGTCGTTAGACTTGAGATATTGATGTGGTCTGACTCTAATTACTCTAATTCCCTCTTTCTTCTTCCTCTTCTTTCATGGGCTCTTTCAAGATTTAGTTCTTCTTCCTCGCTCTTGGTGATCTCTTTCTTTTGGCATTTTTCCCTTTTGCCTCTTCTTTGCGTGCGTGCGTATGTGTTGTTCGTTTTCTCTTTCTTTCCTTTTAGGGGGTATTTATCTATAATATATGGGCCTTTCTTAGATATTATGGGACTTTCTTGAATATTTTGGATTTCTCCGTTAGTTTATTGATGGGATTTTTAGGATATTTTATGTTGTAGAGATATGTTTTATGTGTGGGGGTATGATACATATACCATAAGCATTTTTTTTTACTGATTGTGATTGGGGCAAGTGTGGCGATAAGGTGCGGCTGTATTGGGAAGGGAAAAATCTATGAAGATGCGAGAATAGATACAAATGGAAAAGGACTGTGGGAAGGAGACTCGGGGAGAGGGTAGAAAGAAATGGTGTTGGGGCTGGGATTTGGGAGGGGTTTCGGATAGAGTATTGAGTAGGATGATTCGGGGAAAAGAGTTGTTTGAGAGGTGGGATGTGGATGTGGTTGGGGGTGAGGTTGCGGTTTGGTGGGCAGGGATTCGGGTAATTATGATTGGCTTGGGTGTGTGTGTGGGAGATGACGAGACGCTTCTGACTCATTGATGGGAGAGGACGCGCGTGGGGTTGGTTCGACTGATGGCGCGTGCAGGTCGCGTGCGTGTGGGAGGGTGTGCGGACGGGACAAATTATTAAATATGACTGCGCGAGTTTTTTGGGGCCCGGTAGCAGAAAGGTTTTTGGTAAATAAAAAAGGGCAAAGGAACAGGCAGAGGGTTTATTTTGAATTTCATTTGAGTGTTCTTCGCGCCTCTGAAAAAAGATCTCCATTGATTTCGGCTTGTGAGTTTTAATCCGGTTACTGCTATTTGTCTGTGAGTAGTTCGGATTATACGGAAAAACTTCTGGTCTGCTGTGAAGGTTGCAGGTTAGTGTGTTGATATTATGTATTGTTGTGGGGTTTGAAATGGGAGGGGTTTTGCGAATGTGTGATAATATATGTTATGTGTGTGTGTATTCTATATAGGGTGATAAACTATATTGGATATGGGTTTGACTAAGAGATGTGTTTTTGTTGTTATGTTGCAGTGTTTGTGTGCTATTGCTTTTGTGTGATTGTGCTTGGACATTGTGCTAAACCATGGCTCCTCGACAAATTTTAGGTACTTGTTGTTCTGTTGATTAGCGTTTTTCTGGGTAGGGCTTGGGGAAGGAGATACACGGCAGTTAGGTTAGAGTAAAAGAAAAAATCATACGGGTATGATGAGTTCTTCGGACAGAACTAATTCTGGTGATGAGCGGGGGAGTATGTCTGGTGAATCTGGAAGGTCAGTGGGGTTTGAGGAACTGGTGGAATGGATGGGGCCTGTAGGTGCGTCAGGGAATCGGGATGCAAGTGTGCGGTATAGGATGGATGGAGAGGATTTTTATTTCCCGTTGATAGATGAAAAGGACGTGAGTGCTGGGATGGCTTACTAGAGGCCGAAGGAGGAGGTGGGTCCGGTGAGGAAAGACTCCAAGGCTAAAGGGTGTGAAGAAAAAGAAAACCCGCAGGTTCCTCAGGATAAGACGACTGTGTCCGAATCCAAAGTTTTGAAGGGCATCCGGGAAAATTATCATTTTCCTATAACGTACAAGACAATTTACCCGGATGCTAAGCAACGGATACATATGCCTCCGGCAAACTGTGTAACTACCTACGTGGCGCACTTGCGAGCAGGGTTGCAGTTTCCTTTGCATCCGTTGTTTGTGGATATTTGTAGGTATTACAAGATTCAGCTGGGTCAGTTAATGCCGAATGTTATCCGGACTACAGTAGGTTTCTTGATGGTGTGTAGGGCATTCGGGTGTGAATGTAGTTTGGAATTATGGCGCAGGTTGTATTATTTGAGTTAGAAGTGTACAACGTCGGAGGGTCGGGGGTTCTTTTATATTGCTAGGCCGAGTGCTCGACCAATTATTCTAGGTCCTTCTTGTATCTATTCTTGGAAGAATGAATTTTTTTATGTCAAGCATCATAGTTTCGGCAACAACAACCTTTTGCAGCCATGGAATAATAGAAAGAGTTTAAGTAATGATGTGCCGAATGGTTACGAGAGAGATTATCAGGATGCGAAAATGTTGATGAAATATCGGTTTGAGTTGAATGTGGGGGAGAATTGGTCTGATACCTTGATGAGGCATTCGGGGCTGGAGTGTGACTCCAGATTGGACATCCGGAAATTGCGTGGGTGCCTATGGAGGGGATGATGGGGGGGGGGGGTTTAAGTATGATGGGGGGGGGGGGGTGATTATATGTTTTACTAACTGTGTTTGCCGAAGCTGATGGGTTGTGTCTGTATTTGCAGGAAAAAACTTAGTGATGGAGATGGTGCAAAACAATCCAGATAAACGTAAAAGGAAACCATCTAGTAAACTAAAAATTCTTTCGGTTATGCCTGACAAGGGGACCTTTAGTTTTATAACCGGAACTCATAGGTATTATTGTCCAGGAATGTTTCGGGGTGCAGAGAAGAAGGACGGGGTGGGTGCGGAGAAGGCGGTTTGGGGGGGAGGGGTAGCTATCGGGGAGAAGAAAAAGGAAGTGGTGGCCCCGGTAGTTCCTAAGGATTCGGTGAAGGGGAAGGGGAAGGGGAAGGAGGTGGTGGAGGATGTGCCTCGGCCTCTGAAACGATTGAGGAGGGGTCCGGGGGAAGGTTGGGGGAAGAAAGAGGCGGAGGTGGGGAGTTATGTGCCTCCTTGGGATATTCCGCCGAATGTGGCGGAGGGGGGTCCGGGGGTGGCAATGACTTTTTTCGAACATTGTTTTCCCCCGGGGTTGAAGGCGGTGGTGGAGAAGGTGCCAACGGCTGCCTTGATTGGTCAAATGTATCAACAAAAATGTATCGGGTTGCGGTTTGTCTGAGTTATTGTGTTTGAACTTTGTCTTCTGGGGTGATATTGTTGGTGATGTATTGGATGATGGGTGTCATCCAGGACTGTGATTGGGAAATGTATATTCTATTTTTTGTTGATTATATGTTTTACTAACTGTGTTTGCCGAAGCTGATGGGTTGTGTCTGTATTTGCAGGAAAAAACTTAGTGATGGAGATGGTGCAAAACAATCCAGATAAACGTAAAAGGAAACCATCTAGTAAACTAAAAACTTTTTCGGTTATGCCTGACAAGGGGAGCTTTAGTTTTATAACCGAAACTCATAGGTATTATTGTCCAGGAATGTTTCGGGGTGCAGAGAAGAAGGACGGGGTGGGTGCGGAGAAGGCGGTTTGGGGGGGAGGGGTAGCTATCGGGGAGAAGAAAAAGGAAGTGGTGGCCCCGGTAGTTCCTAAGGATTCGGTGAAGGGGAAGGGGAAGGGGAAGGAGGTGGTGGAGGATGTGCCTCGGCCTCTGAAACGATTGAGGAGGGGTCCGGAGGAAGGTTGGGGGAAGAAAGAGGCGGAGGTGGGGAGTTATGTGCCTCCTTGGGATATTCCGCCGAATGTGGCGGAGGGGGGTCCGGGGGTGGCAATGACTTTTTTCGAACATTGTTTTCCCCCGGGGTTGAAGGCGGTGGTGGAGAAGGTGCCAACGGCTGCCTTGATTGGTCAGATGTATCAACAAAAATGTATCGGGTTGCGGTTTGTCTGAGTTATTGTGTTTGAACTTTGTCTTCTGGGGTGATATTGTTGGTGATGTATTGGATGATGGGTGTCATCCAGGACTGTGATTGGGAAATGTTCATAACTGGAAGGTGGTCGATGGATCTCTGTGTGAGCGGCTCTATCCACGTTTCGTCGATTGAGTCGGTTATGTGTGCCTTGGAGAGGGTGTCCGCCTCCGTGTTCGCTTTGCGGGTGATGTATTCGATGCTTATGTACTGAAATTTTTTGAGAAACTCGGATACTAGCTTTAAATATTGTTGCATGTTTGCTTCCTTAGCTTCGAATTCACCGTTGATTTGTCCAGCTATTAGTTGTGAGTCGGTGAATATGCGGAGGTTACGGATGTTTAAGGTGCGGGCAATCCGTAACCCTACAATGACTGCTTCGTATTCAGATTCGTTGTTGCTGATCGTGAATGTGTATTTCAGGGCGTACAATAATTTGGAGCCTTTGGGTGAGGTGATGGCTATACCGGCTCCTCGATTAGTTTCGGCTGCGGAACCATCGACGTGGATTGTCCAACAGTCGTCTGGGATGTTGTCATCGAGTGGTCGGTGAGGTGAGGGTAGGGGTAAATCGGTGCACTCTATGATGAAGTCCGATAATGCATGGGCGTTGACTTGTTGCTTGCGGGTATACGTGATGTCATATTCGGATAGTTCGATGGCCCATCGCATGAGGCGGCCAGTGATGTCAGCTTTGTATAATGACTGTCGAATGGGGGTTTGGGTGTGCATGCATATCTGGTGGGCGTGGAAATAATGTCGGAGCTTTCGTGTTGCCATGATTAAGGCAAAGATATGTTTTTCTAAGGGGCAGTATTGGGTTTCGGCAGGTTGTAGGACATGGCTAATGTAGTAAACTGGATGAAAGGTATTGTTGCGATCGGCGCAGAGAACGACACTTACAACTGAAGGGGAGATTGAGATGTAGAGGTGGAGGACTTCGTCTGGTTTCGGGGGGGACTAATACGGGAGGACTTTGCAAGTATTATTTTATGGCTTGAAAGGCTTTCTCGCATTCGGGGGTCCATTCGAAATTTTTACGGTTTCGTAAGAGTAAGAAAAAAGGGAGGGATTTTTCTCCGGATTTGGAAAGGAAGCGGTTGAGTGCTGCGATTCGTCCATTGAATCGCTGAACGTCTTTAACAGTTGTTGGGGGTTTCAGATTTTGTATGGCTGCTATTTTGGATGGGTTGATTTCGAGTCCGCGCTGTGAGATCATAAAATCCAAGAATTTGCTGGCATTTACTCCGAATGTACACTTTGGTTGAGTTTTAGACCAAACTCTTGCAAGGTTTGGAAAGTCTCTCGGAGATCGCGGGTTATGTCTGATGCGGAAAGAGTCTTGACTAAGATGTCGTCGATGTATGCTTCGACATTTCTGCCGATTTGGGATTTGAACATTCAGTTGATTGTGTCCTGGAAATCGGCACCTGCGTTTTTGAGTCCGAAAGGCATGCATTTATAGCAGAAAAGTCCTTCGGGTGTGACGAAGGCGGTTTTTTTTTCGTCGGCTTCGGCCATAAGGATTTGGTGGTATCCTCTGTGAGTGTCTAGGAATGACAATAAGTCGTATCCGGCTGTGGCGTCGGCGATGAGATCTGTTCGAGGAAGAGGATACGGGTTTTTGGGGATGACTTTATTGAGTGAGGTGAAATCGATGCAAACTCGCCATTTGCCGCCTGGCTTTGGTACGACAACTGGGTTGGCTAGCCATTGAGGGAATTGGACTCTTCGAATGACATCGGCCTCAAGTAGCTCTGATATTTCTTTTCGGATAATAGCTTGTTTCGTGGTGTTGAAGGAACGGGGTTTTTGGGTAATGGGTTTGGCTGTGGGAGGAATACCTAATTTATGTTCCATGAAGGATCGGGGAATGGCCCCGAGGTTTGTGGGCGTCCAGGAAAAGATGTTAGAAAATTCTGCCGCTAACTCTAGGATTTGTCGTTGCAGAGGATTCGGGAGGGATGCACCTATTTTGATCTTACGTTCCGGGTGTGTGGCCAGGAAAAGATGTTAGAAAATTCTGCCGCTAACTCTAGGATTTGTCGTTGCAGAGGATTCGGGAGGGATGCACCTATTTTGATCTTACGTTCCGGGTGTGTGGCGTCTATGCCGAAGGTTTCGAATTGGTCGACGGGGGTCAGGGTTCGGTCGGGATTTTCAGTGGGAATGGTTGAAGATTTGGGGGGTTTGATGTTGGTGAGGTAGCAGGTCTGTTGAATCGGTTTGTCTCCGGGAATGATCCAAGGGCCGGAAGGTAATGTCATTATTATGTCGTTGCGATATGTGCGGATTTGTGCTTGCATCGCGTTCAGCGCTGAGCGTCCAAGGATGATGTTGTAGGGGGCTGGGGAGTCGACGATGATGAAGGTGGTTGTGTGCTGCTGGGGGTGGGAAGGTGGGTCCCATTGGATTGAAAGTTGGGCGGTGCCGCGATGGTGGGTGGTGGTGCCGGAAAAATCGATAATTAGTGTAGAGTATGGTTGTATCAGGCTATTGTCGAGGTACATTTTTTTCCAGGTTTCGTAGTACATGATGTTGGCGGAACTACCGGTTTCTGTGTGGTTCGTGGTTCTTGGATGTTTAATTGATGTGAGTATTCGCCTGGGATGAGACCGTTGCGGAATGCTTCGACATAAAAAGAGTCCGTGCAATCCTTGGTGAGCAGGACTTCTTTGTTGAAACGCTGGAGGTATGAGAACAAGGATTCTCCAGCGTTTTGACAAATCTGTAGGAGTTTGAGGCATGTTTTTTTGTCTGTCCGGAATGCTTCGAAGTGTTGTAGAAAACTGTTGCCAAGTTGTCGAAAAGAGACGATGGATCCTGCGGGTAAACTGCCGAACCAGGCTTGTGCTTGGTCTGCGAGTGTCATTGGAAAGCACCGGCACAACAAGAAATCATCTGCGCCGTGCATTACCATTGTTGTGGTGAATTTCCGGAGGTGGGTTTCGGGATCAGAGTCCCCGGTGTAATGGGTGAATGTGGGAATATGGAACGTTGGCGGCAGTGGACCTTTAGCGTATTCTGGGGCCAGCGGGTTTTTGTCGAGTGTGTTCCAGGGGAGGATGTCATCGTTTGGTTTTAATGGAGGGGGTTCGAGGTGAATTTGGTCCCATGGCATTTGGGAATGTATGGCAGTGGGTGTGGGTCCTGCTGTGGGTTGGTCTTGGAGGTGAGGTTGGTGGAGGGCTGGGGTTCAAGGGGTTTGGGGGAGGTACCATGTTTGCGGTGGTGCGTGTGGTTGGTGTAAAGAGTGTTGGTATATTATATGTTGTCCTTGAGTACCCGGAGGTGGTTGGGGTATCGGGATCTGTGCTGGTGGGGTGGATGATGCGGGGGGTAATGTACTGAGTGGAGGGTGGGGCAATGGTGGTTGGTTGTTTTGGTGGAGTTGGGGGATGTCTTGGGTTCCGGGGGTTGGTGTTGGGATGTGCCATGTGGTTGTTGGGACTTGTGGTTGCGGTGGGGGTGTTGGTATGATATGGGATGTGCTGTATTATTTGGAGGTGTCTGGGGAAAAGGATGTTGTTGTGGAGGAGCGTGTGGGTCTAACTGGGTTGCGTAATTTTGAGGGTGCGGGCGTGGTGGTTTATTTTGTTGTTTGGCTTGTTTGGAGGGTTTCATGGTGGGGTGGTCGAGGTGTTTTTGTGGAGAAGACTTACGATGGCGTTTTGGGGGTATCGGGACATTAGTTGAGGATCCGGTGGCTTCGGGAAAGGATGATGTGGCATTGTCTGTTAATTCTGGATCGGATCTTGGTCTTTTCTGTCGCATGTAGTTGGCGATATTTCTTAAGTTTTGCATAATGTCATCGTATGGCACATTGACGTTGGGTTGATCACGCCGAATGGATAAGGAATGTGCACGGCGGATGGGCTTTTTGCCCTCGCGGCGCGATGTGGATTGATTTTGGGTGTCTTGTGGTGGATGTGCGGATGAGGAGGGTTGATGTTGGTTGGCGTTGGCGAGTGCAGAAGCGGTTGTCAAGGGTTGATGGGTACTGGTGGGAACAGGGAGAGGGATGCCCAGGGATGTGGTGGGAACTTCTGGAGGGGTATTAGGGTTTTTAGAATCATGGTCGTGGGTTGTCATGGTCTTTTTCGTCAATCTAATTGTACGAAAAAGCACGGTGGGCGCCAATATGATGTGGCCTGACCCTAATTACTCTAATTCCCTCTTTCTTCTTCCTCTTCTTTCCTGGGCTCTTTCAAGATTTAGTTCTTCTTCCTCGCTCTTGGTGATCTCTTTCTTTTGGCGTTTTCCCCTTTTGCCTCTTCTTTGCGTGTGTGCGTATGTGTTGTTCGTTTTCTCTTTCTTTCCTTTTAGGGGGTATTTATCTATAATATGTGGGCTTTTGGTGTTATGGGCCTTTCTTAGATATTATGGGCTTTTCTTGGATATTTTAGATTTCTCCGTTAGTTTATTGATGAGATTTTTAGGATATTTTATGTTGTAGAGATATGTTTTATGTGTGGGGGTATGGTACATATACCAGATGTGTAATATTAAAGATTAAAATTGTTATGTTTTCCCTTATAATGAAGAGTTTGATTATATGTAAAGTATAATTAAATTAAAAATCACCACCCTATGAATCACACCTTCTTTTGGAAAACTTTCAAAACAAACTACATTGATGCTGCTCTCTCTCTCTAAAAAAGACTTTTCCTACCTAATATATATATATATATTTATTTATTTATTTATTTTTAATTTGTCGAAAATCGGCTTGAAGCCACATGTGACTGAGACAACGTCGTTTTGATGATCTCTGTCAAATATTACTTCCAAAATGGACGTTGCGCTCGCAGATAGATGAAGATTTTGTTGACGGTGCCTGTGAAATAGAGAGGTTCAGAATAGAGGGTGAAGGGACTCTGATGAAACCTCCGATGATGAAGTTAGAATTCTTCTTTGGAGAGACAATATTTGATTTAACAGAGAATTTGTTGAGTAATCTGGTCTTACCTCTTTGCTCTTAGAAGGGTCGTATTTATAGATACAAATCATTTTAAAGATAAGTAAGTCTGGGAATGTAATACGCAGAATCTAGCGGTTACCAAATGGTGATCTTAAGATACACTGTTGGTCAAAAAATATTTTTTGAGAAATATTGTGAAAGAATCTTGACTAGCTAGTAGTCAGGATATCGGCGAAGTGAGTTACTTGAGAGGCGAGACCGACGATTTCGGCGCCTTGTGTGACGGAGTTGTGGGTCCGCCATGCTCGGTGGACAGACACGTCAGATTGCCATGTCAACTTTCACTCCATGTCAACACATGGTATTTTTATATTTCTCAAAAAAAAAAAAAATATATATATATATATATATATATATATTAAATTTTTTATTATATTATGTATTTACAATATGTCAAATTTATGTCTTCTTATAATTATAAATGAGACGTTTAATAAAATTTCTCATTTGATTTCTTAATTATTTAGATTTTTTGAATTGATTTTAAATCTTTTGTTTAAAATTTTTTTTATTTCAATTAAACCTAATAAATATTTATCATTTTTTGCACTAATTATTACACCTATTAAATTTAAAAGATTTTCATATCATTTTTCGATATTTTGATTCAAAATTCAATAAAATAAATAAATATTTTTATTTATACAATTTGTGTCGAAACATAAAATAATAAAAAATCACGACAAATTTTGATAAGAATGACTAATTCGAGAAAATCAAAATTTTATAAAATTCTCAAATTCATCCGCTGCTAATTTACCTAGTAGTTTTTTTTTTTTTGAAAATAAATTATTTCTAACCATTCAATTATTTTCTCTTATGAATCCGACCGTTAATTCTCTAAACAATTCGATAGAAATTCAAATCTTTGCGCCCCAAATCTCGTAGATCTTATCATCAGAATTTCTAGTGCCAATTTTTTGATTTTTTTTATTAACTGTAAAATTTGTTCAAGAAAAATCGTGAGTTGTCCCAATAATATTCTCTGTATAATGTAACGTTCGCCGATAATTTGTTTCAGAAGCTTCCACCCAAAAAAAATGCCCACAAAATAAAATCCATGGCGATCGTAATATAAATTTTAACGTACTCGTCTGGCGTTTCCTTCCCCGTTGAGCCTTTCTCAAGAAGGCTCTTCCAACCATTCTTCTTCTTTTCCGCCTTTCTTTTCTTCCTTTGCTTCTTTTCCAGTTTGTTTCAATTCTTCTCAATTTCATCCATCGCGTAAATAACTAAATATATATTATTATTATTATTATTATTATTCTCTCATTGTTTTCTTTTTATATTGCTATTTTGCCCCTGGATTCACAAGCTCAGAAAATTTTAAATGTTGGATGCTTACAAGAAGAAGACGTAAGCTTTGATATCAACTCTTTGGATTTTTTTTTTCGGGTTCTTAATGTGTTTGTAATTTGTGAAACCTGAATCAACTCTTCCTGTTTGATGCATTATCCCTGAAGATAAAACCTGGGTTGGTGCCTTATTGTAATTATTGAATTGAAGGGAATGAATATAAAGGAATTTGTTGGATTTTTAAGATTCTGCCTTCAATTTGTTTATGGACATGCCTGAATCAGGATCTGATGATGAATTTGGTTCCCTGAAAATTGACAGAAGATTATGAATTTTTAGGGGTTTCTCTTCTCCTTTTATTTGTCATGAAAGGATTATTGTTTTTTCTCTAAAGTTAATATGTTAAAAAGAAATTAGAATTGTTAAAGTGGATAAATTTAGCCCTAATTTAATATGGTTAAAAGGGAAGGAAAAGAATGTTTCCCAATTCCCATCACACTGTTATAATATGCTTTGAACTTCCCTTTCTATGTCTATATACTTTGATTCTCATTATCGGCCATTTTTTCTCTATCCTTGTTGTCGTTTATGTTAAGTGTGTAAATTTATCCTTTAATCAGGTTAAGTTTTTGAAAAGCTGGTGGCAATTTAACAGTTCAGTTTCCATTTATATATTGCTGCTTATTCCAAGTCTAAAAAGGCCCATTGTTATTTTTTTCTTAGTTAGCAAATGATCTGATAAAACTCTTGGAAATCTTGGAGAGTTTGTAGGTAAGAAGTTTAACTCATTTGTAATTATGTGTATTTCTTGTTGGCATGAGTTAGATGAAGGTGAAACAATACTAGTTTTGTTTATGTCTGTGATGATTATTTCAAACTCGAGGAACGAAAATAATCATCAGTACAAATGTGTATATATATATATACATTCTATGTATGGTTTTGCAGTTCAATAAATAATTGGACATGATGAATCTTTTTTGGGTCATTGATAATGTGTATATACGTTCATTTCTATGTATGGTTTTTCAGTTCAATATGGCAGTTTCTGTCCCTATGACCACTAAGGAAATAGGGGCTGATGCTGGTACTCCTCAGAGGACAACTTCAATGGACAGCTATTATAACAAGGATACTGAAGCTCAAACCTTGCCAAATTATCTTAGAGCTTCGTTAGGCTCCTGCCATGATTTCTGCAAATTCGGAAGGAAACGTGATCTTACCGTCGAGACAAGGTCTACCATGTCTGGAACACCTCCATTGTCACCAAATACTAGCAGAGATTCTAATAGAAGTAATTATCTGAAGAAAAGGATTAGTCTGTCAAGCAGTTCTGGATCGCCCTCAAGTTTCAGGAGTCCTGTTTCCAATGTCAGAGTAAATGGAATCCAACTAGAGGCAAAGAAACTGGAAGCAACTGCAAAAAGTCCAAGGAAGTTGACAATGAAGCCATTTGAGAAAAAAGTGCCTCCAAATCCTATATGGAATTATGGAGGTAATTCAAACAAACAAATTCAGTCCCCCAGAGGAATCAAGAAATCTACTTCGTTGCCTAGAACTGGTTGTTCTCTTTCTCCAAAACCTGAGGTGAGAAAGCTGCAAAAAAGGTCGTCTTGTTCTAAAACTAAAGATACTAAAGCTGACATTGAGCCAACAGAAAGTGTTGAAGACATTCCAGAGAAAATACTATTCGTCACTGAACTTAACCAAGCAGTGGGGTTTAGCCCGGAACAGAACATCTTTGACGGTTCCCTTGAATGCCAAAGGCACAATTCTGATGCCTGTTTGCTGCAAAATAGTGAAGATGAGAGTTTTGTGGATAAAGAAATCGACCTGGTTCACTTCTCCTCATCGCCTAAAGAGAGCAATGATCCGAAATCACATGAATGGGATTATGAAAATGAAATGAGCAATATTGTTCTCAGGCACCAAAATGTAGAACAGAGATCTGCTGAGGGTTTATTATTTAATGATATGATTGAAGAAACAGCAAGAAAGTTAGCTAAGACTAAGAACAGTAAGGTCAAGGCTCTGGTTGATGCTTTTGAGAGTGTAATCTCATTCCAGGATCTGAGTCTTCAAGAACAGTTAAAGTGTGGTGAATCACCAAAATTTCCACTGTGTGGAGAGTGATAACAGGTTTTATCCAATACCATACATATCTTTACTCTTTGATTCTGAATGCTTATGTTCTGTTCTAACTTTGTGCTTATAGAACTGGCAAATCTACTAATTTTCTTTCTTTTACTAAAGGTTATATATATATATATATATAAACTCAAGAATGAATGGAATAGCTCTTGACATTGTAATGATGGATAACACCCCTCTCTCCCCCACCCCCTCTTATTTAGGAAGGGTCATAATCAGTCCTTTAATTCACACATATCTGTGAACTGTAATAGATTTGTCGTAATCTCTCCCAATATTCAGGAGGATTAGAAAAAAAAAACTTTGCTTCAATGATGTTTAAGGAGCAAAATAACTTTTTCTAATTGTAATGTGCAGCAGCCATACATGTAAAAACTTTATTTGATTTCTTTGCATCCTTAAGTGTGAAGAATAATTCTTCTAATGGAAGTGTTTACTTTGCCATACATATATATAATGCAAGCTCAATCAATTATTGGATCAATACAAGACCACAAGATGAAGACTTTCCCCAGCTGAGAAAAGTCTCCATCAATCAAGAGATAACAAATTAAATCATTCCAGTTGGGCAGAGCCAAAATTATAATTCCAATTATCTCATTTCATTATACAATATATATATATATATATCTTTCCAGCTTGTGAAGAGGGAACAAAAATGGTCCATAGCCAACTTACTTATTAATTTCAAAAACAACAAATATATATACATATATATATATATATATATATATGTGTGTGTGTGTGTGTGTGTGTGTATATAATGTTATGACCACTTGAAGAAATGTGGTGCTAAATGAGAATGATTTTATTAACAGTAGTCCCCTTTGGGCCAAACTACTATTTATTGCATGAAAGAAACTTGCAAAACTAAAAGATCAGTCCTCTCACCTAGTTCTGTATATATATATATATCGTACATAAACACATTTAATTATATGTGACATATTTAATGTCGGCAAAACAAAATTGGTTTGGTTCACATGAAGGTTGAAATAATTTTGCTAAAATGTAGGTGTTGAAGTTGATGTGTATTTAATGGTTTTTATTATTCACCAAATTCATTTTAGTTTTTTCCTTCCAAAAATAAATTTGATGTGGTTGTGGAAATTCTTAATGATTTTGTCCATATAATTATTTTTATTTATTCTTATTCCTTCTATATATATGTTTATATATATATATATATAAACTACGACATCATATCAATAGATACATTTTAAAGATTTCAAGAAATAGTAAAAGTTGATTCCTGAAATAATATATATATATATATATATATATATAAACCACATTTTATTCTTCAAATAAAATTAATTCATCTATAAAATATCAATTCACATACACAGTGTCTCATTCCCTTTGGATAAAATTTGGGTGTGATGAATTGCTTGTGGTCTGTGTAGCTTGGTTTGTTACCTTTTGTCCGTACAGAGCTGCCATCTTGTTGTAGAATTCCATATTCATTGTTTGCTACAAAAGTAATAATAATTTTTAAAAAATAAATTTCAAGAATGTGTAACTCAGTTTCAAAAAAAAAAAATTACAAGAGAACAGACCTTAATATTTAGGGCGGAGAGCTTTTGTTGACATACTTGTGCTAAATAAACACTATAAGGATCAGAAAAAGGAACCCCGGCAGCGGCAGCAGCCGGAGACTTATTGGGTTGAGAAGCATGAACGGTGGCGGCAGGGACGGTGAAATGTATTGGTGGCAGGAAGGTGGGAGGAGTAGGGATATTGATGCCATGATGTTGTTGAAAAAATGGAGCTAAGGTATTGATGTCTAACATTCCCATTCCCATTCCCATTCTTGCAAGAAATGAAGAAATCTGCTGCTGCTGCTGTTGTTGTTGTTGTTGGATTGCTAGGGGATTGATCATCATTTGTGGGATGGATCTTGTTGTTGTGCTCAGCATGTGTACTTGTGTTTTTAGTTGTTTTAGATATACTATCACTTCATCTAGCATTGATGCTTTATCTGTCTATATATATATATAATTCGATTTAAATTGTATTATTACTCTGATTAAAGATCTAATCAAGAATTTACTATATTATTTACGTCAAATGAAGTGTTTCTATAATACTCAATGTATACTAATAATTTTAGATATTTACAATCAACTTAAAATATTATGTTCTAATATCTGTCTATCACTTCATCTAGCATTGATGCTTTATATGTTTCGATTTAAATTGTGTTCGTAAAAGTTAAATTAAATATCTAATGATGAATTTACGATATTATTTATATCAAATGAAGAATTTCTATAATACTCAGTTTTACATTAAAAGTACATAACAATGTGTACTAGTAAACTTAAGTATTCACAATCAACTTAAAATATTATATTCTAATATATGTCTATCACTTCATCTAAAATTGATGCATTATCTGTCTACACTCCATTAAATCAAATTTATGCATATATATATATATATATAAAATATAAAATTATTCTTTCCACTAATCCAGATTCCATTTATTTGTCCTATGTAAAATTGTTTATCAATATATAACAATTTATACGGCTAAACCTACTTAAATTTTGTCTACATTTAATAATTTTTTTTTGTAATAATTAGTGAAAATTAAAAAAAGAAAGAGAGAGAAAGATGATCACTAACCTTACTTGCATTAGGCACCAATTTCTGGAGAGCTTTCATCTTCTGGTTTATCCTATCACGCCGTCGCTATACACAAAATATATCAACAATTGAAATTTTCCACTACCCAAAACATATATATCAGTTTCAATTAAATAATTAATTCAAAATTGCAAGCACATCCTCTCTCTCTCTCTCTCTCTCTATATATATATATATATATATATATAAGTGTATAGCTAGACACTACCCGTTCGGATTGATTATGAACAATAGCAGCACGACTCCTTCTAGAACGGCAGGTTTCATCATCTTCTTCATCTCTATTTTCCTGCATTTGCCAATACATATATATATATATATATATATATATATATATATATTCTCTGTAAAGAAATTAATTAATTTTTTTAATTCAAACGAGAATTAATCTGAATACGTACAGAAGCGCCATCGTGATAAGCAGAATCTTCGTCGGTGGTTTTGGTCTTGAAGCTTCTAGGAGAAGATTCGAAGGAATTCCACGTCATCATGGTAGAAGTAGCAGCATCCCTGCAAAATGTTGCACTCGCGCTACCACACGCGCTTCTCTCTCTTTTTGCACCGCCGCTGCCGCCGCTACCGCAATTATTATTATTATTAGCGACAAGCCGGTCTTCACGGACGATGTTTTTAGTACTACTGCTACTATTATTATTATTATTATTATTTATAATATTTCCATGAAATTTCATCGTCATGTATTCGCCATGATGATCGGATTCTGATGTTGTTGTTGTTCTCGGCCTCTTTTTTTTCGATATTCCCACGTTCCCGCCGGCATTTTTTCCGTTCACGACGACGTCGTTTTCTTGTTGGTTAGGGGTAGTACTTTTTTTGTAGTGTGTTGCTTGATGGACTATGGATTCTAGTGTATCTCCGGTTCTTACAAATGTCGGCACCTTATTGGCTGCTGGTTGAGATAGAGATGGATATGGAAATGTTAGTCCGTGCATGGCCACTTGCCCGTTCTCCCATGTGAGCTCTCTAGCAACTTCATAGTTTGACCTAAAACCCAAAATATATATATATAATCAAGATATATATATCAACCATATATATATATTAATCAAGATATATATATATATATATATTTAAGGTTATCTTAAAATACAAATTTTTGTTTTTATTTTTTTTAAAAAAGTAGTTCATCTTATTACGTGATACAAAATTAGAAGCTATCTTGCAAGCTATAGGTAGAACTCTTTACAATAATTTATTCAATCTTATATATATATATATAATATATATATATATATTCATTGTATTTGTTATGTGTATAATAATTATTTAAATATTATGAAAAAAAAGAGTGAAATTGTCATTTGCTTTAAAAGATAAAAGATAGTAGAAAGATTAAAATATTCATAAGAAAGAGAAGGTAGGATAATTAATGCATACATGGGGACAACATAAGCAGCAGCCGGAGCCGGAGGAGGAGGAAGAGGGTGGTTATGGGCGGTTCCGGTGGCGTTTGTTTCTTCTCCGGCAGCTACTACTTCTTGTCTTTGTTGGTTTAGCTTCCAACTTGGTACTATACATTCACTCATCTTCTATTCTCCTTCTTCTTCTTCTTTCTCTCACTCTCTCTCCTCTCAAAGATCAAAATCTCAAGAAATTAGAGTCAAGAATATTTTGTAAGTCCCCTTTAAATAAGTTAAAAATTGGAGGTGGGGTTTTGGTCCCATTAGTTTTATAAGAAGAATGTCATGCATGCATGCATGCTTTATAGTTGATAATGATCATAGAAAGAAACTTGTGTGGTAGGGATGAATTCTCATATATATATATATATATATATATATATATATATTTAATATGTACATACACAACAAAAGTAGATAAACCTACAAATACAAAATTTTACTTTTGCAAATTTTACATACAAATTATATATCTCAAAATTTAAATTTCTATTCTTTTCAAAATCCTTTGTCATTATATAAATACATACATATATATTTTTGTGTTGTGCATGATTTTGGAAGTATGAAATTGCAATTTGGGGACTAAGATTGATTCATGATCATTTTCAATCATTTATATATCTATCTATCTATATATGTATATATATATATATATGATATAGATACATCAGCTTATACGTATATATAACATGGAAAGGAATCCACAGGCTTTCCTTTTCCAAGATGCATACATATCAAGTGTCGACACGTAAATCCTTTCATTTCTTTCCACGTGGATACACAACCCAACCCATTGATTAAGAAACAATGGTCCTTCAACCATCTTCACCCTGTGGTTGCTGCTGCTAGTTTATTCATAACATAGCTGGTTATTCCTTTTTCTTCTTGCATAAGGGACACTCACTTTCTAATTTTAGCATACAATATACATACATGCCCATATACATACACACACACACACACACACACACACACACATATATATATATATATATATACAACTTTTATGTTATCCACTTGAACGGGATGTCATTTTTTAAGTAGAGAGTTGTTTGTAATGTAAAGTTATCACACAAAAAAATTCAATCTTTTTTATAGTAATTTTTAGTTATTTTAAATTTCAATTAAACTAAATTTGAGTCAAGTGAAACCCTTATTTGATTAGAAGAAGTGTGTTTTCGAGTGTTAAGTTTAAATTAAAGTGCACTTAGATTTATATATATATATATATATATATTATATATAATATATTAACTTCTGAATGTGATTACACCATGGTCCATGTTTTTTGAGGTCATCTTGTGACCTTGTGTAATTAGTCTTGTTTGGATATGGATGCAATTTCAATCAAAGGAAACATTCCCATGGTGCTTGGGATCAAATTGTTCCCTAATGCATATCCCTCCCTGTCTCTCAAATGATCTTGAAAGTCCTAAATTATAGTTTTATGAATATTAGATAAAATTACGAGTTTAATACATAGATGTAAGAATTAATGATAAGAACTTCAGATTAGAACAGTAAATAATATAGTTCAAAAAGTTTGTTATTTATGTACTAACTTTAGATATATAACATATATATTATCACATACACTATATATATATATATATATAGTATATTGGATATTACTTTGGATAGTTACAACTATCTCTAACCGTTTTTTTTGTTTTTTTGGCAGTTAGTAATATCTTAATAATATCAATATGCAATCTTAATACTCTCCCTCAAGGTGGAGCGTGTAGATTCCGCACGCCCATCTTGACTAGAAGAAACTCGAGTTGTTTTAGCCCCCAAAGCCTTTGTGAGAAGATCGGCTATCTGTGTCTTCGTGTCAACGTGAAGCAGTTTGATTTCCTGTGACTCGACTCATTCCCTGACAAAGTAATAGTCCATTTCCACGCTTTGTTCGTTCGTGAAAAACCGGATTATTAGCAATATGTCGTGCCGCATTGTTATCACAGAAGAGAGGTGTATGCCTATCTTGTCTTGCTTCTAGTCTCTCTAACAACCAACGCATCCACAGGATTTCACTAGTGGCGTTGGCCATGGCGCGAGAGTGAGAAACGACTGATTGCTTCTTTGATTTCCAGGAGATAGGTGCTCCCCCCAATAGAAGAACATATCATGTCCTAGACCTCTGAGTGAGTGAGCATCACATCCAGTCTGCATCACAGTATGCTACCAAATCCATTCCTCCTTCTTTCAGGAAGAAAATACCTTGTCCCAGAGTTGCTTTTAGGTATAGAAGAACTCTCATGGCTGCGTCCATGTGTTCTTAGGACGTTTACCGAGTAGGCAAGATCTAGTCTCGTGGCTTGGAGGTAGAGCAATCGGCCAATTAGTCTTCGATATTTGCTATCATCGACACGAACGTCCTCTTCTCCTTTATCCAGCTTCACATTCTGTTCCATTGGGAAGGTGCATGGTCTACATCCTAGCATTCCACTATCTTCAAGGATGTCAAGGGTGTATTTTCGTTGACTTATCACTATCTCATCTTTGGTTCGAGCGACTTCTATCCTGAGAAAATATTTCAGTGGTCCGAAATCTTTGATGCATTTTTTTTAAAAAAATTTTAAGTTCCTTCAAATGTTAAAGAATATAGCTCAAAAAGTTTTGTTTATTTACTATGTATACTTTTAGATTTTTATATATACATCATATATTATCACATACACTATATATATATATATATAGGATATTATTTTAGATATTACTTTGGGTAGTTACAACTATCTCTAATCATTTTTTTTTACAGTTAGTAATATACAATCTCAATAAACAGAATCTAAATTAATCAGTATTTAGATTAATCAGTATAATTGAAATAAATGATTTTGACAATCACCACTCACACATCCCACCATTTTTGTCACAAGTACAAGAAACCACTGTTTCCCGGTCATAATGATTATGAAAGGGAAGGGAGGGTTGGGGGGTTAAGAATATTTTACCGGTTCATGATTAATATTTGATGAATGATTGCTTTCCATGTTTGATTTTTCAGACAAATTTAAAACCTTTTAGGCCAACCTTAATGGATTATTTATGTTTACATCAAACTTTCAGCAGAGATTAAACAAAACAACATTGCTGTGTATGTACTTTTCAGGATTGAAAAGACACAGATACGATCCCAGGTTGAAAACACCATTTCAAGTATTTTGTTTCATTCCATCACATGTTAATGTAATGGTAGTATTCAGACAAAAATGGAGCCAATCTGAAACATCCGGACCTTTTAGCATAATTTCATGATTCATTCAGAGAAAGCAAAGCAGATACATTTGACAGGTGCCAAGAATATGGTTTCAAATTTTCGATTTCAAAGAAGATGTATTGAAAGAAATGACAATATAATGTACACATATTACAGAAGAAAAACACTTTAGAAGCAGAAGCAGCATACTGGAAGAGATTTTCCGGCTGACCTGAGTTTCTTTGCTCTTTCTTTCACTGCAAATTCTTCGAAATTTCTTCTATCTTGAATCTGTTTTTTGGCTCCTTGAGCAATATGATCTATTTTAGCTAGCTGGACTCTGTATTGCTGCAAGTACCGATCTTTTTTATGAGCTAGTTCATTCTGCAGAATCATTCAAAAATCATTGTTAGTGTATATATATATATATATATATATATATATGTACATTAGTCATATATGTAGTTCAAGAAAGTTACGAGAGTTAGAAACCTTCTTCTTTTCGAGTTGAAGTTTTATTCTTGCCTTCTCTTCATTCTCCCAAGCAAGTAAATCAGAATTTATGTTATCAAATCTGAAATTCAAGAAGTTCCACAACATTCATAACAGTTAAGAAAAGCAGATCAGAATCTTGAATTCAAGTTGATGAAATGTACCGTTTCTTTAGTTTTCCCATCCGGGTTTTTTCCCAAACTTCTGCTCTGAGTTCTGCATTCAAATTTCTCTGTTTCATTTCATCGTTCATGACGGTGGAACGAACAGGCTTCCTTGTGAAAGCTTTAAAGACATGAATTATCACAAAGTTTTCATCTTTATAAATGGTAAAATCCTAAAAGAAAGTCCTTTTTGAGTAATGGGATTTCTTACATGGTGGAACTGTCTGCCCCAACAGCTGATCCTTTCTAGTTTTCACTCTGCTCAAGGGATTCCCAGAACCTATTCTTAAATCTTTCTGGTGTTCTTCAAGGGAATGTATGGCAAAGGCAGAAGCTGCAACTGCAGTTGCATACTCACTTTCTCTATTATCATCATATTCATGTCTCATTCTCACCTACAAATTCAATTCCATCAACCAAGAACACCAAAAAGAATCAAATTTAACAGAAAACATACTCTGTCACAAAACCCACAAAAAAAGATAGAATTTTGACAGCGCTAACAGAACAAAAACAAAGGGAATTAATTCATTTTCTTTAACCTGAATTTCAAAAAAAAAAGTTTTTTAAAAAAATCACATCTTTATGCCCTTAAACATGGTATTAAAACATTAGAGAAAGACATTCAAGAAAAGAGTAGAACTTACAGAGCACTTTCAGGGTAGTTATGGATTCTTCCTGATTGATCAAATGTCCTATATATTCGCCTACACCTTCCAACCAAAATGCCAAGAAACTTGAGAACTAAAGAAACCAATTAAGAACATGTTTTCTATAAAATAAACATAAAAAAACAAAGGAAAAACGATTGCCATCTGGCTAGAAGAACAAAACACATTCTGAAAGCAAAGCATTTTTCCCCATTTCCCTTTTTGTCTCTTTGGCAATTTTTGATCTTTTACACCATTAAAAGTTCACTTTTCTTCTCAACAAAGACTCAATTTTTGGCACTAATCTTGCCGTCCATTTTTCTCTCACGTTGAGATGGGAAGAACCCTGAAACTATTCAAGATTCTGATATGCTTTTGGTTGATAACATTAACATGGCTCTTCATATTACTTTATTCCCCTTTAAGAAAAAGGGTTGATCTTAATTGAGTCAAAAGGTTTTGAAACTTGAATGCACTTTAGCAAAATAAAAAATTAGTAAATTTTTTTATTTCGGTCCCTTAACTATATATTTTTATGTAAAGGACTATTAAAGAATTAGAGACTCAATAAAGGACTATTAAAGAATTTTTCAAAAAACTATTAAAGGCCTAATTGACAAAATTGAATAATATAAAGGACAAAATTAGCAAAATCTTCCCCCGCCCTCTTCTTCTCAAATTCAAACCAACCCCCAATCCCAAGCTCCGGCAAGTTTCAGGTCTTCTCAGGGGGACCCTAATGGAATCACAAGGAGTTGGGGAGAAAGAAGAAGAAGAAATCACAGAAGAGCAAAGGAAGAGGGCGGAAGCTAATCGTTTAGCAGCATTATCTAAGCGCAAAGCCATTGTTTCAGACAGTTCAAATGGATTTCAAAGCGCTTCTTGGAAGTTTTTCAAGTGCAGAAAACTTACCTCTGGCTCTGTAAAGTCTGTTGTTCCGAACCCACCTGTAAAATGCGTTGATGCTTCGAATTCTAAACCTGAAATGCCTCCTCCTGTAACTGAATTGTTTCGAGTCAGGCTTGAAATCTCCTCTCCCGACTCATTTTCCGTCGCGCCCATGCCTATTCCGGGAGTTCCATACCCTGGTGATGAAACTTGTTTGGAAAATCTCAGTCATTTGCTCTCCTGTGTATGATCACTGCAACACTTCAACCCAACACCCCCCCTTTTTATTTATAAATTTGGTTGCTGTTTATACATTGATCAACCTCAATTAACTCCTGATGTTTTCTTTTTGTGAGTTGCTCGTTTTCTTGAGATATTAGAGGTAGGAGAGTGTTCTTGGTTTACAGTTTCCTCCTATATAACTTTGGATTTTCATGCAAAAGGAGAAAATGTCTCTTTCTGAAACTCAGAAGATTTTTTAAAATATTCTTAATGTGCTGCATTTGGTGTGTTTTGGTCCAAGTTACAATGGAGGACAAAAGGGTGAAAAAGATTAAGTAGGATAATTTCATTTCTGTTTCTCTTCTTATGTACTTCAACCTTTTGAAATATAGCGTCCTAGGATGTCTAATGTGTTGAATTTCTCTACAATATAAAATATGGGTGATTATAGTTTCAGTGGTGGAGTATTCGTGCTATCACTAAAGCTAATGTTGTTCTTTGAATCTGGCTCTCAACACTTGGATGTTGAATTAAATTAAGTGTGTACTAGATTTTGTTATGTCATTCTTCAGGGCAGAGGAAATTTCAGAAGGATAAGCTATATCTTATCTTTCTTTTCTCTATTTTTGTAATTTCTGATCAGATAATACCATCCCACTACACCCAAACAAATGGAGGCGGAAAGGCTTGTGTATTTAGATTGAGTGAGTATGATATGGTCTTAAGATCTTTGAAGAGCTGTGGAGGCATTAAGTATGAAGAGATCCCTTGGGGGACTCTCAACGTGGTTGAGAAAATGTCACACTCCTCTGCTTCTGGGAAATGGATTCCTTGCAGGCCAGAACACCTAGCTGAAGAAAAAGTCAATGAATTGATGCAGAACCTCCCTAAAGTCTTGCTAGATACACTGCTACCTTTTCAACTTGAAGGTGTCTGCTTTGGCTTACAAAGGGGTGGTAGATGTCTCATTGCAGATGAAATGGGCCTCGGAAAAACTCTTCAGGTTATAGTCATTTAATTTGTAACTCTATGTCTTGAAGGATTTGATAAAAAAAGTTGGTGAGAATCTGGAATAATTAATTTAGAGAATTCCTTAAGTATTTTGTAAACAAAGAAAGAAAAAAAGAAAAAGAGCACGTTAAGTTTTGTATGCTCTAGAGAAAGAAGATTTGTGAAGAAAGAAAATATCATCAAATTTGGAAATTCATATGCTACCATCTCCTGATGGTATGCTCTTATATCAAATATTAGATGACTATTTATCAATGTGAACCTTGTATCATGTTCACGCTGAATGTATGAAAACAAAACTTGAATAGGATATTATAAGAACTTGATAAATGAATAAGCCATGTCAAATGGACTAGAAACTCCACTAAAAAGTTCCAATTAGTGCAAATCATAATCAAGCTACATTGATTCGGAATCACAACTCCATTCAGGACTTGCATTTCATTATGAAGTCAGCAAACGCTATCTACCTGTCTACTATGAAAGGATATATAATTTTTCATTATCATCTTTAGAGATATTTCTCTGAAACAGTTTAGCATATCTGATTGGCTATTGTTTTTCTTTCAGGCTATTGCAATTGCTGGTTGTTTCATCAATGAAGGTCCTATACTTATTGTATGCCCTGCTATCTTAAGAGATTCATGGGCTGAAGAGTTAGAGCGTTGGCTTCCATTTTGTTTACCTTCAGATATACATCTTGGTATCTCCATCAGATTTCCATTGTCTTTTCTTTAAGTGTTTATCTATTTATTCATTCTACAAGTGCTGAACATGTAACACCTTTGCTTGGTGTGATGTTTAATATACTGTTTTCACTTTACTTTTCATTCACTTTTGTTTTATGGGTTCTTTACATGTCAATGTCCTATGTATACTTTTCTATTTTTTTCAGTTTATAGTCATCAAGACAACCCTGCACATCTGACTAAATGTCCAAAAGTTGTGGTCACTTCCTACACAATGCTTGAGCACTTGCAAAGGAGCATGATTGGGCGAGAATGGGCTACATTAATAGTAGATGAGTCACATCATCTACGTTGCTCAAAGAAGAGATCAGACACAAAAGAGGTTTATGATTTTTGCCTAGATTTTGAAAGATGCAGCATTTCTTATAATTATGGCTGCCCACATTATCCTGCTTCACTAACTGAAGTTAAGGATTGATAGGGAACTCTTGATAAGATCCTATGTTTGATGCAGATAACAATTTAGGTGTCTTAGTTGTTTTCTTTCATATGGTTGAAGCATATAAAATGAGATATAGATGTTTAATTTTCTCATGCATGGCGTTTCGTATCATTTTGGCTTATGAATGTCACTGTGCATAGACTAAACTGAGAATTATTACACATGCTTGTGCATACAATTATATATATATACAAGGAAACATGTATTTAATGGAAATGAATTAGGTAACATCTTACCAATTTGCATAATATCAGATGCATTAGGTGATGCTCCACTTATCCAATGCTACCCACAGTAAGATATATAGGAACTGGAGTTCTGAGCAAATGAATATTGTTTTTAAGATCTGTGATTTTTCTACTTCCTTTATTCTATTTCCAAAAGGAAAATACATAGTTGACCATGTGGCTTTGATAGTTGCGGTTTTATTCTTTCTGTGGTCAAGGTCTTCTGGATGAACCCAATTTAATAATTTTAGTGCCAAGCATCTGTCATCTTTATCAAATAATCTGGCCTCTGAAACATCAAATTTTATTCTGGTCTGAGGCTGAATCATCCAGGTGGTTTTCCTTCTAAGGGTAATGGTTGGGTGTAACCCTTTCTGCTTAATACTTGGTCTGCAGATTTGAGATGTTAAATGCTTCAGATTGATAAAATAATTTTCTCCTAGCTATTAAAATATACCAACTCTATGAAGCCAAAACTAGCTCAGATATAAACAGTAAACTTCAGTTCTTCAATATCTTTTTACAGCTCCTTGTGTGCTTTTTTATTTTTAGGTATTGCTTGTACTATTTGTTCACACAAAGGGAGGACTGAGTTGATCTGCCAATGAATTGAAAAATTCTTGATAAAACTACTCCAATCAAATTTAGATTAATTACTGCATACTGCCGGGCATCCATATTTTGGCTTCTAATTTTTCTCCCTGTTATTTGATAGATAAAATCTGTCCTCAATATGGCAGAGAAAGTCAAGCACTTAATTCTACTTTCAGGGACTCCTTCCTTATCAAGGTTCTGGTTGAAACTCTTTATATAGTAATCAATATCTCAAATGTTCCCCTCATCCCCAACTCTATGATGCTATATTTACTTTGTTTATTACCCTGATATGTATCCAACTTCACTCTTGCATATGTGCCTAGGTGATCACAGGCCCTTTGACATTTTTCATCAGATAAACATATTATGGTAAGTCTTTTTGTGACATTGCTATTTATATTTCTTATTTGTCAATGTATTTTCCAATCTAGTTCAATTTCACTAGCTATGGTTCTTTGTATAGGCCAGGATTGCTTGGAAAAACCAAATATGAATTTGCAAATACTTACTGTTCAGTCAATCTTAGGCATGGTTCTCAAGGAAAGAAGTTCCAGGTGTTCTCAGAATCTCCAAAACAGAAAGATATAACTTTCTAAAGGATTCATGGTTTTTTTTTTTCTATATTTCTTATGTCTTCTTGGTGCAAATATTTACAAACTGAAGCAAAACCTTGCTGTTATATTAATTGATTTGGTCAATTTCTTTTTGATTTATTTTCAAAGGTGAGAGTGACCATTTTTATCCCTTATAAGGATTGGATTCTTATTTAATCATTGGAATTGTCATATATATACATTTACAGTTTTTCTATTGCTCAATATTGTTACTACGACACATACATCTCAAAATGCATAAATATCTTTCTTTCCTTACCATGGAAACCAAATCATCCTTCTAGAAAAATTTTATGTTCTAATTGATGTGAACATTATGATATGATATGAAAGTGTCACATTTTTGTTCTACCACTTCTATCAAGCTTAAATTAATATTAGTTGTATTATACAGAAATACAAAATTTTAGAGGCATAATGATCTGAGTTTGAGAAGAGAGCTTCTTGTTCCTTCTTCGAGGACTTAGCATGTTCAGTGAATATAAAAAATTTCTTATATTTCTTGGTATTGAACCTTAAGAGGCTGTCAATATTTTGTTTTGCTAACAAGTCAAGGATGCCTTTCTGTAGGATTTCTCAAAGGGAATCCGTCTGGTGGAGCTAAATATTCTGTTGAAGCAAACTGTTATGGTAATTCATGTTCTTGTTACTGTAATTATACTTATCTTCTTACTTTTCTAAATTGTTTCCTACCGGCTGGTATTGAGGAGCTCTTTAGGGTTTCATTTTCCTTGAAAATTACTCACCGGAAACATTGCTAAGTGGTGAATATATATGATGATGGATTTTAAGGATCATTTATTGGGTTTGAAATCTATCATGAATTAATGTTGTCTCTGATGCTGAATTAATGTTGTCTTCATAAAGGAAGAGGTTTGATAAATGAATTGACTATTTTGCAAAGAGTCAGAGTCCATCTGTACTTGGTGTTCAATTGTTCAAATTTTGTTGCTTTTCACCTTATCTTGCTTAGATTTGATTTATTCTTCGTTTGCATGCTGCAGATAAGACGTTTAAAGAAGCATGTGATGGCAGAGCTACCACCCCTACGCCGGAAAATAATAAGGCTGGACATAAAGAAATCGGATATTGCTTCAGCTAAGGCTAGTCTTGAACAGGTAAATGGAAAGGCTTCTATAAAGGATGATGCTGAAGATGACCTTTTTGAGCTTTCTGTTAAAGGTAAAGGTATATTTTACAGATTCTTAGATTTCATCTTCATATTATGGAAAATGACATAAACCTTAAGTAATATCTAAGCTAAAATCTGTTTTACAAGATAAGTAGAGGGTTTTATTCCAACCTTTTGAAGAAACTACGTTCTCATTATTAGAACCTGCTCTTGGCAAAAGGCTTCTTGTAGTCTTCTTTGTGTACAATTCTGGTAATTTATTCTATGTTTAAACACACACACACATTTAAACATAGAATGCCAAGTGAATTTTGTAATTATTATTTTTTTTTTTTGGATGGTAATTTTATACTCAAAGTTGTAGTATGTTCATTATCCAACTTATTTGTCATTTGACAGAAGGTTCTCACTGCAATGTATCTCAGTGGGAGTGCACAAAATGATTTTATCCACTTAATCAGATACTCTTAATTAAATGTGCCACTCCTTCACTTCCTTTGCAACAATTCCTAATTTGTTCTGTCCTAATCTACATGAAAAGGTTGTCATATACTGGAATTACTGTGTCTTTGGACTTTATGTTTGAGGACCAGACTTTTCCACAATTAAATGTTAAGTGGTGCATATACCAAGACGTGTCCAGAGTGTGTCTGCTTGTTACAAGTTGCTGTTAAAAATATATGATTGTGATTAAGATTCATGCTACTCCTTTATTTACATCATTTTAGATCAAAATGGCAATAATGAATCCAGTGAAAAGCTTGGAGATCGACTGCTTGGATTAGCAAAGCTACCTGGATTCCTGGAGTGGCTCTCCACGCATCCAATTTTTTCAGAATTCAATTGTCAAGAAGATGTTGAAAAAAGTTCCAGTTCACATAAATTGATAATATTTGCTCATCACCACATGGTTCTTGATAGGATTCAGGTGAGAAAGAAATACATCATTCATATGCCTTTTAAGGGAACCATGCCTACTTATCTCAGTGGATACATATTTTTCTTGTTTTCTCAACTGTTATTTTTTTGTCATATCTTGGAAATACTGCATTCTAGATTGTAATTATTTCTTAAACAGAACTCTGTTTCTTTTCTTGGATTATTTATAGATGATCAAAAGGTAAAATTCTTTATCTACCCTGAATTCCTTGCTTTTTTCAAAAAGTTATACTTACTGTCATAAGACTTGCATGAGAATTATTTCTCAACTTGGACCATTCTAAATGAAAATTTTGAATTTAGATAACAGTTCTGTAGCTTACAGAAGTACTAAATAGAGAAAGGAGATTTATGCAGTTGCTTTTATATCTGTTTGAGCAAGCTCTAGTGCTAATTTGCTGTGTGCTTGTGTAGATGTTCGTCATTTGTGTAAGGTCCCTGTGTAACAGTCCTATGCAAGTTTGGTAGCAATACACTTCTTGATTTCGATATCCATTCTAGGGAAATTTGTCTACCTGCAAATAATGAGGCAAACCTTAAATTGACCTACTCTGCCACCTCTTTTAGGATAAAACCAAATGCAAAGTCATGAACATCCTGTAGCTGTAATTTGCATTTGAAGCTATTTGGATATGTAGTGAGAATGTTGCTTTTATAATTCCTTCACTAATTTATAATCCACTCCCAACATTGTTCTATTGATTGACTGGAAAGGGTACATTACTATGTTGATGGGTGACTATTTTTGTATTGCTGATTGCCCACCTTATTCTGTGTATGAATTCCATTCTACCTTCTCAAGACAAGCAATAATTTATAGCATTGAAACTACAAGAATAATTGTAGCAATAATGCAAAGTAAATCAAGCCTCTGGCACATGTTTGTACATCTGTAATGACAATTTCTTCAGAGATCTTTTGATTAATGGTTAAGATGCTTTCATGCATTATTCGATTTTTTTTTTTTTTACCGTTTATGGGTGATCTCTTTTTTCATAATTTCTTAGTTTTGAAGTAGTAATCAAATTATAGCTGGTAATCTATGACTATTTTGTTCTACTGGACAGAGCTTTATATGGGAGAAAAGGATAGGTTTTATTCGTATTGACGGAAATAATCCAAATCCCATAGACAGGAAGAATGCTGTTCAGGACTTTCAATCATCAAGCAAGGTCTGTGCGCGTCCTCTTCAAAAATATTTTAGTTCAAGTGCTCTTCTAGTCTTTATTGTGGTATCTTTTGCTTAGGATGAATAGTCAAAATTTTGGGTTTCTGCTTTTTCTGACTTTGGTCATCATTCATATACACACTACAATGCTTGCTAGTGATTACCAAAGGAAAAGTGGGGTGGGGAAAATACCTGCTCCCATATGTCCTTGTTAGCTTCTTTCTGTTGCAAATTTTAAAAAATCCTTAACTAGGGACATCATTAACTGAATCATTCAATTGGCTGAACAGTATATGTGGAAGTCTTTGCTAGAATGTTCCATTCATTTGACATGTCATTTCTTTGCTGTACAATGGAACCAAATTTCTGCAGGTTAAGATTGCTTTAATTGGAATACTTGCTGGGGGCTGTGGACTCAATCTAACAGCAGCCCAAGATGTTGTAATCTTGGAGTTGCCAAAGGAAACTGCAAACTTTGAGCAGGTGTGCTTAGAACAAATCAGTTGTTGTATACCCATCTTCAATGTCTTTTAAAGATAGGACAGTCTTCACTATCTTAATCCTATTCTAGTGTTGCATTTTCTACTACATCTGATGTTTAGTCAAAGGAATTAATTAATGAAGTTGGTACCATATTGAATTCTTATTGGAAATTCATTATAGAACCAAAATTTGACGAAATGTTCTTTCTTATTTTTCTATTTACTTTCTAAAGCTGAAGTATGTTGGTACCGTGTCTGTAGTACTTTTCCTTATGCAGGCATCTGAATTTTGAATACCTAATCTACTATATAAGTCACTATTGTACATGTGTTTCTCAACTCTTGTGCATTCTCAATAAATTGAAGGCTGAAAGCAGAGCTCATAGGATTGGACAAACTAAAGCAGTCAACGTATATATTTTCTGTGCGAAGGTGCTTCTTTTCTTTTCCCTCTTTTTCTTTGTTGGATAGTCTTGAGATATATTGAAGACATTCATTTAGAGTTTCAGTTTTGTTTATATTCAGGATACTCCAGATGAATCTCGATGGCAAATTCTCAATGATAGATTATTTCGAGTTTCATCTACTATTAATGGGAAATATGATGCAATTCATGAAATAAAGGTATTTTCTCGCTAATTATTTCCATCTGGGGTTTGAGTCTAGTCTTCTATGTTCGATAATTTCCACTGGTAAAGTTTTAGGCTCATCATTTTTTTCCCATAAAATCCAAATCCAGTTTGTCCTTCCAATAATTTTGATTTAGTGTGAAGGCAAGATGTGACTTGGTTTTATTTTGTATTGAGTTATGCTAGAGTTTGTTGTTTTGCTTTGCACCCTCATGCAATTGTGCAATTATACATTCATAGTTTAATGCATTGAACAGGTCGACAATGTGTCTCATTTTGAAACAACATCAGGAGCAGATGAGAGAAGCAATAATAAGTTATTATTCAAGAGAAGAGCAAATACCAAAATTTCTACAGAAAGTTCTGTAATATCTCAAATTCACAATCAGGGTCCGGTCAAGGAATATGATGATTTCTTTGAAACAATAGACACAGGCAATGGATCACCCCAAGAAACTTGTGTTCTATCATCACACATTGAAAGCCTGCAAATTGAGGTAGTGAACTTGTGCTACATATGCTGTGATTGCTCTTGCTTTAGTATTTCTGTTAGCAACATTATGCTTGATGAACATATTTTTGCTACTGAAATGATAACAGAAAGATATCCCCAGCTCATCATGTGAAGGATCTCCAAGAGTTGGTAGTGGAACGGCTAGGGAAAGTTGTTCACATAATGTAGAACTCGATGAGGCTGAGGATCAAAGGAAGGTAGGACTCAATCTCTTATCTCTGCATACTTTGGGGCAAAACAAAAATCATTTGTGGCTTGTTACTTTGAGAATCCAGGTAAACATAGTAGATGAAAATGCTGAAGGGATCAGTGAGCCAAGTCAAACCTCTACTCAATTGAGCTCTCTGCGCTTTGAGGTAAATATTGGGGTTTCTATCAATATTTCCTGACCAGTGAGGATGAACTCCATAACTTCTAGTTTTATCACTTTCTCTATCCATCTAAAATATGTCAAGATTAGTACAGTTTTTGTGTCATTTAAAATATGTACAGTTTTTTTTTTTTTTTTGTGTGTGGAGAGTTGGGAGTGTTTGGGAAATAACTTTTCCATCCAAAAGCTGACTGCAGCAATAAGAAATATCCATTTCATTAAAGTATAACTTCTCATGATCCCCATAACCTGCACCATCATTACTCTGAAGAAACTTCAATTGGAATATATACATGTTCACTTAAACCTTTAAGTGTTGTCACATCTGCCAGCAGTAAACACCCCTTATATTCATGATTCTAGATTATGAAAAAAATTGAGAACACCTAACCATGGTTTGCACGGTCCCTATTTGTTGGATCATTATGAACTCAAGTAAAGTCCTTTGTTATTGTTTATATGTGGGCAAAATTGACCTTGCTGAAGCCCTTGTGAAGCATAGTTTGATAATTTAATTTTCAAGATGCTTGTCCCTTGATGATGTTAATACCCATTACTTTAAAAATGCTATCAGATGTCATTATAAATTGTCCTCCTCATCCATCCCCCAAACTCCCCTTCCTTTAGGTGAGCCAAAATACTGGAAGAATCCACTTGTACTCTTGCATACCAGGAGTAGATTCAAGACCCCAACCATTATTTCGAAGTTTCAGGCCTGAAGAACTTGAGTTAGAAGATCATGTTCCTGTGAATGGAATGAAGATGGTCAATAAATGTAATGAAGATTATTCATATTATCGGTCTGCTCTTCTTAGATTCTTAGAGGAATGGAATCAGTTGAGGCCAATTGAAAAAAGGAAACTGAAGGCAAAGCCTTTGCAACTGCCCTTATCTACTGAATTGTGTTATTTGGATGAAAGTCTAAATCATAACAAAGCGGTATGTATACCGCAATCATTAATCATCCTTTAATATCTATGTTTTCACTTTCCATATATACTAGTATTTATATGCCTGTTTTTAACTGGTTGTTACTTTCTTTCTGAGTGATAACTTATGATATGCTTGTCGACTAAGAGATTATTATCATTGTCAGGGACTGCTGAAGAGGGGAGGAAGCAAGAGGCGTCAGACACCTCTACATGAAATAAGCAATCCCTTACCATCAAACGCATCTTGGAAGCAGGTCCATCTATTCAGCTCCTATGGTAAAAAGGAGAAGGTATACACACAGGGATGGTCTTCTGAGGATGAACCACTTTGCAAGCTCTGTCAGAATCCATGCAAGTAAGTTCCAACTGTTGATGTTCCTTACCAAGCAAAGTGTGTCACTGTCACTATCTCATGGGAATTTCATTTTCCTTAGGAATGAAACTGCCAAGAAGCCCGGATTTTTTGAGGATCTTTTTTGCAACCTGGGATGCTATGAAGAGTATAGCTGGAGAACTAGCAGCAAATACCTTCGTGGGGTTTGTCTGATTACTCTAACTTTACATTTGTAGAGAACGCCATATTTCTTTATGGGCTGTAACACTTTTGACTTGTGTAGGCACTTTTCCAAATTGAACGTGGCATTTGCACAAATTGTCAATTAGATTGCCATAAACTTGTGGAACACCTAAAACCTCTTTCATATGAGAAGCGGGAACAGTATATAAGAAGAGTAGCCCCAAAAGTGGCAATGCGCAAAAAACTGTGGGTCATTTTCAAATGCTTTTTACACACCCCTTAACTAATAATCTTCATATTGCTTAATTCTTGTATTGCAACATTGTTTTGCAGACTTGACAAGCTTGTTGAAGACCCGTCAGAGGGAAATGCCTGGCATGCAGATCACCTTGTACCTGTATATAAAGGGGGAGGTACACATGATTGATTATTTTCTTTCTGAATGATCCCATTTGCATGATGAAGTTTCTTTAAGATATTTATCTTTCATAAATTTTTGCAGGTGAATGCAGGCTAGATAACATGAGAACCCTTTGTGTCGCTTGCCATGCAGATGTTACTGCTGCACAATGTGCTGAGCGTCGTCTTGCCAAGCAAAAAGCAAAAAAACAACTTAAGATCATCATGAATAACTTGAAAGGTGCTCAGGAGCTTGGAAAAATTAATGGCGAGATAAAGGTATTATTGTTTTCTCTGTCCTTTCTATTGATCTTGATCATGCATTTTGCATACATAAGAGTTAATTTCTTTAAAGATTTATCATTACTCCCATTTGCTATGATAGCTGTAGTTGCATTTACAATTTGATCCTTACAATTGGTTTCAGGACCAGCAACCACTTGATGCTCAAGAAAATATGGAGGATGATCTCTTGGTTGAAGTTCCAGGAAGTGCATATTCTGGAGTAATAACAAGTCACACTGCAGAGATTTCAGACCAAAAACCCTCAGGTTAAATGGAGTCAGGTTCTGTATGTGTAAACAAATTTGTAACCCTATAAAGTTTTTTGTTGTAGTATTAGTGCCCTTTAAGCCATGAACAAGTGTCAGCAAAAGGGATTTGTCTTTATATGTATTCTTAACTGTACATTTGGTGTTTAGACAGAGAAGAGTGTAAAATAGTCAACCTCAAATATATTGGTTGGTGATGTCAAAAGTGCAATGAAAAGTTTCTTTCTTGATTCATTTTTAATGGATTTTTGGATTTGTACATACTGAGACTGTTGAAAAATGTTACTAAAACCAAGAAAGTGTTTTTTAAAATTGATAATAAATACTTCTTCTGCATTAATAGAGCTGTAAGAGTTCAGCACTTATATCTCAGGTTTACAAAGTTCATCTTAGCAGACCAAAATTGCAATTTGGAGAGGACCAGAATCAGCTCAACAAAATGCCAACCCTCTACAGGTACACAGAGACTATAATTGCACTGTAGTATGTATGACCTGACTTGATATGTTATTGGAAAGGATTAATTTTTACTTTTTCTTACCTGAGTGTGCTCCAATGGCAGAATCCTCTTTAGAATTCTCATGATTTAGGGGTTATATGTCGTCCATGGTGAAGCTACAAGGGTCAATGGAGAAGAACTGCTCAGCTCTGTCAATAAAACTTTGAGGAAATCTATTATGCAGCATCAGTATCAATCCAGAAGTGGTTTCAGGCATATGTTGGTTTTGTTTATGCCCCATTTCTTCAGAAACCTTGGAGACTTTATTTTCCCTTAGATTTCTTGTCTTTATACTTTTCGTGTTATTTGAAGAAAAAACTTTCTGGGACAGTGTTCGAGCATTTCTTGTACTGAAACGGTGAGATTTCTGGGTTCTACTTTCAGCAACCAACTGACTGGATTCGGTGGTTTCTTCTGGTGGAGGGAGATGGTGGTTGTCTGTCACAACAGATACGGGTTGAACTGCTGGTGGTGGTGGTGGCAAGAAGCTACTTTTGCAAGACTTGAGCAAGGAAAGGAGCATTTCCATGCTTAGTTCTTGCAGAATAACACTTTTATTTTGATCGCATCCAAAGCAAGCCGCAATCAGTGTACCAGCCAAAACTGGCATCAATTCATGATCGCTGAAGAAAACAAATGGCAAATCGCAAACCTGTTCTTCCACTTTCCATATTTTAGATTCAAGCTATCTACAAATGGTACATATATATATATATATATATATATATATATATATACACAAGTAAAAAACCACATAAATAAACTCGTTTACCTTGTGAAGGATGGTAGGGCTCTTTCCCCACCGAAGAACAGCTTGATTCTCAGGATGAAACAATGCAAAGTAACCGAGAAGCGACAAAGACTCAAGCAGCAAGAGACCAACCTTTTGACAGTACAAATAAACAGTTTTATAAAACATGATGTGCACAAAATCGAACTAAGAAAAGTAATCAGAAAAGAATTTAACAATTCACAAGCCTAACACCTTTTTTCATGTTAATGCACAAGAAAAAAGGGAAAAAAAATTCCATAGCAGTACCTGATCAGTTGCTACACTCCACTTGCTTGTACAATGAGATAGAAGAAAACCCATCAAATGAAAAAATTCCATTTTCAAGTCTGGTCTGGCCTGTCAAAAGTAGAGAAATAACGCAATATTTCACACAAGAGAAAAGTGTATATTTGAGGATGCAAGCAAATGTGTAAAAACCGCAAGGAAGACGACAAAGATACCATCTAACTAAGAATGTAAGCTTAAGTTTTGAAAATTTAAAGACTCACTAGCATCCTCTGGATGAAAAGAATATCAATTAGAGCCAAATTGTTCAAAACTTTCAGCACTCCTGTCGCAACTTCATCAAAATTGGTCGGAAGGACATAGGATATCTACATAAAGAAGTAACAACTTCATTAGCATGATAAAATGAGCAACCTTAGTGAGCTATCAAGCCCAGAAAAGATACGAATCAAAGAATAGCCAAAAATAAGTGATAAACTTTTAACCACTAACAACATCCAACTCAGTAACACCAGGTTCTATAGAAAATAGAAATATCATAAACAAATTAACGTATTCATAATATGCAACAAGGACTAAGATTGTTAGAACAAAACAAGAAAATACACCAATCAATAATCCTCATTTTTAACTTTTTGGGGGCATTTATACTTCCTTTCAGGTTCGTTTATTTGACATTCTTATCGCCAAAACTTAGGCATGCATAATCAGAATGAAAATCCAATATGTGACTTGTAAAACTAAAAGCAGCAGTAGATTCGTCTTAATACTGTAGGACAATTTCTTTTCAACAAAACCAGTATCTTGCCTATAGCAAGCATGCAAGCCTCATATGGAAGCATCAAGGCCTATGGGGTGACTAACAGCTGCAGCCACTTACTACATGAAATGTAGAAGGATATGATGTTGTGGTGGACCAGTTTGGAAAAAAGGGCTCCAACTTAAGAAAGTTTCACATAAATTGTAACATGTATGTCAAACAATGGGATAAGAGTGAAAACTATCTTAATCATGATTTAAAAGGAGACCAAAAGGTTTCTTTCCTTAAACCTGTCCTAATGTTTTTGACTCTTAAACGGAAGAAAAATGGGTTTATGCAAGATCTTGAACTTTCATGTGCACTATTACAATGTCCCAAATGCCTTAGTACCACAAGGATTAACTTTGTCTTGGAGATGAGGTAATCCTTATCACTCACACAACTCACTGATGTCACATGTTAAAACAAGGGACAAAAAACCATAGGTTCTAAAAGGAAATTGAAACTCGAAGTAAGAAACCACAAAATTTTTAGCTCATGAATCATATTGATTAGTTTATTAAAGCTGATTCACTGACTCTCCGAATATGTGGCAAACTGACCTGCTCAGAAGACAGCCTGTTGTTAGCCTGCAAAAGCACAGCTGTCAACATCGAAGGAAGGCAAACCAAACCAGTCTCAGATACCACGGATAGAAGATATGGAACAGGTTGCTTCAACCCCAATTTTACTTCTTTTTCGTCTTGAACCTTGTCAGAGGACTTCTCATCTCCCTTCAAAGAAACAAAACCTTTGGTTACATCATTGCATGGATTACTCGGAGTCTCATCCTTCACATCTGCAGTTTCCTTTTTAGGATAAGTGGATTCAGCATTTCCTTTAGTCTTAGGTGATTCATCTAGAGGTCTATCTTCAGGTACATCAGGTAGACCTTTCATGTCCTCAACCTCAACTACTTTTACTCCGTTACCATTTGCAGAAGTTAGTTCAACTGGAAAAGATTCCCAATCTATGGAAGAGAAATTTCTGAATCTGGATGTCATAACTGTCAACAGCTTTATGCTTAAAATAATGGAAGATGGAAAAGGTGAGCCTTCCACCTGTGGCCTATCATAAAGAGCAAAAAGATCTCGCAGGTGCTGAATAACCTGGTATGCAATGACAAGCTCCAGCAAACCATCTTGCATCTGGATTTGACGTTCATCAGTGCACACATGACCAAGAATTGCTGCAACTATCCAGAGAAAACCATCCAAAATTTCAGAGATCAAGTCCAGACTATCAATAGATGATTTACCAGAGGTCAAATTGGAAAGACCAGGAGTATTCACCGAGGCAGCAATTTTAATATAGTTCTCAAGAGCTGCAGCCAACATAGGAATAACTGGAGGCAAGAGATTTTGTGAAAGGAAATAACTTCTATTTGCAGAAATTGTTAGCACCACCTTTAGAAGTCTTAAAAGGTACAAAGTAACCTGGCAAGCTTCAGGTTTAGATATGTGAGACGCAGGAAGAGCAGAAGCAATAAAATCAAGAAGACCAGCTTGGCGAGAAGCGTGCAGTTCGGCATCCCTTCCCTCTAAGAACTAATCCAAGTTGCAGAAAGAACAATTAACTCAAGCAACAAGAGAAATTATATAAATCAAGTTTATTATAGTTTATATTACTTAGAAGATACACTCATAAGAAGGAAAAAATAATGTGTGATGATCCAAACTACTAGACCTCTTATCTTTCTTTACAAAAGATAGAAATAAGATGTGCAGATTGAATGGAGATGAAGGCCAAGAAACTACCTTGATCATTTCAGCAGCGATTAAACCAAAATTTGCGGCACCTTCTTTTCTTGCTTGCCGAAGTTTTTGAAGCTCCTGAAGCCATCTCCCAATTTTTGCTCTTGCAGTTCCTATTGCTGTTCTGTATCCAATTCTAGCAACGTCTCCACCAATAGAAGGCTCAGAAAATTCATGTTTCAGAGCCATTAATTTCTGACGTATTCTTTTAATCCTTCGTTTGAGTGAATGCTGCAGTGCCATATTGCTAGCAGGAAGATCAGCGCATCCCAAACTAGCATTGTTGTTCGCCTGACTGTCCTCAATGCTACTGTTTGGGGGTGTAGATCTCCCCTGACCTTCCTTATTGATAGACCGGCGCAAGAAAGGTGAAGTTTGATCCCTGTAATCCATTGATGCTCTTTCCCGTATTTGCTCCAGATAAAACTTGCGACGTTGTTCACTTTCACTAAGCCTTTCAGCTAATTTCTGGGCCAAGAGTTCAGCTTCCTCCTGTTGAGCTTTTGCTCGAACCTCCTTTCTCCGCATCTGTTCCATAGCCTTTGCTTCGCGTGCAGCACTTGATGCTTTTCGTTCTTCTTCTCTTCTTACTTGTGCCTCTTCCTTCTTACGCTGTATCTCCGCAATGCGTTGCAACTTTTCTGCTTCAAGCAGCCTTCTGCGTTCCAAGACAGCTTCTTCTCTTGCCATATCCTCTTTCTGCTTCGTTTTCAATAGTTGACGTTTCTCAGCCATCCTCAATTCTGAATCATGTATTTTTTGGCGCCACATAAGTTTTTTGTTTTCTTCATTCAGTGAAGTAATAAAACGAACTTCATTAACTTTACTGCTTTCATCATTAGCTCTTCTCACAACTTGAGCAAGAAAAGCTTCATGCCTCAATTCACTCCTCCGATGACGAGCATGCATAACCTCTCGTAATTTCATATTACGTTCAGCCTGGAATTCACTGACACGATTCAATTTCTCTGATGTTCGTTGAAGTCTTTGAACTCTCTCACTCTCAAGTTCATTTCTTATTCTCATAGCTCGTGCATGCTTCTCCTCTGCTTCCTTTTTCAAATCCACAACAGACTTTTTCTTTTTATCAGGAGACATAAGTTTATCATGCAAAGTCCGCGCCCTCTCATTACTTTTCCTACTCATGCCAGGTGAATGAGAAAAACGGGAAGAAACACGATGTGGAGGCGCAAGTATGTCTTCCCAATTCCTCTTTTCCTTCCAAGCATCCATAGATTTCCACAAATTTCCATTTCTCTTTTCCTTCTCCTTTTCTGAAAAAGAAATCTGTCTTCTTCCATTATCAAGTGATCTACTACTCTTCTCATTTACAATCACAGTAGATAATTTTTCTCTCCTAGGAGGTTGCTTCTCGTTATCAGAAGTAGCACTAAGCAAGTCACGCTTGCTCTTTCCAGTGAAAGCAGCAGTAGAACATTCTTTAAGAGGCAACTTTGATGAACCATAACCACACCTATTTGAATCAACATTTTTTTCTTCTTTTCCCTGACGGAGATCCGAAACTATATGCTGCTTCCTCGTCTTTGGCATGGACTCCCTATTATCCCTTTTCCTATTACTGTTATCCACTGCACTGCTACTTCCACAATGCTCACTACCATAATCAGGACCTATTAGTTTGGCATCACCAGCACATGCAGTAGCTCTGTCTTGTTGGATTTTCCTGAAAGCCTCTAGAGATGATGAGAGTATCTCTGCTCTCCGCGGGGAAGTCGTCATTCGTCGGACCTGGAGACTAAATTCACAAAATTAGATTAATAAAGAACAAGCAGAAATAAAGTAATTCTGAAAAAATTAAATCAAAGCTGTCTTTTAAAAAGGATTAAACATTTTCCATCCAATCACCATTTCTGATCATTTTCCAAAGAAGGAAAAAAAATGTAAAAGAGCTAGCAATATTAATACCCTACATATTAATTTTAGATGTCCTCAGATCTAGACCATTATTCCAAATTTGTTTGAAAACATATATGTGATAACTGTCAAAACCTGTATTCCAACACGATAAATCTAAAATGCTGGTTCAATGGCAGAACATGGGGTATATTTGAGGGAAGTTTAAAAAAAAAAAAAAAAAAAAAATCTTTCATTTGGCTAGTTCCCACTGGTATAGGGGAAGCTTAGCAGCTTTCTATCATTTTCTCTTCTCTTCCTGAAGTAAACGGCGCCATTAAATGCCTGATACCAGGAATGGCAAGCACAACAAATACAAAATGAATTTAAGGTTGGAAAATAAAAACATTAATAACAAACTTTCACTAACAATCTACATAGAATTTCCATTAGATTATCAAAATGGGCCTGAAATAAACAAATAAGTTGGAGGAATTCTGACCTCCCATGAGAGAGCATGTGGCCTTCGGTGATCAGATTTCATAGTCAATGACGCACCTTCAAGCACATGAGATGACGACTTCTTCACTTTCTCGAATTCCTCTACTCTAGCATTTAGTTCCCTAAAATCTGATGCAGCCTCTTCAAGAACAAGAATACCTTCTTTCATCTGCTCCAAATCACATTCTAGTTCACAAAGAAGATAGAGTTCATCTATAGCCCTGTTAAGATTCTCAAAGAGAAAGCACCAAAGACGTTCCCTAAACCTTTCTTTACTTTCATCTTCATGTGCATTCACATGGTCCATAATCTGGGTCTTAGTCAGATCATCAAGAACTACATCATCTTGCTGGCACTTATAGCCTTCCTTGGAGGCTGAAATGGTAGACACAGCAACTATTCCAGGTTCAGTCTTATTAGGTTCTTCTAATTGATTATCCTGAGGGATTGCCTTCATGCCTGAGTCAGTATCAATGACATATGCTTCAGAAACTTCTGAACAAATTCCCTCACCTGAAGCACTTGCCTGAATGGTGGCACCCTGTGCACTGGCGGAAAAAGGTAGTTCTTCTCTAGAAGGACTATGCACGGTAGCTCCAGGTGCACCATTATCAGGATGCAGAGTCAAGGTATCTGGTGGAAACCCCACTGTCTTCAAATTCACATCAACAGAAAATTCAGAAACTTGTAAAGAATCTGTTTCATGTTTAACAGTAGCAGTCAGAGGCATGTCAGCAACTGCAGGTGAAAAACTTTCTTTTAACTGAACAGGAGTGCTGAACCCTCTAGGCTCTTTATGTGCAAGGTGTCCATTGCAATTTAAATCATTTGGATCAAATACTTTCACATCTGTGATTTGCACTTCATCATCTTCTGAAGACTTTTCATTTTCCAACAGTGAATGAGAAGCCTGGAGAGGATGGTCTTGAACCACAGTCATTCCAACTGTATTGTTCACTTTCTGATCAGTGGGAGGGTACAGAAAATCATTTCCGTCCACAGATTTCCTATAAACTACATGAGGAGTATCTATCTCACCAAACTTGACATCTCCTCCACTAGATTTTCGCTGATGCAACAGCAAAGTTCTATCATCCAAATCACCCCACTTAATTTTGGGGGGAACGTTAGTATTATTTATATGAGACTGAAAATTAACTTCTTGAGGTAATTTCTGACTGGATCCAGCTGTAAGATTAGATTCTTCAACACTGACACCTAGCAAAAGATGTGAACTGAGGGATTTATTATCAAGGCTTTGAACACATTATCTCATGTTAATACAATCATGTCATCTTTATTTGTCACACTGGTAGTATAAATGGCATCCACATAACTTTACCTGGATCAAAAACTAAGTTATCTCTCCCATCTTTTGAGGATTGAACATTATAATTACTACAACCAAGCTTTACACCCAGAGAAGGTTGAGTGCCTGGAATAGAAGACTTCTGCTTTGTTGAAAGTCCTTCGACCCAATTGTGGACAGAGAACTTTGAACTGCTTCTATGCTTCTGTTCAAGAAATAATGTATAAATTATAAAAATAAAGAAATTTATAAAAATTTAAAAAATTAAAAAATAAACAAACAAACAAATATGCTTATAGTATAAGCACGTGGAAGGTAGCAGAAGAGCCTCAGGTGGTTTGACAAGAATGATGGAAATATATGACAGTGTATTTGTCAACATAGCAAGTAAATGGAAATAAATAACTAATCATATTTGGCCTTTGAAAGAACTTGAAAAGGCATAAACCCTCCACCCAACAGTTCTCTTTCTCTGTTTATCCAAACTTCATAAGATAAAGCAAGCGCAGAGGGAGAGCACAAAATTATGGCTCCTAGCACCTCATGATGGAAAACATAATAACTAAAGAAAGGATACTTCTTAATATATATGAGGGAAGAAGCACGGTTGCATCCAAGTATCACAAAAAGAGATACTCGATAGAAAACAAAGCATTCGATGATCCATTACCAACTTGCACACTCTGCTTCCTATTTCTATATTTTCAGGTATTTATCCTTCAAAATTTATCAAACAATTAAATGAGAGTTGCAAATAAAACTTCTTAGGTTCTTCATCAATAAACAAAAGCTAGTGAATATCAAAAAATGTTACTGCATATTAATTAACTATAACAGCCAGGTATAAAGGCAAAAATCTATTATTAGAATGAAACGTGGAAAAGGATAACATAAAACACACTAGTGAAGGTAAGGTTGCTATTGAAGCAATCCCTTCACCAGCCCCCCTCCTGCAACCTGAACCAGTTACTTGTTGATCAAAGGGAAAGAAATGAGGAAGGTGGTCATGAGAAAGAAATTTTACACACTAATAGGAAAAGAATAATTTGAACCTAAACAAGAAAAGTTGTGCTCAGAAGCTCATCAGACCAAATGGAATATCTAAGGCTAACTAACTCTTCATGTGATATATAACAAGAAACCCAAGACAATGAATCTGATCAGACACCATGCTAAACCTTTACCATCTCCACACTTCTTACCCACAAAAGAGAGACAAACTCTTCATGATGCAAAAGTAATAGTCGTGTCTCATAAAATAACTAGTATTTTTCAGGACATGTATTGCAAACTTCAATTACAAAATAATTTGAAAAATGGGTTCAAAAATTGCACCTTTTTAACTAGCAACCATCCAGCTCCTTGATCATCCCCTCCTTCACTGACATCCATCAAGAATCACTAATCTACAACAGAAAACGCATACCTTTTTTTCCAAAAAAAACCAGAAACAAATTTTTCAATGTACATTACATCCTAATACATTTCAAAGAAAAAGTCGAGGCCTTTCGGAATTGATAACCAACACTAGAAGAAGCGAAAACCCCCACAAATTACAATGATCATAAACCCCACGAGTACGAATGAACAAGTTTTGAATTAAATTAAATTAGAAATTATCAATAGGTGCCAAAAATTAAAAGTTTGGAGTGTGGGGGGTTTCTTCTTCGTTGGAGGAGAGGGGAAAGAAAACAAAGAAAAAATAAATAAAGGTACAACTGTTGAGAGTTCTGCGTTGGTGGAGAAAAGTGAGGAAAGAAAGAAGTTGAGAAAGTAGAGAACGCGTAAGGAATTTATAGAGAGGAAGAAAATGGCGATGAACAGAATGATTTCCCACTTTTCTTTTTAGTTTTTGCCCTTATAATAAGGAATGTCCCATGTGGATGATCACTAAGTATATATATATATATATATATATGTGTGTGTGTGTGTGTGAGTTGGAGATATTGTATGAAGTCGCCTCAAAATTTTGAAAATATATAATATAATATTTTTTTTCAGCATTTACTCTTATTAATTGAATATATATCTATAAAAGAAACTAGAGAAGAGATAAATTATTTAAAGGAAAAGGAAAACGATACTTACCCATCAATCTAAAACAGATTTCAATTATTTAATTTTGCTTTTAAAAAGTCTTTGAAAAAGATGTAAAGTAGTGAATAAAAACAGTAATAGAAAGCATGCCAAAGTTTCTCTTTGTAGTAAACTACTATATAGACCATGTCTAATATTTTACTTCTTTCACAAATACAATGGTTTAAAATTTAATATGCAAATTTATCCAATACAAGAAATCTACTTAATTAAAACAGCATTTACGCCCATGATTGCTGTAAACTCTACTGCTCAACTGAAAATTGGTTTGGAACCTGCAGGAATATGCTCCATAAGAGATAGGGAAAGGCTAGAACAGTTGTTTGGTCAGAGAAGATCATTGACGTCCTTAGAATTGCCAACCAGTTTGCTTCAGGTTTTTCTTTTTTTTCCTTTTCCTGTGAAGTAATCAATCCTAGATTACAGACATATTACAAGGCACTGTAAAAAAAACCTTACGCTCCCATTTGAACCATCCCCATAACCAAAAAATGTAAGCAAACAACACTCATACCAAATCCAAGCTCTGATGAAGAACCTCCTGATCACAATTTCAATGGTTTTAAACCAAGGGATGCACGAATTCTATTTGCCTCTGCAATCTCTGGATCTGGATGGTCGGTTCCATCGTCCTTCTTCTCCTTCTTCTCTTTCTTCTCTTTCTTCTCCTTCTTCTTCTTTGGTTCATCTCTAGTATTATCATCAGCTCTATCCTCATGCCTTCTAGGACTAGAACTGCTCCGAGCATGTCGTTTACGTCGTTCTTCATCACGATCTCTGCGGTCTCTACTTCTGCTCCTACTTCTTGAGTGGCTTCTACGTCTGCCACGATCTCTTTCTCGCCTATCACGCTCCCTACCTTCTCTATCACGATCCCTCTCTCGACCATATTCCTTATCATCCCTGCGATATCGGTCCCTCTCCCTCTCCCTATCTCTGTCACGGCCTCTACCACGATCCCTATCATAGTCCCTATCTCTGTCATAATCCCGATCTCTATCATAGTCTCGATCCCTGAAAAGAAAAGGTAAGCAGAGATAAGAAATCCAGCAGAAAAATACATTTAATTGGATTCTCCAGTAAAGACTGCAATTTGATAAATTACATTTCCTATAAGAGTGATTCTCCATTTCAAGAAACACACTTAGATATCCAATATATGGCTGTATCATCTGAATGATCATATATATATTCACTGTAAACAACTATGCAGTAAGCACATTATTTAACAATTTAAACATAAAATGGTAGAAAATAATGAAAATTTTAAAAATCTACACCATGCATAAAATGATTCATCGAAAGATCATCAAGATGAACTTCACTAAATTACAATGTAATAAAAATGTATGACCCATCATACTTCTCACTGCCCACTGTCAGTGCAGAGAAACCTGGCAGGATCACCAATATTAATTTAGGAAGCTGAATTAAGCCACTGTGAAAATACTAAACCACAGTGTAGGTTCAATTTTAATAACATCTGTGCGTGTGTGAGTGATTAGGATAAGAATGTTTATAAACAGCTTCCACGCACTACCTCCACAAACAGAAAATGAGACAACAAAGTCATTGAATATATAATATATACACTTTTACGTAAAAATAATGTTTCACTTACAGAAAGAAAATGTATCCAACACATGCAAAGGCATGTATGTTCAAGTTGGAGACTTCACATGATGTTTCTATTCCCATACATCCCTTAACATGTGGGTCTGAAAACTTAATATCTTATTAACAAACTCAAAGTCCTCGTGTTTCTTTCCTTACTTCTGGGATTGAAGAGTAGGAGAACACTATAAACTATGCCTCTATTGATATCATTGAATTGGTTCAATTTTAACATGCAACTTTCATCCAAGCTAAAACAATAAGCAATCAAGATAACCAAAATCCTCGTGCATATACACACACATGCTCGCACAGAAAGAAAGAAAACAAAAGTAATAAACATCATACCTATATCTGTGACTTTCCCGTCTTCTATCACGATCTCTTTCCCTAGTTGGACTAGATCCACGGTAGTACTCCTATTACCGGAAACAAGAAACCAAATCAGGATGAGATAAGGAGTATCAGGAAATAGGATAAAGGAACGAACATTTTTACTAATCGAGACAACAAACCTTCTCATGCTCCCCAGCATCTAAGCTATTTGTGAGTTGCTCATCTTCATCTTTTTCTTCCTCTTCCTCAAAATCATCTTCTAGAGCACTTCTTCTAGGTTCCAGTGTGCCAATGGCTTCAATCGTCCACCTAGCAATAATACACGATCTTAAATTAAAATAATCATATAAGTGTATATCATGCTAGGTAATTCTTTCTAATGGATTTACTCATGAAGTTGCACGTGATCATCTAAGAGATTCGATCATTGTGCAGCTAAGCCAATTTGAATCATGACTTAAGAATAAAAGTTTCTACTAAATGGACCACTCTATGCTGGTTTCAGCTATCCCTACGAAGAGTAGCTTCTCAAGATCACCCTTCTGAGCAGTTAACATTCAGAACACCCCATGTCATATCTTCGCACCTCTCAATCAATTATGTCTGCTACTGATGATAACAAGTGCCTATTCCAGGATAGAAGAACCAAAAACAACGAAATTCATTTAAATTGCAAGAATGATTTGTTCATAATAAATAATATAATTTTTTAGCTGTGGGTACTTCTGGAGGAATGATCCCTCAGCTAATTTTGTTGTGACTACAATGAGTATTCCTCAAAAGTAGCTAGGGCCAGCCAAACTTTATTTTCACTCTAACTGCCTCAGACTCTGAAGCATACAAGTTCTCCAAATTTATCACTTCTCAAAACATTTGCTCAATCAACTTAAAACACATATGCATTACTTAGCATATAAAATTATTAATCTCTAATTGACATTAAAAAGAAATCGGAAACTTGTAATCTAGATATATTAGACCCCCACATTCTCAATCATTCTAAAATACAGGCATCATACTTTAGTAATCCACAATCATGGTCAAAAACCTGATAAGTAGATTACAGATTCAAACAAGAACTTCGCAAATAAAAGAAAACAGACTTTTACCTTTTCTTTATGCGAGGCAATGCAATATCGCAAGAATAATCTCTGGTCAAAAGCTCGTCAATGAAATCATCCACATGGGACAAAGTGAACTCTGAAAGTAAACATAGGCAAAAAATAAGTATAAACTAGGCTAAATGACTTTAAACAATGAAGACAAAACAGAAAAGAGAAGTATGATAAAACACTCACGTCCATCAGCTAATTTTAGTCTCAGCTTCCTGTAATCATTATATAGAGGTTCTAGGTATCGATAAACATCAATATCGGTTCCCGTCAACCGAAGATAAAAAGCTCCAAGCACTCGAACGTATCTGCAGAGTCACCAAATTAACCAAATTGATAAGTTAATAAAAATAATAACGAAAAAAAAATTCCATGAAACAGATTCTGAACTGAACGAACTTGTAATCTTCATTTTTGATGAATTCGACGACGATTTCTTTGTCAGGTTGAATCTGGAGCATCTTCATAACCAGACACATAAAAGGAGTAGGTTTACGGCTGCCGCCAAAGGTACCACCGATATGGTTGAGTTCCATAGCTTTGTCGACCAAAGTCTCCGCCGTAAGACCAAAGCATTGCTCTTTCCAGTAGGTATTTTGGTAAATCTTCGAACGGACAATTTTCTCCACCAGGTTTTGAGGATTCGTTCCCCTTATGCTCTTCGCCGAGGGATCCGTCCGGTTAGCCATTACTAGGCTTTCTTTTCCTCCTAGCAGATGTGGAAGTTACAGAAGATATTTTAAAGACGAGGGTTTTCGATAGTCCATAAGAACCCGAAACCGAAAGAATGACGGTCTATCCTTTCTGCCCTTCAACCGGATCGATTCGAATTTGAATACGGTTTTCCGGTTCGGGTTTGTGAGAATTCTTTAGAGTTTCTAATTAATTTATTTAGAATTCTTACAATTATATAACTTATATATTTATAATTAATTTTTTTAAAAAAAATCATGAATAGTTATTTATAAATACAAAATACATTAATAATATTGAGAAATATATATACATGTATGAAAGGTATAGAAGTGAAGTATTATATGTATAGAACAAGTTGAGGTAGACACTAAATGTCCAATGATTTGAATTTATTACATTCTACTCAATTTGGACTAGCGACCAAAAGAGATTACAATAGTGACAAGATTCTTTGATCATGAAAATACATTTTAGTACAAGAATATTAAATGACTTTAACAATACACAAATCTAGTAGATAAAATTGTGCTTATTTTCTCGATGTCCTTCATGATTGGCTATGTTCCTTAAATCTAAATGGTAACATGTGCACACAAGATATCCATTTTTTATCCTTTTTACATTTTGCACTCTCATAGAGCAATCAATAATGTTTTTCTTCCTTTTGGTTCTCTCAATTCTCTAAGAAGAAGAGGCAATGCTGAGAAAGTACTCTCCAAACATGTTTTTGCCTAACTTTTGGTAACAGGTGAATCAAAAAAAAAAAAAAAAAAAAAAAAAAAAAAAATATATATATATATATATATATATATATATATATATATATATAGATGAATTTGAAAAGGATTAATAGCAAAATTGTGTGAAAATTGTCACTCCCAACTAAAATGTATACATTGTTTGAATCTAATGTTATATATATACATACATATATTGATCTATTATATTACATTTCCAACTTTACCAATAAGTAGTTGCTCATTAGATACAACTAGAAATCTTGAAAACATATGAACTTAAAAATATTATAGTACTTTGCAAAATAAGAAAATTGTAGGAGTGAAAAAAGGGCCAAACTTTCTTCTGCCGACAAAAGCTTTTCCTGTTTTCATTTATTTCCGGTTAGTTCAACTTTTAATGACAATTAACACACAAGTAAATTCATGTAACATAATATTTAATACAATTATCAATTTTTTTATTATAATAATAAGGTAATTAGTCATATATTATTATTAATATCTTAAATTTGAATGTGAATTTAAAGACGGTTAATTTGTAACCTAGGAGTAGTATTTTTTTGGACTATTCAGCTGGAAATGGACGAGAAAGCTGGACAACACATGTTAACTAGACATGGACAAGGGAAGGTGAGAACTTTGGAAATAATTGGATGGCTTTCAAGTATGAAACCACCAGATATGTCCTTTTCGATTAAATTATAAAGAAAAAAGAACTTTTGCTTGTGGAAAACGGAAAATTTTATACCAAACCTCATGAAACGAATGCTTTAAAGAAAAGAAGAGTTAGCAAAGAAAGCTTTTTTAAAGAGGTAAAACGAAAAAACAGTTTATATATTTATTGTTTGTTCTGAGAGATTTTTAAGTTGTGAATTTGGAATCTGAGAAATCTGAGAACAAACCCATTTTAAGTTTTACTGTTTCTTGTGATTCAGAAGCTTAAAAATGTGAGTGATGGGATTAAAGGAAAAAAAAAATGCTTGCTTTTTAGTGTTTGTATTGCAGATTCTTGAAGTAATTTATGAAAGTGACTGTTTTTGAGCTTCAAGTATCTTCTTCCGGTGAAAATTTGGTTTCTTGAGGTTAGTTCTTATCTGGATTAAGGCTATTTTGCTTTGAATCTCTGTCATTGGCTGTGGATTTGGATCTTGAGCTTTTGGAGTACTGCTTTTCCTGTGAATTTTCTACCTTATTTGTCGAAATATTTTTGTATATTATACTTTGTGGATCTCATTTGCTGGGTTTTTCTTGGAAAATTTTCTGTGTTGTGTATATTATGACTGCGTTGTTTTTCTCTCTCTAACGTATACTTGCTATTTTGTTGAATCATACTATTTGGTCAGCACAGTAATGCTGTAGTCCAGAAATTCAGCACAATTTCAGTTTCTTGAAATATTTTTCCTTATTCCCTTTGGAGTTTACTCATTTTCTGGTTGTTAATTGCTGACATGGGACTGCTGAAAAATGCAATTTTTGTTGCTTTTCTTGTACATATCATATTTTATGTGTTGTAAGGACTAAAATCCTGACTTTTTGGATTATGTAAAGCTTTTGTTTCATCTTCCTGGAAACATGGAAACATCTGCATAGAATATTGCAGATTTGTTCTTGTATGAACTGCTATTGGTGTTAAATTTTCGAACTGATTTATATTTCTTTCAATCATTTCCTATGATGGGATAACATGTTTACCTTTTACTTCTTATTTAGATCTGAGTCAATAGGGCATTAAGTGATGGGGTCGGAGTTCTTGGCTCTAATTCTTCTGGCTTTTCTGCCTGCAAGTTCGGCTCAAAACGTTGAAGACATAGTGCTTTTTGTTAATACATCAGAAACAGTTGCTCAGACTGATGCTAATTATATTTGTGCTACTATTGATTGGTGGCCAAAAGAGAAATGCAACTACAATCAGTGCCCTTGGGGATCTTCTTCTGTTAATAATCTTGTAAGAATTTTTCAAGTGTTTGGAGTTTGCTCTATAATAATTTCCTGCTAAAAACAACTGATTATAAATTGCACGACTGATGATATTTGATCTTTCCAGGACTTATCTCACCCTTTGCTTTCTAGAGCTGTTCAAGGTTCGTGCGCCCTTCCGTTTGTCATTTTTTATTCACATCTATTCTTTTTATCTATTCTTTCCGTACAGCTTTCAAGAATTTGAGATTAAGGCTCGGAGGTTCTCTGCAAGACCAAGTGCATTATGATGTTGGAAATCTGGCTTCCTGTCATCCATTTATAAAGCAGAAGGGTGGATTATTTGGATTCTCAAAGGGATGCTTAAATATGACCAGGTGGGATGAACTGAATACATTTTTCAAGAAGACTGGGTAAGTTCCTGTACCATACTCTCCCTTATCTGCCAACACAACAAGAAAATATATATATATATATATATATGTATGTATAAAGAAGAAGAAGAAATTAAGCATCTTTCTCCAAGTTCTTTAGGTTATTGGCAATTACATTTCTGAGGAAAATCTTCCATTTATTCTGAATCAGGCTTATCTAATTGCATTGCTACAGAGCAGTTGTCACATTTGGCCTGAATGCACTCTACGGGAGGCATCAAGGTAAAAGAGGAGCGTGGCTAGGGAACTGGGACTCTATTAATGCTCGTGACTTCATGAAACACACAATTTCAAAGGGCTACCATATAAACTCGTGGGAATTTGGTACGACATTTACTATACTGCACTTTTTAAGTATCTATCTTAATTCAAGTTCTTCATTCCAATGCAGCCAAAAACACAGTGACTTGCTTTTTGCTTTGGCAGGTAATGAATTGAGTGGCAAGGGAGTTGGAGCAAATGTTGATGCCGTGCAGTACGGCAAAGATGTAACTAAACTGAATTCTATTATCAATGAACTGTACAAGAATATACATCCAAGACCCCGTGTCATAGCACCGGGAGGGTTTTATGATAAGGCCTGGTATGCTAAATTTCTCGAGGCTTCTGGGCCGCATGTTGTCGACATTGTGACTCATCATGTATACAACTTGGGTGCAGGTAAGCTAGTATTTCAAGAATTGCAAATAACATGTTACATCGGTGTCTCCCAACATTCTTCAGTGATTGGAATATGAAACTAATTCCAATATGTCATTGTCATTTTTCCTTCTCTTCTTTAAGTGAAATGGGAATTGCACTTTTCTTGAAAATACCGAAGAATTCTTTTATGTTTCAGGAGTTGATCACAATCTTATTAGCAAAATCTTGAATCCGTATCACTTGAGTAAGATATCCTACACATTCAGTGACCTTAACAAAACCATTCAAATGAATGGTTCTTGGGCTTCTGTTTGGGTCGGAGAAGCTGGAGGAGCCTTTAACAGTGGAGGAAAAAATGTTTCCGACACTTTTATTAACAGTTTCTGGTATAATTTTGTTCGCCTCTTAACTCACTCTCAGTTTTTGCATCAACATCGGTATACATACAAAAAATGAAATCTCTCTCTCTCTCTCTCTCTATATATATATATATGTGTGTGTGTATGCAGGTACTTAGATCAGCTTGGAATGGCAGCCAAGTACAACACTAAAGTATATTGTAGACAAACTTTGATTGGTGGAAACTATGCACTTCTTGACACAGACACTTTTCTCCCAAATCCCGATTATTACAGGCATGGACAACAAATTTTCAACTCTCCCCTTTTCATTTAACTAAAGCATTGGAGTTAATTTCTTGAACTTTGTTTTCTTTGGACTCAATACAGTGCATTGCTTTGGCACCAGCTTATGGGAGAAGGTGTTCTTTCTATAGAAAGTGATGAGCCGTATTTACGTTCTTATGCCCATTGTTCCAAAGGAAGGGTAAGTATCCTAAAAACGACTTGTTTATGGAACTGATGAAATGCAAATAATATCTATTTCTCTTCATTCGACAAATTTTTGTGCTTGTGCTTGTTGCAGGAAGGAATAACACTACTTCTAATCAACTTGAGCAATAAAACTGAGTTCAAAGTTGAAATTCAATCCGTTGCACACTTAGGTTTGCTTATTGAAGAAAAAAGCACTAGAAATAGACATTCATTCAGCCATGGTCTCAAGAAAACTGTTTCATGGATCGGTAGCAAATCAGGCGATGCAAAACTAGTACGCGAAGAGTACCATTTATCTCCAAAAGATGGAGATCTTCAAAGCAAAACAATGCTACTAAACGGAAATGAATTAGCACTCACGGAAGAAGGAAGTATCGCCATTCTGTCGCCATCTCTTGTGAGTGTCAAGTCCCCAATAACCATTGGCCCTTTGTCCATCAAGTTCATAGCTTTGCCCAACTTTAATGCTCCAGGTTGCAGGTAAAACAGTTCTACTTCATTGTTGTATCAGTTCCACTAGCCATTTCTGTAACTTATGGTATTTGGTTTTGCAAGAACAATAGAATTACCAATTTGTATAGAAAAAGTAATATGTAAATTTGACTGTGGGTTTGGAGCTAGATAGTAAGTAGCTTCTGCCACTGAACTACCAAATGTTTCCAGAATTGTGACTTTTTTTTATGAAACATAATAAAACACAAATGTCATATTGGTTTTTTTGTCAGAATTTGTTATATTTCATAAATTTTAAATAGTTATATAAATTTTTTTTTTAAAAAAAAGGAAAATTGAAAATTTTCTGGAATAGTGGGCCAACAGGCCCAGAGATATGAAGCCCAATATGATGGTCCATAATGAGTCCAAATCCAACAGATGGGAGCCCATTTTATCCAACAAGTTCTGGATTCTTCTTGGCATTTTTGGTCTTCTGCCTTCTTTATAGTTTCTGTGACCAATTCATTCCGGAGAGCGCCATCACCGTCTGTTATTGGCAGCTGGCACTGCTTCTCGCTTCCTTCTCACGGTACTGAGACTAGGTGGAACTAGCTGCTGCTCGAGAAATATTGAAGGACATGGCGGCATCGCCGTCACGAGGGGAGGTGCTATCGCTTTTTAGGTCATTTCTGAGGACTGCTCGTGAGTTTTCAGACTATAATATAAGGGAGTACACGAAGCGCCGAGCAATTGATGCTTTTCGCCACAACAAGGACATGTCGGACCCTTCTCAGGTCTCTGCTGCCTTTGCTGAGGGCAAGTCACAACTTCAAGTAGCGAAAAGACAGGCCATAGTTTACTCGCTGTACTCCCCTGGAGTGAAAAGTGTCATGGAGGTTAAACAGTGAAAATGTTACTGATTTATTGGGTCAGTTTAACAGCTGAAGTTTTCTGAAACTTACTTTCTTTTCTTTTTCTTTTTTTTTTTTTCACTTCATGGGAACTTGATGATGTTAAGAGGTTTTTCTAATTTTATTTTTCTTGTTCAATAAAGAATTGAAATATGTAGAATTACAGTTGAGATTGGTGAATTTGATTTTATAATTTTGTGCATCATAGAGAGATTCGTGGATTCAAATTATGTAGTTCATGGTCATGTCCGCGAGTCACTTAACCAAGTTTAACTTTGGTCTTATGGCTGAGTAGAAGCTAGCTAAAGGCTGGCCAGTATTTATACTTTTGTTAATAGAGAGCCTGATTAAGAATCGACCTTTTAATTTAAATATTCTTGTTTCATAAATTGAAAGTTCTAATTTTGATGCTTCCTTCATGTATTTGTTCTGCTTTGGATGCTTGTCTAGTCTAAACATAATGAACACAGATTAGATATTATTCAGTTTTTTGACCATGTTATTGGTGGGATGGTTTAACATCTCTCGTCAAGGAATTGTTTCGTGAAAATTCAGTACCTTAAAGGAAAAGCAGTATTAAATTTGGAAGTCCATTGTGTATTTGAAATTTCCAATAGATAATGTTGCTACAAGGAGCTAAATGGCCTTCATTGAATTGCTAGATGAGAGTTTCTCTAATTCCTATAGATTTCATTGGTTGATCTCTCTTTTAAATGCCACCTATTCTCGGCATCCTCTTAAAGAAGTTGAAAGAGGAGGCACCGGAAAAGATTTCTCAATTGAGTAGTTTCTAGAGGATTTTGTGTGAGGTTTGAAACCTAGATGGTCTCCTATTTTCTGTTGCGTATACCCTAAAAATATGATTTTCTCTATGATAAGTACAAAGACCTCACTCCTCTCTATGCCACAACCTATTTTTTTTCTTTAAACAGTGATAAATCATAAGCCTTGGGCAGAAGAAGCAGGAGCTTATTTTGTTGAGGGTAGGCAGACTGACAGAAGGGAGGGGGTGAGCAGGAGCACAGAGCAGACGAAAATGAATTGGTAGGGAAACAACCCAAGCAGAAGAGGAAGGTGGAGAAGATCACAAGTCACAACATCATCTTTCCATCTTTTCTTCTTCTTTCTTCACCCTTCAAGTTCCTTCACTAATCCCTCATTTCTACCTGTTTTTCTTTTCCATTGCTCCCTTTTTCTTGACTGGCTCTTTCCCATGCTCTCACTTCCTGTCAGTGATTAGTATCACCCATTTGTCTCTTTTCTTGTCATATCTTGTCTACCCCAACCAGTGTTGCTTGCTCCTCTATAGACACTGCACCTCACCAGCCTGATCCTTTTCTTCTCCTCTCCCTCTCATAGATACCCTGGGGATCTCTCTTCTTTCTTCTCCAATGATCATGTCTGGATGCTATACCTCCCAACTCTCTCCTGCCACGCTGTTCTTCTATCCCTCAACCCAACATGCTCAATCTGATATTGATCTTCTTTTTCTTTAAAGCTTAAGCTGATATATAGGTGATCACCAAATGAGATAAAGACAAGAGCCGAACGTAGGACATTCTAAACTTACTTGTCAAGAGGGAATGAAGTATACAACTCTCCGAACTTCATGCTCCTTATATAAATTCAATGTTTGGCTCTTGATGTAGAAAAAAGTATCCCTAACTAGTTCCTGTATATTGGGTTTGCCATTTCAAGGTGGCTTTTCTTGCCATCTCTTCTGTTTAACCTAACTTCCCTTTTATTTTAGTAGATACTCACTTATTAATGGCTTTCTCATTTCTTTTTCTTTGAATTTATATTGCAGAATTTATCAGAAAGTGAGATGAGGAGCAAGAAAAGAAGTCTTAACCACTTTTATGCTCTGAACACAATTTTTCTATCCTGCGATTCTTGACATTGAACTACAATAATAGAATGTAAATGAAAAATATTTGCTCTGGTCTTTGCATGTAACAATGTTCTCTTGACATAAAAGTAGATCAATTTTGTCTATGAGATATATATATATATATATATATATATATATCTCATAGCTAATTCCACCATATCACATTCTTCCAACTTGCATTAGGTGCCACTGAGATGCCAAAATTTTCAGATTGATTCACTCCCACTCTTAGAAGTGCCTTGTTATTGTCCAGTTTCTTCCCCCACCCCCTTGTGCCCGGATGAAATGATTTGAATACTGTATTATATTGGTGCCATTTACCAGATTTTTTGTAGTTTTTATGCGGCAGGTTTTGGCCTGGTATAATAATAGAGAGAGAAAAGTGGCACCTGAATACAAGAAGCATCGAACTCCATGTGGAGAGAATACTCAAATTACATCAATCAATCGATGGATTCTTGTTCAAGAAAGTTAGAATATCAAGTAACTGAACAATAATAACTCGAGGGATACATCATATGAAAAGAAAAGAAAAGAATGCAACCTTGAACTAGTCAAGGTGCAAGATATAAGTAAAACAACAGTGATTACACTACTACTTCCCAAGTAAACGGCGTGTTCGCTGATTGACACCTTTCACTCTGAAGTTCAGCTCCTCAACATCATCCTGAAGAGGATCCAAAGCCTTGTTCTGCCTGAATTTCATGGACAACATTGCCAACATCAGAATGAGCTGCTGATGATACATATACATATACATACATATATACATGCACTCAGAAAGACAGAGAAAAAACAAACCTGTCTATTTCCGATCCCATGTCAAGAGCCATGCCCTTCAACTCCCCCAAAATATTACTCAAATCTGAGAAAGCATCATCTTGTTTTGCATTTTCTACCTGTAAACACAAAACAGCAATGAATTCATAGTTAACTTATAAAATCCATATGCATATAGGAATTAATTAATGAACATTGATGATGACACCCTTTTGAAATCTAATCCATGCTAAGGATACAAAAACACATACCTCGACTTTCTGATAAGCGTTTGTTGGTTCAGGAAGGGGTTTTCGTACATCTGCTGATCTTCTTTTTGGTGCAGAATTAAGTCCTAATTTCTCCCTTTGCTCAAGATGGGCACCTCTTCTATAAGAAGCATCATCTGTATCATAATAAATCAAGAGAGTAGTTTAGTTAGTTAGACAAGCACGAGCAACTTCTTGATCCTCTCTCTCACACATACACAATCTTTCTCTATAAAGTTGGTTTTTGTTAGCTAGAAATGATCAACATTTACGCATAAAAAAGAATAAGAATATAGAGGATGATGAAGTTGTGCAAGTAATAACCTCTTGTACTCGTTGGCCCTGTTATTGGACGATTCTTCTTAGGCTTCCATGTCTTGGAGAAGAGGCCACCAAGACTTCCCAAAAGCTTTTCACCCTGAAATTATTAATTCCATTCAAGTTTATCCTTCTTTGAGCACCAAAACCAGCAAAACATAGAGAAAGCAAAACTTTTTACAGCTAAATTTTTTAATAGAAACCCGAGTTGTAGCAGCGAAAAAGGCATTGAGTTCGTGTTTCTTTCTTTATCATATGATCAGATATATTTGCTAATGGACATCAATAAGGAAAAGGAAAAACTTTAAAATCATTGATTTGGATAGAGGTTCTTAAATCAATAAATGCGATGAAAAATATAATAAAAACAGGTCATCAAAACAGAAAAAAAAAATGAAAAAAAACCATACCCTACTAAGATCATGGTCAATATCTGCAGCAGCATAATGTGTTCTTGTAATTTGCTCTCCCTGCTGATGTAAGGTAACCAAAGTGTTAGTAGCATCCTCTCTTATTTCCTCTGCAATCTTCAGACAGCCATTGACTGCTTTAGTAGTCTCTTCAGCTTTGTAAACTGAGTAATCCTCCAATTCTTGAACACTCTGATTCTCTAATCCTCCTGAGTCACGGAAATCATTTTTATATTTGTTTCTTGCAGATGATGTGAGGGAATACGATGATGAGGAAGTCTCCTTAACATCGTCGTTGTCATCATCAAATGGATTGATCTTCTGGCCCATGTCAACTAGTGTAGGCTCGGAAGAAGTTCTCCTAGCAGATGTAAGGGTTGTCTTTTTTTCTGACTCACCATCTGAATCAAAAGGATTTGATCCATTGCCAACAGAGGCATGCTTAGCATTCCTATGTAATGGTGATTTCTTAAGGCCAAGCATCTTGAATAAAAGAAAAGGTCTATTCAATCAGATGGGCAATTGGTACTTTATGTCTGAAGATCAAACAATTAACAAAATCTATCTTCTGTTTAGAAGTTAACCTGGACAGAAAAAACATACAACATTAGAGCATGTAAGCTACAGGGTAGTTGCAACCATGAAACTGGCCAAGCAGAAAGTTCACTTCATTGGAAGATTATGCAAAAATGAAGACTAAAATGGCAAAGATAAGTTACAAAAGCAAAGAGGAATCAATCAACAAACAATGGAAAAGGGCTAAAACTTTAGAGGAGGCAATTGATTCTTAATCAAGGAATATGAAATATACAAACAAAATATGAATTCTAAAGTTTCAAGAAAGCTTCAGTCTTTTCTATTTTCACCAATAACCAATTCCAAGAAGTTAATAGTCTTCAAGGAATCATTCAAAAAGAATAGTTAAGAAAAACGGTCCAAAAGCAATCAACAAACCCACCCAAAAAGGGTTTTAAAAAGATGGATTTTCAGAACCTCTAGCTGCAATAAAGTTTCAAAAACCCACAATTGATACCAAAATTATCAAGTCCAACAACTCTCCCAGCACAACTAATTTTCTCCATTTTTCACAAATAACCAATAATACCCACCACCACAAGTTAAAAAGAACCAAAAACGTGATAGCAAAGATCAAGAAATTCTCCCTTGCAAGAAAAGAAATATCTTCGGATACTTCAAGAATCCACTAAGTATTCGAATCAAGACAAACACACAACATAGACAGATATAAAAAATCACAAAATCCTCGATAAAGAAAGAAAAGGGAGAAAAAAAAAAGTAAAGAGAAAAAGAGATCACTAAGACGTCTGAACATAAGGATTAACGATGAAATTTCAAAACCCACAACCTAAAATGAAAATAAAGAAGCAATGAAGTACCTGAAATCGCCAAAAAAAACCTTAAAAATGGAGTAAATGGATAATCTTTGAACCAAAAACAAATCCCTCTTTAGTTTGAAGTATAAATCTTGAAAGACAGAAAATTGTTAACTCGTATACATATATATATATATACCCACACAAATGGACAGGACCTGCAAGAAATTTCAACCGGAAAACACGTATTTATTTAAGTATTGAAATACTAAAGAAGGATTTCGTTGAATTTGAATGAATCTTTCTTCTGTGAGAGAGAGAGAGAGGAAGGCGTGAAGATGGAAAGAGGTTTTGGAATTTGATGTAACTCCTAATGACTTCTCTTTTTTTTATTTTTCTTTCTTTTTCTTATAAATAAAAAATTATGAATAAATAGTTGTTACAATATTTTAAATTTATAATTTGTTAATATATATATAAAAATTAGAGAAACAAATAAAAGCGTTTAAATTTCTATTTTTTTTTTTTTTGTTAAAAAAAAAAATGGAGCGCGTGAAAAGGGTAAGACTTTTGAACTTCAGACAACCAAAATTGGACCGTTTCTTCGTCTTCTTCTCTCTTTTATTTATTTATTGTTTTTGAAATTTTTTTTCTAGAACTTGACAAGGACAGCCCTTATCAATTGGATTGATTTTTATTTTTTATTTTTTATTTATTTTATTTTTGTAAATATTTTTGTTCCTTTCTCTTTGTCCCAAACAAACAAATTAAATCATTACAATATATATACACTCTTTCAAAATAAAAAATCTAATAATATATTTGTGATGGAAAATTAAAAATTGTATCTTACACAAATTTTGTTTTGAATTTAATATTGTTTATATTTAGAAAGATTTATTGTAAATAATTATAAATAAAATCGAAAATTAACATTAAAAAACAGTTCAAAATAACTTTTAATTGAAAAACAACTATACATTTTATGTTTTATAATCTTAAAAATTTGTATGTATTTGATAGATTACTTAATATTATTACATGGTTTATAACTTTGTACTTAGTTAATATTAATTTTACTTAAATTAGTAGTTATGGAATTTATTTTTTTTCCTTATAATAATAATAGAACTATTTTTAGGGAAAGATATGTGTACTTGAAATGCAATATTTGATATCTTGAGGGAGTAATAACAAAATTAATAAAAAGGTATTATGTGGAGATTACGTTAATAGTCCCATCAATAACCAAACAATTTTAAAATGGAAACTTTATTTTTTTTTTCAATTAAGCCCTTCTTTTGGTTGTTATTTTTAAAATTTATTGAAGAAATTATTTCTTTAAAAAAATATATACAAAATATTCTTTTTTCACGTAAAAAAAAAAATAATTAAAACAACTTTTAATTGGAGAAAAAAAAAAAGAAAACTATTACTTTTAAATTTTGTGTAAAATTTATTTATTTTATGTGTTCCTTGAGACAAGTTTGTTAGGTTATAACTTTGTAGTTATCAAACATTGTACCTATATATATGTAAGTATATTATTTGTCCTTACAACTGAATTATATATAGATATATATTATATATATATAGATATATATATATATATATATATATATATTATACTAAAATTTAAACAAAACCTATTTGGACAGCAAACATAGTATGATTCATGTTTATATAGAAAATTCTAGAAAGATTAACAAACTTTTATCTCTTCTCCTTTTTTCTTGTGGACTGTAATCTCCATCTTATCATCATAAATTACGGTAAAATTCAAGGAAGAGGATGAAATTAAACAAATTTTTTTCTTTTTTTTTTTGCAGATATAAGTAATAAATGGCAAATGACTTTTAAGTTGAGAAAGTGGAAAAAGTCAAAACTTGGAAATTTCAATGTAACTTCCTCAAAATTTCCTACCAACAAAAATTGACTTTTACCTTAATTCTTAAACTTCACATTTAAGAGTGAACTTTTTTCCCCATCCTATGAGGGTTTTCATGATAATAATGGGAGCCCCAAATGCCCTCCTCTTCTGAAAAGATGGTATAAATCTAACAACCAAGAATCTCATTTATGCAAATACAATACATTATTTTTTATTGAGTATGAAAAAAAATGGCGATTTCAGATGTTAAAAGAGTCAAAGGGAGAAAGATTACAGCACTCTTGTGTGCATAAGTTGTATGCAGCTTCATGGAGATACAAAAAACCATTCCCAATGAAGGAAAGAAGTCACAAAATTTTCACTTGTATTTACATACATCAGTGCATAAAAGAATCACCACAGCATAAAAGGAAAGAGACAAACCAAGTGAGGTATTACAAAGGCTATATACAGCATCAAAAGGAATGTATATGAATGAAAGGCACTCAAAAGGAAGATTCAAGAAAAACCCCAAAAAGAGAACCATCCAAAATGACACAAATTGCACGCACCAAGAACTCTAACAATCATTTAATGTTTAGGAACACAACATCAGTTTATCAGAACTTCTGCTTACAACTCATTTCACAAGAAAACAAATACAAGGAATGACAGTGTACCCATGATTCTAACTCATTAATCACACTAAAGTCTGAAAATTTATATGGAATTCCACCATATATGTTCTTTTATATTCCTAAATACTAAGTACTAAGTTATCAGAATAGAAGTAAATATGATAAAGCCAATACCTTAATCTCCTGCAACTGCAATATCTAGAGGCCTCGAGCTTTTAGGTTATTTACATGGGCTTTCCCCTTAAGGTGAAGCCAATATGTATCTTCATGGGAGCATGCAACTTGACACAATTGACACCACAGCTGCCGAGATCCTTTCCCTTCCTCACATTTTGCTTTGCGTTTTTTACCATTGAAGTGAATTTCTACTTCCTCGTGGCACCGAATATGGGACTGGCTGCACGCATTTTCCCCACTCCTAGAATTAGAATTAGAATTTCTAGTTGGTTGCTTCTTCTTCAGATTCGCCTTGTGCTTTTGACCTTTAATGTGCTGTTTGAAACTAATTGAACCCGAGCAGTTTACTTTGCATATCTTGCAAAAGAAATTAGCATTGTTGCTGATATAAACTGGCTCTGCCCACTGGAAACTGCTGGCAGTTGTTTTTTCTTTGGTTGTTGTTGTTGTGTGGATTGATGATGCCATATTTGGCCATGGACATGACTCTGTATCCTGACTTAGTATTGTTGAAAGTGGATTCAAAACTGAGATTGAATGCGGCACAGACCCTGACAAGTCTGTGGAACTTGGAAATGAACTGTACATTGTACATGAGGATGGCTCTGGCTCTGGCTCCTTAAATAAAGCAAGCTGATACAAGTTAATCTTAACAAAATGGAATGTATGTTTTTCACAAGTCAACACAATACATACAACTAATTCCATAATTCATGAATGATTTCACCCTTATTCTTGAAATATCCCAAGATTATGTTCACAGTTTGAATGACAAACAATTTTTAAGGGAATCAAGTTCGGCACATGTCACACACCACTATGTTTCACAAACAATCAGTGGAACCTATATAGCCTCACACAGGACAAGATATCAAAATAAGAGCAGTTCACAGACAGCATAAACATAAACATAAACATAAACATAAACATAAACATACATGTGGTTTGAGTTTCTTCACCTCTAGAGGTAAAACTTCATTCCTACACTCATCTTCTGGATATAATCTAGCAAGCTTTTTCCGATACGCCACTTCTCTTTTAAGTGCTAAGTCCACTGACATCATATTCACCTTCCTCTCTTCATCCATTTCCCTTCACTTCACAGATTATAACTTTATTAGGGGAAGTAAAGTTTGGGACTTAAAAAGAATAAAAATGCAATTCTAATCTTACCTCAGACTACATATATCAAACACTTCCCAGATTTCCATAAAAATACTTACTTTTGAAACAGAACTAAAATAAAACCCTTCAAAAAATGATGCAATTCCCTGTATTATAAGTCAGGTATAGTATTCGCAGGGTATACAATTTCTGAATTTTTATTAATTAAAGATCATATCAAGCCACAATCAACATTGCATGCCCACCAAGAAAAGGAAATTACTTTCAATTTTCTTCAGTTACTGAATGCCCACAATTTGAATTTGGGGTCATCAAAGCACACATTTTTATACAGAAATTGTCCGAAAACAACTAATAATATGAAAACCCCAGCACGAATCCTAGTAAATTACAGCCAATTGGCGCATGCAACAAGAATTCTTTCAAAAAATGCTCCTACAAATTGTAAATTGAATGTCAAAGAGTACAGAAAACTGATATTTTACCTCGAAAGAGGGGGCTTGCCCGATTCTGGGGTTCTTGAAGATTTCCTAGTCACACTATGTATGAAGACAGCACCTTTTATATTGCTGACAAGGAAGGGAGACCCCTTAGCCCAATGAAATATGTGTCTAATTACAAAACTGACTACACTAATAAATAATATTATCAGACTCATAATTAAGACAATATTCTGGATTTTTGACCTTTTTCATATCAGATTAGTACTAATCAGGAATAAGAAAAAAGTTTTGATTTTTCATGGGATGACAATGACACAGTGGAAAAGTGCAATCTTTAACTATGAAAAAGATTAATACTTTCTTGATTTGCAAACTGTTGGGAAAACAACAAAAGAATTGGACATATATTTACAAGCAAAAAATTGAGGGGGGACTTATTCTTGGGAAGAAACAATATGAGAGTTTTATATACTCCCTCCCCTGTTTGTATTTGTATTTGTATTTGAATTTGTATTTGAATTTGTATATTAAAATTCTACTTTTAACTAACTATTCAAGAAACAAATCTATACAGTTTTTTTGGACAAAGTTATTCATTTTTTCACAATGATGGAGGAGAAAAACCATAACTGAAATCCCAATCAACATTCCTAAAACTTCCTTCATATTAGGCCTTGCTTGAGGTGTTTCTGCTGTACATCTGATTCCAATCCTCAATAGTTCACACATTTCCTCTGCTCCTTCAGCTAGTCCTGATACTAACAGTGCTACTGGGATTAATGTTCTGGTGAATCCTTGCCGTCCATCTCCCATTACTCTTCTTGCCCATTCAACTAGACACTCTTCCCCTCCATCTACTGCACGTCGACCTGTTGCCAGTTCCATGACCAGAACTCCGTAGCTATAGACATCGCCTTTTGTTGTAGCTTGCATTAGTTGTCCATATTCTGGTGCAACATAACCAACTGTACCAGCTATCAATGTACTAACATGACTTCCTCCAGCATTTATGACTCTAGCTAGTCCGAAATCTGTGACTCGTGCCTTGCCATTCTTGTCAAGAAGTACATTGCTGGCCTTGACATCTCTATGGACAACACAAGGGAAGCATTCATGGTGTAGAAAGACTAATGCACGTGCTACATCGAGAGCTACTTGAATCCGTTTTTTCCATGTAAGTTTTATTCGATAAGTGATGAGATCTTCCAAGGTTCCACCATCCATGTATTCGTAGACTAACAGTTTTTCTGGTACCATAGAGGGGTACCAGGTTAGGATGTGGCCAGCCAATGCCATTTCCACATAATACCTCCATTTCAGCCTGGAATTCCCTTTCTCCTTCAATTCCTTCTCTTTGTAGCTTCTTTACTGCTACTTCTCTTCCATCTGGAAGTGGTCCTTTATAAACTATTCCTGATCCCCCTCTTCCGATAACTCTAGAATCTGAAAAGTTACTAGTAGCATTAAGGATGCCAGCATGTGTAAAGGCTGTTTTGTCCAAACGGATTACCTTTACACTACTTGATAACCATGGTGAAGAAGCACTTGAACTCGAGACGAGATCATGCAAGAGATAGCCCGGTGTGTCCATTATTAGAGCTAAGAAACTAAAAAAGCACCCAACTTGTTAGGCTTTTTTTTTGCCATTCCCTTTCTTGCCTGCATCTGCAGCATTAGTACTATTATCAATGAAAGGTGGAAGGCTTAACAAGGGATCACCAGCAAATGACCATTTCTCAAATGTTGCCAATTGTCCGGTAGGTGGAATTAAGCCCGAAATGTATGATTGTATGAGACATTGAACTTGCTCAGATCAGTGAAGTTATTGAAAAAAGGAGGGAATACACGGGAGAAATTATTGTAGGACAAATCAAGATTCTGTAAGCACTTGATCCTGCCAAACTCTGATGGTATTTCACCAGAGAAATTGTTTTGTGTGAGATTCAGAACCAGCAATGACATGGATACAAGCTCTGCAGGAAGTTTTCTACCAATGAGTGTTACACCAGTGGACAAATCATAATGGAAAACAGTCCTCACAAATACATCTTCATGTAAAATACTATCCGTGGTAAAAACACACAACCAGTTTACTGTTTGACCACATGAAGGATGATCAGCGAATGTAACAAAAACATACTACTAAGGCTCAAATAGCATCTCAATTTCTTATAAACAAGTTCAGTTAAGAACTCACTCAAATGAATTATCTTGGTGTATGAATTAACACAGATAAATTGCATAGAGATCAAAAGGCTAGTAGCCAACGCCCGTCTTAATTCCGTCTTAATCCTAACAGATGGTATTCCATTCCACCAGCTTTTAAGTATTAAAGAAACATGAATAAGAAAGGAAAAGCATGCATCATGTACATTTCAGCATATTTACTGAACAAATAATCACCATGTAGCAAGCAAGGATACCAATGGGCAGTTGTTCTGGCGGCTTTTTGTGCTCTGATCCATGACCCAGCCACACCTCAAAAGCTGTCAATTGCTCCGTAAAGAAAGGGCTAGGCTGAATCATAAGAGAAAAAAATACAAAAACAATGTCTTGTCTCCAGCCCTGTGCAATTCCAACATAGAATTCTTTAGCTTATATTCTGCCATTGACAAAGATTTTGCTGCATTTTTCCTGCTATGGCACCAAAGAACAATCCAATCCTAATCTGAAAGAGGGGAAGAAAAAAGCATTCTGATCTGCCCAGGATGCAAAAACATCATGAACTGATATTAAAGCAATCATTTAATGTTTAGGTACACAACAGCAGTTCATCAGAAAACAAATACAAGGAATGACAGTGAACCGATGATGCCGGCTGATTAATTACACCAAAGTCTGAAAATTTATGTGAAATTCCACCAGTATTTCACTCCATTACCAAGATTTCATGGCAATCTTGAGCCCAGAAGATGTTATGATTCTGGGAGGAATTGCATAGATCTTGAGCCCCACTAAGTATTACTAGGGTTGGAGTAAGAAAAGAAATTAAATTAAATAGTAATTACATAATTAAAAAATAAGCAACACATTTAATTAAAAACAATAATAACAAGGGTTTTATTTATCATCAGTTTTTTATTATTAAAAAATAAAATAATAATTTTAGAATATTGTAATCCAAAAAGGAGTTGGATCAAACTTATCCCTATCAACAAACGTATCCACTGTACCCGTTTCTAAATTAAAGACTCCATTGTCATAACCTCTGTAGAAACCTCTGTAGAAATATCTGTAGAAATCTATGTTGAAATAATAATAGCTCATTCTTCTCCCATAATTATGGCTAAAATAAATGGAATTTTTTTTTATTCCAGGATAATTTTTAACCGACAACGTTATTGTCTGATTTCTACCTACAACAATAGTTTGATCATCTTCTAACGACTCTATTTCTCTCCACATACCCGATTCTAAATCCATCTTGAAAACTATGAATTTCAGTGTTCTGTATGGACACGTCGGAGGTTGATAATTTCCATCAACTCCTTCTCGAAATATATTAAATTCACGAACAATTTCGTCATCTCCACGAACCCTATCTCCAATAAATCTTTGAATTAATAAAATATTCCCTTTGGATATAGCCAAGTAAAACAAGTAAAACTTAATCTCCCTTGTTTTTAGCTTTAGCCTTCTTATTGCCAAATTAGAAGGCGAAAAAACAATTCGTTTTTCAGGTTTTGATTTAGTGAAATCATACCTCACAACAATTTGGTCTGTCTGGAGCGCGTATAAATGATCACCCTCCCATACCGCATCATAGCAGTTGTCGTTGGATAGTTGAGTCCACTTATTTATGCAATACCAAAGCTTCCTTTTATGACCGCATATTATTACGGTCCTGAAATTCTTATCGTAAGAAGGACTAGCAGAAAGTACAACTTTTTCTATAGGGAGACTATTGTAATCCATGAGGCAAGCGGCGGGGAAAACTTCAAACTGTGGAAGTTTAATTTTTTCGAATGAAAAAATATTGATTAATCGAAAATTATAGTATTTGTCTATTACCAATAACCATTCGTACGCTGAACCAACATAAGTGTCTCCATCAAGTAACTTATATATGTTCTTTTTTTCCATTGTGTAAGCAACTTCAGTACCGCAGAGCATTAATTGGAGACTAGACGGCGAAGATAATGATTCTGACCACGCCGATTTTAGAAGAAAAGGTCCTTTGAATTGTTGTCTTTCTGAGGCTTTTTTCCATGAAGTACAGACCAACTGGAATATTACTATTTCGGAGCAAGAGAGATTCAGACTAATTAACTCAAGTAACTCCAATGGAAGATCGGAGTAAGAACGGCGATTAAGTTTAGACATTTTCCAGAAAAAACAAAAGTTAATTAATTAAGGTTCATTGTAAGCATGTAAATAAGGGTAAAAATTCTCGTGTATCCTCTATTTCCTATTTCAAAAAATACATTATTCAATCTTGTTTTAGAATACGTCAAATTATTTTTTAATTTTATTATTAAAATATTTTCCTTTAATAAATAACAAACTTTTGTAGACTTTTTCAATTTCTATTCCTACGATAATTCTGTTGGTTAAAAATTAAATTTTATTTAATTATTATTTTTTTAAAAAATATTTAATTATTAATTGAAATGATAAAACTAAAATAAAATAAATTAAAAAATACTTAATATATATCACATTTTTAGAGATAATCAGCACAATATTAAGAATGATATCTAAACTTTTATAAAAAAAAATCAAAAGAATTTAATATCATACAAAAGTGAAGAATAAAAAATAGCCTTGTGCTTTTGGTAATCTCATATTCACAAAAATTCATTTGGTAATTTTAACAAATAGTTGTTGGTCTGTACTTTTTCATTGGAGTTAAAAAGAAACATCATCAAATGCAAAACTGTTATATGTATATGAATTAAAGGCACTCAGAAGGAAGATTCAAGAAAACCCCCAAGAACTCAAGTACCCATTTTTCTTCTTCTCCAGGGGATTGCAGTACTTCTAATCTTTATTCCGCCATGGGGCTGACCACGACGATGACGAAACACTCCAAGAACTCCAACATGAATTCCGGAACTCTAAATGTGCAATATGAGTTTTTGGAAACAGATCGAATTCAGTTTCTTCGTCAGCTTCAATTACAGACAGCATCGATATTTCAAGGCAATTTGAGTTCAGAAGATATTTTGAAACGTGAATAATACTATAAAAGTGCTGCAAAAGTTGGATTTTGACATTTTAGAAGTGCATCTGCATAGTTACCCTATAAATAATTTTATGCATTTAACGCTAAGACAAGTATAGATATTTTACATTAATTTTACATTATATTAAATATAAACATATTTTTAAAATAGTATCTAAATGACACAATTTAAACCACACGTCTTCTTGGTCCATCCCATTCCTCAAACTTTGAACTGAAGCTCTTCTTCAACTCTTCTGTTTCTTCAAAATTTTTTTTCAATGGCATTGTTACATTATTAGTATTAAGCAATGACATTGTATAAAAAAGCACTTGAGAATTTATATTTTACTATAAATTCGAATCGAAAGAGTTGAAGAAGAGCTTCTGCACAAGGTTGGAGAAAGGGAATAACAATACCTATGGTTTGAATTTTGTCACGTGGATAATATTTTGAGAATGTTTATATTTAATATAATTTATATTTAAAAATATAAAATTTATGTACTTGACCCAATGAAAATGTGTATTTATTATTTATCTAATTACAATATAAAATATAAATTTCATTTTAAAAATATATTTGTAGTTGTTTCAGTGGGTAAAGAATGTGTGGTCATGCCTGTGGTGGTAGGATTAAATCCATATAACTACAAATGATTTTTCAAATCTTTAATAATTATGTGAAAAAATAAAATTATCCTTTCATAAATCCTAGTAATTTAAAAATACTCATAATTAAAAAGGACGAAAACACTCTTGGGAAATGGATGAAATTTGAGGTTTGACTAAAATTTTTGGTAGAAGAACAAATAAGGTGATTTTTTGTAGTTCAAGTGTCAATTTAAAACAAAAATAAATACATGTGCAAAAGTCGAATTTTTTAAAAGTTCAAGTGTTAATAAAATAATTTGCTATCTAAAGTTTCATACAAAAATCAATGACCAAAAGAAATTTAAGATCGGTTTTATTATCTCCAACTTCACTCGCCATCTATTTTTCCTAAGTATTTTTGTCTTTTCATTTTAATAATAATTTTTTATTTTTAAAGAATATTTATCTTTATATAAAGGATATTTTTGTCTTTTCATTAAAATGTTTAATTTTTTATCCTTTCGTCCAAAATTTTTTTTAAACAATATTTGTCCTTAATAATAATATTTTATTTTTTAAAAAAATATTTGTCATAATATAAAGAATATTTTCGTCTTTTCATTAAGTCTTTTCATCGACAGAATATACGAAATCCTCGTATGGAGACTGTTCTTCAACTCAAGTATGGGCAATTAAATTAAATAGTAATTACATAATTAAAAAATAAGTAACAAATTTAATTAAAAACAATAATAACAAAGGTTTTTATCAGTTTTGATTTAAAAAAAAAATTGATATTACAAAATTGTGATCCAAAAAGGAGTTGGATCAAATCTATCACTATCAACGAACATTTCCAATGTACCCGTTTCTAAATTGAAGACTCCATTGTCATGATCTCCGTATAAAATATTTTCATTCTTTCTTTCCCAATAATTATTGCTAAAATAAATGGAACTTTTCTTGATTCCAGGATCATTCTTAACCGACAAAGCCATGGTTTGATATCCTCCGAGAACAATAGCTTGATCATCTTCCAAAGACTCTATTTCTCTCCACGTACCCGTTTCCAAATCCATCTTAAAAATCACAAACTTCAGTGTTCTGTACGGAAACACAGGCGGGTAATTGTTTCCATCTTTTGGATCTCCTTCTCCAAGTAAATTTGATACAGTAACAATTTTGCCGTCTCTATTAACCCTATCTCCGATTAATCTTTGAATTAATAAAATATCCCCTTTAGATACCACCAAGTAAAACTTAATAAAATGGTAATCCATTGTTTTTGGCCATGCCAAATTAGCAGGCCGAAAAATAATTTGTTTTTCAAGTTTTGATTTCTCAAAATCATACCTCACAACAATTTCTCCTTGTAATGAGTATAAATGATCACCCTCCCATACCGCATCATAGCACGAGCCGTCGGTGTTGCCAAATAGTGGGGTCCACTCTTAAAATTTTGATCGAAAGATGGATTAGCTGAAACTAAAATTTTTTCTATAGAGAGACAACGGTAGGCCATGTAGCAACAGTAGGGAAAAACTTTAAAGTAGGGAAGTTTAATTTTTTTGCATGAAAAGATATTAATTAATAGAAAATTATAGAATTTGTCTACCAAGAATAACTATTCCTACGATGAACCATGAGGCTTTTCTCCATGAAGTACAGACCAACTTGAACGTTATTACGTGGGGGCTAGAGAGGTTCAGACTGATGTAACAGCGTCTTTTATAATTAGGTTGAGACATTTTTCAAGTAATCAAAAAATTTTAGTCAAAAACAAATAGGAGTTTCTTTAGAAATTTTTTTTCTTTTATGAATTAATTAAAGTTGATTGTAGGGATATAAATAAGAGTAAGAATTCTTGTGTATTTCTTAATTCTTTTCCGTTTCTAATTACTCCTTCTCCGATTTTTTCTATTTTTTTTTGAGAATAAGTAAAACTATTTTAAAATATAATTTTTAATAAAAATAATTAATAAATTCAAATCATAAAACATTTTAAAAAATATATATATTTTAAAACTTTTTCACTTTATCCATCCGATAATTCCCTTGGTTTTAAATTAAATTTTATTTAATTATTATTTGAAAGATTTGACAAATTTTATTTTTTAAATTATATAATTTTATTTTATTTAATTATGATTTGAAAGATTTGATAAATTTTATCTTTTAAATTAAATTTTTTTATTTCATTCGTTTTCTAATATTTATATTATTTTATTGTTATTTTTATAATTTTGATAAATTTTATCTTGTTTTATCTTTAAATTAACAGTCAGTTAAAATTTATAAAAATAATAATTTAACTAAAATAGAAAAAAAAAATTATCTTCCCTTTTTTTGTGTAGAAAAAAAAAGAATTTTTTTTTTGCTTAGAATCTTTCACCTGCTATGTCGCAGAAGCTTAGAGTCCAATAAAAATTAGGAAGAGTTAATTAAATAATTATATATATATATATATATATATGTATATATATTTATTTATTTATGTAGTATTATTTGTTATTTATTTTTCTCATTTACTCTATTTACTACAGGCATAGCACATCAAAAGCAATTCTGTTAAAGGGAGAGTACCGAGATAAAAGTACGTCACCTTTTTACTTTAATAAAGACCCTAAAAAATTTGAAAATTGTTGTGATTATTTTTCTTGCAACACATTATATATATATATATTCATTCAATCGTGAGAAAATCTAAAAAGATTTAAAACTCATAAAAAGAAAAAAAGAAAAAAAATTAAAAAAATTAAGAGTAAACCATTGTCGTTATAATAAAGAAACATTAAAAAAAATATAAAATTATTCTTTTTATTTTTACGCCATTTAATTTAATTATTGTTATGAATCCCGAAGATTCATTAAATTAGTGGATGTTCATCGTATAATTGTTATTATTCTTTTATCCCGAGATAATTACGTATTTAATGAAAGATGATAAGTATCACTTGATGCTTATATCTAAGGTGACAAATGTCACTAGCAATTAATACCGGGTGACAAGTGTACCTTATCCTTATCCCCTATTCAGCCCTATAAATAGAGGGCTCTATACCCTTTTGTAAACACAACCAACAACCAACGATCAACAAGAAATCATATAATAATATTATCTCTATTTTCTACCTCTCTCATTTACTTTTTATCTCGTTTATTTTATTATTTTTATATAATTTCACAATACGTTATCAGCACGAGTCTCTACCAATAACACGAGTCTCTACCATCGGGTAAAGTATTTTTAAAGTTTATTTGAAGATCAATCAGGTACGTTTTTTACCGGTACATTTTCTGTTATTATTATGTCAAATCTTATTAAACTCGAATTTGTGGCTCTTGATGTCACCGAAAAGAATTATTTGTCATGGACACTAGATGCCGAAATGCATTTTGCTACAATGGGTCTGGCAGACACCGTTGTATAAAATAATGTGTCATCAACACAAGATCGTGCCAAACCTATAATATTTCTCCGTCATCATGTTCATGAGGATTTGAAAAATGAATATCTTACCGTGAAAGATCCTCTTATTTTGTGTGGAAATTTAAAAGAAAAATTCGACCACCAGAAGATGGTCGTTCTCCCAAAAGCACGGTATGACTGGTTGCACCTGAGGTTGCAAGATTTCAAATCCGTGAGTGAGTATAACTCCTCAATGTTTAAAACAATTTCGTAGTTGAAACTATGTGGAGTTGATATAACAGATGATGATATGTTGGAGAAAACATACTCCACTTTTCATGCCACGGATATTGTCCTGCACCAACAATATCGTGAGAAAGGTTTTAAGAAATACTCTGAATTGATTTTTGCCTTCTTGTTGCGGAACGGAATAATGAATTACTGATGAAAAAATCACGAGACTCGACCTACTGGCCTACTCCATTCCCTGAAGTGAATGCTATTAGAAATCATGATCCCAGAAGAGATCGTGGTCGTGGTCGTTACCGTGGTCATGGTCGAAAATATGATCATAAACATCATGATAAATTTGGCTCTTATAATCATGATAATAATTTAGGTGCCAAAAATATTTATGACCACCTGAAGTGGACAAAACATAATGAGAAAGGAAATGTTGTTTCGAAAAATTATGAAAACAAATGTTATCGTTGTGGCATGAAAGGTCACTGGTCTCATGCCTGTAGCACGACAAAACATCTTGTTGACTTACTTCTCAAAATTTGTCTCATGAAATGAATGATGACGATCTTGAAAATGTTGATGTTGATGTGGCTCGCTTGGATGTTACTAATCTTTTCGAACATCTAAAAGAAATAATTGACCACTTGATTGGAAATTAAAGTGTCCAAAATAATTAAAATATTAATATTATGTGTTATATGTTTATTTTTCTTTTTATTGTGATATAATATGTTTAATTTTTATTTATGTAAATATTTTGTTAACAAAACAGATGACTTTTGTTCAATTTTATCGTATGAATAACGATATCGAAAGTGTTTGTCTTATTGACAGTGGAACTACGCACACCATACTGAAATATGAGAAATATTTTTCTCATCTGAATGTGGGAGAAACAAGTGTTTCTACAATAAATGGTAGTGCAAAACTTATTGAAGGCTCCGAAAGAGCTAATATAATATTATCGGGAGGAACTATGATTGCTATTGATAAAGCATTATATTCCTCAAAGTCTCAAAGAAATTTATTGAGTTTTAAAGATATCCGACGTAATGGATATCATGTTGAGACTATGGAGGATAATGGTCATGAATATTTGGGTATCACAAAAGTGACCTCCGGTAATAAGTTTTTGTTGGAAAAACTACCATCTCTATCCTCTGGCCTATATTATGCAAAAATAAATGCTATTGAGGCGCATCATTTAGTAAACCAGAAGTTTACTAATCCCATTACTTTTAAAGTTTGGCATGACCGTTTGGGTCATCCGGGATCAATTATAATGCGAAAATTATCGAAACAACGCATGGGCATCATTTGAAAAATTAGAGGATTTTGACTTCTGATAATTTTCATGTGCTACATGTTCCAAAGGAAAATTGGTTATAAGACTAGCACAATTAAAAATAGGAGCTGAAAGTCCTACATTTCTAGAACGGATTCATGGAGATATATGTGGACCGATTAGTCCACCATGTGGGCAATTTCGATATTTCATGGTCTTGATTGATGCATCGACCCGATGATCGCATGTTTGTTTATTATCAACTCGCAACCTGGCGTTTGCGAGATTACTTGCCCAAATAATTCGCTTAAGAGCGCAGTTTTCTGATTATCCTATTAAGCGAATTCGTTTAGATAATGCTGGTGAATTTTCTTCGCATGCATTTGATTTTTATTGCATGTCGATTGGAATAATTGTTGAACATCCCGTAGCTCATGTTCACACACAAAATGGTCTAGCTGAATCGTTTATTAAAAGGCTGCAATTAATTGCTAGACCATTATTGATGAAAACGAATCTCCCTACAGCAGCCTGGGGACATGCAATTTTGCATGCTGCAGCACTTGTGCGTTTAAGGCCATCGAGTTATCATAAATTTTCTCCCATACAGTTAGATTTTGGTTCAGAGCCAAATATTTCTTATTTGAGAATTTTTAGGTGTGCTGTATATGTCCCAATTGAACCACCCCAACGGACAAAAATGGGTCCGTAGAGAAGATTGAGGATATATGTTGGGTATTGACTCTCCATCCATTATAAGGTATCTTGAACCTTTGACATGGGATGTGTTTACAGCAAGATTTGCTGATTGCCATTTTGATGAAAATTTGTTTCCCAAATTAGGGGGAGAGAATAAATGACATAAGATTGAATTTGCGTGGAAAACATCTTTGAAACATTTAGTTCCACGCACAAATATGAGTGAACTTGAAGTTCAAAAGATTATACATGCAGCAAATTGCAAATCAACTGTCAGATTCTTTTGTTGACTCCAGCATAGTCACTAAATCGCATCTTCCAGCTATAGATGCTCCTATACGGATAGAAGTTCCTGAAGGACAAAAAGTTAATCCTATAGCTATCGAATCAAAAATACGCCAGAAGCGTGGCCGACCCCTTGGTTCCAAAAATAAAAATCCTCGAAAGAAAAGAGGAATAAATGATCCAGAAGATCATATTGATGAAACAGAAAAAGAAAACCAATAGACAACTGATGAAAAGATTCAAACTACAAATGATGAAGAGAATTCTGAAATCTCTATTAATGACACCAGTTCGAATCAAAGTTGGAATCGAAGAAACGTTGTTATTGATAATGCTTTTGCATATAATGTAGCCCTTGATATTTTCAAGGATAATGAGGATTTAGATCCTTTATCAGTTGAAGAATGTCGGCATAGAATTGATTGGCCTCAATGGAAAGATGCGATTCAATCAGAGTTAAATTCGCTTACGAAGAGAGAAGTTTTTGGACCTGTAGTCCAAACGCCAAAGGGTGTAAAACCTGTTGGCTATAAATGGGTGTTTGTGCGAAAACGAAATGAAAAAAATGAAGTCGTAAGATATAAAGCACGACTTGTCGCACAAGGCTTTTCGCAAAAGCCAGGAATTGATTATGATCAAACTTATTCACCCGTTATTGATGCTATTACACTCCGATATCTTATAAGTTTGACAGTTCATGAAAAGGTGGACATGCGTCTAATGGATGTTGTTACAGCTTATCTTTACGGAAGCCTTGAAAATGAGATTTATATGAAAATCTTTTCGTGAAAATTTTTCTATCAAATTACAAAAGTCATTATATGGGCTTAAACAGTCTGGACGCATGTGGTACAATCGTCTTAGTGAATTCTTATTGAATTCAGGATATAAGAATGATCAAATCTGTCCATGTATTTTTATTAAGAAAACAGATTTTGGTTTTGTGATTCTTGCTATATATGTTGACGATATCAATCTCATCGGAACTTCAGAAGAGCTTCGAGAAGCTATAGATTGTTTGAAACGAGAATTTGAAGTTAAAGATTTCGAGAAATCATCTCATCAGGGGGAGAAATCTACACATAAAGAATAATGTACTCTTTTTTCTTCACTAGAGTTTTTTCCCACTGAGTTTTTATCTAGTAAAGTTTTAACGAAGAATATTCTTTATGTAATGGACATCCAAGGGGGAGTGTTATGAATCCCGAAGATTCATTAAATTAGTGGATATCCATCGTATAATTGTTATTATCATTTTATCCCGGGATAATTACGTATTTAATGAAATGTGATAAGTATCACTTGATGCGATGCTTATCTCTAAGGAGACAAATGTCACCTAGCAATTAATATTGGGTGACAAGTGTCACCCTTTGACCTTATCCTTATCCCCTATTCACCCCTATAAATAGAGGGCTCAATACCCTTTTGTAAACACAATCAACAACCAACGATCAACAAGAAATCATATAATAATATTCTCTCTATTTTCTACCTCTCTCATTTATTTTTCATTTCGTTTATTTTATTATTTTTATATAATTTCACAATAATTATTATTAAAATATATATTTTATAAACCCTCCGATAATTCCCTTGGTTTTAAATTAAATTTTATTTAATTATTATTTGAAAGATATAACAAATTTTATCTTTTAAATTATATAATTTTTTTTATTTCATCAGTTTTTAAATATTTATATTATTTCATTCTTATTTTTATAAATTTTAAATTAACAAAGATAAAAAAAATCATCTAACAATTAAAATTTACAAAAATAATAATTAAATTAAAATAGAAAAAAAATAATCTTTCCAATGTGGGGAAAAAAGACTTTTGCTAGAATCTTCCACCTGCTATGTCGCAGAAGCTCATAATCCAATAAAAATTAGGAGTTCTTTTATCTTTAGTAAAATAGTGATTAGTACCAATAAAAGAAAACATAAGATAATGAGAAAATATTTATCAATCTTATTATAAAAAATTTAGTGATGTATGTTTATAAATAATTTTAGCTTATAAAAAAATAAATAAATAAAATGAATACATTAAAAATTTTACATAATATTTTAAAAATTCTGATATCAACTAAACAAAATCTTATAATATTAATATTTTAACACCCCTTCAAGTTGAGCTTTGAAATCCTTAATTTGTCTAACATTTCGGGATGCAAAGCATGTATAATCCTTTGGTAAAAATGTCTGCAACTTAGAAAATTGCTAGTTACATGGAGTGATAAATGAAATCATCAAAAACATTTTTACTAATGTGCTGACAATCAAACTCAATATGTTTAGTACGTTTATGATGCATAATTCTTTGCTAATCTTAACGGTGATTAATTATCTCTGTCTAAACTATATAATACTCACTTCCCTGTGTCTTTGTTCCTGAACCAGTAATGCATAAGTCTGTGATAAAGTGGCAAGGGCTTCAACATCCATATGTTACCTCTAAAATCATTCAATCCCATTAGAAATTGTAAAATTTGTGGTCTTTTTTTTTTTTAACTTTGCAATATGTAAATTTGCTTACATCATAAGTAAAAAGTCTAAATTTATTTAGTTCAAATCTCCTGAAGAATGTCTAATATTTTCAGCGAAAATCTAAATCTTTTATTATTATTATATTTATTTGATAATAATATATATGATTTACAAATATTGTTTTTTCTATTAATTTTTCTAAAAAAATGACGATGTTCTAAGAGAGAAAGATAAATAATATATAATTCTAAATTTATTATAATACTTAATTCATATTTACGACATGTAATGAATGAGAATTATTTCGTATGTTTTTTAAAAAATAAATTATATATAAGCTTAAATTTATTGTTTTTTATAAATAAATAATAAAATTTTTGAATATTAATATTTAATTTATATTTATATTTTAATAAAATCTAAAATAAAATAAGAAATATTAAAGGAATCATTTTTTTTATTAATTTTATATATTAGGAAAAATATAAAAAGAAAGACAACAAAATAAAATAAGGATTATTTTAATGTTAAAAAAAATTTTAAAAAATTTATTTTTCTGCCAATTTATATGGAGTGAAAGGCAGTGCATATATAATTTTTTTAATATATAAATAATTTATTTTGTTGATGGAAATCATTATTTTCAATTCAAATTCCACATTTAAAGATAACGTTAGAATTAATTAACATATAAGAATTTCATTAATTTCATTCGTATGAATTGACAATATCATACTTTTAATAAAGTTAAGTATTTTAATAAAAATTAATATTTTTTTATATCTTGAAATTTAATTATTCTTAATTTTTTTAATTAAATAAATTAGAAAGTATTTTAATAAAAATTAATATTTTTTTTATGTTTGGGTCGGATCGCATTATTCTAAACTCAAAACATTTTGCAGCCAACTCGATCCATACATGTAAAAATATTAAAGTTTTATTAAAATATTTATAATTTATTTAATAAAAAAATTAATTAAGAATAAAACATATAAAAATATTAATTTTTATTAAAATACTTTGTAATTTATTTAATTAAGAAAAAAACGTATTTAAAAAAATATACTTCTTCTCTGATTTATATATATTGATAGAATAACTCTTGCGCTAAAAGTCTTTACACTAAAAAATAAATTTTTTTTAAAGAACGAAACCAGCAATTTTTTAGTCTTTGAGTCCATCCCCACCAAAATCACAAGTACTATTAATTTATACATTAATATATTTTTAATATATATTTCACACTTTTTATTAAAAAAAATTTAATAAATTAATTTTTCTTATTTATTTTTTATTATAAAGAATTTTATAGAAAGAGTTATTGTTAGATACATTTGAATGTAGTAGTAGTAATTCTCTTTAAGTGAGAATTTTTGTGTTTTCGAGTTTTATAGTGATGATCTATGTTATTGGTATATTAATAGTTACTACTTTTGTTAATAATAGTTATTACAAGAAATTACACTTTACTATATCAGCATCCATATATCTGCATCCATCAATAGTAAGGTGAATTAATATTTACTATATAGGGAATGAATTCTCTTTATCTTTAATAAAATAGAGAGTCACACCAATTGAAGAAAAAAGAAGAGAAGGAATAAGGAAAATAACAAAAAAAATTTATGAACCTTATTCTAAAAATTTTAGTGATGTATGTTTATAGATAATTTTAGGTTATAAAAAAAAACTGAAGACATCAAAAAAATTTACATAATATCCTAAAAATGTGAATATGGACTAAAAGAAAATCTTCTAATATTATTTATCATTAATATAAAATATATATTTTAACATCTCTTCAAGTTGAACATTTATAACATTTCTTTATGCAAAATATCATGTAATCCTTTGATAAAAATGTCTACAACTTAGAAAATTGGTAGGTGCATAGAGTAAATAAATGACATTAACTCTTTTTGCACTTCATCCCTAAACTTTTTTTATTCTAGTGTAATAAGTTACTCTATTGTTGTTTCTTTGATATATTGATATTAACTCTTTTTACAGTTCAAAAGGTTATGTTCCATTACTTTGTTCAAATTTGTTCTCTAATTCGATTTACTGTTCTCTTGTACGATGGTAATATAGCAGGTTATGTTCGATGTATTTTTCAACTAAATTTTTAATAACCAAGACATCACCATGTCATTTGCATGCTCCTGTGCTCTATAAGTTGCAACATGTTTTGCAGGTTTTTTTACAAATTGCAGATAGAGCTATCATTTATTTCAACAAATCGCAGATACGAGATACAAGGGCTTCCAATCGGATTCATACCATTGATTATAAGATCTTAAATATGTATAAGTACAATACTTTGCTTCGATACCGTGTAGAAATTCTCTTATCCTTAGAAAAAGATAGTAACACAATAGAAGAATACAGAAGATAACAAAGAAAGTCATTTACCAAAATAATACTATTTTTTTAAAAATTACAATTTATTTTATTTTCCAATATAAAAATGACATTTATTTTCTTGTTTTTCTTTTTGCATTTTTCCTAAGATATAAAATTAATAAAAAAAATATGATTCCTTTAATATTTCTTATTTTATTTTATATTTTATTAAAATATAAATATAAAATAAATATTAATATGCAAATTTATTACTATTTATTTATAAAAAATAATAAATTTAGGCTTCTATATTATTTATTTATTTAAAATAATAAATTTATATATTATTTATCTTTGTCTTTTAGAACATCCTTATTAAAAAAAAATTAGTGAGAAAGACAATAATAATAATATATATATATATATAGATTTTGTAGACCACATCAAATGAATATAATAATAATAAAAAATATTATTTTCCATGGGATTGCAGTAGTTCTAATCTTTATTCCGCCATGGGGGCTGACCACGACGACGAAACACTCCAAGAACTCCAGCATGAATTCCGGAACTCTAAATGTGCAATATGAGTTGTTGGAAACCGATTGAATTCAGTTTCTTTGTCCGCTTCAATCACAGACAGCACCAACACAGATATTTCATGGCAATCTTGAGCCCATAATATCTTTTGAAACATGAATGACACTATAAGTGCTGTAAAAGTTAAATTTTGACATCTAAGAAGTATATCTAATAGTTTACCATATGAATAATATTTATGCATTTACCATTAAGACAAGTATAAATATTTTACATTAATTTTACATTTTATTAAATATAAACATTTTTTAAAAATATTATCCAAATCACACAATTTAAACTACATGTCTCTGGTTGGTCCATCCCATTCCTCAAACTTTGAACTGAAGCTCTTTTTTAACTCTTCTATTTCTTCAATTTTTTTTACAGTAACATTGTTACATTATTAGTATTAGCAATGACATTGTATAAAAAAACATTTATATTTTACGACAAATTCGAATCGAAAGAGTTGAAGAAGAGCTTCTGTGCAAGGTTGGAGAAAGGGAATAACAATACCTATGGTTTGAATTTTGTCACGTGGATAATATTTTGAGAATATTTATATTTAATATAATTTATATTTAAAAATATAAAATTTATGTACTTGACCCAATAGAAATGTGTATTTATTATTTATCTAATTACAATATAAAATATAAATTTCATTTTAAAAATATATTTATAGTTGTTTCAGTGGGTAAAGAAGGTGTGGTCATGCGTGTGGTGGTAGAATTAAATCCATATAACTACAAATGATTTTTCAAATCTTTAATAATTATGTGAAAAAATAAAATTACCCTTTCATAAATCCTAGTAATTTAAAAATACTCATAATTAAAAAGGACGAAAACACTCTTGGGAATTAGATGAAATTTGAGGTTTGACGAAAATTTTGATAGAAAAACAAATGAGGTGATTTTTTGTAGTTCAAGTGTCAATTTAAAACAAAAATAAATACCGGTGCAAAAGTCGAATTTTTTAAAAGTTCAAGTGTTAATAAAATAATTTACCTATCTAAAGTTTCATACAAAAATCAATCATCAAAATAAATTTAACATCGGTTGTATTATCTAAAGCCCTTGCATCCAAAAGTTCCGTCCAACTTCACTTGCCATCTATTTTTCTTGAGTATTTTTGTCTTTTCATTTTTATAATAAATTTTTATTTTTAAAGAATATTTATCTTTATGTAAAGGATATTTTCATCTTTTCATTAAAAATTTTAATTTTTTGTCCTTTCCTCCAAAAGTTTTTTTAAACAATATTTGTCCTTAATAATAATAATATTTTATTTTTTAAAAAAATATTTGTCATAATATAAAGAATATTTTCATCTTTTCATTCACAGAATATACGAAATCCTCTTATGAGGCTGTTCTTCAACTCAAGTATGGGCAATTAAATTAAATAGTAATTACATACTTAAAAAATAAGTAACAAATTTAATTAAAAACAATAATAACAAAGGTTTTTATCAGTTTTGATTTCAAAAAGAAAAAAAAAATTAATATTACAGAATTATGATCCAAAAAGGAGTTGAATCAAATCTATCACTATCAACGAACATTTCCACTATACCCGTTTCTAAATTGAAGACTCCATTGTCATGACCTCCGTATAAAATATCTTCATTATTTCTTTCCCAATAATTATCGCTAAAATAAATGGAATTTTTCTTGATTCCATGATAATTCTTAACCAACAAAGCCATAGTTTGATTTCCTCCAAGAACAATCGCTTGATCATCTTCTAAAGACTCTATTTCTCTCCACGTATCCGTTTCCAAATCCATCTTAAAAACCACAAATTTCAGTGTTCTGTACGGAAACACAAGAAGGTAATTGTTTCCATCTTCTGGATCTCCTTCTCCGATTAATCTTTGAATTAATAAAATATCCCCTTTGGATACCACCAAGTAAAACTTAATAAAATGGTAATCCCTTGTTCTTAGGGTTGCCAAATTAGAAGGCCGAAAAACAATTCGTTTTTCAGGTTTTGATTTCTCAAAATCATACCTCACAACAATTTCTCCTTCTTGTAATGCGTATAAATGATCACCCTCCCATACAGCATCATAGCACGAGCCGTCGGTGTCGTCGGATATTGGGGTCCACTGATTTCTGCCTCCTTGACCATCGCAATACCAGAGCTTCTTCTTCTTATGACTGCATATTATTACAGTCTTAAAATTTTGATCGGAAGATGGATTAGCCGAAACTAAAATTTTTTCTATAGGGAGACCATGGTACTCCATGTAGCAACAGTAGGGAAAAACTTCAAAGTAGGGAAGTTTAATTTTTTTGCATGAAAAGATATTAATTAATCGAAAATTATAGAATTTGTCTACCAAGAATAACCATTCGTACGATGAACCATGGTAAGTGCCTCCTTTAAGTATCTTTTTAAATAGCTTTTTTGCGTTCTTTTCCTCGACTGCGTAGGCGACTTCAGTACCGCCGCGCATTAATTGGAGAGATGATTCTGCGGCCGCCGGTAGTAGAAGAAACGGTCCTCTGAATTGTTGTTTTTCTGAGGCTTTTTTCCATGAAGTACAGACTAATTTGAACATTACTACGTCGGGGCCAGAGAGATTCATACTGATTAACTCAAGTAACTCCCATGGAAGATCGGAGTAAGAACGACTATTAGGTTTAGACATTTTCTAAAAAAAAGGTTTCGTCGTCAAAGACAAATAAATTTTTTTTTTATGAATTAAATAAGGTTCATTGTAGGCATGTAAATAAATAACAAACATTTTTTTTGTAGACTTTTTCAATTTCTATTCCTCCGATACTTCGTTGGTTAAAAATTAAATTTTATTTAATAATTATTATTATTGAAAATATTTAATTATTATTTGAAATTATAAAACTAAAATAAATTAAATTAATAAATACTTAGTATATATCACAGTTTTAGAGATAATCAACCCAATATCAAGAATGATATCTAAAGTTTCATATAAAAATCAATCACCAAAAAAATTTAACATGGGGGAACACAAAATCTGAAAGATTCAATTTTGGAAGATAATACAACCAACAGTGAAGAAAAAAGATGTAAGTTATTTAACATGGGGGAACACAAAATCTGACAGATTCAATTTTGGAAGATAATACAACCAACAGTGAAGAATAAAGATGTAAGTTAGGGTTATCAAAGACATTAGAAGCCTTTGCAAAACAAAATGATAACAAATCAGAATGGGTTTAAGATATCAAAGAAACAAATAAGCAGAAAAAAATACAATGTTTGTTTGTGAGTGAGTTCTTTATTAAGGGATTTTAAGGAACAATACAAACCATTTTTACTATAATTTTTTAAAACATTTCATACTATCTTTAAGTTTTTTAATTTCAAATCCTTTCAAGGGTAGTCCAGCCCTCAGCAATTCCAACATAGAATTCTTTAGTTTCTAGCTTCTGCCATTGACAAAGATTTTGCTGCATTTTTCCTGCTATGACACCAAAGAGCATTCTGATATGCTCAGGATGATGTTAAAGCAACCATTTAATGTTTAGATACACAACAGAAGTTCATCAGAACTTCTGCTTACAACTCATTTCACACCAAAGTCTGAAAATTTATGAATTAATTAAAGTTGATTGTATGGATATAAATAAGAATTCTTGTGTATTTCTTAATTCTTTCGGTTTCTAATTACTCGTTTTCTTTTTCTTTCTTTCTTTTCTTTTTTTTTTTTTGAGAATAAGTAAACTATTTTAAAAAATTTAATTTTCAGTAAAAATAATTAATAAATTCAAATCATGAAACATTTAAAATATATATATTTTAAAACTTTTTCACTTTATCCCTCCCGTAATTCCCTTGGTTTTAAATTAAATTTTATTTAATTATTATTTGAAAGATTTAATAAATTTTATCTCTTAAACTATATAATATTTTTTAAATTTCATTCATTTTTTAAATATTTATATTATTTCATTTTTATTTTTATAAGTTTTATCTTTTCTTTATTTTTAAATTAACAGTCAACGACAAAAAAAAATCATCTAACAGTTAAAATTTATAAAAATAATAATTAAATTAAAATAGAAAAAAGAAATTTATCTTCCCAATGTGCAGAAAAAAAAACTTTTGTTAGAATCTTCCACCTACCATGTCGCAGAAGCTCAAAATCCAATAAAAATTAGAGGGAGTTCATAGGATGATTATATATATTGATTCGTAAAAAAATGGTCTGATGCCACGTGTTGAGAAATCGGCGTCGTGACTGTAAAGTAATTCAGGGATGTGATTGTAAGATATGTAATTGAGAGAGAGATGAGTTGTATTATCTAGCCTTACCCTCGTTACCTGTACGGGGGTGGTATTTATAGAGATTTTACCCCCTTGCCAAGTAGCCTGGGTGATTTGTTAGTAAAATCTGATGGTTACCGGATTTTGTGGGGAAATATGAGATCCCCCTATTTTAGCAGGTTGTTATGGGAACCTTTGACTGTGATAGTCAAACGTGGACCATCAGAAATGCGGTTGATCAATGAGCTTGATCAAAGTACTGAAGTGTAGTGACTTCGGCACGTGGCAAGTCGGAGTGACCACGCAGCCCATGGTCCAGCTTGGCGAAGTGGGAGCTGCCATGTCATGCCAACTGGACTGGCATGTGTGTCTGGTGGATCCCGTATGCTTGTGTACTTGCCTTGTCAGCGTGAGGGTATTTTCATACCTCTCAATATATATATATATATATATATTGATTCGTAAAAAATTAGTGAGGGTGTTTTGAGGGTAAAAAAGTAAATGTGACTCCAGAAATATTTGAGAATTCAAAAGTATAGGTAACTTGCAAAACAGAGAAAGTTCGGTGGGGACGTGGATCCCCGTGAACTCTCCGACGATCAAGTCAGTTTGGTGTTAAATTGGTAACTGTTTAGGATATCTGGGATTGAATGTCCTACCTTTTGTCCATTTCCTTTCTTTTATAGCCTTCCTTCTTAGGGGAAGAAAGTGGAAGAGATGATGGGATCGTGTTTATCTCGCTCGTGGACTTTTCTGATTTTGCCGTTAGGAGAGTGCCGTTGTGGGAAACGGTCTTTGGTAGTGGGAGAGTGAGAATCCACGATTGGAATGAGTGGAGTTGTGTGTTCCACGTTTTATGCTCGCAATTTGACTTTTGAGTCAAATAACAAAGTATCGGGCGTTATGCGGTTTATTCCGCTATGTAAATCACGTTTCTACCCTTGGCGGGTGTTATTTTCCTTTCAGTGGCCCCTCAGCGAAGTATAACACTGCCTCGTGGTGTACTTCGCTGGATAACTTGATTTCTGAGGTTTCCAGCGGCTATAGGATTTCGCAACCATTAACTTAATGGTAATTCCAAATTTTTTCCGAGCCGTAGCCCGGTACTTATAAAATTCAAAAATCTTCCCAAGCCGTAGCTCGGTACTTATATTAATTTAAAAATCTTCCCTAGCCGTAGCCTGGTACTTATGAAATTAGGAAACCTTCCCAAGCCGTAGCTCGGTACTTACATTAATTTAGAAATCTTCCCTAGCCGTAGCCCAGTACTTATGAAATTCGAAAATCTTCCCAAGCCGTAGCTCCGTACTTACATTAATTTGAAATCTTCCCTAGCCGTAGCCCGGTACTTATGGTAATTCGGAAATCTTCCCGAGCCGTGGCTCGGTACTTATATTAATTTAGAAATCTTCCCTAGCCGTAGCCCGGTACTTATGGTAATTTGAAAATCTTCCCGAGCCGTAGCTCGGTACTTCGTCTAACCATGAGGCGTCCCTCAATGGTATCACTTGTAGCACTACCTTCATGCAGCATATCCATGAGTGGGGCTACAGAAAGTAAACTTCTCAAAGCATCCAAGACATAAACTTTAGATTCAAGCAGATCACTTGTTAATAATGCAGTACGTTGACTGATTGTTGCTATATCAAATGTTTCAACGTCTTGGCGGCAATCTCCTTTCCGTGGGAGTTACCATTTTTCAGTAGCCACAATAGAGCTAGAACCGCATCGACACTTTCAACACATGCTCTGATGTCTTCACTGTGATTACAGAGATTACCAAGTATTGTTGCAGAATTTTCCTTTGCTCTGACAGAACTTGTTTCCAAAATTTGGACAAGTGGAGAGGTGCCACCAGCAACAGTAATGGCCATTTTACTCTCATCATTATCATTTGACAAAAGACAAAGCAATGAAACAACATCTTCTTGTTGTTGCTCTGATGAAAGACCGAGAGGTGATACCAACAGCTGGATCCCTTCACGCCCTTGAAGAGCACACCATAAGCCACCTTCCTTGCATAAATTCTTTTGAAGGAGCTATTGAAGCATTTATTAGAGCAGATATACCATTGCAGTTAGCTATCTCTCGCCTAGTATCTTTGCATTGTGCTGAAAAAGATTTCAGACTAGTTGCAGCTTCTGCTCTTACAGGGGCCTCATTACCAGGGCCAAGTAGTTTTAGGAGTTGTTTTGTAGCATCTGATCGTCCAGTGGTATGCAATTTCACAAGAATATCTACTCCTCCAGCTGCTATTGTTGTGATACGCGAAAATCGTATCACTTTTTTAGCATGTTTTTATGTATGATTTTGGGTGAAATTGAGGGCAAATTGATCTTAATTGTTTGTTATTTACTCAATTTCACGGTTTTTATGATTTTGGAAGTGTCAGGTGAAAAGTAGATGAAAACAGCAAATTTTGGGGCAAAAATGCAATTTTTGGAAATATTGACTTGGTCAAAGGGTCAGGACGGGTTCCCGAACTCGGGACGGGCGTCCCGACCCAGTCAAACCGCCGGGACGGGCGTCCAGGACTTGGGACGGGCGTCCCGACCTGGTCAACAGATCAGGACGGGCGTCCCAATCCGGGACGGGCGTCCCGAACCCCCAGAACCAGTCCCACATCGAATTTTGATGAAAAATTACCCCGGGAAGCTGCTATAAATACCCCAGGCCTCCAGCAGTTGAATTCATTCCTCTCCACTCGATCTGAGTCATTAAGTGGTTTCCAGTATACACTTCTCTAGTACACAACTCACTCAGAGACTCGGATCTCAGTTTTCTTTCTTGTTAGTGTTTTGTTTTACTTTTTGAGAAATAGTCTCAGATCTTAGGATTACATAGATAGGTTCGTTTTTTGTATTCATAGAATACCCGGGATTTCGTTAGGAGATCCTAAGAGGGCTCGAGGTGTTCGAAGAGTCAGTCCATAGGGCTGGGCTTAAGCCGGGTTGTTAAGTAAAGCCCAGTTACTAGGCTGAGGAAGTGTCCTCCGAAGGTTCTGACGAGCAGAGTCGGGTCAAGTAGTAAGGCATATATAGCAGTACGCTCCAACGGCGTGACTACGTAAAGGGTGATTTCTTTATGGCATCAGTCCCCCCTGTCCCTCTCTTTATATGTTGTTACTGTGCTTGTCCAAATACTGATTTGAATACCAGATTATGTTTTTATGAATATTTGTGATATATGTTGAAGATATTATGTTTTTCTAGAAATGGCCACCTGCTTAAATATCCATTATGTCTGCATGTCTATTGCCGTTCTTTTAAACTGAATTTAAGGTTATAGACAATTCCTAACCACGGTCTATTCATAACCTGTTTAGTTTAACAGAAATCAATTAGTATTGGTGTCTGCCATACTAGATAAAATAATCTGCGGAACACCCTATTGGTTGAAAGTAGTCTAGGTAGGCTGAGTAGAGTTTTATGCCGGCGGTTATGAGACGAGCTGTATGATCCCCAAAGTGACATAGGGCGTTCATTGCTGACTTTAGTCCGAGCCGTGAGTAGGGCCGTTTACCTTGGCGATGGGGCAGTAGCATAGAGACTCAGATGTGGTAACCTTTAGACACAGAACATAGTTGCAATCCAGGCCAAGACATGTCTAAAATACTCGAATATAGGTCAATCAACATATAGGAACAGTATAACATAGAAACAAGACTCATCTATAAAATACTTCTAGGATTAATTAGACTTAAACCTAGTGGAGAATGAATCACCCTCTCATCAAAGTATTTGATGAAGATTGCATAACTGGACCATAAGATAGGAGTTAGGATAAAAGGCTAGTTACTACTAAGTCGTTGCCACTTCCCTGGGAGTACGATAATTAACTTAATAAAATCGTAGATACTTTCCAACAGACTAGCTACACGATAGGTACTCTGCCTTAGGTTCTGGCTGATTAAGTGACACCATAGAGACTAAATGTGACAATTAGTCAATCACAGTCCTTAATTATTCATAATCAATATAGGGTAAAATAACACCTATTTAGCACGTCAACCGGAATCGCATCAGATTTTTGGCGCCGTTGCCGGGGAAATATCATAATGAATTTAGGATTCCTGATCAAAATTCTAGAGACTTATGATAGGTAACGGTAGTAACCTAGACCTTAACCCAACACTTCTCTTATACTAGTTAGACAATCAGTTTCCAAAATATAGGATTATCATAACTAATTAATTTTAGATGTTATATGGAATTAAGACACTTAGGATAATCAAATTTTAGAAAATCATTCTAAAACCATATTAAGGAAATTTAACTGCTTTCGAAAAAAAAGAAAAAAAAAATTAAAAATTTAAAAAACCGAAAAAATGTATTTTTCTTGCTCAATGGTAAGTTGTTCTTTTCCCTATCTCTTGTTCTTTCTTAATTGTTTTCTTAGTTGCTCTTTTTCGTGTTTTTCTTCCTTTATTTGATTTCGAAGAAATAAAAATGGAAATGAGGATAAAATATATTTTCTTCTGAGTTGTAAAATGTTGGCTTAGATTTTTATCGGGAAGAAACTCTATTTTAGAATTTTCGTAGAGTCATGCCGGCCTTATTAGGATGAGTTATGAAATAATTTTTCCTTAATAGCCAGACCTTTGAATGTTCTATTGAAAAAAAAAAGGATGTTCCTTTTGTTTTGCTGATAATTGCATGAGAACTTTTAAACCAAAAGGAATTACTGCACCCATTAGGGCATCACCTGATCAAAATTTGCCTTTTGAATGAATATGTGATGTAATGACGTAGTAAGAATTGTTTTAGGACAGAAACATGATAAGAAAGTTCATGTATGACACATCCAGATCTTATCTAGTCTTGTCTAGAAACAATAGGTGACACTGATCACTCCAAAATATCTGTGTTCAATAAAACTAATGCTGAACCATAGTTGATTAAGTTAGGTTTTATTGTTACTTGAATTTGATATAGAATGAAGGGATAAGAAAAAGGGTTGAAAATCTAGAAAGCAAAACATTTGTCTAGATTAGGAAACCCTGAATTTGAGGCTAGTTTAATACTGATGAATTTTTGGATGAAAACTTATTTGCATTGTTTGCTATGTATAATAATTCTCATCTATGGTTTATTGTTGTTGCAAATTATCTAGTCACTGAATAAGTTCCAAGTGATATGACTTATCAGTAAAAGAAGAATTTCTTTGATGATTTGAAATATTACGATTGGGCAGTTTCTCTTCTACTTCAAATTTTTGCAGATCAGTTGATCAGAAGATGTGTCTCAGAAGATGAAGGACACAAGATTTTGGAGCATTGCCCTAAAGAATCTACGGGAGACCAATTGATGGCTATCAACACTGTCCGGAAAATGTTGAAAGCAGGATCTTGTTGACCCACTATATTCAAGGATTTTGTATCTCTGATACAATCTTGCGATGCTTGCCAAATAACAGGCAACACATCCTTCAGAGATCATCTACCCCAACAAGGTACACAAAGTTTTACAATATTTTTGATATCTGGGGGTATTCATTAAATCCTTTCTTTTTTCTTTCCTTTGAAAATAAATTACATCATAGTAGTCGTGGAACACTTTTCAAAAATAGCCTGAACCACAGGCATTACCTACTAATGATGTTAAAGTCATGTGCAGATTTTAGTTGTTTTCCAGATTCAGAGTGCCAATGTTTTAGGAAGAAATGTTCAGCCTGTGTATCAAATCTGTGAAGTCTGCTAAGTACCACACTTTAGCAGGGATTGCTATGGGAATGACTGACCATTCCAAAAGAGGTAGGAGTAGGTTACTGCAGAATGCTGCTCCAATGGGAAATGCATACAATCCCAGCTAGAGGAATCATACGGGATTTAGCTGAGGAATAATTCGGAAGCTGGAAACTTTCAGAAGATACCACCACAGCAAAACCCCTACCCGCAGAATCAACAGATGAGATACTGGCAACAATTAAAGCCAGACCAGTGCAAGCAAGTGATCTACCAAGAGGTAACGAAGGGTCGAAGGATATAGAGGAATTTAGCATTGTATCAGGAGCATAGCAATGGAGGAGCTTGCATTCCCTGCATACCAATCAGCTGTGAGAAACTTCCCCGAGGAAGTCTCAAATACTTGGGCCCAGATCTACACAACTGGAGCCCCCTACCACCACAGCTTCGCCAAAACTTCAGGTATCTTTTCTTCCAGTCGAGACTTGCATGCCATACCTTTACTAACAGTGGCAAGAAGGCACACAAATCCCAAGAAGTCTCATTCCTAGACACGTTACTCCTGGACACAGTGCTATGATTGTGAGAAATCTTACAAATGATTCGAGGAAGCAGACCGTAGGGCTCGAGCCATTCATCAAATGAATAGGCCACTACCTGGAGCTCGACAATGAAGGATCGAAGCTGACATCATCCGTTATAGTATCTAGTTCTTACAGAGTCAAGAATGCCTCATCAATAGCACATGGCTAAGGTGAAGAGCCAATTGACAGATAAGAGAAGACCCTTCTACTCGCGACATGAAGGGAGTTTTTCTAATCCTCATGTTCCTTTACTTTTATTTTCTTTGTTTGGTGTCCTGTTTTGTTATTTCTTTGGTTGTTTTATTTTCTCTCTTACCCTTAGTTATTCAAATAAGTGTGGGGTAAGAGTTTTCTATTTTGTTTTTGTTTCTTGTTTTCAAATAAGTGTGGGGTAATTAGATATGCATGAACACTGAGGACAGTGCCAGACTTAAGTGTGGGGTAGCAGTGCACGGTGCACTGTAGCAGTTTGCAAAATTTTCGCATGATTTTGCTTGTTTTCCCCGTATTTTCAAACCCTTCCAAAATTTTTTCAAACCCTTCCAAAAATTTTCAAAATTTTTCCGTCTTTCAGACTTCTAAATGCAGTATGCTTGGTTAAACAATTACTTACGTCTATGATATGTAGGTAGTATGTTATGGTTAGTAGGAGATAATTGATGACTACTGCTAAACTAATTGATTAGGAATAGGGAATTCCTGATAACTGCGCACAACCTTGTCTGAATTAGAGACCTCAGCCAATTGCCTGTTCGAGACTTAACTAGATAAAATTAGACCAGTTGTGGATATATTGGCAGTTAGAATGACTAGATAAGACTCTGAGCTAAAAGTGAAAAGAAACAAAAGAAAGTTAATCAAACGAGGGTAGTTTGCCAGCGGCCTTCGCTACTCGAGCACCACTCCTTTGGGGAATTTAAAGCCTGATGCCCTAAGGTCGTGTAGATCTGGGAGTCATCGGAGTGGGACTCGTTACATGGGTAGTTGAAGTTGACGTGTCCTAAGCAGACTCAAAATACCCTGAATCTATAAAGAAAATAACTAAATGCTAAAACATTAAAAATCTGATCACCAAAAGCTCAGAACTCAAAAAGTTGTCTGCTGTTAATATGTCTAGCGATGGGTCGAAGTGTTATCTGGTAGTAGTTAAGACAAGAATACATTGTGTTGACTATCTGGTCTAGACTAGTACACACACTACACATCAGGAAGACCCTGTGACTAAGAAAAAAGTTCAACCTAGTTGTTGATTTGTTTTCTGCCTGATCATAACAAGCTACTAAAAACATCTGAGACCTTGTCATAGCAACCTAACCAGCCAGACCTGTGTTAAGACTTGTCTGAAGAATTTTTGGAATAAAAACATGACTAGGAATTTAAGTGACTGCACTACGGTTTAGAATCACTAACTTCAGGTAGACTTTGCTTGAGGACAAGCAAAAAGCTAAGTGTGGGGTTATATGATACGCGAAAATCGTATCACTTTTTTAGCATGTTTTTATGTATGATTTCGGGTGAAATTGAGGGCAAATTGATCTTAATTGTTTGTTATTTACTCAATTTCATGGTTTTTATGATTTTGGAAGTGTCAGGTGAAAAGTAGACGAAAACAGCAAATTTTGGGGCAAAAACGAAATTTTTGGAAATGTTGACTTGGTCAAAGGGTCAGGACGGGCGTCCAGGACTCCGGACGGGCGTCCCGACCTGGTCAACAGATCAGGACGGGCGTCCCAATCCGGGACAGGCGTCCCGAACCCCCAAAACCAGTCCCACATCGAAGTTTTGATGAAAAATCACCCCGGGAAGCTGCTATAAATACCCCAGGCCTCCAGCAGTTGAATTTATTCCTCTCCACTCGATCTGAGTCATTAAGTGGTTTCCAGTGTACACTTCTCTAGTACACAACTCACTCAGAGACTCGGATCTCAATTTTCTTTCTTGTTAGTGTTTTGTTTTACTTTCTGAGAAATAGTCTCAGATCTTAGGATTACATAGATAGGTTCGTTTTTGGTATTCATAGAATACCTGGGATTTCGTTAGGAGATCCTAAGAGGGCTCGAGGCGTTCGAAGAGTCAGTCCACATGGCTGGGCTTAAGCCGAATTGTTAAGTAAAGCCCAGTTACTAGGCTGAGGAAGCGTCCTCCGAAGGTTTTGACGAGCAGAGTCGGGTCAAGCAGTAATGCATATATAGCAGTACGCTCCAACGGCGTGACTACGTAAAGGGTGATTTCTTTATGGCATCAGTCCCCCATGTCCCTCTCTTTATATGTTGTTACTGTGTTTGTCCAAATACTGATTTGAATGCCAGATTATGTTTTTATGAATATTTGTGATATATGTTGAAGATATTATGTTTTTCTAGAAATGGCCACCTGCTTAAATATCCATTATGCCTGCATGTCTATTGCCGTTCTTTTAAACTGAATTTAAGGTTATAGAAAATTCCTAACCACGGTCTATTCATAACCTGTTTAGTTTAACAGACATCAATTAGTATTGGTGTCTGCCATACTAGATAAAATAATCTGCGGAACACCCTGTTGGTTGAAAGTAGTCTAGGTAGGCTGAGTAGAGTTTTATGCCGGCGGTTATGAGACGAGCGGTTTGATACCCAAAGTGACATAGGGCGTTCATTGCTGACTTTAGTCCGAGCCGTGAGTAGGGCCGTTTACCTTGGCGATGGGGCGGTAGCATAGAGACTCAGATGTGGTAACCTTTAGACACAGAACATAGTTGCAATCCAGGCCAAGACATGTCTAAAATACTCGAATATAGGTCAATCAACATATAGGAACAGTATAACATAGAATCAGGACTCATCTATAAAACACTTCTAGGATTAATTAGACTTAAACCTAGTGGAGAATGAATCACCCTCTCATCAAAGTATTTGATGAAGATTGCATAACTGGACCATAAGATAGGAGTTAGGATAAAAGGCTAGTTACTACTAAGCCGTTGCCACTTCCGTGGGAGTACGATAATTAACTTAATAAAATCGTAGATGCTTTCCAACAGACTAGCTACACGATAGGTACTCTGTCTTAGGTTCTGGCTGATTAAGTGACAGCATAGAGACTAAATGTGACAATTAGTCAATCACAGTCCTTAATTATTCATAATCAATATAGGGTAAAATAACACCTATTTAGCACGTCAACCGGAATCGCATCATGTTGCTTACCAGAATCCCTCTGTGCTGCTAGATAAATTTCGCAAAGCTCCGGTCATCAACTATATTATCAGCTCTCAGTCCTTTAGCCAAATGCTCCCATAGTATTGGAACAATTCCTCCAACTAACATGATCCTTCACACCTCCTTGAGATACATCATATATTGTCTTTGCTGCAGCAATCTGACCTTCTGCTGAACTTGACTTCAAAAGACCAAGCAGTGGAGGAATACAGCCTCCAAGTAATACTTTCACTAGTAATTCATTTTCATTTTTTTTGTCATATAGAGAACCAAGAACTGCAACAGCCTGCATCTTTATCCCCAGTGATCCGGAATGAAGAAGTGAAACAAGTACCGGAACTGCCTGAGAATGTGATCCAACAACACTGAAAGCCTTTTCATGAGTATCTATAAGCTCAAGCAATTGCCTCAAGCAATATTCCTTTTCTTGTGCAGAAGAAAAGTTCTGTCGCAATCGCTCAATGCATTGAGCAACACTTGCTAGTGTCCCATATGGATCCTCCATATTACTTCGGTCTCTTGAACCCCTCCTTATAAGTGAAAGTGGAGTTGGTGGCTCTGAGGCATGAGGCTTAAGATCCCCATTCCTTTCCAGGTAATTATTAGGAAGGTTGCCGCCATTAGCAGCAGAGAACCTCCAGCCCAAAGTTGTAGCCAGCCTTGCTGTGATCTAGAGATCTTTACTTCAGATCTGCCCTTCGTTACAGAATCTTCTAGTGGCAGCTCAGTGATGCTCACAATTGAAGATTGCTCAAAGTGTTTAAAGGAAGTTGCAGACTTTCAACTGGCCCCTGAACAATATTTGCATCAGCCACGACCATCAAACTATTAGGTCTTTCGGAAGACTGCAGACCAGAATTTTCTTCAAGCGCAATCTCAGTGATGTTGATCACTTTGTCAGTCAAACAGCCTGTGCTGTCGCCTCCTTCATAGTTATCAACTTCCATTTCTTGTTTAGTAATCTCTGTTTCAGTAGAGGCATTATTTCCTTCAAAACAAGGAGTTTGTTCTGTCCCACATTCTGAATTAAGGACAGAATCACCTTCGACGCATCCAACTCCAATGTTATCAGCATCCCCTGTTTGAGGTTCAATTATCTCATGGGTATGTGCTGCAATATTTTCCACTGATAGAGAAGCCTTACTTTCAGTTTCATGTTCCGTGGCAGTGTCAAGGAAGCTTTCATCACTTTCAAGTGAACAATACTTGAATCAACCACGGCAGTCAAGACATCGATACTCACAAAGGACTGAGGACCGGGAGTTTCAAGCTCGAAATGAATGTTACCACTCGCTTTATCCATCAAAAAGCTTGAGTTGTTCCCTCTAGTAACAACAATATCATTTATATCTTCTATGACAGGTTTCAATTCTGAACAGTTAGGGAAGTAGAAACAGCACCTTTGATTTTTCAATTTCAGTTTCTTGTTGGATAATATCTCAGACAGTAGAGACATCATTTCATGTCAAGCAAGAAGAGACTTGTTCTTGTCCAGATTTTGTAGTCTGGACAAGGCCATTTTTCAACACATCCAAATTTTGTTTCATCTGCAGCAACACTAGAGGCTTGTATTATTTCCTCGAGCTCCATATTCTTTTATTAGCTGTATCTACCGCACTTCCAGTTTCTTGGTGCAACTCTTCCAACTTTTCAGCTTCTGTTCTAGCTCAAAAGTGTTGGCCAAAGCTTGAGATAATAGAGAATTTGCTTTGGAGAAGTTTTCATCTTAGCCTCAAGATCACTGCACATTTCTTTCATTATGGCTGCATTACTCGTCAAGTCTGCAGCTTCAGTTTGTTGTTTCTCCTTCGTTCTGATTGGTTCCTCCACTGGCATCATCAGTAGCTTCATGAATTTCAGAAATTGGAAGGACTCCAACCCTGGAAACCATTTTTGTGCTCTAGTACGTCAGTAATTTTTTCACTAGATTCAGCTATAAATTTGCCTTCTCTTCCTTCATTGAGTTGAACTTGAGCATCCAAGGTCTGTAAAGGAGAAGCTTCCTCCACATTATTCTGCTGCAATTCAGCCCCATTGCAGATGACATCAACATTGGTTTCAAGATTATCAGGGTTGGAATAAAATAACCTCCTAAAGTTGAGGTAGTAGCAGATTCCAGGGCTGCCTTTGTTGCAAGATGACCTTCCTCTTGAAAAAATATAATTTCCAATTTTAGCAGATTCTGACTCCTGACACCGAAGTGTCACTGGCTATTGTAGCATGGACTAGACCAGCATTAAGGACTTCATAGGCAGCAGGAAGCACAGTACTTTCAGTTGGATCTGGTTGAGCATCATTCTGCTTGTTCATTTCATTATCCATCGTAACATCCCAAGTATCACAAGCTGAAGTAGTTGCAATACTTTGAGTTGCAATATTTTGAAGTAGCTGGGCATCAGTCTCCTGTTCGTATTTGATTTTTTTTTAGCTCTTTCCTCTTTATAATAATCAAATTCGTCAGGACTAAAGCTTTCCGGTAGATGATTCCCATATCCAGCCTCAGATTTATCTGAGGGCATTCGAATTCCAGTCCTTATTTCGTCCTCTTTTGAGGAATATTTTGGCGAATATTCATCTTCACTTCTAACATCCTGGACAACAGGAACATTGTCAAATGCCTCTCTTGATCTTGAGGAAAATGTTTGAGGACGTCTTTTGTCACTACCGTGATCATTCAGGTAGGATCTTTCAGATTTAGAATTTTGCTCTTTCAGTACCTTTTTGTGTGGCTCTGGAATGGAAGCATCAGATGGATCGTTCAGGTTATAATCATTTGTATATTTGGAAGTTGAATCTTTTGGGGTTCCGTAATCACTGCGAGCATGAATATCTGATTTGTGTGATTCTGTGGAATGATTCTTGTATATCATGCCACAGCTAGATAGTTCTGCACCAGCTATAGCAGCCATACTCGCACATTCAGCAGATTCCGCAGCAGCTTGTGCTGCAGAGGTTGCATCCTTAAAATCCATGTTCCAATTTTGCTGACTAAAGGAAAATGCATCATCCTTTTCATGAAGTTCTTGCTTGATGATCTCTGGTCTGTCTGTCCTTGTTCCTGAAAATCTCTGTTCTGGCTGAGAGACAAGAGATACCACATTGCTGACATCACCAAACTGCATAAGAAGGTTTTGGGCGTGCGCTAATCTCACATTTTGCTCTGGAGAGCTAAAGGATTGATTATGCATCCCTTGATGATTAGGTGGAACATGGGCATCTGGAACCGAATGAGGAGATTCAGCATACATCTTGCTGGCATTATCAAAGGTTCTTGGTCCATTCAACAAGTCATTAGGCATTGTCTCGCTGTCCCCAAAGGCCTTAGGATCCCATTTGATGTTATGTTCCTCGGCAATTGCTGTCAATACTTTAATCTTGGCATGCCCATCAGGTGTGTTTGCAGATAATTTCTCTACCAGCAGGCGGCTGACACAATAATCTGGACGCAACTCAATAGTTGCTGATATGAACTCTTTTCCATATTTTGATGTAAGATGCTTCTGGATATCCAAAAGCTCAGGAATATCTCCACACATTGGTGATGCAAATATTACACTCGTAATAGCTTCTTTCATATCAATGGGACAGCTCTTTTGGCTCTCAATAATTGCTAGGTGGGCTGCAATGAGTTCACAGTATATCTCAATGTGGTCATAAGCTGCCATCATCTTATGTTCCCTAATTACATGCTCAACCCGAATTCGAGCTGTCTGGTGCTTGCTCTTTCCGTTTTGTATGTGTTCTTCATTTTTGATATTTCTTTTTTCCATCAATCTGATTCTGATCTCAGTCATGGTTTCACTCAGAATACAGAAGGAGTTGGACTATTTGGAAGGTTATTGGCTCTGAAATCTGATCCTTGGAAACCTGGACTTGATCAGATCCGAAAACAAGTTGAGGAATGCCGAACTCAAGCTACAACTTATGCTTATAAAGCTCAAGCTCGAGAACTCCAGCCTTGTTAGGATTTTTGCGGATCTTTCCCCTAGCTACACATCTGATCTTGGATCCTGCCTATCATTCTCTCTTTTGTTCAGAAGCGGGCTCAATTAAATGAGTTCCTGCTATGGCAATTTGAGAAGGAAGTGAAGGAAAGACTGGTCTTTCTATCAAGATATATGTATAGGAAGATCCCTGCAGAAGAAGAAGGTTCTAGACTAGCCTTCGAGATACAAAACAGCAGTAGGAGCAGCAAGAGGGATATCATATCTTCATCATGATTGTATACCACGTATAATTCACAGGGATATCAAGGCAAGTAATATATTGCTGGATCAGAATTTAGAGGCAAAAGTATCTAATTTTGGATTAGCTGCATTAATGGAACCTGATAAAGACTCATGTTTCAACTTTAGTTGCAGGAACATTTGGATACTTACTTCCTCAATATTTTGATACAGGAAAAGCAACCATGAAAGGAGATGTCTACGGTGTGGTTTTGCTTGAAATTTTAACAGGAAGAAAACCAACTGATGAAACATTCATAGAGGAGGGAAACAAACTTGTTACCTGGGTAAAGGCAGTTTGTTGAAGACGAAAGGGAAGAATATGTAGTTGACAGCAGTTTAGAAAGGTACCCTACTGATCAGGTTAACCAAGTATTCAGTATTGCATTAATGTGCCTTGAGACAGAGCCATCCAAAAGGCTTGTGAAAGATCATTTTAGTTTTGCTACTAATCCATTAGCAACTGCAGCTTTCAGAGAAGGTGAAACTGGATCACTTCCAAGAAATACATCAAATTATCCACCCACTGGACCGATGAGGACAATATAATATTCAAACTCTCCTCAATTGTGTATTTCTTTAGTAGAAAACATTCTCAGGGACACCTTTGCAAGCAAGAGAACTCAAGGTACTTTCTATGCAATCTGTACTGATATCCTTCAACTCAAAAACTTGATGTGAATTATTCTTCACGTCCATAATGAGTTTCAATTGGAAAATGACCACGTGAGGAGATACAGTAAAGGCGGCTTAGGACTACCAATAAATTTGTTGTGTCTCCATGCACATGATTCGAGGTGGTCTAAGATTGAAGCAGTCATGCATGTCTGGACATTCTGAATCACATTACTATTTTGAAACATTGCTTCCACAAGTTGAAGGAACTCTTCTTGACATGTATGGTGCGGAATCCTTCGAGTGACCGTAAACGGGTGGACTATGGTCACCCCATGATTTCAGCCCCATTTCTCTCAGTTGAGAAAGAGTAAGATCAACTGAAACCATTTTTTTTTTGTTTTCCCTTGACTGCCTGTTTGATGGTTGACTGTCACCCACTTCGTAGGTGGAGCGAAGTGGCTTCTTTGTAGTGGCAGTTTGGCCCCTGGTTTGTTTGCTAACCACAGTGCGGGACGGTAGTGGTAGTGTCTCCGAGCGAGGTTCTTTCGCCATTAGGAAAAACTAGAGGGGTTAGGCCCTCTCTGATGCATTCAGCTTGGATCTGCATCCATTGTGCCGCGAGGTCCAGCTCCTTTTGGAGCTTCTCAATTTTCTTTCGCAGCTCCTCCAATTCTTTCGTACGCCCATCATCGGTAGCTCTCCTCTTGCTCAGCTAGTCACGGAGGTCGGGTACCCTATGGAGAGAACCATTGGGTCCCAAGCGCTCTAAGACCAACCGTCGCTAGGGCTTTTTTGGGGTGGGACGAATGCGCCGCTCGATGAGTCTCGTGGAGAGACATGGGGATTGTAGAATCGGGATGATGTTCCCGATCGCCCGATTGTCGTGACTTTGTATCTTTTTGGGAAAATCAAGGTAAGGAATGAAATCTTTCGTTCCCGGTAACGGAACCAAACTGATTCGTCAAAAATTGGTGAGGGTGTTTTGAGGGTAAAAAAGTAAATGTGACTCCAGAAATATTTGAGAATCCAAAAGTATAGGTAACCTGCAAAACAGAGAAAGTTCGGTGGGGACGTGGATCCCCGTGAACTCTCCGACGATCAAGTCAGTTTGGTGTTAAATTGGTAACTGTTTAGGATATCTGGGATTGAATGTCCTACCTTTTGTCCATTTCCTTCCTTTTATAGCCTTCCTTCTTAGGGGAAGAAAGTGGAAGAGATGATGGGATCGTGTTTATCATGCTCGTGGACTTTTCTGATGTTGCCGTTAGGAGAGTGCCGTTGTGGGAAACGGTCTTTGGTAGTGGGAGAGTGAGAATCCACGATTGGAATGAGTGGAGTTGTGTGTTCCACGTTTTATGCCCGCAATTTGACTTTTGAGTCAAATAACAAAGTATCGGGCGTTATGCGGTTTATTCCGCTATGTAAATCACGTTTCTACCCTTGGCGGGTGTTATTTTCCTTTCAATATATATATATATATATATATATATATATATATATATATATATATATATATATATATTGAAAGGAAAAAGACATCCACCAAGGGTAGAAACTTCCACACAGCGGACTAAATCGCACAGTACCACATACACCGCGATTTGACTCAAAGTCAAAATCATTTACGTGAAAAGTGGAACACGCAATCAGCTCAATCCAGACGTGGATCCCCACTCTCCCACTAATAAGGACCATTTTCCACAACGGCAATTTTGAAAGAGCCCACGAGCTAAACGAGCACGATCCCATATCTCCTCCCATGACCTCCCATCGAAGAGGTTATAAAAGGAAGGAAACAAACAAAGGTAGGGACATTCAATCCCAGATATCCTAAAATACTTACCTTTCCTACTCTCTACTGACTTGATCGTCGGAGAGTTCACGGGGATTCACGTCCCCACCGAACCTTCTCTGTTTTGCAGGCCATTCACACTTCGGACCTTCAGAGCTTCCCGGAGCCAATTTTACTTTTTTACCCTCAAACATACTCCTACCAATTTTTGACGAATCAATTTGGTTCCGTTACCAGGAAACAGTTGTTTTATTCCTTACTTTGATTTTTCCCAAAAAATAGTTACAATGTCCCAACAATCAGGGAATCATGAAAATCATCCCGATGCAACACTCCCAACGTCTCTCCCTGAGACTCACCGAGCCGCCCACTCCTCGGCACCCGTCGATCCCCACCGACGGTCCGTCTTGGAGCGCCTGTGACCCAACGGGTTACCCCGCCGAACAACCGATCTTCGCGATCAGCTAAGCGAGAGACGAGCCATTGATGATGGGTGAGCAAAGGAATTAGAGGAGCTGCAAAGAAGGGTTGAGAGGCTTCAAAAGGAACGAAACCTCGCAGAACAGTGGAAACAACTCCATGCGGAGTATGCTAGAGAGGGCCTAACCCCTCCGATGCTCCCAAATGGAGGAAGAGTCCACTCGGACACTCCGCCGCCGAGGTCCCGCACCCTGGTCAGCAAGCAGATCACATCCATCAAAAAGACTGAGAGGCACGATGTACAAACGAGCAGAAAGCCGCGCCCAGCGGCCAACGAAGTGGGGGGAAAGCCACCATACCTCCAAACCCACTTCAAGGCTCGCTGAGAGAAAGCGAGGTGTTGAGCGAAGTCCAGAGAAGGTCAAGAGCTCAACGAAGGTCCAGAGGACAAGATCGATCGGGCTAGGCCCGTTCACCAAATGGATTCAGGATATAACGCCCGACACATCCCTCCAACTGCTGAAGTTTGTCCCTTACACCGGGAAAACGTGACCTCACGAGCACATATGTCATTATCAAACGCTCATGAGCCTAGTTACGAGCGATGAGGCAGTCTTGTGCAAGGCATTCCCAAGTACTTTAACTAGCAAAGCGCTCACGTGGTTCACTTCCCTAAAGTCGGGTACAATAGATTCCTGGAGCACCCTAGAGAAGATCTTCTTGGATAAATTCAGCACAGCGGGAACAATTCAAAAAACAAGAGGGGACCTGGCGAATATTAAACAGCGAGATGACGAGTCCCTACTATCGTTCCTTGAGCAATTTAAAAAGACTTATGACGAGATAGAGGGGATTAGCCAAGACACGGTCATCACATGTTTTGAAGGAGGGTTCCGCTCCAGAATGCTCTATACAGAGCTCCAATTAAGGAGGCCAGCGACCATAGGCGAAATGTTCGACGTCGCGCGGAAGGTCGCATTAGCTGAGGGTAGCACGCCCGACTTAGTCGGAGCAAAAGATAAGCTGGCCGAGTTCCGAAAAAACTCCCCGAACTTGGTAGAGAAAAAGGAGAAGGGCCGGTTTAAGAAACCTGAGACGTTCACACCCTTAAACGTCTCGAAGGAAAGTATCGTCGCGGTCATAAAAGACAAGTACGGGGTCCAGGACCCCGCACCGATGAGGCCACAATCTTATCCTGCTAGGGACAAGTCCAAATTCTGTGGGTTCCACCGTGACTACGGGCATACCACAGAAGACTGCTCCCAATTGAAGAGGGCCATAGAGCGCCTCATCAAAGAAGGATGCCTGAAGGAGTACGTCGCCAATGCGCAACAGCAAAGAGACAAGGGCGAGAGGGTGATTGGCATGATCAATCCCGACGTCTCCTCGGCCAAGAAAATAAAAAAGAAGATTTATAACCTCACAAAGTCGTATCTCGTTCTTGAATACGAGTTCGAGCAGCGTGAGGTCATCTCCTTCTCAAACGAGGAGCTAGAGCACAACGAGGAGGCGAGAATCACGCCCATTGTCCTTGAGGCGCGAATGACGAGGGATGGCATCGACAAATGCACGGTGAGGAGAATTCTGATTGATACAGGAGCTGCTAAGAACATCATGTACCTTCAGTGTTTCAAGGAGATGGGCCTAAAGGATGCCGACCTCAAGGCTAGCAGGATGGTCCTCGAAGGTTTTTCCACCCACAAAGTGCCGGTAAAGGGAACTATCCGGATACAGGTAACTCTCGGGGAAGGAGAACGGCAGCGGACCGAGGAGGTTAAGTTTTATGTTGTGGATCTAGATTCCCCGTACAATGCGATACTGGGTACACCCTTTCACGCGGCATTCAACCTCGTGATATCCACCTCCCACCAACAAGTGAAATTCAACACTCCGCAAGGCGTGGGCTTCGTTAGAAGCCGTCCTCGCAGCCTCTTAGGGCAGATCATGAAAATCAAAAGAAAAATGGAGAGGTTAGATGATACCGTAGGTATCAACTCGGTAGTCGCCCACAACGACCAGAGAATACAGAAAATCCTCGAGAAACAAATTTACGACCTAGTCATAGAAAGATCTGGGACCCGAGAGTTCGATGAAGAAATCATCAATCCAAAGTACCCTCAGCAACCCATCAAAGTAGGCAGGGAAATACCCAGTGCCCTCTAACGAGATATCATTGAATTCCTTAAAAACCACCAGGATAGCTTCGCCTGGTGTACGGAGGACATGCCCGGCATCGACGCATCGGTGGCAGAACACGCACTCAGCATAAGTGCCAAATGCCCGCTGGTAAGACAGAAACTCAGACAGTTCGGGGAAGAAAAAATGCAAGGCATGAAAGAAGAAGTAGAGAAACTACTCAAAGCGGGTTTCATCCGCGAAGTCAAGTATCCCACGTGGCTGGCAAACGTAGTAATGGTTAAGAAAGCCAACGGGAAGTGGAGGATGTGCGTCGATTACACCGATCTCAACAAAGCTTACCCTAAAGATTGTTACCCGTTACCTCGGATTGATCCTCTTGTCGACTCCACTTCGGGGTAAGAACTTTTGAGCTTTATGGACGCTTTCTCAAGGTATCACCAGATCAAAATGAAGCCGAGTGACCAACTCCACACTTCGTTCCGAGCTGCAGGAGCCATATACTGCTACAACGTTATGCCGTTTGGTCTTAAGAATGCAGGGGCCACATATCAATAGATGATGAACCACATCCTTCGACGGCAAATAGGAAGGAACGTGGAAGCTTATGTAGACGATATGGTGGTCAAAACGAAGCGCGGGGTGTCACACCTGGACGACCTAGAGGAAACTTTCTCCAGTCTGGCCGAGTTTAAACTTAAATTGAATCCTACGAAGTGTGCATTCGGGGTTAAGTCTGGGAAATTCCTTGGGTTCATGACATCTGAGCGGGGAATCGAAGCAAACCCAAAAAAGTTGGCAGCAGTAGCCCGGCTCACCGAGCCTCGATGCGTGAAGGACGTCCAAAGCCTAAATGGATGCATCACCACCCTTGGCCGCTTTGTTTCGAAGTCAGCGAAAAAGTGTTTGCTGTTTTTCAAGACGTTGAAGAGCTCAAAGAACAATTTCGAATGGACTCCGGAGTGCAGCACGGCATGGAAAGACCTTAAGGTCCACCTATTTCAATTACCCTTGCTGCGATCGCCAGATACGGGAGAGACACTATTCTTGTATCTCTAGTTCTCAGATTCCGTGGTAGCCTCGGTACTAATAAAAGAGGAAGGATCAAAATAATGCCTCGTTTACTTCATGAGCAAAGCCTTGAACGGCGCCGAGTCTAGATACTCCATCATAGAAAAACTGGCGTACGCACTGGTAATTTCATCTCGGAAGCTGAGACCCTACTTTGAATCCCATCCAATAATCGTTTATACCGATGCTCCGTTAAGGCAGGTCTTTCATAAATTAGATCAATCGGGAAGACTGCTCTGATGGTCTATAGAGCTGTGTGGGCAGGACATCACTTTTAAACCACGAACAGCCATCAAGGCCCAAACCCTGGCCGACTTCCTTGCGGAGGGGTCATTCACGGAGGAAAAGCAAAACCAACAGACGATGGACCCATGGGAGTTATGGGTAGATGGAGCAGTCAACGCCAGCGGAGTAGGCATTGGCGTAACCTTGATCTCCCCGAACAAGCAATACACCGAGATGCGAGCTGCCAGGCTCGACGCCAGCTTATCGAACAACTAAGCGGAGTACGAAGCTCTGCTCCTGGGAATGGAATGGGCTCATGCCGCAAACATAACGGCCCTAAAGGTTTTCAGCGACTCATAGCTCGTCGTAAACCAAGTGCAGGGCATGTACGCTGTACACTCGGAGAATCTCTGACTCTACGCTGAAAAGGCTAGACAATGGAGGGATAAGTTCAACCCTTTTAACCTATCCCTGGTCGGCTGGAATGATAACAAAACAGCGGACCGTTTGGCAAAAATAGCCTCAGGTGAAACCCCGAACGAGGAGGGGATCCCAATAGAAACAAGGGCGAACTCCGTAAGAGCACGGTTGGTACATCCCATACTTCATGCGTCGGAAGACTAGGTGGACGAAATAGCAAAGTTCATCCAAAATGGAACACTGCCAAGCGACGCAACCCACGCGCGGTAGATAAAGTGGCAGTCCGCCAGGTATGTTCTCTACAATGATGTCCTATACAGGCGATCTTTCTCCAAACCTTTACTCCGTTGCATCCTGCCGTCCCAAGCTGGCGACTTGCTCACTGAGATGCACGAGGGGGTATGCGGAGGGCATCCGGGGGCCCGAGCCCTAGTGAAGAGAATAATCAATCAAGGATATTACTGGCCAACATTAAGAGATGACGCTAGACGATATGTTAAAAATTGCAATACTTGCCAAATCTTTGGAAACATACCACAGTTACCCTCCATAGAGCAAACCCCGGTCGTAGTAGCATGGTCGTTCAATATGTGGGGTATGGATCTAATGGGAAAATTCCCAAAAAACGCAGAACGGGTACGAGTACCTAGTGGTGGCAATAGACTACTTTTCAAAATGGATCGAGGCTAAGGCCTTGAGAAATCCCATAGAGGAGAACGTCACTAATTTCCTCCACGAGCAAGTTTTATGCCCCTTCGGAGTCCCCAGGGCAGTAGTGACCGACCATGGGGTTCAATTTTCGGCCAAATTTACTTCAGAATGCCATCGGTTACACATCAAGCATTGGAAGTCCTCAGTCGCACATCCGCAAGGTAATGGCCAGGCAGAGGTAGCAAACAAGCTGGTGTTATGGGCCCTACGAAGGAACCTAGAAGGGATATCGAACAAATGGGCTGACGAATTGCACCCCACCCTATGGATGGCCCGCACCTCGATCAGGGGGCCCCACTGGCGAGACCGCGTTTGCACTAGTATACGGCTCGGAGGCCGTCGCACCAGCCGAAGTAGTCGTGCAAACGACAAGAGTCGCGGTGTACGACCAAGTCAACAACGAGCCAGTGAGAAGTATGGATCTCGACTTGCTAGAGGAGCGGCGAATCGCAAGCCGCCTGAAATCCCAATCCTTCAAGGAAAGAACGAAATGGACCCACGACAAAAAAGTATCTGAACGGCCAATCAGGATCGGAGACTAGGTACTTCGGAAGATTGAATGAATGACAAGACACATCTAGTCAAACAAGTTAACCCCAAATTGGGAGGGTCCGTACCTCGTCAAAAGCGAAGTAAGACCCGGCATGTACCGCCTTATGAACAAAGATGTCGTCCTCTTACCGAACCCGTGGCAAGCCAATCATTTAAAGAAATATTAAGCATTACACCCAGGACGTGTTCTTACTTTAGTACCAAGCCGGCCTTGGGAAGTTTTTGTTTTCCTTTTATCACAATGTTAATAAAGTACCGAGCTACGACTCGGGAAGATTTCTGAATTTCATAAGTACCGGGCTACGGCTAGGGAAGTTTGTTATCTTACCATAAGTGAAAACTGTGGTTAAATTAATATAAGTACCGAGCTACGGCTCGGGAAGATTTCTGAATTTCATAAGTACCGGGCTACGACTAGGGAAGTTTGTTACCATAAGTAAAACTGTGGTTGAATTAATCTAAGTACCGGGCTACAGCTCGGGAAGACATCTAGCCACCGTAAGTAAATTATGCTTTAGTCACCCGAAGTACCGGGCCATGACCCGGGGGAATATAAAATCATCCTATGGTCATGTCAAACGAAGTGCCGGGTTACGGCTCAATACGGAACTATCCTAAGACTATGGTCGAGTGAGCGAAGTACCAGGAGGAAGCTTTGAAGTCGTGTTAAGAATACGAAGTTAAGACTTGCAATTTTTTGGGAAACGATTAATCCGAAGTATGGAGATACGACTTAAAATGTTCTACACATTAAAGTTATGACTTAGAATATTTCTTGGAAGGTAGCGTTAAACAAAATAGACTTTCTATTCATCAAAAAGGTTACAATGTTGTTTACAAAAAATTAATAATTACAGAAAGGGGAGGAAGGGTCAAGATGAGCCAGAGCCGTCCAACATCTCCTAGAAGGTTGGAGCAGAAGGTTGAGGAGCTTCCCAGTGCGGCTTCCCTCTCTTCTCGTCACGTTCCCGGAGTGCCTCAAGCTCTTCATCAGTAAACGGCACAAAGTCTGCCCCTTGTCTGCAGACTTCGTTGTCAAAGTTCGCTTGGTAGGCCCGCACCAGGACACCTTTGTCTTTGAAGTGAGGGTGGAGTTGCCGAATTATGTGAACACAGCCCTTGTCCAAGAAAGAGCCAGCTTCACGCCTAATCTCCTCGTGATATTCGGCTGAGCTCTTGTAGTCGTCAATGATATTTTTCCTGAACCTCACCGACTTACAATGCTTGAGCTCTTCTTTGACAGAAAGTTTGCTCGCCACCGCCTCATCCCGGGCTGTGTTCAACCGAGCATTTGCAGCCCGCAACTCCGCTATTTCTTCCTCAGCCTTCAGCATCTTCTCCTTCCAGTCAGCCACTTCGCTGACGAGCTGCAGCTTCTCTGACTCCACGAGCTCAACCCGGGCAGCCTGGTCCCTCACCTCGGATTCCAGGGCAGCCAAGCGTGGCTCATTTGCAGCCCGCCACTCTGCGTCAGCTGCCCTTCCCTCCTCCGACGAAGAATGAGAACGAGAGATATAGAGGAGGAAAGCAGTAATCTGCGAAGACAAGGAAAGAGTTAAAAAAAAATTAAAAAAAATTAAGAGATGAAAAATGCTAAGTCCCTTACCCGAGCAAGGAGGGCACCAGCTATATTGGTGGCTTCGCCGATGCTCAACTCACCCATGCCGGCCAGGGATTCCAGGTCCACAGCTCGGTCCAGGATGGCCCCACCGATGTATGATGCAGCGTACCGGTTGGTAAAGCGCAGGTTATTGAGGGGAGGAGTCCTGCGGGTAATCTCAGCGGCTAACTCCCGCAGAGCCCCCTCCTCCTCAGGCATCACAAACCCCGGTCTGAGCCATGACAAACCGAGGTCCCCTTCAGCTTCCCCACCTTCGGCTGGTGGAGTAGACATCGCCTCCTCCCGCACCTCCACTGGCGGAGTAGCAACTGGTATGACTTCGGGGGCGGGAGGACTTGGGACCATCTCCATTGAGCGGACATGCGACGAAGTTCATTGACACCAACGAGGCCTGAGCTGCTCCTCGTCCACTACCTCCACCTCTTTAGTGGGATCATGGATAAGGGGCCACCGAGTCCCAGCAGGGGCAAACCTGATGGGCTTCACCCGTGATCCCTCTTCTCTTGGACGTCGGGGGGTCCCACCCCGACGAGAAGCTTGGCCCGCTGAAGACGGGTATGTTAACACCGTGTCTCCAGCAGCACCCCGGTCAATCAACCAAGGTGGGAAGCGGGGAAGGGAGTCCAAGTGTGATTGGAGCACACTTCTTCCACCCTCCAAGCCGCTTTGAATGTAGCAGGCTCTAAAAAAACAGTTAAGTATTCCAGCAATGGGCGAAGTAAAAGAAAAACGACGAAGTAAAAGTTACCCCGGCCTGGCTGGCAACCCGGATACGAGGACGGAGGGCATAAGTCACACTCGACGAAGAAGAGGCCCCCGGAGTGTATGGTCCATTCGGCATTGGGGACCTCGTGCCTAAATCCTAACTCCCTCTTCCTAGACTCCAACCCCTCCCCTATACCGCACCACTCCAGGCTCTGGTCGCTCAACAAGTCCTTTGAAGAATACACCCGGGACTGACCGTCTCGATTTACCCCCGTCCCGGGTGATGAGCTCGAAGAATGATCTCTTTGAAGGATCTAAGGAAGAAGGGTGGACATGGATCAAAGGTCTACCCTCATTGACACAAGGCTGGAAAGGGAAGCCTACCTTAGACTCCACCGTCACCCACCTACTCCTGAAGTCCACCTTGTTGGGAGGGGAGTCAAAGAGCTGGACTCTATTCCTACAGGGACGGAGTGAAAGGGTGTTGTCGGACATGCGAAGTGCGGAGAAGAACATCCCCAGGATGTTCATGGAAAGCTCGAAGCCTAGATGGTGACTCAGGTAAATAAAAGAAAAAAGGGTTCGAACGGCGTTTGGGTGAAGTTGCCCGGGCTGTATGCGGACAAACACAAGGAAATCTACAAAAGCGGGGTCCATGGGTAACCTAAGTCCCGCCTCGAAGTGAGCTAAAGGGATAGGGATACTACGGGTAGACATTCTACCTAGTTCGAAGGGCAAACCTAACATATACACATTCCTATCTATACCATACTTATGACAAATGGGTTTGAGTTGGTCACGGGTTATCTTAGTTCGGCAAAAGCAGAAGTCCGTACCTAATGGCCCCAACACCACAGGCCCAGAAGTGGCAGCAGGGTCCTCTTCAGTCGCTGGCACCTCGCGGGTAGGCTGAGGTTTCCCAAAACCCTCAGCCATCAGTTCAGAAACTTCATCTCCAGCAATGTTTCTTTGTTGGCCAGATATTGTTCAAACTGCAAACAGAAAACACTATTCAAAAAACCCAAAAAACACCACTCAAAAACCTAGAAAACATCCTACGATCATATCTAAGCCAACCCCCGGTCATAACAGCCGAAAAAAAGTAAACTCAAACAAACCAGATTCTACACCAGCCCTAAAGGACCCCCGCACATGCGTAAAAAGCCCAGAAAATAAACAAGCAAAGACATGAACATTCATTGCCACTCAAAGCAGTGAAGGAAAAAGAGGAACCGCATTTTTCCAGAAAAACCAAACAGACGTAAAGAAAGACGCCGACAAACCAGAAGCTACCTACAGCAAAAGGACAAAGCATACCTTTTTGGGTTATTGCAGACGATGGAAGATGGAAGACGTGGGACTAAACTCGCGACAGGAACAAAGGCAAAGAATCTTCAGAAAGCTTGCACGACAGTAATGGCAGAAGAAGATTCGAGAGAAAAAGTTTGTAAAAAAGGAAGAAGAAAGTAAATGGGTAAAAGAAAGGGTTTGAAACAGTTATAGAAGGCCTACCTACAAGGCATCATGATTACGTGCAGAGATTATCGCCTCGGGTTCGCAAAAAGACGCTTTGGGACTGACAAAATCAGAAGGTGAAGCGACATCCGTCAACGTCAAAAACCCTAAAGTTGTCTCACGCCATCTCTCACTTGCCGAAGTTCGTTGAAACCGCAGCAGAATTTCTGGAGAACGGCTATCACCATCGGGCACCCGCAAGCAACGGTTGGGAGCCCGATTGGGAACCCAGTAACCCGGTCTATCCAGCGAAGTCCACACCAAGTCATGTGGCACTTCGCTGAGGGGCCACTGAAAGGAAAAAGACATCCACCAAGGGTAGAAACGTCCACACAACGGACGAAATCGCACAGTACCGCATACACCGCGGTTTGACTCAAAGTCAAAATCATTTACGTGAAAAGTGGAACACACAATCCGCTCAATCCAAATGTGGATCCCCACTCTCCCACTAATAAAGACCATTTTCCACAACGGCAATTTTGAAAGAGCCCACGAGCTAAACGAGCACGATCCCATATCTCCTCCCATGACCTCCCATCGAAGAGGTTATAAAAGGAAGGAAACAAACAAAGGTAGGGACATTCAATCCCAAATATCCTAAAATACTTACCTTTCCTACTCTCTACTGACTTGATCCTCGGAGAGTTCACGGGGATCCACGTCCCCACCGAACCTTCTCTGTTTTGCAGGTCATTCACACTTCGGACCTTCAGAGCTTCCCGGAGCCAATTTTACTTTTTTACCCTCAAACATACTCCTACCAATTTTTGACGAATCAATATATAATAATAATAATAATAATAATTAGTGAGTTTGATTCCAAACAAATTTAGCTTTGGCAAGTATAGTCATAAAATATATTTTTTTATTTTTAAGATTCCAAACTTTTTTTTAAGTGAACAATAAGATCCTTTTGGACAGATTCGATCAAAAATCATAAAAATTTAACGATTTTTTGTCTTTAGTTGAATTAAAGAGAAAGATAAAAAAGTCATTACATTACATGTGAAAATTAAGAAAGAAAAAAATAATAAAAATATATATTTATCAATAGTGAAAATATCAAAAGTCCGTCGTCAATCTTCTTCTTCTTCTCCGGCTAATGTTCATTTTTTTGTCTCCATGTCCACATTAATCTCATCTTCCTTTGAATTTACAACATTTTCAACCTATTTCTTTTGTATATCATATTCTTGTTCTAATAACTATTCAGTTAATCAATGTTCTTTTCGTTTTTTCTCAAATCAGTTTTTGCTTCTATTTCATTCGATAATGTTGAACTAAAGTGATTATTCTCTATTGATGTGGATTGCATCAATATTATATTCTGTTTAAACTCATCAAATTCACGAATGTTGAACAAATATTTATCCATCTACAATGCATATATCACTCTTATTAGTTCATAGAATGTAAATTAATAATAACTTATAACACGTAAATTAACACTAAAACTTTTTAATATGTTTAATACATATAGTCGGAGAAGAAGAAGATTGACGACAGATTTTTAATATTTTCACTGATAATTTTTTTAATTTTTAAATTTTAAATAGGAACACATTTTAAAAAATATATAAATATAAATATATAAATATATATATATCTTTGTTTAAATATTTATTTTTTTTCTTTATTTTCATATATAATAATTTTTTTATCCTTATCTTTAATTAAATTTAAAAAAAAAAACCCTTTAAATTTTAAGGGAAAAAAGGGAACCAAGAAATGAGAGTCAACGAGTGGGCTCGTAATGTTATACTGGATTTACCACATCGAAAATACATAAAAATATAAACTCTAATATGCTATTTCCTCGCACTTTCCTTCCATTTACAGACCCTTGTTCCTATCATCTTCTACAACTGTACTTCCAAACCCCCTCTCCCCACACACACACACACAAAATACATACATACATATCACACACACATATATATATATATATATATATATATATGAATTAAAGGCACTCAAAAGGAAGATTCAAGAAACCCCCCCCCCCCCCCCCCAAAAAAAGATCCATCCCAATTCCCAAATGACAGCAATAGGTTCAGTGGAGAAATTCCTGCAAGCGTTACAAACTTGAGGAATCTAAGTTACATAAACTTGAGCAACAATTCTCTTACAGGAGAAATACCTCAAGAATTGGGTATAAACAGTTGTTTAGTACAAGTAGATTTCAGCCATAACCACCTTACTGGGCAAACCCCACCTCAACTATGTTTCAGAAATCATTTGAGTGTATTGAACCTTGGCCAAAACCATTTTCAAGGTACCATTCCTACTGACCTGGGGAGATGTTCTAATTTGAAAAATCTGATTCTCGGAGGGAATAAACTCAGTGGAGCTATTCCAGACTTTGTAGAGAATGCTAACCTATTGTTCATGGACCTAAGCAACAATAGCTTCAATGGTAGCATACCTTTGAGCACAGGGAGCCTTACAAATGTCATCTCGGTTGACTTATCAATGAATATGCTCTCAGGGGCTATTCCTTCTGAGTTGGGAAAATTGGTGGATCTTCAGAATTTGAATCTATCACACAACAGCTTCAACGGCGAGCTGCCATCTCAATTGTCAAACTGTACAAGACTTCTGCACCTTGATGCTAGTCACAATTTGTTGAATGCCTCAATTCCATCCAGTTTCAAGAGCCTGAAAGAGTTATCCACCTTGACTCTCAGTGAAAATGGTTTAACGGGTAACATACCGAATTTTTTTTTTGAATTCCGCAAGCTTTCCAAACTGCAGCTTGGAGGAAATCTGTTATCAGGCAATATTCCAACCACAATTGGATCCTTAGGAGCAGTACAAAATCTGATGTTGCTTAATCTGAGCAGCAACTTGTTGACAGGTGAAGTTCCAATTCAGTTGCGAAGGCTAATCATGCTGGAGCAGATAGATATATCTTGCAACAATCTATCCGGAACCTTAAGATTCCTTCATGATATCCAGTCATTGGTGTTCATCAATGTCTCCCACAACCATTTCTCTGGTCCAATACCTTCAACTTTGGTGAAATTCAGTAACACATCATTTGCTGGAAACTCAGGGCTTTTTGTAAATTGTCTTGCTTTGAATTGTATCCCGGACAACAACTCAAAGAGTACAACCTACAAGAGAAGCAAGAAGAAGAGACATCCTAAAACAAAAATTGTATTGATAGCGCTCGGATCATCATTGTCTCTTGGCTATCTACTTATAATACTTACTATTTTCTTTTTTGATAAGCTACTTACAATATTTACTAAGATTCTTCAAAAATGCAAAATGTACAGAAGACTGAAGAACATTTACCGTGTTGATTCATTACTCTTAAGAGATGTAGTTTGCCATCATTCTGATATACTGAAAGCTACAGATAACCTGAACGACGAGTATATTGTCGGGAAAGGAGGCCAGGGAACTATATACAAGGTTACACTGAGCCCGGACACAGTATTTGTAGCAAAGAAGCATCAATTTGTTGGGATTTCCAGTGGAAGCCGCAGCATGGCACGAGAAATTCAGACAATTGGAAAGATAAGGCACAGGAATCTCATTCGGTTTTTGGGATCATGGTCTGGGAAGAATTATGGATTAACATTGTATGCTTACATAGAGAATGGAAGTCTTCATGATATCCTTCACGAGCAGAATCCACGAATACCACTCCATTGGAATACACGGTTCAAGATAGCACTTGGCACAGCCCATGGACTATCGTATCTTCATTATGATTGCTGTCCTCCAATTCTGCACAGAGATATCAAACCCAAGAACATACTATTAGATCACAATTATGAGCCATGTATATCGGACTTTGGCCTTTCTGTCCTTCTGAAGAGCAATGCTGCTGTTGCATCAACCCCCATGCTTATTGGAACTGCTGGATATATTGCTCCAGGTAAAAACTATGTCTGATCAAATAGCAGTATATCAAATTGGACTCTTTTATGTCATTATCTCAACAAAAAAGTATGCTGTGGAATTTGACAGAGAATGCATTCTGAGGGAAGACCATGGAATCTGATGTGTATGCTTATGGTGTCATCTTGTTGGAGCTAATAACCAGAAAGAAGGCAATAGATCCTTTCTTCAAAGAAGAACAGGACATTGTGAACTGGGTTCGATCAAAGATATCTAAAATAATTGATCTTGAAAGAAGTGCAGAGTGTTCTTATTCTGGCTCTCAGATGCACGCAGCAAGACTGGACCAAGAGACCCTCCATGAGAGATGTGGTTAAACAGCTAACGGAGATTCAACGCATCCGGTGGACTCATTACTCCATCACCGAAGTCGGATCTTCATCGAATACCTAAATTAAGGGACCAAAAAAAAAACAAGAATCAGATTCACAGAAATTCATTTGGTAATTTCAACAAACAGTTGGTCTGCACTTTTTCATTGGAGTTAAAAAGAAACATCATCAATGCAAGATCCACATCAAATGCAAAACACCTTCAAGCAGAGAGATAACAACTACAAAAATTATCATTGCTAATTCAATTCAGTGATGGTGAATCTGATGATCATCATCACTGTTCTTCCATGGAAAAACCAAATTTTTTTTTTCTTCTCATGTATAACACACAGTTGTACATATATACTAACATTCTTTAACATTTTAATGATTATTAAAGGCAAATTAGTTCTCCAAAACATCATCTTTCTTAATTCATTCTGCAAAATACTTTTTGAATATACACCCATATATTTTATGAACAAAATATTGTTTAAAAATATAAAATCAAATAAAATAGTGTGGTGCCATTAGAATCTTTTTTTCGGATTCGAATTGCCGACAAGTTGTTTTTCTGAATCAATACAAAGAAACTTTCTCCTTGCATTATTTATTGTCTTCAACTACGCTGCCCAATACTGCAGTTTTAAGGGAAAAAAATGAACCAAGAAATGAGAGTCAACGAGTGGGCTCGTAATGTTATACTGGATTTACCACATCGAAAATACATAAAAATATAAACTCTTTTATGGTATTTCCTCGCACTTTCCTTCCATTTACAGACCCTTGTTCCTATCTTCTTCTACAACTGTACTTCCAAACCCCCTCTCCCCACCACACACACACGCACAAAATACATACATATATATCACACACACACACACACACATATATATATATGAATTAAAGGCACTCAAAAGGAAGATTCAAGAAAACCCCCCCAAAAAAGAACCATCCCAATTCCCAAATGACAGAAATTGCAAGCTCAAGTACCCATTTTTCTTCTTCCCCATGGGATTGTAGTAGTTCTAATCCTTATTCCGCCATGGGGGCTGACCAGGACGAGGACACGCTCCAAGAACTCCAGAATGAATTCCGGAACATATTGAACTCTAAATGTGCAATATCAGTTGTTGGAAACCGATTGAATTCAGCAATATCAGTTGTTGGAAACCGATTGAATTCAGTTTCTTTGTCCGCTTCAATCACAGACAGCACCAGTATTTCACTCCATTACCAAGATTTCATGTCCCTTCACGCAGTTTTGAGCCCAGAAGATGTTAAGATTCTCAGAGGAATTGCAGAGATCTTGAGCGCCACTGAGTATTACCAGGGTTGTGTTCGGGTCTACGTTGGACTAAGAAAAGACATCATTGACAGAATCTACGAAATCCTCGAAGAAAAGATTAACATGGAGGCTGTTCATGAAATCAAGTACTGGGAAGAACTGAATGAGAAAATACAGAGGTGGATACAGATTGCCAAGATTTGTTTTGGGAATATTTTTGTGAATGAGAAACTTCTGTATAAGCAAATCTTTGAAGGTTTAGGAGGAAGAAGAAGAACAACAACAACTGATGATAGGGATGATGATTCTGTTGATCTTGTGTACATAATTGGGGATGCTGCTGCAAAATTGTTTGAGTTTCCAGATTCAGTGATGTCCAGTCGTCGTTTGCCTCAAAGACTTGAAATTTTCCTTCCTCTGAATCAACAACTGTTGAATCTGATGCCTACAGTAAATGAACTTTTCGGTAGAAATTCGAGGCTGCTGAGAAACATTCATGCCTGTGCTACTGGAATCATGTCTAGATTTGCAGAACATGTGAACAGAATTCTTGCTGCTTCAGAACGCCATGTTCTTCGTGAGCTATCTATGAATCCAACTCCAGGAGGTGGAATTCATTCCTTGACTGAATATGTAACCGGGTACATGGATCTGATCTCTGATCACAAGAAATCTTTAAGTGATCTGATTGTGACAAACCAGGCACCACCACCACCACCATCATCATCAACTGATCATCATCATCATCATCATCATTCAACTGTATCAGAAATGGATTGTCAAGAACCAGATTTATCTCCCCTGAAACACCATCTGATTCGAATGATTGAGTTTCTGATATATAACTTGAAATTCAAGTCAAAATTCTACGAAGAAGAGTGTTTGAATCATTTTTTCATGATGAACAATGTAAACAGTGTTGCTCAAAAGATCAGAAACTCTCAGGGATTGCAGGAACTTATAGGGATCAAATTCCTCAACAAGTTAACATCAACAGTTGAAAACTCCAAGAACGAATACCTCAAGTGTTGGGATGGGATCTGCTATTGTTTGAGAGAGCATGAAAGATCAAGACCACATGCCAAGTGGAGTTTACTTTCTTGGATATCTTCAAGGGATGTGAAAATCAAAATAAAAACTTTCAATCAAAAGCTTGAAAATGTTAGTCAAATTCAAGAAGAGTGGGAAGTAGCAGATGAAGAGATGAAACAGAAGCTTCATCAATCCATTTTAGGTATTCTAATTCCAGCTTATAAAAGCTTTCTTGATCAATTTAGTGGTCATATAGCAAAACTCCAGATTAAACACTCTGTACAAGACCTAGAATCAAAGGTCTTGGCTATGTTCTGATATCATATCAACCACAAAATTGGATAAAATTCATATGATCAAAAATTTATCAAGAATTTCTCAAGAATTTCTCAAGAATTTCTCAAGAATTTCTCTGGAGATCCTTAAATATCATATCTATTAATAAATCTAAGCCTAGTTTTTTATATACCAAGTAACATATTTATTTAATAACAAAAAAAAAAAAAACAAAAAAACAACTAATCTTACAGAATTGTGATCCAAAAAGGAGGTGGATCAAACCTAACACTATCAACCAACATTTTCATTGTACCCGTTTCTAAATTGAAGACTCCATTGTCATGACCTCCGTATGAAATATCTTCATTCATTCTTTGCCAATAATTATCGCTAAAATAAATGGAATTTTTCTTTATTCCAGGATAATTCTTAACGGAGAAAGCCATGGTTTGATTTCCTCCGAGAACAATAGCTTGATCATCTTCCAAAGACTCTATTTCTCTCCACGTACCTGTTTCCAAATCCATCTTATAAACAAAAAATTTCAGTGTTTTGTACGGAAACACAGGAGGGTAATTATTATCTTCTGGATCTCCTTTTCCAAATAAATCTTGTATATAAATAATTTTACCGTCTCCATTAACCATATTTGCAATTAATCTTTGAATTAATAAAATATCCCCTTTGGATACCGCCAAGTAAAACTTAAAAAAATGGTAATCCCTTCTGGCCATGCCAAAGTAGAAGACCGAAAAACAAGTCGTTTTTCAGGTTTTGATTTAGTGAAATCATATATCACAACAGTTTCTCCTGCCTCTAATGCGTATAAATGATCACCCTCTCATACCGCATCACAGTAGCCGCTGGTGTAGCTGGATAGTGGGGTCCACTGATTTCTGCCTCTTGACTGTCGCAATACCAGAGGTTCTTGTTATGATTGTATATTATTACGGTCTTAAAATTTTTATCGGAAGATGGATTGGCTGAAAGTAAAATTTTTTCTATCCAACAAGTGAGAAAAACTTCAAAGTAGGGAAGTTTAATTTTTTTGCATGAAAAAATATTAATTAATTCAAAATTATTGAATTTGTCGACCAAGAATAACCATTCGTATGATGAACCAACGTAAATGCCTCCTTTAAGTATCTTTTTAAATAACTTTTTCGCGTTCTTTTCCTCGACTGTGTAGGCAACTTCAGTACCGCCGCGCATTAATTGAAGAGTTGATAATGATGATTCTGCGGGCGTTGGTAGTAGAAGAAACGGTCCTCGAAATTGTTGTTTTTCTGAGGCTTTTTTCCATGAAGTACAGACCAACTTGAACATTACTACGTCGGGGCCAGAGAGATTCAGACTAATTAACTCAAGTAATTCCAATGGAAGATTGGAATAAGAGCGACTATTAGGTTTAGACATTTTCCAAAAAAAAAAAGGTTTCCTCCTTAGAGACAAATAAAAAAAATTTCAAAATTTTTTTTATTATGAATTAATTAAGGTACGCATATAAATAAAGGTAAAAATTCTTGTGTATCTTCAATTTCCTATTAAAAAAAAATATTATTCAATCTTGTTTTAGAATACGTCAAACTATTTTTAAATTTTATTATTAAAATATTTTCCTTTAATAAATAACAAATTTTTGTAGACTTTTTCAATTTCTATTCCTACGATAGTTCCGTTAGTTAAAAATTAAATTTTATTTAATAATTATTATTATTAAAAATATTTAATTATTATTTGAAATTATAAAACTAAAATAAATTAAATTTAAAAATACTTAGTATATATCACATTTTTAGAGATAACCAGCACAATATTAAGAATGATATCTAAAGTTTTATAGAAAAATCAAAAGAATTTAATATCATACAAAATACCAACAGTGAAGAATAAAAAATAGCCTTGTGCTTTTGGTAATCTCATATTCACAAAAATTCATTTGGTAATTTCAACAAATGCAAAACTGTTATATGTATATGAATTAAAGGCACTCAGAAGGGAGATTCAAGAAAACCCCCAAAAAAAGAACCATCCAAACTCAAGTACCCATTTTTCTTCTTCTCCATGGGATTGCAGTAGTTCTAATCCTTATTCCGCCATGGGGAATGCCCACGACGAGTACACGCTCCAAGAACTCCAGCATGAATTCCGGAACACAAAATCGATATTTCATGGCAATCTTTAGCCCAGAAGATGTTTTGAAACATGAATGACACTGCACTGTAAGTGCAAAAACTGAATTTTGACATCTAAGAAGTACATCTGGATAGTTTAGCCTATAAATAATATTTTTGCATTTACCACTGAGACAAGTATAAATATTTTACATTAATGTTACATTATATTAAATATAAACATTTTTTAAAAATATTATCTAAATGACACAATTTAAACCACAGATCTTCTTGGTTCATCCCATTTCTCAAACTTTGAACTAAAGCTCTTCTTCAACTCTTCTATTTCTTTAAATTTTTTTTTCAATGACATTGTTACATTATTAGTATTAGCAATGACATTGTATAAAAAAGCACTTAAGAATTTATATTTTATGATAAATTCGAATCGAAAAAGTTGAAGAAGAGCTGTCACGTGGATAATATTTTGAAAATGTTTATATTTAATATAATTTATATTTAAAAATATAAAATTTATGTACTTGGCCCAATGAAAATGTGTATTTTTATTATTTGTCTAATTATAATATAAAATATAAAATTTTATTTAAAAAATATATTTATAATTGCTTCAGTGGGTAAACGAAGTGTGGTCATGGTGTGGTGTAACTACAAATGATTTTTCAGATCTTTAATAATTATGTGAAAAGATAAAATTACCCTTTAATAAATCCTAATAATTTAAAAATACTCATAATTAAAAAAGACGAAAATACTCCTGAGAATTGAATGGAATTTGAGGTTTGGCTGAAAATTATGATAGAAGGACAAATGATATGATTTTTTGTAGTTCAAGTGTCAATAAAAGTCCAAGTGTTAGTAGAATAATTTACCATATCTAAAGTTTCATAGAAAAATCAATCACCAAAAAAGAAAGAATAATATAGGGTAAACCATCCAAGCAATACCTCAATTTTTCGCGATTTACTCGTACTTTTTTTATTCAATGTCACACTTAAAAAAAAGCCAATTTTTTTGCCATTCCTTCCAAAAGTTATGGCCAACTTCATTTGCCATCTATTTATTTTGAGTATTTTTGTCTTTTCATTTTAACAATAATTTTTATTTTTAAAGAATATTTATCTTTATATAAAGGATATTTTCGTTTTTTCATTAGGAATTTTAATTTTTTTGTCTATTCGTCTAAAAGTGTTTTTAAAGAATATTTGTCCTTAACAATAATATTTTATTTTTTAAAAAATATTTATCTTTATATAAAAGATATTTTCGTCTTTTCATTGACAGAATTTACGAAATCCTTGTACGGAGGCTGTTCTTCAACTCAAGTACGGGTAATTAAATTAAATAGCAATTACATAATTAAAAAATAAGTAACAAATTTAATTAAAAACAATAATAACAAAAGTTTTTATCAGTTTTGATTTAAAAAAAAAATTAAATCTTACAAAATTTTGTGATCCAAAAAGGAGTTGGATTAAATCTATCATTATCAACGAACATTTCCACTGTACCCATTTATAAATTGAAGACTCCATTGTTATGACCTCCGTATAAAATATCTTCATTTATTCTTTCCCAATAATTATCGCTAAAATAAATAGAATTTTTCTTGATTCCACCATAATTCTTAATCGACAAAGCCATGGTTTGATTTCCTCCGAGAACAATCTTCAAACCTTCTTGATTCTGGTATAATAAGTTACTCTATTGTTCCTTCCTTAACATATTGACATTAACTTCTTTTTTTCAGTTGAAAAAGTTATGTTTTATTGCTTTGTTCAAATTTATTGTCTAATTCCATTCACAATTCTTTTACACTATGGTAATAAAAGAAGCTATTTTTCAACTAAACTTAGTAACCAAGACATTACTTTGTGATTTGCATGCTCCTGTCATGTGATATTTCTTATTTTATTTTAGATTTAATTAAAAATATAAATTAAATATGAATATTCAAATTTATTTGTATTTATTTATAAAAATAATATATTTATGCTTATATATTGTTTATTTATTCAACATTATGAAAATTTTCCTTTATTACACAATGTTGTTTTTTATCGTGTTAGCCTAGCCAATTTATTACTCTTACATAAGTAAAATTCAAAAATTTTATTATTTATATTTATTTGATAATAATATATATTTTAGAAATATTATATATATATATATATATATATATATATATTATTGTTTTTCTATTAATGTTTTTAAAAAATGAGAATGTTCTAAAAGAGAAAGCTAAATAATATATAGTTCTAAATTTATTATAATATGTAATAATGAATGACAATTATTTGTATATTTTTTAAAAAATAAATAATATAAAACCTAAATTTATTGTTTTTTATAATAAATAATAAAAATTTTGAATATTAATATTTAATTTATATTTATATTTTAAAAAATTTTAAAATAAAATAAAAGATATTAAAAGAATTATTATTTTTATTAATTTTATATATTAGAAAAAATATAAAAAGAAAGATAATAAAATAAAATAAGGATCATTTTATGTAAAAAAGATTACATTTTGTGCAAATTAAAAAAAAATTAATTTTTGTGCAAATTAAAAAAAAATTAATTTTTGTGCAAATTTAAAAATAAAATCAAATAAAATAAGGGTCATATATAAATTTTTCTTTATAAATAAGTTATTTAGTTGATGAACATGATTCATTTATTACTGTTAGTTTTCAGTTCAATTTCCACATTTAAAGATAATGATAGAGTTAGTTAACATATAAGAATTTCATTCGTATCAATTGACACTATCATAACGTGGAGTTAAGTATTTTATTAAAAATTAATATTTTTACATGTTTAAATCTAATTATTTTTAATTTTTTAATTAAATAAATTATAAAATATTTTATTAAAATTTAATATTTTAACATGTGAGGTTTAAATCTAATTATTTTTAATTTTTTTAATTAAATAAATTATAAAATATTTTAATAAAATATAATATTTTTACATGCGAGGCTATTCTTATTAAATTTTTTAATTAAATAAATTATAAAGTATTTTAATAAAAATTAATATTTTTTTATGTTTGGGTCGGGTCGGGTCAAGTTATTCTAAACTCAAAGCATTTTACACCCAAGCCGACCCATACATATAAAAATATTAAATTTTATTAAAATATTTATAATTTATTTAATTATGAAAGAAAATTTTTATTTAAAAAATATACAATTTTTTTTAGTTTATATGTAATGATAGACTCGTGGGATAAAACTCTTTACAATGAAAAATAATTTTTTTTAAAGGAACAAAATGAGAAATCTTTTAGTCTTTGAGTCCATCCACCACAAAAATCACAAGTACTGTTAATTTATATATTGATATATTTTTAATATATATTTCATATTTTATTAAAAAAATATTTTAATAAATTAATTTTTTATTATTTATTTTTCATTTTAAATAGTTTTATAGAAAAAGTTATTATGTCGATGGTTGACATATTATTGTTAGATACATTTGAAAGTAGTAATTGTTGTTTAAACGACAATTTTTGTATTTTCGAATTTTATAGTGATGGTCTATGTTATTAGTTTTATTAATAAATAGTTATTACAAGAAATAACACTTCACTATATCTGCATCCATCCATTAATAGTAACGTAAATTAATATTTACTATATATAATAAAAATTCTCTTATCTTTAATAAAATAGAGAGTGACACTAATAGATGAAAAAAAAAAGAAGAAAAAGCGAAAATAGCAAAAATTATTTATGAATTTTATTCTAAAAATTTTAGGAATGTATATTATAGATAATTTTAAGTTATAAAAAAATAAATAAATGAAATGAACACATTTTCAATCACAGACAGCACCCATATTTCACTCCATTACCAAGCTTTCATGGCAATGTTGAGCCTCTTGAGCCTAAGAAAACACATCATTGACAGAATTTACGAAATCCTCACATGAAGGCTGTTCTTCAACACATTTAATTAAAAATAATAATAACAAAGGGTTTTAAAAAAAAATCAAAAAAATAAGAAAAAGAAAAGAAAAAAAAAACAATGATTTTACAGTATGGTAATCCAATAAGGAGTTGGATCAAACTTATACCTATCAACAAACAAATCCGTTGTACCAGTTTCTAAATTAAAGACTCCATTGTCGTCCATTCTCATCCAATAATCAATGCTAAAATAAATTGAGTTTTTCTTAATTTCAGGATAATTTTTAACCGATAACGTCATAGTTTGATTTTTACCAAGAACAATAGCCTCATCATCTTCCAAAGACTCTATTTCTTTCCACGTATTTGTCTCAAAATCCATTTTGAAAATTACGAATTTCAGTGTTTGGTACCCAAACACCCCGTCTCCATTATCCTTATATCCGATTAATCTTTGAATCAATAAAATATTCCCTTTGGATACAGCCAAGTAAAATGTAATACAATCGTATGTTCTTGTTCTTAGGGTTTCCAAATTAGAAGGCGAAAAAACAATTCGTTTTTCAAGTTTTGATTTAGTGAAATCGTACCTCACGACAATTTTCCCTTCGTGTAATGCGTATAAATGATCACCCTCCCATACTGCATCATAGTATGAGGCGTCCGTGTCGTCGGATAATTGAGTCCACTCATTTCTGCCGCTACTGCTGCAATAGAAGAGCTTCCTATTATGACCGCATATTATTACGGTCTTAAAATTTTTATGGTAAGATGAACTAGCGGAAAGTACAACTTTTTCAATATGGAGACCATCGTAATCCAAGTGACAATAGCAAGGAACAATTTCAAAGTAGGGAAGTTTAATTTTTTTGTATGAAAAAATATTTATTAACCAAAATTTATACTTTTTGTCTACCACAAATAACCATTCGTGCGATGAACCAACATAATCGCCTCCTTTAAGTAACTTTTTCAAGTTCCTCGTGTAAGCGACTTCAGTATCACCGCGCATTAATTGGAGAGTATACGGCCAAAATACTAATTCTGACTTTGCCGATAGGAGAAGAAACGGTCCTTTGAATTGTTGTCTTTCTGAAGCTTTTTTCCATGAAGTGCAGACCAATTTGAACATTATTACGTCGGGGCCAGAGAGATTCAGACTGATTAACTCAAGTAACTCCTATGGAAGATCGGAGTAAGAACGTCGATTAGATTTAGATATTTTTCAAAAAAAAGTTTTCTCGTAACAGACAAATAAAAAATAATTCATCATGAATTAATTAAGATTCATTGTACGCATGTAAATAAGGGTAAAAGTTTTCGTGTATCCTCAATTTTCTATTTAAAAAAAAATATATTATTTAATCTTGTTTTAGAATGCGTCAAACTATTTTTTAATTTTATTATTAAAATATTTTCCTTTAATAAATAACAAACTTTTTTTTAGACTTTTTCAATTTCTATTCCACCGACATTTCCGTATAAGTTAAACATTAAATTTTATTTAATTATTATTTCAAATTATAAAACTAAAATAAAATAAATTAATAAATACATAATATATATCACAATTTTAGAGATAATCAACCCAATATCAAGAATGATATGTAAAGTTTCATATAAAAATCAATTACCAAAAAACTTTAACATTGGGGAACACAAAATCTGCAAGATTCAATTTTGAAGGATAATACAACCAACAGTGAAGAAAAAAGATGCAAGTTAGGGTTATCAAAGACATTAAAAGCCTTTGCAAAACAAAAGGATAACAAATCACAATGGATTTAAGATATCAAAGAAACAAATAAGCAGAAAAAAAAAATGCAATCTTTGTTTGTGAGTGAGTTCTTTATTAAGGGATTTTTAGTATCACTCACAGAAACATTGTGAGAAAGATGTTGGTCAAACTTACTCAGAATGGATGTTTGATTTTAAGGAACAATACAAACCTTTTTTACTACCATTTTTTAAAACGTTTCATACTATATTAATATTCTATCTTTAAGTTTTTTAGTTTCTAGCTTCTGCCGTTGACAAAGATTTTGCTGCATTTTTCCTGCTATGACACCAAAGAGCATTCTGATCTGCTTTGCTCAGGATGATGTTAAAGCAATCATTTAATGTTTAGATACACAATAGAAGTTCATCAGAACTTCTGCTTACAACTCATTTCACAAGAAAACAAATACAAGGAATGACAGTGAACCGATCATGCCGGCTGATTAATTACACCAAAGTCTGAAAATTTATGTGAAATTCCACCACTATTTCACTCCATTACCAAGATTTCATGGCAATCTTGAGCCCAGAAGATGTTATGATTCTGGGAGGAATTGCATAGATCTTGAACCCCACTAAGTATTACTAGGGTTGGAGTAAGAAAAGAAATTAAATTAAATAGTAATTACATAATTAAAAAATAAGATCCACATTTAATTAAAAACAATAATAACAAGGGTTATTTATCATCAGCTTTTTATTTTTTATTTTTTAAATAACAATGATTTTAGAATATTGTAATCCAAAAAGGAGTTGGATCAAACTTATCCCTATCAACAAACGTATCCACTGTACCTGTTTCTAAATTAAAGACTCCATTGTCACAATCTCTGTAGACATCTCTGTAAAAATAATAATAGCTCATTCTTTTCCCATAAGTATGGCTAAAATAAATGGAATTTTTTTTTATTCCAGGATAATTTTTAACCGACAATGTTATTGTCTGATTTCCACCTACAACAATAGTTTGATCATCTTCTAAAGACTCTATTTCTCTCCACGTACCCGATTCTAAATCCATCTTGAAAACCACGAATTTCAGTGTTTTGTACGAACACTCCCAAAGTTGATAATTTCCATCAACTCCTTCTCGAACTTCTCGAAATATATTAAATTCGTCATCTAAATGAACCCTATCTCCGATAAATCTTTGAATTAATAAAATATTCCCTTTGGATATAGCCAAGTAAAACAAGTAATACTTAATCTCCCTTGTTTTTAGCTTTAGCCTTTGCATTGCCAAATTAGAAGGCCAAAAAACAATTCGTTTTTCAGGTTTTGATTGAGTGAAATCATACCTCACAACAATTTGGTCTTCCTGGAGCGCGTATAAATGATCACCCTCCCATACCGCATCATAGTAGTTGTCGTTGGATAGTTGAGTCCACTTATTTCTGCAATACCAAAGCTTCCTTTTATGACCACATATTATTACGGTCCTAAAATTTTTATCGTAAGAAGGACTAGCCGAAAGTACAACTTTGTCTATACGGAGACTTTGGTAATCCATGGGGAAACAGTCGGGAATAACTTTAAAGTGTGGAAGTTTAATTTTTTCGAATGAAGAAATATTGATTAATCGAAAATTATAGTATTTGTCTACCACCAATAACCATTCGTACGATGAACCAACATAAGTGCCTCCATCAAGTAACTTATATATGTTCTTTTTTTCGATTGTGTAAGCGACTTCAGTACCGCAGCGCATTAATCGGAGACTAGACGGCGAAGATAATGATTCTGGCCACCCCCATTGTAGAAGAAACGGTCCTTTGAATTGTTGTCTTTCTGCAGCTTTTTTCCATGAAGTACAGACCAATTGGAATATTACTACGTCGGAGCAAGAGAGATTCAGACTAATTAACTCAAGTAAATCCAATGGAAGATCGGAGTAAGAACGACGATTAAGTTTAGACATTTTTCAAGAAAAAAAAGGTTTCCTCGTAGGAGACAAATAAAATTTTTTTCATTATGAAGTAATTAAGGTTCATTGTAGGCATGTAAATAAGGGTAAAAATTCTCGTGTATCCTCGATTTCTTATTTTTAAAAAATTTTATTCAATCTTCTTTTAGAATACGTCAAACTATTTTTTAATTTTATTATTAAAATATTTTCCTTTAATAAATAACAAACTTTTGTAGACTTTTTCAATTTCTATTCCTACTATAGTTCCGTTGATTAAAAATTAAATTTTATTTAATTATTATTGAAATTATAAAACTAAAATAAAATAAATTAAAAAATACTTAGTCTGCACTTTTTCATTGGAGTTAAAAAGAAACATCATCAAATGCAAAACTGTTATATGTATATGAATTGAAGGCATTCAAAAGGAACATTCAAGAAAACCGCCAAGAACTCAAGTACCCATTTTTCTTCTTCTCCAGGGGGATTGCAGTAGTTCTAATCTTTATTCCGCCATGGGGGCTGACCACGACGACGAAACACTCCAAGAAGTCCAGCACGAATTCCGGAACACTATATGTGCAATATGAGTGGTTGGAAACCGATTGAGTTCAGTTTCTTTGTCCGCTTCAATCACAGACAGCACCGATATTTCATGGCAATCTTTAGCCAAAAGATGTTTTGAAATGTGAATGACATTATAAGTGCTAAAAAACTGGATTTTGACATCTAAGAAGTACATCTGGATAGTTTACCTTATAAATAATATTTATGCATTTACCACTAAGACAAGTATAAATATTTTACATTAATTTTACATTATATTAAATATAAATATTTTTCTAAAAAATATTATTTAAATGACACAATTTAAACCACTTGTCTTCTTGGTCCATCCCATTCCTTAAACTTTGAACTGAAACTCTTCTTCAACTCTTCTATTTCTTCAACTTTTTTTTATAGTGACATTATTACATTATTAGTATTAACAATAACATTGTATAAAAAAACACTTGATAATTTATATTTTAAGATAAATTCGAATCGAAATAGTTGAAAAAGAGCTTCTGTGCAAGGTCCGAAGAAGGGAATAACAATACCTACGGTTTGAATTTTGTCACGTGGATAATATTTTGAGAATGTTTATATTTTATATTTAAAAATATAAAATTTATGTACTTGACCCAATGAAAATGTGTATTTTTATTATTTGTCTAATTATAATATAAAATATAAAATTTTATTTAAAAAATATATTTATAGTTGCTTCAGTGGGTAAACGAAGTGTGGTCATGCGTGTGGTGTAACTACAAATGATTTTTCATATCTTTAATAATTATGTGAGAAGATAAAATTACCCTTTAATAAATCCTAATAATTTAAAAATACTCATAATTAAAAAGGACGAAAATACTGTTGAGAATTGGATGGAATTTGAGGTTTGGTGGAAAATTATGATAGAAGGACAAATGATATGATTTTTTGTAGTTCAAGTGTCAATAAAAGTCCAAGTGTTAGTAGGATAATTTACTATATCTAAAGTTTCATAGAAAAATCAATCACAAAAAAAAAAAAGAATAATATAGGGTAAACCATCCAAACAACACCTCAATTTTTCACTATTTACTCGTACTTTTTTTTATTCAATATCACACTAAAAAAAAAGCCAATTTTTTTGCCATTCCTTCCAAAAGTTCCGGCCAACTTCATTTGCCATCTATTTTTTTGGGTATTTTTATCTTTTCATTTTAACAAGAATTTTTATTTTTAAAGAATATTTATTTTTATATAAAGGATATTTTCGTTTTTTCATTAAGAATTTTAATTGTTTTGTCTATTCGTCCAAAACATTTTTTAAAGAATATTTGTCCTTAACAATAATATTTTATTTTTTAAAAAATATTTATCTTTATGAAATTCTTGTATGGAGGCTGTTCTTTAACTCAAGTACGGGTAATTAAATTAAATAGCAATTACATAATTAAAAAATAAGTAATAAATTTAATTAAAATCAATAATAACAAAGGTGTACTAAGTTACTCTATTCAAGTACGGACAAAGCCATGGTTTGATTTCCTCCGAGAACAATCCTCAAACCTTCTTGATTCTGGTATAATAAGTTACTCTATTGTTCTTTCCATAACATATTGACATTAATTTTTTTTTTTTCAGTTGAAAAACTTATGTTTTATTGCTTTGTTCAAATTTATTGTCTAATTTGATTCACAATTCTTTTGCACTATGGTAATATAGGAAGCTATTTTTCAACTAAATTTAGTAATCAAGACATTACTTTGCAATTTGCATGCTCCTGTCATGTGATATTTCTTATTTTATTTTAGATTTAATTAAAAATATAAATTAAATATGACTATTCAAATTTATTGGTATTTATTTATAAAAATAATATATTTATGCTTATATATTGTTTATTTATTCAACATTATGAAAATTTTCCTTTATTACACAATGTTTTTTTTATTGTGTTAGCCTAGCCAATTTATTACTCTTACATAAGTAAAATTCAAAACTTTTATTATTATTATATTTATTTGATAATAATATATATATTTAGAAATATTATATATATATATATATATATATATATATATATCTATATATAAATAAATTATTGTTTTTTCTATTAATTTCTTTTTTTTTAAAAATGAGAATGTTCTAAAAGAGAAAGCTAAATAATATATAGTTCTAAATTTATTATAATATGTAATTCATACGACATGTAATAATGAATAACAATTATTTGTATATATTTTTTAAAATAAATAAAATATAAACCTAAATTTATTGTTTTTTATAATAAATAATAAAAATTTTGAATATTAATATTTAATTTATATTTATATTTTAAAATAAAATAAAAGATATTAAAATAATAATTATTATTATTAATTTTATATATTATAAAAAATATAAAAAGAAAGATAATAAAATAAAATAAGGATCATTTTATGTTAAAAAGATTATTTTTGTGCAAATTTAAAAAATAAAAATAAAATAAGGGTCATATATAAATTTTTCTTTGTAAATAAGTTATTTAGTTGATGAACATGATTCATTTATTATTGTTAGTTTTCAGTTCAATTTTCACATTTAAAGATAATGATAGAGTTATGATAATCATAACGTGGAGTTAAGTATTTTATTAAAATTTAATATCAATTGATAATATTATAACGAGGAGTTAAGTATTTTATTAAAAATTAATATTTTTACATATTTAAATCTAATCATTTTTAATATTTTTAATTAAATAAATTATAAAATATTTTAATAAAATTTAATATTTTTACATGTCAGGCTATTCTTATTAAAATTTTTAATTAAATAAATTATAAAGTATTTTAATAAAAATTAATATTTTTTAATGTTTGGGTCGGGTCGGGTCGGGTTATTCTAAACTCAAAGCATTTTACAATCAAGCCGACCCATACATATAAAAATATTAAATTTTATTAAAATATTTATAATTTATTTAATTATGAAAGAAAATTTTTATTTAAAAAAATATACTATCTTTTTTAGTTTATATGTATTGATAGAATAACTCGTGGGATAAAATTTTTTACAATGAAAAATAATTTTTTTTAAGGAACAAAACGAGAAATCTTTTAACCTTTGAGTCCATTCACCACAAAAATCACAAGTACTGTTAATTTATATATTGATATATTTTTAATATATATTTCATATTTTATTAAAAAAATATTTTAATAAATTAATTTGTTTTTATTTATTTTTCATTTTAAATAGTTTTATAAAAAGAGTTATTCTGTCAATGGTTGACATATTATTGTTGGATACATTTGAAAGTAGTAATTGTTATTTAAGCGACAATGTTTTTATTTTCGAGTTTTATAGTGATGGTCTATGTTATTACTTTTATTAATAAATAGTTATTATAAGAAATTACACTTTATTATATCTGCATCCATCAATAGTAACGTAAATTAATATTTACAATATATAATAGAAATTCTCTTATCTTTAATAAAATAGAGAGTGACACTAATAGATGAAAAAAAAAAGAGAAGAAAAAGCAAAAATAGCAAAAATAATTTATAAATCTTATTCTAAAAATTTGAGGAATGTATATTATAGATAATTTTAAGTTATAAAAAAAATAAATAAATGAAATGAACACATTTTCAATCATAGACAGCACCGATATTTCACTCCATTACCAGAATTTTAATATCTTCTGAGAAGCCCAGAAGATATTAAAATTCTGGGAGGAATTGCAGAGATCTTGAGCCTAAGAAAACACATCATTGACATAATCTACGAAATTCTCGCATGGAGGCTGTTCTTCAACACATTTAATTAAAAACAATAATAACAAGAGTTTTATTTATCATCAATTTTTTTTTTCAACAAAAAAAACAATGATTTTACAGTATTATAATCCAATAAGGAGTTGGATCAAACTTATACCTATCAACAAACAAATTCGTTATACCAGTTTCTAAATTAAAGACTCCATTGTCCTCCATTCTCATCCAATAATCAATGCTAAAATAAATGGAGTTTTTCTTGATTTCAAGATAATTTTTAACCGACAACGTCATTGTTTGATTTTTACCAAGAACAATACCTTCATCATCTTCCAGTGCCGCCAAAGGTTCCTCTTTTGTTTTGGCAGCTCTGTCACAATGCTATAGCAACGAGAGCAAATCTGGTACGTAGGCACATTCGAGTTCATAGTACTTGTCTGAGATGTCAAAAGAGTGATGAAAATGATATGCATATCTTCCTTGAATGTGATTTTGCAAGGGTAGTATGGCAACTGATGAATTTTCCTGTGTTGAAATGGGTGGCCAAAGCTTCTTCATGGCTACATCTACTGCATGTGATCAAATTGGAAAGTGATGGTTCACAAGAAACCCTAACTCAGTTTATGATGTGTCTTTAGAACATATGGAAGGCAAGAAATTCTTTTCTTTTTACTGGAAAGCTAGGTAGTGTGCATGCTGTTGTTGATTCCTCCCTATCTTACCTTCACAACATCAAAGATCTCGATTATGGCGGTCCGGGTAGTACTCTTGAAATCAGGGAGCACCCATCAAAGTGGAAACCACATGACCCTAGTTGATTACTGCTTAAAATGGATGCTTCTTTTGGATCAGGTATGGGCGGATATGGTTTTGTTCTAAGGGACCAATATGGACATGTTATGATATCTGGAGCTGGTCTATTAGTCTCGGTGACCTCCGCAGAATATGCTGAAGCCATGGCAATGAGATTAAGTGTGTAGGCGATTCGACAATTTTGGCAACAACACATGGTTGTTGCCATAGATTGCAAAAATTTGGTAAAGCAATTAATAAGGTATTAATTTATCAGCTTTGGGTAATGTAATTGCTGCTCTTCAGTCAGTGTTAAAGCAAATTCCTGTTTTTAGGATTAGTTATAACCATAGAAATAGTAATTATGTAGCTCACGTATTATCAAGCATTGGTAGTTCAATATCCAAAGATGTGGTCTGGATGTTTTCCTCACATCCTGTTGTAATGGATGATTTACATCATAATTGGCAAGTTCATACATGAGATAACTGTGTTTTTGTTTAAAAAAAAAGAATATTAATATTTAATTTATATTTATATTTTAATAAAATATAAAATAAAATAAGAAATATTAAAGAAATCATTTTTTTATTAATTTTATATATTAGGAAAAATATAAAAAGAAATACAACAAAATAAAATAAGGGTCATTTTTATGTTAATTTTTTTTTTAAAAAATATTTTTGTGGCAATTTATATGGAGTGAAATGCAGTGTATATATTTTTTTTTTTTTTAAAAAAAAGTTATTTTGTATGGAAATGATTCATTTAGTACTGATGGTTTTCAATTCAAGTTCCACATTTAAAAATAATGGAAAAGTTAATTAACATATAAGAATTTCATTAATTTCATTAGAATGAATTGACAATATCATACTATAAGGTAAAATTAAGTATTTTATTAAACATTAATATTTTTATATCTTCAAATTTAATTATTCTTAATTTTTTTAATTAAATAAATTACAAATTATTTTAATAAAAATTAATATTTTTAGATGGTTAAATTTAATTATTTTTTAAATTAAATAAATTACAAAGTATTTTAATTAAAATTAATAGTTTTTCATGTTTGGGTCGGATCGATCATTCTAAACTCAAAATATTTTGCAGCCAACCCGACCCGTACATGTAAAAATATTAAATTTTATTAAAATATTTGTAATTTATTTAATAAAAAATTATTTAAGAATAACGAATTAAAATATTAATTTTTATTAAAATATTTTTAATTTATTTAATTAAGAAAGAATATTTTTATTTAAAAAAATATTCTAGTTTATATTTATTGATAGAATAACTCTTGCGCGATAAAACTGTTTACAATAAAAAATAATTTTTTTTAAGGAACAAAACGACAAATTTTTTAGTCTTTAAGTCCATCCCCCACGAAAATCACAAACTACTATTAATTTATATTGATATTTTTTTAATATATATTTCATATTTTCTATTAAAATAAATTTAATAAATTAATTTTTCTTATTTATTTTTCATAGTAAAAAGTTTTATAGAAAGGGTTATTCTATCCATGGATGACATATTATTGTTAGATACATTTGAAAGTAGTAATTCTGTTTAAGCGAGAATTTTTGTGTTTTCGAGTTTTATAGTGATGGTCTATGTTATTGGTATATTAATAGTTACTATTTTTATTAATAGTTATTAATAGAAATTACACTTTACTATATCTGCATCCAGCAATAGTAATGTGAATTAATATTTACTATATACGGAAGAAATTCTCTTTATCTTTAATAAAATAGAGAGTCACACCAATGGAAGAAAAAAGAAGAGAAGAAATACCAAAAATAGCAAAACAATCTATGAATCTTATTCTAAAATTTTTAGTGATGTATGTTTATAGATAATTTTAGGTTATGAAAAAAAAACATGAAGACATAAAAACATTTACATAATATCCTAAAAATCTGATTATCGACTAAAAGAAAATCTTCTAATATTATTTATCATTAATATAAAATATTATATTTTAACATCTCTTCAAGTTGAACATTTCTAACATTTCTTTATGCAAAATATCATGTAATTCTTTATGCAAAATTTCTTTATGCTTTGAAATTTTTAACTTGTCTAACATTTCTTTATGCAAAATATCATGTAATCCTTTGATAAAAAATGTCTACAACTTAGAAAATTGCTTAGGTGCATAGAGTAAATAAATGACATTAACTCTTTTTGCAGTTTATCCCTAAACTTTCTTGATTCTGGTGTAATAAGTTACTCTATTGTTGTTTCCTTGAGATATTCACATTAACTTTTTTTACAGTTCAAATTTGTTTCTCTAATTCCATTCACTGTTCTATTGTGCGATGGTAATATAGCAACTTATCTTCCATGTATTTTTCAACCAAATTTTTAATAACTAAGACATCACCATGTGATTTGCATGCTCCTGCCCTCTATAAGTTGCATCATGTTTTGTAGGTTTTTTAACAAATCCCAGATAGGGCTATTATTTATTCAACAAACTGCAATACAAGATACAAGGGCTTCCAAACGGATTCATATTATTGATTATAAGATCTAAAATATGTATAAGCACAATACTTTGCGTCGATACCGTGTAGAAATTTTCTTATCTTTAGCAAACGATAGTGACACCAATAGAAAAATACATAAGAGAAGAAAGAAGAGTCATTTACCAAAATAATGCTATTTTTAAAAAAATTACAATTTATTTTTTTTTTCTAATATAAAAATGACATTTATTTTCTTGTCTTTCTTTTTCTATTTTTCCTAATATATAAAATTAATAAAAAAAATTATGATTCTTTTAATATTTCTTATTTTATTTTAGATTTAGTTAAAATATAAATATAAAATAAATATTAATATTCAAATTTATTACTATTTATTTATAAAAAATAATAAATTTAGGTTTCTATATTATTTATTTATTTAAAATATTAAATTTAGACTTATATATTATTTATTTATTTTAAAAACATGTGAATAATTTTCCTTCACTCCATGTTGTAAATATGCATTAGGTATTATAATAAATTAGGTAAATTATCTTAGTTGCACTTTTTAGATATCAAAATCAAACTTTTGCACTTTTGCACCTCAAAATTTTTTTGTAGTGTCATTGAAGTTTCAAAACGTCCACTACATGCACCTAGATCTGCCGAGTGGAACCGAGCATTGAATATTTTGAGTTTGTTTGATTATTATTCGACATGTTTGAGTTCACTCGTTTGGTATTTTGAAGAGAAAAAATTATTTGAATTTGTTCGAATATTTTTTTTATTGTTGGAGTTCGAGTTCGAGTTCGCTCGATTAAGTTTTAAAATATTTTAAATTTAAATTTGAATTTAAATATTAATTTTTTTTTAAATTTCAAATTTATAAAATTAAAAAAATAGAATTTAACTATTTAATAATAATAATAATTAAAGATTCTTTTAAATGATAAATCTAAATATAATAATTAAAATGATTAAATTTCAAACTAAGATAAAACAATTTATTCAAAAGATAGATCATCATCCTCTGTCAGCAAAAAGAAATTGTTAAATATATAAAGAATATATTTAAATATATTAATTATTATTTTTATATATACAAATTAAAAGAGAAGAAAAAAATAATGAACAAACCTGTTTCTTATCTTTCTTAAGTCCATGAAGATTACGCACCTAATCAGATGCACATAAAATCATTTCAAGTGTATCAATAGACATTGAAGCACGACGATTATCAATCACTCTACCTCCTTTATGGTAAAAACAAATATAATCTAATTATCCCAATAAAATAAAATAAATATAGTAAAAAAATAATATACTTATCTTTAAACTTATTTTTTCAATTGAGTCTGGACTTTGAGAAGGTAAAAGAAGGAGAACGCTCAACTTTTTTAGGTTTGTATAGGAAGAAAGTTGATTGAACTGGAACTCAAGAGTCTTTTTATGGTTATGAGAGAAACAAATTGCTTTTAATATTTTGAAGAATGTTGGGAAGTTGAATCATCCTTAAAAATTAAAAATTTAAAAAGTCTCTAATTTAAATATTAAATATTATTTTAATAATATATATAAATATTTATAATTTGTTCGCGAACGCTCGGTATGTTCGTTAACAATATTTGAATAAGCTTGAAATTTAATGTAGTGTAAAATTTTGTTCGTGTTTGTTTGTTTAATAAATGAACGAACTCGAACCGAGTATAAACGAGCTCAAACGATCTTTGTTCGCGAACAGCTCGACTCGTTAACAACTCTACATGCACGTCTGTTAAGTTAAACCGTTAAGTCTTTAATTTAGCCGCTTACTCAACTTTTTTTACTATTTGACACTGTGCTAGTCATAGGTATTTTTATCCAATTTTTTTAAATTTTTTTTTCTCTCTTTCTTCTTCCTCTTTTTTCTCTCTTCCTTCTTTCTCTCTCCATTCATTTTTTTTTTCTTTCTTCCTCCTTTATCTCTCTCTTTTTCTTCTTCCTTTTTCTCTCTTCCTTCTTTCTCTCTCCTTCTTCCTTCTCATTTCTCTTCCTAACCACCATTTTTGCTTTAATTATTCATTGTCCACTTCTCATAATAATTCGATATTCGATTTTTTGGGTCAGAGTTATATATATTATAATTAGTGCAATTTTTTTTAATGTTAAAATGAAGTTTTCTGTGTTGTTTTTCTTGAATTGTTGTTTTTCTTGAATGAGGGTTTCTAGAGAGAAGAAGTCTAGCAATACATCATTGAGTGAAATGGAAGGGCAAAAAGGTATGATGACAAATGGAGGAGTATTCAAATATTTAGGGAAGAGAAAAGAACTATAAGAATGGACACTAATTGTATTTGCTTCAAGATTTTTCTTTTCAACTTCTACTTACAATGAAATACAATGCCACTATTTATATGGACATATTAGACCCTTCAAATTACACCAATTATAATAATATTAAAATAATAATATATTTAAAACAAATGATTCAATGAACTATGCAGGATTCAATGAATAGACTTTTCGACTTTCTAGGAGACTCTAAATATTCTGATTTTTTATTCATCAGAAACTAGACATTCAGGGCTTCAAAACCATAGTTCATACATTGAATTTGGTTATCATTTGACCTTTCAAATTCTATGTGAAACAATGCACCAGAAGTTGAAAAAGTTTCATGTATGTAGGTCGGTTTGACTTTTAACACTCCCCCTCAAACCGAGCTTTCATTCCAAGCTTGTCTTTGAGTATGTGAAACACGTCTGCTTTCAAAGGCTTCGTGAAGATATCTATATCTGCTAACTGGTCTTCAGTGCGACAATAAACTAACTCCACTGTCTTATTCTTCACTTGCTCACGGATAAAATGATACTTTGTATCAATATGCTTGCTCCGGCTATGCGACACAGGATTCTTTGAGAGTGATATGGCAGATTTATTATCAACATAGATTGTGATCGGATCTTCATGCGCAAAAGATAATTCCTTCAGAATATTCTTCAACCAAATTGCTTGACAAGTACACGCTGCAGCTGCTATGTATTCTGCCTCACAAGTTGAGAGAGCAACAGTTTGTTGTTTCTTTGATGACCACGAAAATGCTGCCGAGCCAAGATGAAATAGATAACCAGATGTACTTTTCCGATCATCCAAGTCTCCCCCATAATCACTGTCCGAATAACCAACCAATCTTGATTTCTTAGAGTGTGTATAGAAGAGACCATGATCTACAGTACCTTTGATGTATCTCAAAATTCTTTTGGTAGCACTCCAATGATCTTGCTTTGGATTCTCCATGAATCTGCTAACCAGTCCAACTGCATACATAATATCTGGTCGAGAGATAGTCAGGTACCTCATACTTCCAACGATGCTTTTGAACAACGTTGGATCTATCGGTTCACTTGTGGAGTAAACACTTAACTTGATGCCTGGTTCAGCTGGTGTGGCTATCGGCTTACAATCTTGCATTCTGATTTTTTTAAGATTTCCTCCGCATATTTCTTTTGAGACACAAATATGCCGTCCTCCATTTGTTTCACTTCAACTCCAAGAAAGTATGACATTTCACCAATGTCTGTCATTTCAAATTCTTTAGTCATAGCTTTCTTAAAGTCATTGAACATACCTAGATTATTTCCTGTGAAAATCATATCATCCACATATAAGCACACGATCATGATGTCACCAACTTCATTTTTCTTTGTGTATAGCGCATGCTCTTATGGGCTTTTCACGAATCCATTCTTCTGAAAATACTCATCAATCCTGGTATTCCATGCTCATGGAGCTTGCTTCAATCCGTACAAAGATTTCTTCAGACGATAGACTTTGTCTTCATGTCCTTTCTTCATATTTCCAGGCGGTTGCTCGATATAAATCTCTTCTTCCAGATAGCCATTCAGAAATACTGACTTCACATCTATCTGATAAATCTTCCATTGATTTTGTGCTGCGAGAGCAGTGAGAAGCCTTACGGTATCAATCCTTGCGACAGGAGCGAACACTTCATCGTAATCAACTCCATATTTTTGCTTGTAGCCTTTGGCAACGAGCCTCGCTTTATATTTCTCCACCTTTCCTTCTTTGTTGGTCTTTGTCTTGTAGACCCATTTCACTCCAATAGGACTATGTCCTTTTGGTAAAGTTGTTAGTTCCCATGTGTCATTTCTTCTGATTGCTGCAATTTCTTCATCCATCGCCTTCTTCCATTTCATATCTTCATTTGCTTCTTCATATGTGACTGGATCACATTCAGCCATCAAACAGAATAAGGAGTAGTCAAGAGTTGTCTCAATCGGCTCAGTATCTTCATAAATCTCACGAAGGCTGCGTGTTTTCGTGGGAGCATCACTTGACGTGCTGCTACTTGGTGATGCAGATGTTAAAGGAGTTGTTATACCAGGACTCTGCGGAGGATTCTTGTAATACCCGCATTCTATTTTATTTTATTTTATTTTATTTTATTTTATTTTTGGGGCTTTAATTATTTATTTAGTAGTGTAAGGACTTGATGGTAAATAGTATATAGTTGGATATGAGAGTAATTATAAATATAAGCGTAAGTATGATTATTAGGATTTACTAGGGTTTTCTTTTATCTCAGAACGTGATAGCCGCCAGAGACAAGGATTTTCTCAATACCGTGAAGTTGTTCAAGAGGTAAGTAATTTTTAGTGGTTTTGATTATTAGAATGGTAAGATTAAGTAATCCACTATAAATTTAGTTTTAATGGTTGTACTATGGATTTCTGATAGAGTCCGGAGGAAATTTAAGAGCGGAATACTTGAGTTAATCAAAGTATCAGAAAGTACGCTTAGAGCTCAATCGAGGTAGGTGGACTATCCCCTATGTTGTTTTTATTTATAGCATGAATGATTTTTCTAAGTATTGAAATTGAAGATTCCATTACTTTTGTCCATAGTTTGAATATTTTCTTTGAATGTGAAGATTTTGATATGTTTCTTTAATTACTATTTTTCTTCATAGAGTTTTGAAAGTTTAATATCTGAGATTAATCGTTGAATTATAAAAGTCTTAAGTATACATGTTTTCCTTATTTACTCTTTTTATTATACATATTTGTATATATATTTGATACTCCGAGAATTCAGAACATTATATTTCTTTATTCTTTTTATTTATTTATATATATATATATTTGACACTGCGAGAATTCAGAGAATCATATTTGGTTACTTTTTCAATATATATCTGATACTCAGAAAACTGTCGTGTTTATTCCTTTTGATATAAAATCTTGATTAAGTATTATATATGTATTTAAATCAAGTTTGAGTTTTCCGATTATCATTTTAAAATAATGAATATTTTTCTCATTTCAATATTTGTTAAATATTTTAGAATGTTGAGTATTTTTACATGAAAGTTTTATAAAAGTAGATTATATGGAATGTTTTTATATTTGATTTTATTGGGGATTAACTTGATGGATAACAATGGGGGGAACATGTTCCACCATTTAAAGATCTCCATTGGCATGGACAAAAAGCCACAAAGATAAAGATAAAGTAAAGGCCCTTTCCTAACGGGATTAATGTTAGGAACTGATATCAGTCAAAGACCCATTCGCGAAACATTCATATTATTCCCCCAATAGTCAAAGAAAAGAAAAGAAAAATGAAAGATATTTGAATGAGTTTGTTACGTGTTTTGCTCAATATTTTTATTTAACATTTATTTTATGTTTTGTCTTTTTGTACTTTAAATATAAAAGTACGGTACTATTATTATTATTATTTTTAAACATATATTATATATATATATTGTTTTTCTTTTAATTGAAAAGATTGTTTTAAATGAGGTGAGATGTTCTGCCTACTGGGTATTTTTATACTCACCCCCTATGTTTTCCCACTTTACAGATAACAGAGAAGATTCTGATTTTGGGGATGATTACTGGACGGATGATTTTGAATAGGAGTTAAATGTGGTTTATTCTTGTTTTTGGAAACTTATTGTTTGATTTGAAGTTTTATTATTGATGAAAGTTGGTATTTGTGGATAATGTTTTATAATTATTTAAGTCAATATTTGGATTGTTTTTGTTGATTAATTGAAAGTAAGTGGCTTTACATTCTTTGGAGAAATCTTGGGAGTGTAACCGTGTCATTTTCTTGAATTTGGGAACCTAGTTCACGAACTAGGCCCGGATTCGGGGCGTGACATTTAGTGGTATCAGAGCAGGTAACCAGCCCGGACTATGGGAACTAAGTGCTACACTCGAGGGTGGGAGCCACCTCTAGAATCCCGGACGTCCACTGGTTGATCTTGGGCCGAGGCCTATTATGTTCGAGTGGGCCCTAGCGAAGACGCTAGGCCTTAAGGGGGGGTGAATGTGATACCCCGTCCCACATCGAAAAGTCAAGTAAGTAAGCACTGGTATATAAGAATGGGCCTAGGTACTCATAGTCAACTCGGGGTATCCCTTTTGGTATAGCGAGGATAATACCAAGTAGTTGATTATGGGTATTGTCAGGCCCATAGTTGCGGCACGGGCCCAAGGGTCTGGGTCGTGACAATTGCATTCAGAGCAGTAGGTTATGATTCACAAATTAAGAATTGATTTGCCTTTTAGGATTAGGAAAGTACGGATTGCATTCACAATTAAGAATTTATTTGGCCTTTTAGGATTGGGAAAGTACGGATTGAAGTGGACTTAGAAATTTAAGGAAGTGATTTTTGTTTGTATTTATGTTTTTGCTTTTATTCATTTATTTATTCTATTTTATTGATTATTTTATTTTATTTATTATTTTTTTAATTATTATTTTAAATGTTTATATTCATTTTCCTTGGGAAATTTTTACTACCAAAAGATGAATCGTGGCGAGCAAGAGAATGATGAAATGAACGTTCCTCTGGCTAATTGGCCTAGAAGGGCACGTAGGCAAAGAGATGAAGCTGCAAACGACGATCGTAACGTTAGGAGAGATCCTCCACCTCCACCTCCTCCAACTCCTGCTTTCACTATGCCTCCAGAAATGATGGCATTACTCAATACGATGACGCAACTGATGCAAGGTCAGCAGCAACTTCAACAATCTCAAGAGCGACACTCACAAAGTGCAGCTACTAGTACTAGAGCACATTATGAGCATCTGAAGAAGGCCAACGTACCAACTTTTGATGGTGGAGCAGACCCTGAGAAAGCTGAGAAGTGGTTGAGAGAGCTGGAACGCAATTTCGAAGTTTTGGAGGTACCCATAGAAGTAAGAGGTAAAGTTGTCGTACCGTTTTTAGTCGGAGATGCACAAAGATGGTGGGAAGGAGCTTCACCAGCATATGTATCTGCAAATCAGCCTGTAGATTGGGAGGTATTTAAAAAGGCTTTTCTGGATCATTATTTTCCGGACAATTCTTTAATCTGAAGCAGACTGAGTCCATGTCTGTGGTTGAATATGCCAATAAGTTTAACTCTTTGGGGCAGTATGTGCCTGAGTTGATGGGGAACAGTAGATTGAGACTGCTTCGTTTTGAAGATGGTCTTTTGAGACGTATTCAGGCTAGACTGTCGTCCGTACCTTCACGAGATTACGAAGATTCTTACATGAGGGCTATTCGAATAGAGTCTGATATCCGAGTGGGTGATGCGGAAAGAGGAAAAAAGAGGTTCAGACCCACTAACAATCAGCAAGGGCGGAATGTTAGGCCAAACACTGGAAGTTCTCAAGTACAAAGGAGGCCACTACCCAGTACAAAGCAGAGTCGGGGTGAAACTTCCTTTCAAAAGAAGCCTTGTGAAACTTGTGGTAAATTACATCTTGGTGAATGCAGATTCAAGACGGGTGCGTGTTTTAATTGTGGAGAGATAGGACACAAAATTGCAGATTGTCCTAAGCCTAAGCCATCGAGGCCTAATTCCACTGACAAGCCAGCACTGCAACAGCCTTCGCAGCCACAACAAAAGAAGTCTAATGCAAGGGTGTTTACTATGACCCGACAGGAAGCAAATGAGTCCAATGAGTGGTTGCAGGTACACTATCTATCAATGTACTCCCAGCTTATGCCTTATTTGATTGTGGTGCTACTCACTCCTTTATGTCTCACAAATTTGCTAAGACCCTTGGTTTAGTGCCTGAATATTTTGTTGATACTTATCATATTGCTACCGCCGGAGGAAAATTCTCAATTCTAACCATATTATTCAGGATTGTCAAGTTGACATTGGGACACATAAACTTCTTGCTAGTTTTATTTTGATTGACATATTGGATTTTGATATAATCTTGGGTATGGATTGGTTATCACGAAATCATGCCACAATAAATTGTAGAGAGAAGAGTGTGGATTTTAGAATACCTGGAAAGGATGAATTCAAATTTCAAGGTACATACCAGTGCAGTAAAAAGAAGATCACACCAATTATTTCAGTGATAAAGGCCTCTAAATACTACAAAAAGGATGTACGGGATACTTGGCATACGTGGTGGATTCAAAGAAGAATATCCCAAACATGGAAGATGTACCAATTGTTTGTGAGTTTCCTGATGTGTTTCCAGAGAAATTACCAGGTTACCTCCTAAACGTGAAGTTGATTTTGAGATTAATCTCATTCCTGGAGCAGAACCTATCTCTAAGACTCCTTATAGAATGGCACCAGCTGAACTTAAGGAATTGAAAGGACAACTTCAAGAACTACTGGATATGAAGTTCATTCGGCCTAGTGTTTCACCATGGGGAGCACCAGTTTTTCGTGAAGAAGAAGGATGGGAGCATGCGGTTATGTATCGATTATAGAGAGTTGAACAAGGTCACAGTGAAGAATAAGTATCCATTGCCTCGAATAGATGATCTCTTTGATCAACTGAAGAATGCCAAGATATTTTCGAAGATTGATCTTCGATCTGGATATCATCAATTGAAGATGAAGGAGGAAGATATTCCTAAAAGTGCATTTAGAACTCGATATGGACATTACGAGTTTCTCGTGATACCGTTTGGATTAACAAATGCTCTAGCTGTTTTTATGGATTTAATGAATAGAGTATTCAGAGAACAGTTGGATATCTGTGTGGTGGTATTCATTGATGATATTTTGATCTACTCATCATCGAAGGAACAACATTCAGAGCACTTAAGGATGGTACTACAAACGCTTCGAGAAAATAAGTTGTATGCTAAGTTTTCAAAATGTGAATTTTGGATCCCAAGTGTGACTTTCTTGGGGCATGTGATATCTGGAGAAGGTGTATCCGTGGATCCGAAAAAGATAGAAGCAATTGTGGATTGGCCTCAACCATCCAATGTTACTGAGATTCGCAGTTTTCTTGGTCTTGCAGGATACTATCGGAAGTTTATTGAAGGCTTCTCTTCAATCGCTATGCCTCTGACTCGTTTGACTCAAAAGAGAACGAAGTTTGAGTGGAGTCCATCATGTGAGGAGAGTTTTCAACAAAGAAACAAAAATTAGTATCAGCACCTGTGTTAGCACTTCCAACTGAATCTGGAGGGTTTCAAATTTATAGCGATGCTTCGAAACATGGTCTAGGATGCGTATTAATGCAGAATGGTAGGGTAATTGCATATGCTTCTCGACAGTTGAAACCGTATGAGCAAAATTATCCTACTCATGATTTGGAATTAGCAGCAGTGGTGTTTTCTCTGAAGATTTGGAGACATTATTTGTATGGAGAACAGTGTGAGGTGTTTACTGATCATAAAAGCTTAAAGTATCTTTTCACACAAAAGGAATTAAACATGAGGCAACGAAGATGGTTGGAGTTACTGAAAGACTACGACTTAAAAATTAGTTATCATCCTGGAAAGGCCAACAAGGTAGCAGATGCTTTAAGTAGAAAATCATCAGGGATGCTAGCTATGTGGACTCAACAAGAACAGTTGATTTCGGAATTTGAGAAGTTGGAGATTAAAATTGGTGAACGTGTGGATGGAACGCTTTCTGTGCTTCTAGCTCAGCCAACATTAATTGAAAGGATTAAGACAGCCCAAGAAGGTGATGAAGGTGCAATCCAAATAAACAATCAAGTACACGAGGGTTCAGATTTTCAAAGGCACTCAGATGGTAGTTTATGGTTTCGAGGCAGATTATGGGTACCAAATAATATACAGTTGAGGCAAGAAGTATTGAAGGAGGCGCATAACACCAAATTTTCGATACACCCAGGAGGAACAAAAATGTACAGGGACTTGAAGACAAACTTTTGGTGGAAGGGAATGAAGAAGGACATTGCAGAGTTTGTATCTCGTTGTTTGGTTTGTCAAAAGGTGAAAGCTGAACATCAACGACCCGGAGGCCTATTGCAACCATTAGAGATACCAGAATGGAAATGGGAACACGTGACTATGGATTTTGTGGTTGGATTGCCTAAATCCAGAACTGGTAAAGATACAATATGGGTGATAGTGGATAGACTAACGAAGTCAGCTCATTTTCTTCCAATGAAGGCCACTATGTCCATGGAAGAATTGGTACGCTTATACATTGATAACATAGTTCGATTACATGGTGTACCAATATCAATTGTCTCAGATCGTGATTCTCGATTTGTCTCTCATTTTGGAAAAGTCTAAATGAATCCTTTGGTACCAAATTATCCCTAAGTACTGCTTTTCATCCTCAAACTGATGGTCAGTCAGAGAGAGTAATTCAAATTTTGGAAGACATGCTTCGAGCTTGTGTCATTGATTTTAAAGGTAATTGGGTGGATTACCTAACCTTAGTGGAGTTTTCATACAACAACAGTTATCAGTCTAGCATTGGTATGGCTCCGTTTGAAGCTTTGTATGGGAGAAGATGTCGTTCCCCCACTTATTGGGATGAAGTTGGGGAAAAGAGCATAACCGGTCCGGAATTAGTGCAAATAGCTAAAGAGAAGGTGACATTGATAAGACAACATTTGAAGACAGCTCAGGATCGACAAAGAAGTTGGGCAAATACAAAAAGGAGACCATTGGAATTTCAGAAAGGAGAAAAGGTATATTTAAGGGTCTCACCGACAAAAGGTGTTATGAGATTTGGCGTGAGTGGAAAGTTAAGTCCAAGGTTTGTTGGACCTTTTGAAATATTAGAGAGAGTTGGACAACTAGCATATCAACTGGCTTTACCGCCTGCTTTATCCAGAGTACACAATGTCTTCCACGTGTCACAATTGAGGCGTTATGTTCCAGATGAGAGTCATGTGTTAGAAGTGGAACCTTTACATGTTCAAGAGAATTTAAATTATGAAGAAGTTCCAATAAAAATTGTTGATCGTAAAGAACAAGTATTGAGAAGAAGAACTATACCGTATGTCAAAGTGCAATGGACCAATCACACCCCAAGGGAAGCTACATGGGAATTGGAGGAAGATATGCGCACCAAATATCCATATTTGTTTGACGAACAAGGTACATTAGTTTCGAGGCCGAAACTTTTTCTATGGGGGGTAGAATGTAATACCCGCATTCTATTTTATTTTATTTTATTTTTGGGGCTTTAATTATTTATTTAGTAGTGTAAGGACTTGATGGTAAATAGTATATAGTTGGATATGAGAGTAATTATAAATATAAGCGTAAGTATGATTATTAGGATTTACTAGGGCTTTCTTTTATCTCAGAACGTGATAGCCGCCAGAGACAAGAGTTTTCTCAATACCGTGAAGTTGTTCAAAGAGGTAAGTAATTTTTAGTGGTTTTGATTATTAGAATGGTAAGATTAAGTAATCCACTATAAATTTAGTTTTAATGGTTGTACTATGGATTTCTGATAGAGTCCGGAGGAAATTTAAGAGCGGAATACTTGAGTTAATCAAAGTATCAGAAAGTACGCTTAGAGCTCAATCGAGGTAGGTGGACTATCCCCTCTGTTGTTTTTATTTATAGCATGAATGATTTTTCTAAGTATTGAAATTGAAGATTCCATTACTTTTGTCCATAGTTTGAATATTTTCTTTGAATGTGAAGATTTTGATATGTTAAGATTTTGATATGTTTCTTTAATTGCTATTTTTCTTCATAGAGTTTTGAAAGTTTAAGATCTGAGATTAATCGTTGAATTATAAAAGTCTTAAGTATACATGTTTTCCTTATTTACTCTTTTTATTATACATATTTGTATATATATTTGATACTCCGAGAATTCAGAACATTATATTTCTTTATTCTTTTTATTTATTTATATATATATATATTTGACACTGCGAGAATTCAGAGAATCATATTTGGTTACTTTTTCAATATATATCTGATACTCAGAAAACTGTCGTGTTTATTCCTTTTGATATAAAATCTTGATTAAGTATTATATATGTATTTAAATCAAGTTTGAGTTTTCCGATTATCATTTTAAAATAATGAATATTTTTCTCATTTCAATATTTGTTAATATTTTAGAATGTTGAGTATTTTTACATGAAAGTTTTATAAAAGTAGATTATATGGAATGTTTTTATATTTGATTTTATTGGGGATTAACTTGATGGATAGCAATGGGGGGAACATGTTCCACCATTTAAAGATCTCCATTGGCATGGACAAAAAGCCACAAAGATAAAGATAAAGTAAAGGCCCTTTCCTAACGGGATTAAAGTTAGGAACTGATATCAGTCAAAGACCCATTCGCGAAACATTCATATTATTCCCCCAATAGTCAAAGAAAAGAAAAGAAAAATGAAAGATATTTGAATGAGTTTGTTACGTGTTTTGCTCAAATTTTTATTTAACATTTTTTTATGTTTTGTCTTTTTGTACTTTAAATATAAAAGTACGGTACTATTATTATTATTTTAAACATATATTATATATATTGTTTTTCTTTTAATTGAAAAGATTGTTTTAAATGAGGTGAGATGTTCTGCCTACTGGGTATTTTTATACTCACCCCCTATGTTTTCCCACTTTACAGATAACAGAGAAGATTCTGATTTTGGAGATGATTACTGGACGGATGATTTTGAATAGGAGTTAAATGTGGTTTATTCTTGTTTTTGGAAACTTATTGTTTGATTTGAAGTTTTATTATTGATGAAAGTTGGTATTTGTGGATAATGTTTTATAATTATTTAAGTCAATATTTGGACTGTTTTTGTTGATTAATTGAAAGTAAGTGGCTTTACATTCTTTGGAGAAATCTTGGGAGTGTAACCGTGTCATTTTCTTGAATTTGGGAACCTAGTTCACGAACTAGGCCCGGATTCGGGGCGTGACAATTCTGTCCATCACCTTCTTCATTTTGAATGCCAAAATCATCATCTTCCTCATCATGGAAGAATAATCCTTCAGCATTCTTTTCTTCTTCGCTCCATCTCCAAAAATCAGCTTCATCAAATTCAACATCTCTTGAGATGATGACCTTCTTGGTAAGTGGATTGTACAACCTATAAGCTTTGCTCCTTTCATCATAGCCGATGAAAATGCACTTTTCTCCTCTATCATCGAGCTTCTTTCTCAGCTGTTCAGGTACATGGGCATATGCAATACACCCAAAGATCTTGAGATGTCCAATTCTAGGCTTTTGACCACTCCAGGCTTCATTTGGTGTCATGTACCGGACACTCTTTGTTGGACAACGATTTAACAAGTAAACTGCACATCGAACAGCTTCAGCCCATAAATTTCTTGGTAAATGCTTACCTTTCACCATGCTCCTTGTCATGTCGAGAATAGTGCGATTCTTTCTTTCCGCAACTCCATTTTGTTGAGGTGTGTATCTCACCGTCAACTAATGAATAATCCCATGCTCTTTAACAAAATCTTCAAATAAGTTTGCAGTGTACTCGCCTCCTCTATCTGATCTGAGTATCTTCGCATAGTATCCACTTTGTTTTTCCACCATCGCTTTAAACTCTTTGAATTTATCGAGAGTTTCTGATTTTTCTTTAAGTATATATACCCAACTTTTTCTACTGAAATCATCAATAAAAGTTAGGTAATACCTATTTCCTCCCAGCGATGGTATATCAAATGGACCAGCTAAATCTGAGTGTACGATCTCGAGCGGTCTTCTGGCTCTTCTAGACTTTCCAACTTCAAAACTTTGTCTGTGTTGTTTCCCTTTGATACAAGCTTCACACAGATGATTTGGTGGATTTATTTTTGGCAATCCATTCACCATTTTTTTTTTCCAACAACCTCAGTCCAGAAAATCTGAGATGCCCATACCTCAAGTGCCAAAGCCATGAGTCATCTTTTATAGATACCTTCATGCACTTCACTTCTCCAGATTCGATGTCGATGGTAAAGAGACGATTTCGTGTCATGTCAACCTTGGAAACCATCTCTCCATATTTGTTTATCAAGGTTAATGAACAATCCTTTATGACCACCTCATATCCCAATTCACTAAGTTGGCCAAGACTGATGATATTGCTTTTCAAAGCCAGTACATAATACACATCTGTTATATACTTCTTTTCTCCGTTCTTCTGAGTAATTATAACTTTGCCTTTTCCTTTGACATTAGCATGTGAATCATCTCCAAAAGTTACACGTCCGTTGACAGATTCATCTAAATCAACGAACAATTCCTTTCGCCCACACATGTGATTACTTGCACAGTTATCAAGGTACCAAATATTTCTTCTGGATCCTTGATCTCCTTTGTATGTGAGGAATATGCAAGATTCCCCATTTCCATCTTCAACAGATGCTACGTGACTTCTTTCTTCTTGTTTAGGAGACGATTTACACTCATAGCTATAGTGACCATATTTGTCACAATTATAGCACTGCACTTGAGATTTAAATCTCTATTGAAATCCACCTCTGCCTCGAGGTCCTCGTCCACGATTTGCTCCAGGAGAATCTTCATTTGATTGTCCTCTACCATATGATTGATAACCACGTCCACGTTGTCTGCGATCACCTATGTTGCCACCTCTATATCCTCCACGATATCTTCCACGATTGTTTGAGCTTTGTCCTGAGTTGTTGCTCGTTCCGCCTTGAGTTAAGGATAACTTGCTTTGCAAAGCTTTATCCAAACTTTCAGAATCATCATATTGCTTCATCTTTTGCTCATGGGCTTGGAGAGAACCCACAAGTTCATCAAAGGAGATTTCTGCTAAATCCTTTCATTCTTCAATAGCTGCAACCACGTAATTAAATTTGTGTGTTAGTGACCGCAAAATTTTTTCCATCACTCGAACATCATCGAGCGGTTCCTTGTTTCTCTTCATCTCGTTTGTCACTGATTTTACTCGAGTGACATACTCGTCAACCGATTCAGACATTTTCATTTTTAAGGTCTCAAATTCAGCTCTAAGGATTTGCAAACCCTTCTAGCTTTCTCTGCTCCTTGAAGAGATTTTTGCAGAATCTCCCATGCCTCTTTTGATGTTGTAGCATCAGCAATTTTTTCAAAGACTTTGATGAATTGCATTCAGCGCCTTACTATCTTTTACTCGATTTTTCCGCAGTACTTCTTTATCTTCATTAGATAAAGCCGCCTCAGCTGCTGCATCTGCTGAAAAATCATAACCGAGTTCAATCATATCCCAACAACTGATTGCTTTGAGTAAGACTTTCATCTGGGTGCTCCAACTCCCATAATTTGACTTTGTCAATTTAGGGACTTGTAACTGGTACATATTCGACATCAAGACGTGAACACGAACCTTGCTCTGATGCCACTTTGATGACAAATGGAGGAGTATTCAAATATTTAGGGAAGAGAAAAGAACTATAAGAATGGACACTAATTGTATTTGCTTCAAGATGTTTTCTTTTCAACTTCTACTTAAAATGAAATACAATGCCACTATTTATAGGGACATATTAGACCCTTCAAATTACAATAATTATAATAATATTAAAATAATAAATATATTTAAAACAAACGATTCAATGAACTATGCAGGATTCAATGAATAGACTTTTCGACTTTCTAGGAGACTCTAAATATTCTGATTTTTTTATTCATCAGAAACTAGACATTCAGAGCTTCAAAACCATAGTTCATACATTGAATTTGGTTATCATTTGACCTTTCAAATTCTATGTGAAACAATGCACCAGAAGCTGAAAAAGTTTCATGTATGTAGGTCGGTTTGACTTTTAACAAGGTAATGGTAGTGCGAGTCAAAAAGTTGAAGGTGAGACATTTTTCAGAAATGCTTAGTTCAAGTTCACAACATATTAGATCAAAATAGAACATTAATCAATGAGATTAATCAGAATCACCAGTCAAAAATCCCAGATAATTTGATCAAAAATGTGAGTTTGATAAGACAGCTTAACAATAATCTCAAAAGGGTTGTTGATCTTTAGGCCGATCTTTCAACTTCTTTCACGGATGGTGGTCATGACCGTTGGAGAGAAATGAGGAGGAAGAAGGAGAGAGAAAGAACGAAGAGAGAGAAAGGAAGAAGAAAAAGAGAGAGATAAAGGAGGAAGAGAGAAAAAAATTAATTAATGGAGAGAGAAAGAAGAAGGAGAGATAAAAAATTAAAAAAATAAAATAAAAAATTAAAAAATTTGGAAAAAGATACTCCTGATTAGAATTGCGCCAAAAATAGTGAAAAAAGTTGACTAACTGTCAAATTAAAGACTTAACGGTTTGACTTAACAGACACTTAATAAAGGTGCATAATAAAGGTGCATGTGGTTTGACTTAACAGACACTTAATAAAGGTGCATGTAGTAGGACGTTTTGAAAGCTGAATGACTCTACAAGTGCAAAAAATTTTTGGGATGCAAAAGTTAAATTCTAAGATGTAAGAAGTGCAACTAACATAATTTACCCTAATAAATTTAAGATTATATATTATTTATTTTGTCTTTTAGAAGATCTTTATTTTAAAAAAAATTAGTAAGAAAGACAGTATAATAATAATATATATTATATAATATATTATATTCTAAATGTGCAATATGAGTTGTTGGAAACCGATTGAATTCAGTTTCTTTGTCCGCTTCAATCACATACAGCACTCATATTTCATGGCAATGTTGAGCCCAGAAGATATTAAGATTTTGGGAGGAATTGTAGAGATCATGAGCGCCACTGAAAGACATTATTGACATAATCTACGAAATCCTCACATGGAGGCTGTTCTTCAACACATGTAATTAAAAATAATAATAATAAGGGTTTTATTTATCATGAGTTCTTTTTTCAACCCAAAAAAATAAGAAAAAGAAAAGAAAAAAAACAATGATTTTACAGTATGGTAATCCAATAAGGAGTTGGATCAAAATTATACCTATCAATAAACAAATCTATTTTGCCAGTTTTTAAATTAAAGACTCCATTGTCGTCCATTCTCATCCAATAATTAATGCTAAAATAAATAGAGTTTTTCTTGATTTCAGGATAATTTTTAACCGACAACGTTAATGTTTGATTTTTACCAAGAACAATAGCTTCATCATCTTCCAAAGACTCTATTTCTTTCCACGTATTCGTTTCAAAATCCATTTTGAAAATCACGAATTTCAGTGTTTGGTACCCAAACACCCAGTCTCCATTATCCTTATATCCGATTAATCTTTGAATCAATAAAATATTCCCTTTAGATACAGCCAAGTAAAATGTAATAAAATGATCACCCTCCCATACCGCATCATAGTATGAGGCGTTCGTGTCGTTGGATAATTGAGTCCACTCATTTCCTACTGCAATAGAAGAGCTTCCTATTACGACTGCATATTATTACCGTCTTAAAATTTTTATGGTAAGATGGACTAGCGGAAAGTACAACTTTTTCAATATGGAGACGATCGTAATCCAAGTGGCAACCGCAAGGAACAATTTCAAAGTAGGGAAGTTGAATTTTTTTGTATGAAAAAATATTTATTAACCAAAATGTATACATTTTGTCTACCACAAATAACCATTCATGCGATGAACCAACATAACCGCCTCCTTCAAGTAACTTTTTCAAGTTTTTTGTGTAAGCGACTTCAGTACCACCGCGCATTAATTGGAGAGTAGACGGCCAATATACTGATTCTGATTTTGCGGATAGTAGAAGAAACGGTCCGTTGAATTGTTGTCTTTCTGAGGCTTTTTGCCATGACCTACAGACCAATTTGAACATTACTAAGTCAGAGCCAGAGAGATTCATACTGATTAACTCAATTAACTCCCGTGGAAGATCGGAATAAGAACGGCTATTAAGTTTAGACATTTACTAAAAAAAATATTTCGGTTATTATTAATTAAATAAGGTTAATTGTAGGCATATAAATAAGGATAAAACTTTTACTTTATCCTCGATTTCCTATTTCAAATAAAATATATTATTCAATTTTTTTTTGAATACGTCAAAATATTTTTTAATTTTATTATTAAAATATTTTCTTTTAATAAATAACAAACTTTTTTTTTGACTTTTTCAATTTCTATCCATTCGATACTTCCGTATAAGTTAAAAATTAAAATTTATTTAATTATTATTTGAAATTATAAAATTAAAATAAAATAAATTAATAAATACATAATATATATCACAATTTTAGAGATAATCAATCCAATATCAAGAATGATATGTAAAGTTTCATATAAAAATCAATTACCAAAAAAATTTAACATTGGGGAACACAAAATCTGCAAGATTCAATTTTGGAAAATAATACAACCACCAGTGAAGAAACATAAGTAAAAAAAAATACAATCTTTGTTTGTGAGTGAATTCTTTATTAAGGGATTTTTAGTATCACTCACAGAAACATTGTGAGAAAGATGTTGGTCCAACTTACTCAGAATGGATGTTTGATTTTAAGGAACAATACAAACCATTTTTACTATAATTTTTTTAAAGCATTTCATACTATATTAAGTGTTTTTAGTTTCTAGCTTCTGTCATTGACAAAGATTTTGCTGCATTTTTCCTGCTATAACACCAAAGAACATCCTGATCTGACAGAGGGAAAAAAGAGCATTCTGATATGCTCAGGATGATGTTAAAGCAATCATTTAATGTTTAGGAACACAACCTCAGTTTATCAGAACTTCTGCTTACAACACATTTCACAAGAAAAGAAAACAAATACAAGGAATGACAGTGAACCGATGATGCTAACTGATTAATCACACCAAAGTCTGAAAATTTATATGGAATTCCACCATATATGTTCTTTTATATTCCTAAATACTAAGTACTAAGTTATCAGAATAGAAATAAATATACCTTGATCTCCTGCAACTGCAATATCTAGAGGCCTCGAGCTTTTAGGTTATTTACATGGGCTTTCCCCTTAAGGTGAAGCCAATATGTATCTTCATGGGAGCATGTAACTTGACACAATTGACACCACAGCTGCTGAGATCCTTTCCCTTTCTGACTACTTCCAACTTCCTCACATTTTGCTTTGCGTTTTTGACCATTGAAGTGAATTTCTACTTCATCGTGGCACCGAATATGGGACTGGTTGCATGCATTTTCCCCACTCCTAGAATTAGTATTTCTAGTTGGTTGTTCTTTTCAGATTCGCCTTGTGCTTTTGACCTTTAATGTGCTGTTTGAAACTAATTGAACCCGAGCAGTTTACTTTGCATATCTTGCAAAAGAAATGCAGTTGCTGATATAAACTGGCTCTGCCCACTGGAAACTGCTGGCAGTGTTTTTCTTTGGTTGTGTTGTTGTGTGGATTGATGATGCATATTTGGCCAGGACATGAGACTGGATCTTGACTTAGTATCGTTGAAACTGGATTCAAAACTGAGATGAATGCGGCACAGACCCTGACAAGTCTGTGGAACATGGAATGAAACTGTACATTGTACATGAGGGATGGCTCCGGCTCCTAAAATAAAGCAAGCTGATACAAGTTAATCTTAACAAAATGGAATGTATGTTTTCACAAGTCAACACAATACATAAATAATTCCAGAATTCATGAATGATTTCACCCTTATTCTTGAAATATCCCAAGATATGTTCACAGTTTGAATGACAAACAATTTTTAAGGGAATCAAGTTCGGCACATGTCACCACCACTATGTTTCACAAAACAATCAGTGGAACCTATATAGCCTCACACAGGACAAGATATCAAAATAAGAGCAGTTCACAGACAGCAGAAATATAAACATACATGTGGTTTGAGTTTCTTCACCTCTAGAGGTAAAACTTCATTCCTACACTCATCTTCTGGATATAATCTAGCAAGCTTTTCCGATACGCCACTTCTCTTTTAGTGCCAAGTCCACTGACATCATATTCACCTTCCTCTCTTCATCCATTTCCCTTCATTCACAGATTATAACTTTATTAGGGGAAGTAAAGTTTGGGACTTAAAAAGAATAAAAATGCAATTCTAATTTACCTCAGACATATATCAAACACTTCCAAGATGTCCATAAAAATACTACTTTTGAAACAGAACTAAAATAAACCCTTCAAAAACATGATGCAATTCCTGTATTATAAGTCAGGTATAGTATTCGCAGGGGTATACAATTCTGAATTTTTATTAATTAAAGATCATATCAAACCACTATCAAGATTGCATGCCCACCAAGAAAAGGAAATTACTTTCAATTTTCTTCAGTTACTGAATGCCCACAATTTGAATTTGGGGTCATCAAAACACACATTTTATACAGAAATTGTCGAAAACAACTAATAATATGAAAACCCCAGCACGAATCCTAGTAAATTACAGCCAATTGGCGCATGCAACAAGAATTCTTTCAAAAATTGCTCGTGCAAATTGTAAATTGAATGTCAAAGAGTACAGAAAAACTGATATTTTACCTCGAAAGAGGGGGTTTGCGGTTTGCCGATTCTGGCGTTCTTGAAGATTTCCTAGTCACACTATGTATGAAGACAGCACCTTTTATATTGCTGACAGGAAGGGAGACCACTTAGCCCAATAATAAATAATATTATCAGACTCATAACAATATTCTTAATTTTTTACCTTTCCCATATCAGATTAGTACTAATCAGGAATAAGAAAAAAGTTTTGATTTTTTTTGGATGACAATGACACAGTGGAAAAGTGCAATCTTTAACTATGAAGGAGATTGATACTTTCTTCATTTGCAAACTGTTGGGAAAATAACAAAAGAATTGGACATATATTTACAAGCAAAAAATTGAGGGGGGACTTATTCTTGGGAAGAAACAATATGAGAGTTTTATATACTCCCTCCCCTGTTTGTATTTGTATTTGTATTTGTATTTGAATTTGTATATAAAAATTCTACTTTTAACTAACTATTAAAGAAACAAATCTATACACTTTTTTTTGGACAAAGTTATTCATTTTTTCACAATGATGGAGGAGAAAAACCATAACTGAAATCCCTTCTGTTTCTGATTCCTGAAATCCCAATCAACATTCCTAAAACTTCCTTCATATTAGGCCTTGCTTGAGGTGTTTCTGCTGTACATCTGATTCCAATCCTCAATAGTTCACACATTTCCTCTGCTCCTTCAGCTAGTCCTGATACTAACAGTGCTACTGGGATTAATGTTCTGGTGAATCCTTGCCGTCCATCTCCCATTACTCTTCTTGCCCATTCAACTAGACACTCTTCCCCTCCATCTACTGCACGTCGACCTGTTGCCAGTTCCATGACCAGAACTCCGTAGCTATAGACATCGCCTTTTGTTGTAGCTTGCATTAGTTGTCCATATTCTGGTGCAACATAACCAATTGTACCAGCTATCAATGTACTAACATGACTTCCTCCAGCATTTATGACTCTAGCTAGTCCGAAATCTGTGACTCGTGCCTTGCCATTCTTGTCAAGAAGTACATTGCTGGCCTTGACATCTCTATGGACAACACAAGGGAAGCATTCATGGTGCAGAAAGACTAATGCACGTGCTACATCGAGAGCTACTTGAATCCGTTTTTTCCATGTAAGTTTTATTCGATCAGTGATGAGATCTTCCAAGGTTCCACCATCCATGTATTCGTAGACTATCAGTTTTTCTGATCCATCAAGGCACCAACCATAGAGGGGTACCAGGTTAGGATGTGGCCAGCCAATGCCATTTCCACATAATACCTCCATTTCAGCCTGGAATTCCCTTTCTCCTTCAATTCCTTCTCTTTGTAGCTTCTTTACTGCTACTTCTCTTCCATCTGGAAGTAGTCCTTTATAAACTATTCCTGATCCCCCTCTTCCGATAACTCTAGAATCTGAAAAGTTACTAGTAGCATTAAGGATGTCAGCATGTGTAAAGGCTGTTTTGTCCAAACGGATTACCTTTACACTACTTGATAACCATGGTGAAGAAGCACTTGAACTCGAGACGAGATCATGCCGGCTCTTTGATTCTTGCAAGAGATATCCCGGTGTGTCCATTGGGCTTTTTACAATGAGGCAAACTATGACTGTCATAACCCCACAGACTAAGAAAGCCATTATTAGAGCTAAGAACACTAAAAAGCACCCAACTTGTTAGGCTTTTTTTTTCCATCCCCTTTCTTGCCTGCAGCTGCAGCATTAGTACTATTATCAATGAAAGGTGGAAGGCTTAACAAGGGATCACCAACAAATGACCATTTCTCAAATGTTGCCAATTGTCGGTCGGTAGGTGGAATTACGCCTGAAATATATGGATTGTATGAGATATTGAACTTGCTCAGATCAGTCAAGTTATTGAAACTAGCAGGGAATACACCGGAGAAATTATTGTATGACAAATCAAGATTCTGTAAGCACTTGATCCTGCCAATCTCTGATGGTATTTCACCAGAGAAATTGTTTTGTGTGAGGTTCAGAACCACTAATGACATGGATACAAGCTCGGCAGGAAGTTTTCCATCAAACTGATTCATCCCTAAATGCAGCATACTGAAATTATGCATTCTACCAATTTCAAGAGGAACTCTTCCTGACAAAAGGTTCCCACTGAGTTGAATATAGCCGGTTATTGAAAATGTTCGAACATTTGAACCGGATCCACACACAGGAAATATACCATAGCCTGTAAGCAGCGTTTCCCAGAGGCTTCTACACTTTTTCCGGGTTAGAACTTTATACACAAAGCTAAAGGGAGGATAATCTGCTGGTATCCATCTTCTCATTGCCAAACACTCCCCTGAACCAGCAACCATCGGTTCATTTTGTCTGTTTGACAGAAAAGTAGGCATTGGATCTGCACCTATATTTGTCAATTGAGGAGGAATTGATCCTGTAAGTTGATTGTTAGCTATATTTAACCATAACAAGCTTTTGCAATCTCCCAATTCCGGAGGAATTTCACCTGTAAATCCATTGTTTGCAAGCATCAACCACAGAAGTGAGCTTAACTTCCCCAAATTTGAAGGAATGTTTTTAACATTAGAATTTGTAAATACTTCATCATAATAAATAGCAGAAATGACAAAAAGTCAACTCAGAATCATCCTAGGAAAACTCAAAAAAAAAAAAATCATAAACCCATGCAAAAAATCCTCAGAATAACTTCATCCAAATAATCTTCCTCTCTCCTCACAGGATGACCCTTTATGGAAAAAGAAATAAAGCTCAAATCTTTCATTTATTTTAAAAACATGCGAATAATTTTCCTTCAATCCATGTTGTAAATATGCATTAGGTATTATAATAAATTAAGTAAAATATCTTAGTTACACTTTTTAGGTCTCAAAATTCAACTTTTGCACTTTTGCACCTAAAAATTTTTTTGCAGTGTCATTGGAATTTCAAAATGTCCACTACATGCACCTAGATCTGCCGAGTTGAACCGAGCATTGAATATTTGAGTTTGTTTGATTATTATTCGAGCATATTTGAGTTCACTCGTTTAGTATTTTGAACAGAAAAATTTATTTGAATTTGTTCAAATATTTTTTTTATTGTTCGAGCTCGAATATTTTTTTTATTGTTCGAGCTCGAGTTCGCTTGATTAAGTTTAAAAAAAATTTTAATTTAAATTTGAATTTAAATATTATTTTTTTTTTCAAAATTTCAAATTTATGAAATTAAAAAAATAGAATTTAAATATTTAACTATTTAATAATAATAATAATTAAATATTCTTTTAAATGATAAATCTAAATATAATAATTAAAATGATTAAATTTCAAACTAAGATAAAACAATTTGTTCAAATGATAAATCATTATCCCAAAAAAAATTGTTAAATATATAAAGAATATATTTAAATATATTAATTATTATTTTTATATATACAAATTAAAAGAGAAGAAAAAAATAAAGAACAAACTGTTTCTTATCTTTCTTAAGTCCATGAAGATTACGCACCTAATCAGATGCATATAAAATCATTTTAAGTGTATCAACAGACATTGAAACACGACGATTATCAATCACTCTACCTCTTTTATGGTAAAAACAAATATAATCTAATTATCCCAATAAAATAAAATAAATATGGTAAAAAAATAATATACTTACCTTTAAACTTATTTTTTCAATTGAGTTTGGACTTTGAGAAGGTAAGGGAAGGAGAACACTCAACTTTTTTGGGTTTGTATAGAAAGAAATTTGATTGAACTGAAACTCAAGAGTCTTTTTATAGTTATGAGATAAACAAATTGCTTTTAATATTTTGAAGAATGTTGGGAAGTTGAATCATCCTTAAAAATTAAAAATTAAAAAAATCTCTAATTTAAATATTAAATATTATTTTTAATAATATATATAAATATTTATAATTTGTTCGCGAACGCTCGGTATGTTCGCGAACAATGTTTGAATAAGCTTAAAATTTAATGGAGCGTACAATTTTATTCGTGTTTGTTTGTTTAATAAATGAACGAACTCGAACCGAGTATAAACGAGCTCAAACGAGCTTTGTTCGTGAACAACTCGGCTCGTTAACAACTCTATATGCACGTCTGTTAAGTTAAACCGTTAAGTCTTTAATTTGGCCGCTTACTCAATTTTTTTACTATTTGACATTGTGCTAGTCATAGGTATTTTTATCCAATTTTTTATACTATTTGACATTGTGCTAGTCATAGGTATTTTTATCCAATTTTTTAAAAAAAATTTAAATTTTTCTTAATTTTTTTCTCTCTGTTTCTTCTTCCTCTTTTTTCTTTCTCCTTCTTCCTCTTTTTTTCTCTCTCCTTCTTCTTCCTCTTTTTTCTCTCTTCCTTCTTTCTCTCTCCATTCATTTTATTTTTTTTTTCTCTTCCTCCTTTATCTCTCTCTTTTTCTTCTTCATTTTTCTATCTTCCTTCTTTCTCTCTCCTTCTTCCTTCTCATTTCTCTTCCTGTTACGACGGATGTGAGAAAGATAACAGAAATGTAAAGAAATGACACACAGATTTAACGTGGTTCAGAAGAGAGGAGAACTTTTACTGATTTTCAGAGAGATTACAGAGGTAGTTGTAGGTGACTACAATACAACGAATGCTTTACAAATGAACCTATTTATAGGAAAGATGGCAGCCACCTTTGAATATAAAATAGATCTAGAATATAAAATATTATATTAGTCAAATATTATAATATTTGACTAATATAAAATATTATAATAATAGATATTATAATATTTGACTAACTTTCTAATCCCAAGGAGAAGTAACAGATTTGACTAATTCAAGGCATTCTAACACTTCCTAACCACCATTTTTGCTTTAATTATTCATTGTCCACTTCTCATAATAATTCAATATTCGATTTTTTGGGTCATAGTTATATATATTATAATTAGAACAATTTTTTTTAATGTTAAAATGAAGTTTTCTGTGTTGTTTTTCTTGAATTGTTGTTTTTCTTGAATGAGGGTTTCTAGAGAGAAGAAGTCTGACAATACATCATTCAGTGAAATGGAAGGGCAAAAAGGTAATGGTATTACGAGTCTAAAAGTTGAAGATGAGACATTTTTCAGAAATGCTTCGTTCAAGTTCAGAACATATTAGATCAAAATAGAACATTAATCAAGTAGATTAATCAGAATCACCAGTCAAAAATCCCAGATAATTTGATAAAAAATGTGAGTTTGATAAGACAACTTAACAATAATCTCAAAAGGGTTGTTGATCTTTACGCTGATCTTTCAACTTCTTTCACGGATGTTTTTTCAAGTGGAACTATGATGAAATCATCTTCTCACGGCAAAGATAATATAAAGCGAAAATGGTGGTCATGACCGTTGGAGAGAAATGAGGAGGAAGAAGGAGAGAGAAAGAACGAAGAGAGAGAAAGGAATAAGAAAAAGAGAGAGATAAAGGAGGAAGAGGGGAAAAAATTAATTAATGGAGAGAGAAAGAAGAAAGAGAGAGAAAAGAGGAAGAAGGAGAGAAAAAAAATTAAAAAAACTTCAAAAAAAATTTAAAAATTGGAAAAAAATACTCCTGATTGGAACTGCGCCAAAAATAGTGAAAAAAGTTGACTAACAGTCAAATTAAAGACTTAACGGTTTGACTTAATAGACACTTAACAAATGTGCATGTAGTGGGACGTTTTGAAACCTGAATGACTCTACAAGTGCAAAAACGTTTTTAGATACAAAAGTTAAATTCTAAGATGTAAGAAGTGCAACTAACATAGTTTACCCTAATAAATTTAAGATTATATATTATTTATTTTGTCTTTTAGAAGATCTTTATTTTTAAAAAAAAAATTAGTAAGAAAGATAATAATAATAATAATAATAATAATAATAATAATAATATATATTATTTCTAAATGTGCAATATGAGTTGTTGGAAACCGATTGAATTCAGTTTCTTTGTCCGCTTCAATCACAGATATCACTCATATTTCATGGCAATGTTGAGCCCAGAAGATGTTAAGATTTTGGGAGGAATTGCAGAGATCATGAGCGCCACTGAAAGACATTATTGACAGAATCTACGAAATCCTCACATGGAGGCTGTTCTTCAACACATTTAATTAAAAATAATAATAATAAGGGTTTTATTTATTATCAATTCTATTTTCAACCCAAAAAAATAAGAAAAAGAAAAGAAAAAAAAACAATGATTTTACAATATGGTAATCCAATAAGGAGTTGGATCAAACTTATACCTATCAACAAACAAATCCGTTGTACCAGTTTCTAAATTAAAGACTCCATTGTCGTCCATTCTCATCCAATAATCAATGCTAAAATAAATTGAGTTTTTCTTGATTTCAGGATAATTTTTAACCGACAACGTCAATGTTTGATTTTTACCAAGAACAATAGCTTCATCATCTTCCAAAGACTATTTCTTTCCACGTATCCATTTCAAAATCCATTTTGAAAATCACGAATTTCAGTGTTTGGTACCCAAACACCCAGTCTCCATTATCCTTATATCCGATTAATCTTTGAATCAATAAAATATTCCCTTTGGATACAGCCAAGTAAAATGTAATACAATCGTACGTCCTTTTTCTTAGGGTTTCCAAATTAGAAGGCGAAAAAACAATTCGTTTTCAGGTTTTGATTTAGTGAAATCGTACATCACGACAGTTTTTCCTTCCTATAATGCGTATAAATGATCACCCTCCCATACCGCATCATAGTATGAGGCGTCTGTGTCGTTGGATAATTGAGTCCACTCATTTCTGCTGCTGCTGCTGCAATAGCAGAGCTTCCTATTACGACCGCATATTATTACGGTCTTAAAATTTTTATGGTAAGATGGACTAGCGGAAAGTACAACTTTTTCAATATGGAGACGATCGTAATCCAAGTGGCAACCGCAAGGAACAATTTCAAAGTAGGGAAGTTTAATTTTTTTGTATGAAAAAATATTTATTAACAAAAATTTATACTTTTTGTCTACCACGAATAACCATTCTTGCGATGAACCAACATAATCGCCTCCTTTAAGTAACTTTTTCAAGTTCCTCATGTAAGCGACTTCAGTACCACCAAAATACTGATTCTGACTTTGCCGATAGGAGAAGAAGCGGTCCTTTGAATTGTTGTCTTTCTGAAGCTTTTTTCCATGAAGTGCAGACCAATTTGAACATTATTACGTCGGGGCCAGAGAGATTCAGACTGATTAACTCAAGTAACTCCCATGGAAGATCGGAGTAAGAATGGCGATTAGATTTAGACATTTTTTTGTTGATAAAAAACTGAGAATTTTAACATAGATGTGCAGAAAATATGAATCTTCTTCTAGTTTGAGAAGACAATATTTATTTTTCTGATTATTTTTTTTTATATATCACAGACTGATTACAGGACTCTTTAAATAGAGAACTTGAATTACAAAAGGACATTTGTAATACAAAAGGACATTCAAATATTCATTCAACATAATGAATACTCATTTCCCAAGATCTAGAAATCTTGAATAATAATAATACTCATTTTTCAAGATCTAGAAATCTTGAATAATAATAATAAAATTACAAGACATTAATTTTAACACTCCCCCTTAATGGTTTGTGTAACTCCAATCATCTCACGGAAAAACTCGAACTTATCTCTAGGGAGAGCCTTGGTAAAAATATCAGCAACTTGTTCTTCGGTCTTGCAATACTTGAGTTGAATTTCTCCATCTTCTACAGCTTCTCTAATAAAGTTATGCTTGATTGCAATGTGCTTTGTGCGACTATGGTAGACGGGATTCTTTGTCATTGTAATAGCAGATTTGTTATCACATAAGAGAGCAGTAGCTACTTCTTGCTTTGAACAAATATCTTCCAGAATCCTCCTTAGCCATATTGCTTGTGAGGTTGCCAATGATGCCGAGATGTATTCAGCTTCGGCCGACGATAGTGCCACCGTTCGTTGCTTCTTCGATGCCCATGAAATTATACCAGAACCAAGAGAAAATGTGTAACCCGATGTGCTTCTCATATCATCGACACATCCAACCCAATCGCTATCACAAAATCCAAGCAAGTTTGCTTCAATATTTCTTTCGTACAGAATACCAAAATCAATAGTACCTTGAATGTATCATAGCACCCTTTTTGCAGCTCCAAAGTGACTTTGGCTTGGCTTATGCATAAACCTTGACAACATGCTCGTAGCATACATGATATCCGGCCTTGTTGCAGTCAAATACAACAAGCTCCCAACCAAACTTCGATAAATTGAATCATCTACACCTTTGCTTCCATCTTCTTTCTTCAACTTTTCATTCACAATTAATGGTATAGCCACTGGCTTGCAATCTCCCATTCTGAATTTTTTGAGAAGTGTTTTGGCGTATTTCTTTTGGTAAATAAGAATGCCATCTTTATTTTGACTAATCTCAATACCCAAAAAATAATGCAGCAGACCCATATCACACATTTCATATTTTTTCATCATATCCCTTTTAAAACTTTCAATCATTTCACCATTATTTCCGGTGAACACCAAATCATCAACATAGAGTGAAGCAATAAGAATTTCATCAGTACCTTGAGTCTTCACGTACAAGGTAGGTTTGCTCTTGCTCCTTTGAAAGCCCTTCTTAATAAAATAAGAATCGATCTCACTATACCAAGCCCGTGGTGCTTGTTTTAACCCGTATAGCGCCTTGTTTAACTTGTATACTTTCATTTCTTCTCCTTTGATGACAAAACCTTGTGGTTGCTCGACATACACATCCTCTTCCAATTTTCCATTCAAAAATGCCGACTTTACATCAAGTTGATATAAAAACCAACATTTTGAGCAGCTAATGCAATAAGAGTTCGAATGGTATCTAATCGAGCTACCGGTGCAAATGTCTCCTGAAAATCAATTCTGGGCTATTGCGAGAACCCTTTTGCAACGAGTCTTGCCTTATTTCTTTGAACCGAACCATCAGGATTAAGCTTTATCTTGAAAATCCATTTTACCCCAATCACATCTTTGTTCTGAGGTCTTTTCACCAGAAACCAAATTTTATTTTTTTCAATAACCTGTAGCTCTTCCTCCATGGCATTCTTCCACGCTTCCTCTTTTATTGCTTCTTCAAAACTTTCCGGTTCAGTAGTACAGAAATTGAAAGTAGCATAAATATCAGTCAAGCTTCTCATTCTTCTCGGAGATGAACTTGGCGATGAAGAATTCGAGCTTGATGGAGAAAATTAGGAAATTTTAATTGAAGGAACCTCTTCCGGGATTTCGGCTTCAACTTCACGTTCTTGATTTTCTTTCTCTTCGCCAAAAGAATATGATTGAACCTGGACTTCCTTCTTTTTCCAGTCGTAAGACATCTTCTCGTTAAATAAGACATCTCGTGAAATAATGACTTTATTTTTCATCAAATGAAAAAGCATGTAGCCCTTTGATTTTGAGCTATAACCCACAAAAATGCATTTTTCACTTACTTCATCAAGTTTGTGCCTTGTTTCTTTTGGGACATGAGCATAGCAGATACATCCGAAAACTTTCAAATGGCTCAATGATGGTTTTCTCCCACTCCAGGCCTCAAGTGGAGTTTTATTTTCTAATGCTTTTGTTGGACATCTATTCAGCAAATAAACCGCCGTATACACAGATTCACCCCAAAAATTTTTAGGCAGCCCCTTTTCATAAAGCATTGATTTTGCCATCTCCTCGATGCTTCTATTTTTTCTTTCGGCGACTCCGTTTTATTGTGGAGTAAATCCCACAGTAAGCTGTCTATCCAAACCAATATCTTCGCAAAACTTGTTAAACTCATTTGAGTTATATTCGCCTCCTTTGACAAGCGTAGAACATGGATTCATATTCTTGTTCTTTGGTAAAATTTGCTTGCTGATTATTCTTGACTCGACAATCCTTTTGAATATGCCCAAACTTCTTGCAATTGTTACATTGTGGTTTTCCTTTAAACCAACAATCTTTATCACTATGGCTGCTCCTTTTGCAAATTCCACACTTTTGTTGAGTGGACTCGAGATCTGAACTTCTATCGAAATTGGTTCTTCCTCTGCCTCTTGAAGATCGACCTCTTCCTCTTCCAAATCTGCCACCTCGATGTGAGTCTCCGCTGTTTCGATCACCATCAAGGTTATCTTGCCTTTGAAAAGTGAGCTTAGATTGAAAAGCGCTCTCAATGAATTTTTACGAACGCCTACTCAGTCTTTGCTCAAATGTGTTTATCGGAACCCATAAGTTCTTCCAGGCTTAAATCTGAGAGAATTTTGGTCTCTTCAATTACGGCAACAATTGGGTCGTACTTTTTCGGAAGGCTAATAAGAACTTTTCAATAATTCTCTTATCATCAACCTGTTCACCAAGTGTCTTCATTTGATTTATGATATTGACAATTTTTGATGAGTAATCATTCAAACTCTCATCGTTTCTCATTTTCAAATTTTCAAAATCTCTCCGTAGCGACTGGAGTTTCACGGCTTTAACTTTGTCGTTGCCCCGATACTCCTTTCGAAGAATATCCCAGGCCTCCTTCGCTTTTGTAGCATTAATAATTCTGGAAAAAATTATTTCAGCTACTCCTTGTTGAATGAGATTCATGGCCTTTGCATCTTTCTTTCGATGATCCTTTAGTTGTTTCTTTTGCTCATTCATTAAGCTTGAAGTGTCTTCTGGGTCATTATATCCTTTTTCAACGTACTCCCATAAATCATGTGAGATGAATATTGTTTTCATCTTCACATACCAGAAGTCATAACTTTCTCCGTTGAAGAGAGGAAATGAAGGTTATAAGTTCCTCGATGCTTGGTTACTCAAACTCGCCATAGCTTGAATTTTTTTTATTTTGTTGATTTTTTTTTGCCCCAGTTGATTGAACAACCTCCTCTATACCAATCTGTTGAAAAAAAAAACTGAGAATTTTAACAAAGAGGTGCAGAAAATATGAATCTTCTTCTTGTTTGAGAAGACAATCTTTATTTTTCTGATTATTTTTTTTTTATATATCACAGACTGATTATAGGACTCTTTAATGAATACTCATTTCCCAAGATCTAGAAATCTTGAATAATAATAATATTCATTTCCAAGATCTAGAAATCTTGAATAATAATAAAAAAATTACAAGACATTAATTTTAACATTTTTCAAATAAAAGGTTTTATCGTAAGAGACAAATAAAAAAAATCATTATAAATTAATTAAGATTCATTGTACCCATGTAAATAAGGGTAAAAGTTTTCGTGTATCCTCAATTTTCTATTTAAAAAAAATACATTATTCAATCTTATTTTAGAATACGTCAAACTATTTTTAAATTTTATTATTAAAATATTTTCCTTTAATAAATAACAAACTTGCTACCAAATCACTTTTTCAACTTTTATTCTTTCGATACTTCCGTATAGGTTAAAAATTAAATTTTATTTAATTATTATTTCAAATTATAAAACTAAAATAAAATAAATTAATAAATACTTAGTATATATCACAATTTTAGAGATTATCAACCTAATAGCAACAATGATATCTAAAGTTTCATATAAAAATCAATCACCAAAAAATTTAACATTGGGAAACACAAAATCTGCAAGATTCAATTTTGAAAGATAATACAACCAACAGTGCAAGTTAGGGTTATCAAAGACATTAGAAGCCTTTGCAAAACAAAATGATAACAAATCAGAATGGGTTTAAGATATCAAAGAAACAAATAAGTAGAAAAAAATACAATCTTTGTTTGTGAGTGAGTTCTTTATTAAGGAATTTTAAGGAACAATACAAACCATTTTTACTATAATTTTTTAAAACATTTCATACTATCTTTAAGTTTTTTAATTTCAAATCCTTTCAAGGGTAGTCCAGCCCTCAGCAATTCCAACATAGAATTCTTTAGTTTCTAGCTTCTGCCACTGACAAAGATTTTGCTGCATTTTTCCTGCTATGACACCAAAGAGCATTCTGATCTGCTTTGCTCAGGATGATGTAAAAGCAATTATTTAATGTTTAGATACACAATAGAAGTTCATCAGAACTTCTGCTTACAACTCATTTCACAAGAAAACAAATACAAGGAATGACAGTGAACCGATGATGCCGGCTGATTAATTACACCAAAGTCTGAAAATTTATGTGAAATTCCACCAGTATTTCACTCTATTACCAAGATTTCATGGCAATCTTGAGCCCCACAAAGTATTACTAGGGTTGGAGTAAGAAAAGAAATTAAATTAAATAGTAATTACATCATTAAAAAATAAGCAACACATTTAATTAAAAACAATAATAACAAGGATTATTTATCATCAGCTTTTTATTTTCAAAAAAAAAAGAAAAAAAAAAGAAAAAACAATGATTTTAGAATATTGTAATCCAAAAAGGAGTTCGATCAAACTTATCCCTATCAACAAACGTATCCACTGTACCCGTTTCTAAATTAAAGACTCCATTGTCACAACCTCTGTAGAAATCTCTGTAGAAATAATAATAGCTCATTATTTTCCCATAATTATGGCTAAAATAAATGGAATTTTTTTTTATTCCAGGATAATTTTTAACCGACAATGTTATTGTCTGATTACCACCTACAACAATAGTTTGATCATCTTCTAACGATTCTATTTCTGTCCACGTATCCGATTCTAAATCCATCTTGAAAACCACGAATTTCAGTGTTCTGTACGGACACGCCCGAGGTTGATAATTTTCATGAACGCTATCTCCGATAAATCTTTGAATTAATAAAATATTCCCTTTGGATATAGCCAAGTAAAACAAGTAAAACTTAATCTCCCTTGTTTTTAGCTTTAGCCTTCGCAATGCCAAATTAGAAGGCGAAAAAACAAGTCGTTTTTTAGGTTTTGATTGAGTGAAATCATACCTCACAACAATTTGGTCTTTCTGGAGCGCGTATAAATGATCACCCTCCCATACCGCATCATAGTAGCTGTCGTTGGATAGTTGAGTCCACTTATTTCTGCAATACCAAAGCTTCCTTTTATGACCGCATATTATTACGGTCCTAAAATTTTTATCGTAAGAAGGACTAGCCGAAAGTACAACTTTTTCTATAGGGAGATTATAGTAATCCATGGGCGAACCGGCGGCGGGAATAACTTTAAACTGTGGAAGTTTAATTTTTTTGAATGAAAAAATATTGATTAATCGAAAATTATAGTATTTGTCTATCACCAATAACCATTCGTATGATGAACCAACATAAGTGTCTCCATCAAGTAACTTATATATATTCTTTTTTTCCATTGTGTAAGCAACTTCAGTACCGCAGCGCATTAATTGGAGACTAGACGGCGAAGATATTGATTCTGACCACGCCCATTGTAGAAGAAAAGGTCCTTTGAATTGTTGTCTTTCTGCGGCTTTTTTCCATGAAGTACAGACCAACTGGAATATTACTACGTCGGAGCAAGAGAGATTCAGACTAATTAACTCAAGTAACTCCAATGGAAGATCGGAGTAAGAACGGCGATTAAGTTTAGACATTTTCCAAAAAAAACAAAAGTTAATTAATTAAGGTTCATTGTAAGCATGTAAATAAGGATAAAAATTCTCGTGTATCCTCTATTTCTTATTTCAAAAAAATACATTATTCAATCTTTTTTTAGAATACGTCAAACTATATTTTAATTTTATTATTAAAATATTTTCCTTTAATAAATAACAAACTTTTGTAGACTTTTTCAATTTCTATTCCTACGATAGTTCTGTTAGTTAAAAATTAAATTTTATTTAATTATTATTTTTTAAAACATATTTAATTATCATTGAAATTATAAAACTAAAATAAATTAAATTAAAAAATACTTTGTATATATCACATTTTTAGAGATATTCAGCACAATATTAAGACTGATATCTAAAATTTTATAGAAAAATCAAAAGAATTTAATATCATACAAAATACCAACAGTGAAGAATAAAAAATAGCTTTGTGCTTTTGGTAATCTCAGATTCACAAAAATTCATTTGGTAATTTCAACAAACAGTTGTTGGTCTGCACTTTTTCATTGGAGTTAAAAAGAAACATCATCAAATGCAAAACTGTTATATGTATATGAATTAAAGGCACTCAGAAGGAAGATTCAAGAAAATCCCCAAGAACTCAAGTACCCATTTTTCTTCTTCTCCAGGGGATTGCAGTAGTTCTAATCTTTATTCCACCATGGGGGCTGACCACCACGATGACGAAACACTCCAAGAACTCCAGCATGAATTTCGGAACTCTAAATGTGCAATATGAGTTGTTGGAAATTGATTGAATTCAGTTTCTTTGTTCGCTTCAATCACAGACAGCACCGACATTTCGTGGCAATCTTGAGCCCAAAAGATGATTTGAAACGTGAATGACACTATAAAAGTGCTGCAAAAATTAGATTTTGACATTTTAGAAGTGCATCTGCGTAGTTACCCTATAAATAATTTTATGCATTTAACACTAAGACAAGTATAAATATTTTACATTAATTTTACATTATATTAAATATAAATATTTTTTAAAAATAGTATCTAAATGACAAAATTTAAACCACAGGTCTTCTTGGTCCATCTCATTTCTCAAACTTTGAACTGAAGTTGTTCTTCAACTCTTCTGTTTCTTCAAATTGTTTTTTCAATGACATTGTTACATTATTAGTATTAGCAATGACATTGTATAAAAAAACACTTGAGAATTTATATTTTAAGATAAATTCGAATGGAAAGAGTTGAAGAAGAGCTTCTGTGCAAGGTCGGAAGAAGGGCATAACAATACATATGGTTTGAATTTTGTCATGTGAATAATATTTTGAGAATGTTTATATCTAATATAATTTATATTTAAAAATATAAAATTTATGTACTTGACCCAATGAAAATGTGTATTTTTATTATTTGTCTAATTATAATATAAAATATAAAATTTTATTTAAAAAATATATTTATAGTTGCTTGAGTGGATAAAGGAGGTGTGGTCATGCATGTGGTGTAACTACAAATGATTTTTCAGATCTTTAATAATTATGTGAAAAGATAAAATTACCCTTTAATAAATCCTAATAATTTAAAAATACTCATAATTAAAAAGGACTAAAATACTCCTGAGAATTGGATGAAATTTGAGGTTTGACGGAAAATTATGATAGAAGGACAAATTATATGATTTTTTGTAGTTCAAGTGTCAATAAAAGTTCAAGTGTTAGTAGGATAATTTATCCTATCTAAAGTTTCATAGAAAAATCAATCACAAAAAAAGAATAATATAGGGTAAACCATCAAAAACACACCTCAATTTTTCGCGATTCACTCGTACTTTTGTTTTCATTCAATATCACACTAAAAAAAAGTCAATTTTTTTGCCATTGCGTCCAAAACTTCCTGCCAACTTCATTTGCCATCTATTTTTTTGGGTATTTTTGTCTTTTCATTTTAACAAAATTTTTATTTACAAAGAATATTTATCTTTATATAAAGGATATTTTCGTCTTTTCATCAGGAATTTTAATTTTTTGGTCCATTCCTCCAAAAGTTTTTTTAAAGAATATTTATCTTTACCAATAATATTTTATTTTTTAAAAAATATTTGTCTTTATATAAAAGATATTTTCGTCTTTTCATTACATCTTTTCATTGATAGAATCTACGAAATTCTCGTATGGAAGCTGTTCTTCAACTCAAGTACAAGTAATTAAATTAAATAGTAATTACATAATTAAAATTAAAAACAATAATAACAAAGGTTTTTATTTATCATCAGTTTTGATTTAAAAAAAATTTGATCTTACACAATTGTGATCCAAAAAGGAGATGGATCAAATCTATCACTATCAACGAACATTTCCACTGTACGAGTTTGTAAATTGAAGACTCCATTGTCATGACCTCCGTATAAAATATCTTCATGTTATGAATCCCGAAGATTCATTACATTAATGGATGTCCATCATCCCAAAAAATTACGTAAGGTGATAAATATCACCTAATATTTATAATATTGGATATATATTTATATATATATATATATATATATATATATATATATAATGGAGCATTAAGAGAGGAGTGGAGCACTTGTTGAAGTGCTCCACTTATATGTATGTATATGTATGTATATATAGGTGTATATATATATGGGTAAATTCTATGAGAAAGAAGTGAAAAAATGAAAGAAGAGAAAATGTTTCCTCTCCCGTGAACCTTCTCTCCCTCTCTTCCTCTCTCTCCCATTACATATATATACATACATATATTATATATATATATATATATATATATATATATATATCTCATATCCTAGCTGATATTATTTGCCCATTTTTACTAATTATATACAATTTTATAACACGTTATCAGCACGAGTCTCTACCAACAACACGAGTCTCTACCACCGGGTAAGGTATTTTTTAAAAAAATTATTTGAAGATCTATCAGGTACGTTTTTTACCGGTACGTTTTCTGTTATTATTATGTCAAATTTTATTAAACTCAAATTTGTGGCTCTTGATGTCACCGGAAAGAATTAATTGTTATGGACACTAGATGCCAGAATGCATCTTGCCACAACGGGTCCTGCAGACACCGTTGTATAAAATAAAGTGTCATCAACACAAGATCGTGTTCATAAGGATTTGAAAAATGAATATCTTACCGTAACAGATCCTCTTAGTTTGTGTAGAAATTTGAAAGAAAAATTCGACCACCAGAAGATGGTCGTTCTCCCTAAAGCACGGTATGACTAGTTGCACCTGAAGTTGCAAGATTTCAAATCCGTGAGTGAGTATAACTCCTCAATGTTTAAAATAGTTTCGTGGTTGAAACTATGTGGAGTTGATATAACGGATGATGATATGTTGGAGAAAAACATACTCCACTCTTCATGTCACGGATATTGTCCTGCAGTAACAATATCGTGAGAAAGGTTTTAATAAATACTCTGAATTGATTTTTGTCTTCTTATTGCGGAACAGAATAATGAATTACTGATAAAAATATCGACCTACTGACCTACTCCATTCCTTGAAGTGAATGCTATTAGAAATCATGATCCCAGAAGAGATCGTGGTCGTGGTTGTGGTCGTGATCGAAAATATGATCATGGACGCCGTGATAAATTTGGCCATTATAATTGTAATAATAATTTAGGTGCCAAAAATATTTATGACCACCTAAAGTGGACAAAACATAATGAGAAAGGAAATATTGTTCCGAAAAATTATGAAGACAAATATTATCGTTGTGGCACTAGTCTCGTGCCTGTAGCACGACGAAATATCTTGTTGACTTATTTCTCAAAATTTGTCTCATGAAATAAATGATGACGATCTTGAAAATGTTGATGTTGATGTGGCTCACCTGGATGTTACTGATCTTTTCGAACATCCAAAAAGAAATAATTGACCACTTGATTGAAAATTAAAGTGTCCAAAATAATTAGAATATTATTATTATGTGTTAAATTAAAGTGTCCAAAATAATTAGAATATTATTATTATGTGTTATATGTTTATATTACTTTTGTTGTGATATTATATGTTTAATTTTTATTTCTGTAAATATTTTCTTAACAAAATAGATGGCTATTGTTCAATTTTCTGGTATGAACAACGATATTGAAAGTGTCTGTCTTATTGACAGTGGAACTACGCACACCATACTGAAATACGAGAAGTATTTTTCTCACCTGAATGTGGGAAAAACAAGTGTTAAACAAGTGTTACCACAATAAATGGTAGTGCAAAACTTATTGAAGGCTCCGGAAGAGCTAATATAATATTACCGGGAGGAACTATGATTGCTATTGACAAAGCATTATATTCCTCAAAGTCTCAAAGAAATTTATTGAGTTTTAAAGATATCTGACGGAATGGATATCATATTGAGACTATGGAAGATAATGGTCATGAATATTTGGGTATCACAAAAATGACCTCCGGTAATAAGGTTTTGTTGGAAAAACTACCATCTCTATCCTCTGGCCTATATTATGCAAAAATAAATGCTATTGAGGCGCATCATTTAGTAAACCAGAAGTTTACTAATCCCGTTACTTTTAAAGTATGGCATGACCGTTTGGGTCATCTGGGATCAATTATGATGCGAAAAATTATCGAAACAACGCACGGTCATCCTTTGAAAAATCAAAGGATTTTGACTTCTGATACACTTTCATGTGCTGCATATTCTAAAGGAAAATTGATTATAAGATCAGCACCATTGAAAGTAGGAGCTGAAAGTCCTACATTTCTAGAACGGATTCATGGAGATATATGTGGACCGATTAGTCCACCGTGTGGGAAATTTCGATATTTCATGGTTTTGATTGATGCATCGACCCGATGGTCGCATGTTTGTTTAATATCGACTCGCAACCTGGCATTTGCGAGATTACTTGCCCAAATAATTTGCTTAAGAGCCCAATTTCCTGATTATCCTATTAAACGAATCCGTCTAGACAATGCTGGTAAATTTTCTTCGCATGCATTTGATTCTTATTGCATGTCGATTGGAATAATTGTTGAACATCCTGTAGCTCATGTTCACACACAGAATGGTCTAGCTGAATCATTTATTAAAAGGCTGCAATTAATTGCTAGACCATTATTGATGAAAACAAATCTCCCTACAGCAGCCTGGGGACATGCAATTTTGCATTCTGCAGCACTTGTGCGTTTAAGACCATCGAATTATCATAAATTTTCTCCCATACAATTGGCTTTTGGTTCAGAGCCAAATATTTCTTATTTGAGAATTTTTGGGTGTGCTGTATATGTTCCAATTGAACCACCCCAACGGACAAAAATGGGTCCGCAAAGAAGATTGGGGATATATGTTGGGTATGACTCCCCGTCCATTATAAGGTATCTTGAACCTTTGACGGGAGATGTATTTACAGCAAGATTTGCAGATTGTCATTTTGATGAAAATTTGTTTCCCAAATTAGGGGGAGAGAATAAATGACATAAAATTGAACTTGCGTGGAAAACTTCTTTGTATCATTTAGATCCACGCACAAATATAAGTGAACTTGAAGTTCAAAAGATTATACATTTGCAACAAATTGCAAATCAACTGCCAGATTCTTTTGCTGACTCTAGCAGAGTCACTAAATCGCATCTTCCAGCTATAGATGCTCCTATACGGATAGAAGTTCCTGAAGGACAGAAAGTTAATCCTATAGCTTTCGAATCAAAAACACGTCAGAAGCGTGGCCGACCCCTTGGTTCCAAAAAAAAATCCTCGAAAGAAAAGAGGAACAAATGATCCAGAAGATCATATTGATGAAACAAAAAAGGAAAACCAAGGGACAACTGATGAAATGATTCCAACTACAAATGATAATGAGAATTCTGAAATCTCATTTAATTATTCCAGTTTGAATCAAAGTTGGGATCGAAGAAATGTTGTTATTGATAATGCTTTTGCATACAATGTAGCCCTTGATATTTTCAAGGATAATGAGGATTTAGATCCTTTATCAGTTGAAGAATGTCGGCATAGAATTGATTGGCCTCAATGGGAAGATGCGATTCAATCGGAGTTAAATTCGCTTGCAAAGCGAGAAGTTTTTGGACCTGTAGTCCAAACGCCAAAGGATGTAAAACCTGTTGGCTATAAATGGGTGTTTGTGCGAAAACGAAATGAAAATAATGAAGTCGTAAAATATAAAGCACGACTCGTCGCACAAAGGCTTTTCGCAAAAGCCAGGAATTGATTATGATCAAACTCATTCACCCGGTTATTGATGCTATTACACTCCGATATCTTATAAGTATGGCAGTTCATGAAATGGTGGACATGCGTCTAATGAATGACATTACAGCTTATCTTTATGGAAGCCTTGAAAATGAGATTTATATGAAAATCCCTGAAGGATTCAAATTACCAAAGGCTTCTAAAGGCCCTCGTGAAAATTATTCTATCAAATTATAGAAGTCATTATATGGGCTTAAACAGTCTGGACGCATGTGGTACAATCACCTTAGTGAATTCTTATTGAATTCAGGATATAAGAATGACCAAATCTGTCCATGTGTTTTTATTAAGAAAACAGATTTTGGTTTTGTGATTCTTGCTATATATGTTGACGATATCAATCCCATCGAAACTCCAGAAGAGCTTCGAGAAGCTATAGATTGTTTGAAACAAGAATTTGAAGTTAAAGATTTCAAGAGATCATCTCATCAGGTGGAGAAATCTACACATAAATAATAGTGTACTCTTTTTCCTTCACTAGAGTTTTTTCCCACTGAGTTTTTATCTAGTAAGGTTTTAACGAGACCTATTCTTTATGTAATGGACATCCAAGGGGGAGTGTTATGAATCCCGAAGATTCATTACATTAATGGATGTCCATCATCCCAGAAAATTACGTAAGGTGATAAATATCACCTAATATTTATAATATTGGATATATATTTATATATATATATATATATAATGGAGCATTAATAGATGAGTGGAGCACTTGTTGAAGTGCTCCACTTATATGTATGTATATGTATGTATATATAGGTGTATATATATATATATGGGTAAATTCTATGAGAAAGAAGTGAAAAAATGAAAGAAGAGAAAATTTTTCCTCTCCCTTGAACCTTCTCTCCCTCTCTTCCTCTCTCTCCCATTACATATATATATATATATATATATATATATATATATATATATATCATATCCTAGCTGATATTATTTGCCCAATTTTACTAATTATATACAATTTTATAACACTTCATTCATTCTTTCCCAATAATTATCGCTAAAATAAATGGAATTTTTCTTGATTCCAGCATAATTCTTAACGCACAAAGCCATGGTTTGATTTCCTCCGAGAACAATCCTCAAAGCTTCTTGATTGTGGTGTAATAAGTTACTCTATTGTTCATTGCTTAACATATTGACATTAATTTCTTTTTTTTCAGTTGAAAAAGTTATGTTTTATTGCTTTGTTCAAATTTATTATCTAATTCGATTCACAATTCTGTTGCACTATGGTAATATAGGAAGCTATTTTTCAACTAAATTTAGTAACCAAGACATTACTTTGAGATTTGCATGCTCCTGTCATGTGATATTTCTTATTTTATTTTAGATTTAATTAAAAATATAAATTAAATATGAATATTCAAATTTATTGATATTTATTTATAAAAATAATATATTTATGCTTATATATTGTTTATTTATTCAACATTATGAAAATTTTCCTTTATTACACAATGTTCTTTTTTATCGTGTTAGCCTAGCCAATTTATTACTCTTACGTAAGTAAAATTCAAAACTTTTATTATTATTATATTTTTGATAATAATATATTTATTTAGAAATATTATATATATATATATATATTATATATATATATATTATTGTTTTTTCTATTAATTTTTTAAAAGAAATGAGAATGTTCTAAAAGAGAAAGCTAAATAATATATAGTTCTAAATTTATTATAATATGTAATTCATATTTACGACATGTAATAATGAATGACAATTATTTGTATATTTTTTAAAAAATAAATAATATATAAACCTAAATTTATTGTTTTTTATAATAAATAATAAAAATTTTGAATATTAATATTTAATTTATATTTATATTTTAAAAAAATTTAAAATAAAATAAAAGATATTAAAAGAATTATTATTTTTATTAATTTTATATATTAGAAAAAATATAAAAAGAAAGATAATAAAATAAAATAAGGATCATTTTATGTAAAAAAGATTACTTTTTGTGCAAATTAAAAAAAATTACTTTTTGTGCAAATTTAAAAAAATAAATAAAATAAGGGTCATATATAAAGTTTTCTTTGTAAATAAGTTATTTAGTTGATGAAAATGATTCATTTATTACTGCTAGTTTTCAGTTTAATTTTCACATTTAAAGATAATGATAGAGTTAATTAACATATAAGAATTTCATTCGTATCAATTGACAATTTCATAACGTGGAGTTAAGTATTTTATTAAAAATTAATATCAATTGATAATATATTATAACGTGGAGTTAAGTATTTTATTAAAAATTAATATTTTTACATGTTTAAATCTAATCATTTTTAATTTTTTAATTAAATAAATGATAAAATATTTTAATAAAATTTAATATTTTTATATGTCAGGCTATTCTTATTAAATTTTTTCATTAAATAAATTATAAAGTATTTTAATAAAAATTAATATTTTTTTTATGTTTGAGCCGGTTCGGGTCGGGTTATTCTAAACTCAAACCATTTTACAGCCAAGCCGACCCATACATATAAAAATATTAAATTTTATTAAAATATTTATAATTTATTTAATTATGAAAGAAACTTTTTATTTAAAAAAATATACTATCTTTTTTAGTTTATATGTATTGATAGAATAACTCGTGGATAAAACTCTTTACAATGAAAAATAATTTTTTTAAGGAACAAAATGAGAAATCTTTTAGTCTTTGAGTCATCCACCACAAAAATCACAAGTACTGTTAATTTATATATTGATATATTTTTAATATATATTTCATATTTTATTAAAAAAAATATTTTAATAAATTAATTTTTCTTATTTATTTTTCATTTTAAATAGTTTTATAGAAAGAGTTATTCTGTGAATGGTTGACATATTATTGTTGGATACATTTGAAAGTAGTAATTATTGTTTAAGTGACAATTTTTGCATTTTTGAGTTTTATAGTGATGGTGTATGTTATTACTTTTATTAATAATAGTTATTACGAGAAATTACACTTTATTATATCTGCATCCATCAAAAGTAACGTGAATTAATATTTACTATATATGGTAGAAATTCTTTTTATCTTTAATAAAATAGAAAGTGACATTCATGGAAGAAAAAAATAAGAGAAGAAATAGCAAAAATAGCAAAAATAGCAAAAACATTTATGAATCTTATTCTAAAAATTTTAGTGATGTATGTTTATAAATAATTTTAAGTTATAAAAAAAATAAAAAAATAAAATGAAGACATCAAAAAATTTACATAATATCCTAAAAATCTGGATATCAACTAAAAGAAAATCTTCTAATATTATTTATCATTAATATAAAATATATATTTTAACATCTCTTCAAGTTGAGCTTTGAAATCTTCAACTTGTCTAACATTTCTTTATGGAAAATATCATGTAATCCTCTGATAAAAATGTCTACAACTTAGAAAATTGCTAGGTGCATTAGAGTAAATAAATGACATTAACTCTTTTTGCAGTTCATTCCTAACCTTCTTGATTCTGGTGTAATAAGTTACTCTATTGTTGTTTCCTTGATATATTGACATTAACTTTTTTTACAATTCAAAAAGTTGTGTTCCATTATTTTGTTCAAATTTGTTCTCTACTTCAATTCACTTTCTCTTGTATTTTTCAACTAAATTTAATAACTAAGACATCACCATGTCATTTGCATGCTCCTGTCCTCTATAAGTTGCATCATGTTTTGCAGGTTTTTTAACAAATTGCAGATAGAACTATCATTTATTTAACAAATCGCAGATACGAGATACAAGGGCTTCCAATCGGATTCATACTATTGATTATAAGATCTTAAATATGTATAAGCACAATACTTTGCTTTGATACCGTGTAAAAATTCTCTTATCTTTAGCAAAAGATTAGAAGTGACAACAATAGAAGAATACATAAGATAACAGAGAAAAGTCATTTACCAAAATAAGACTATTTTTTAAAAAATTACAATTTATTTTATTTTCCAATATAAAAATGACATTTATTTTCTTGTCTTTCTTTTTGTATTTTTCCTAATATATAAAATTAATAAAAAAAATATGATTCTTTTAATATTTCTTATTTTATTTTAGATTTAGTTAAAATATAAATATAAAATAAATATTAATATTCAAATTTATTACTATTTATTTATAAAAAATAATAAATTTAGGTTTATATATTATTTATTTATTTAAAAACATGCGAATAATTTTCCTTCACTCCATAAATATGAATTAGATATTATAATAAATTTAGGATTATATATTATTTATCTTTGTCTTTTAGAACATTCTTATTTTTTTACAAAAAATAAATTAGTAAAAAAGACAATAATAATATATATTGATCGGAAAAATCTGGTCCTGGTTGAAATGTTGAATCTGGATTGAGTACCTGCAAAGAGAAAGTCACGTAACGGTAGGTTTCCGAAGATGACCTCCGATGATTTTGTTAGAAGAAAGATTTTGTTTTAAATATAAGTAAAGAAATTGAAGAAATCAAGTTTCCGGAGGGAGAGGGAGTTCTGGAAAACCGAAAAATTCCGTTCTCCTTTCTTTTCCCTATTATTTATAATAGAAAACTTACCTCTCTTACCTTCTCACGGTAAATATTTTTTACCTTTGATTAAATGAGTCATCTAGACCTGTCGGTTGTGGCTTTAATCTGCTGACTCATATTTGCCATTAAGGGACACTAATCCCTCTTAATCTCAGAAGATGACACCTGTTGTCCTTCTTCATCCTCTCCTTAGGATATTAAAAATCCTTTAGGAGATGAGTGGTTAACTGCACTTCGTCATTCTCGAATTTAGGATCACTTCGCCCTACATCGAAGTGTAGTGCAAATTCACAATTAATCCCACTCCGACTATTGGCTAATGACGTGGCGTTCTGCTAGGTTTTATTCCCTTTCAACATATTGTAGACGACATCAAATGAATATAATAATAATAAATATTATTCTCCATGGGATTACAGTAGTTCTAATCCTTATTCCGCCATGGGGAATGACCACGACGAGTACACGCTCCAAGAACTCCAGCATGAATTCCGGAACACTAAATGTGCAATATGAGTTGTTGGAAACCCATTGAATTCAGTTTCTTTGTCCGCTTCAATCACAGACAGCACCAATATTTCATGGCAATGTTGAGCCCATAAGATGTTAAGATTCCGGGAGGAATTACAGAGATATTGAGCCTAAGAAAATACATCATTGACAGAATCTACGAAATCCTCACATGGAGGCTGTTCTCCAACACATTTAATTAAAAATAATAATAACAAGGGTTTTTAAAAAACCAAAAAAATAAGAAAAAGAAACAAATAAAAAAAACAATGATTTTACAGTATGGTAATCCAATAAGGAGTTGGATCAAACTTATACATATCCACAAACAAATCCGTTGTACCCGTTTCTAAATTAAAGACTCCAGTGTCGTCCATCTCATCCAATAATCAATGCTAAAATAAATTGAGTTTTTCTTAATTACAGGATAATTTTTAACAGACAACGTCATTGTTTGATTTTTACCAAGAACAATAGCTTCATCATCTTCCAAAGACTCTATTTCTTTCCACGTATCCGTCTCAAAATCCATTTTGAAAATCACGAATTTCAGTGTTTGGTACCCAAACACCCAGTCTCCATTATCCTTATATTCGATTAATCTTTGAATCAATAAAATATTCCCTTTAGATACAGTCAAGTAAAATGTAATACAATCGTACGTCCTTGTTCTTAAGGTTTTCAAATTAGAAGGCGAAAAAACAATTCGTTTTTCAGGTTTTGATTGAGTAAAATCATAACTCACAACAATTTGGTCTTCCTGGAGCGCGTATAAATGATCACCCTCCCATACAGCATCATAGTATGAGGTATCCGTGCCGTTGGATAATTGAGTCCACTCATTTCTAGCGCCGCTGCTGCAATAGAAGAGCTTCCTATTACGACCGCATATTATTATACGGTCTTAAAATTTTTATGGTAAGATGGACTAGCGGAAAGTACAACTTTTTCAATATGGAGACGATCGTAATCCAAGTGGCAACCGCAAGGAACAATTTCAAAGTAGGAAAGTTTAATTTTTTTGTATGAAAAAATATTTATTAACCAAAATGTATACATTTTGTCTACCACAAATAACCATTCGTGCGATGAACCAACATAACCATTCAAGTAACTTTTCCAAGTTTTTTGTGTAAGCGACTTCAGTACCACCGCGCATTAATTGGAGAGTAGAAGGCCAATATACTGATTCTGATTTTGCGGATAGTAGAAGAAACGGTCCGTTGAATTGTTGTCTTTCTGAAGCTTTTTGCCATGACCTACAAACCAATTTAAACATTACTAAATCAGAGCCAGAGAGATTCATACTGATTAACTCAAGTAACTTCCGTGGAAGATCGGAATAAGAACGACTATTAAGTTTAGACATTTACTAAAAAAAATATTTCGGTTAAAACAAATAAAAATTTATTATTTGTAGGCATATAAATAAGGTTAAAACTTCTACTTTATCCTCGATTTCTTATTTCAAATAAAATATATTATTCAATCTTGTTTTAGAATACCTCAAACTATTTTTTAATTTTATTATTAAAATATTTTCTTTTAATAAATAACAAACTTTTTTTTTAGACTTTTTCAATTTCTATTCCTCTGATGCTTCCGTATAAGTTAAACATTAAATTTTATTTAATTATTATTTAAAATTATAAAACTAAAATAAAATAAATTAATAAATACATAATATATATCACAATTTTAGAGATAATCAATCCAATATCATGATATGTAAAGTTTCATATAAAAATTAATTACAAAAAAAATTTAACATTAGGGAACACAAAATCTGCAAGATTCAATTTTGGAAGATAATACAAGCAACAGTGAAGAAAAAAGATGCAAGTTAGGGTTATCAAAGACATTAGAAGCCTTTGCAAAACAAAAGGATAACAAATCAGAATGGGTTTAAAATATCAAAGAAACAAATAAGTAGAAAAAAATACAATCTTTGTTTGTGAGTGAATTCTTTATTAAGGGATTTTTAGTATCACTCACAGAAACATTGTGAGAAAGATGTTGGTCCAACTTACTCAGAATGGATGTTTGATTTTAAGGATCAATACAAACCAAAGAACATCCTGATCTGAAAGAGGGAAAAAAGAGCATTCTGATCTGCTCAGGATGATGTTAAAGCAATCATTTAATGTTTAGATACACAACAGAAGTTCTGATGAACTTCTGCTTACAACTCATTTCACAAGAAAACAAATACAAGGAATGACAGTGAACCGATGATGCTAACTGATCAATCACACCAAAGTCTGAAAATTTATATGGAATTCCACCATATATGTTCTTTTATATTCCTAAATACTAAGTACTAAGTTATCAGAATAGAAGTCTAGAGGCAATATCTAGAGGCCTGATCTCCTGCAACTGCAATATCTAGAGGCCTCGAGCTTTTAGGTTATTTACATGGGCTTTCCCCTTAAGGTGAAGCCAATATGTATCTTCATGGGAGCATGTAACTTGACACAATTGACACCACAGCTGCTGAGATCCTTTCCCTTTCTGACTACTTCCAACTTCCTCACATTTTGCTTTGCGTTTTTGACCATTGAAGTGAATTTCTACTTCATCGTGGCACCGAATATGGGACTGGTTGCATGCATTTTCCCCACTCCTAGAATTAGTATTTCTAGTTGGTTGCTTCTTTTTCAGATTCGCCTTGTGCTTTTGACCTTTAATGTGCTGTTTGAAACTAATTGAACCCGAGCAGTTTACTTTGCATATCTTGCAAAAGAAATTAGCATTGTTGCTGATATAAACTGGCTCTGCCCACTGGAAACTGCTGGCAGTTGTTTTTTCTTTGGTTGTTGTTGTTGTGTGGATTGATGATGCCATATTTGGCCATGGACATGAGACTGGATCTTGACTTAGTATCGTTGAAACTGGATTCAAAACTGAGATTGAATGCGGCACAGACCCTGACAAGTCTGTGGAACATGGAAATGAACTGTACATTGTACATGAGGATGGCTCCGGCTCCTAAAATAAAGCAAGCTGATACAAGTTAATCTTAACAAAATGGAATGTATGTTTTTCACAAGTCAACACAATACATACAACTAATTCCAGAATTCATGAATGATTTCACCCTTATTCTTGAAATATCCCAAGATTATGTTCACAGTTTGAATGACAAACAATTTTTAAGGGAATCAAGTTCGGCACATGTCACACACCACTATGTTTCACAAACAATCAGTGGAACCTATATAGCCTCACACAGGACAAGATATCAAAATAAGAGCAGTTCACAGACAGCATAAACATAAACATAAACATAAACATAAACATAAACATACATGTGGTTTGAGTTTCTTCACCTCTAGAGGTAAAACTTCATTCCTACACTCATCTTCTGGATATAATCTAGCAAGCTTTTTCCGATACGCCACTTCTCTTTTTAAGTGCCAAGTCCACTGACATCATATTCACCTTCCTCTCTTCATCCATTTCCCTTCACTTCACAGATTATAACTTTATTAGGGGAAGTAAAGTTTGGGACTTAAAAAGAATAAAAATGCAATTCTAATCTTACCTCAGACTACATATATCAAACACTTCCAAGATGTCCATAAAAATACTTACTTTTGAAACAGAACTAAAATAAAACCCTTCAAAACATGATGCAATTCCCTGTATTATAAGTCAGGTATAGTATTCGCAGGGGTATACAATTTCTGAATTTTTATTAATTAAAGATCATATCAAACCACTATCAAGATTGCATGCCCACCAAGAAAAGGAAATTACTTTCAATTTTCTTCAGTTACTGAATGCCCACAATTTGAATTTGGGGTCATCAAAACACACATTTTTATACAGAAATTGTCCGAAAACAACTAATAATATGAAAACCCCAGCACGAATCCTAGTAAATTACAGCCAATTGGCGCATGCAACAAGAATTCTTTCAAAAATTGCTCGTGCAAATTGTAAATTGAATGTCAAAGAGTACAGAAAACTGATATTTTACCTCGAAAGAGGGGGTTTGCCCGATTCTGGCGTTCTTGAAGATTTCCTAGTCACACTATGTATGAAGACAGCACCTTTTATATTGCTGACAAGGAAGGGAGACCACTTAGCCCAATAATAAATAATATTATCAGACTCATAACAATATTCTTAATTTTTTACCTTTCCCATATCAGATTAGTACTAATCAGGAATAAGAAAAAAAGTTTTGATTTTTCTTGGGATGACAATGACACAGTGGAAAAGTGCAATCTTTAACTATGAAAAAGATTGATACTTTCTTGATTTGCAAACTGTTGGGAAAACAACAAAAGAATTGGACATATATTTACAAGCAAAAAATTGAGGGGGGACTTATTCTTGGGAAGAAACAATATGAGAGTTTTATATACTCCCTCCCCTGTTTGTATTTGTATTTGTATTTGTATTTGAATTTGTATATAAAAATTCTACTTTTAACTAACTATTCAAGAAACAAATCTATACACTTTTTTTGGACAAAGTTATTCATTTTTTCACAATGATGGAGGAGAAAAACCATAACTGAAATCCCTTCTGTTTCTGATTCCTGAAATCCCAATCAACATTCCTAAAACTTCCTTCATATTAGGCCTTGCTTGAGGTGTTTCTGCTGTACATCTGATTCCAATCCTCAATAGTTCACACATTTCCTCTGCTCCTTCAGCTAGTCCTGATACTAACAGTGCTACTGGGATTAATGTTCTGGTGAATCCTTGCCGTCCATCTCCCATTACTCTTCTTGCCCATTCAACTAGACACTCTTCCCCTCCATCTACTGCACGTCGACCTGTTGCCAGTTCCATGACCAGAACTCCGTAGCTATAGACATCGCCTTTTGTTGTAGCTTGCATTAGTTGTCCATATTCTGGTGCAACATAACCAATTGTACCAGCTATCAATGTACTAACATGACTTCCTCCAGCATTTATGACTCTAGCTAGTCCGAAATCTGTGACTCGTGCCTTGCCATTCTTGTCAAGAAGTACATTGCTGGCCTTGACATCTCTATGGACAACACAAGGGAAGCATTCATGGTGCAGAAAGACTAATGCACGTGCTACATCGAGAGCTACTTGAATCCGTTTTTTCCATGTAAGTTTTATTCGATCAGTGATGAGATCTTCCAAGGTTCCACCATCCATGTATTCGTAGACTATCAGTTTTTCTGATCCATCAAGGCACCAACCATAGAGGGGTACCAGGTTAGGATGTGGCCAGCCAATGCCATTTCCACATAATACCTCCATTTCAGCCTGGAATTCCCTTTCTCCTTCAATTCCTTCTCTTTGTAGCTTCTTTACTGCTACTTCTCTTCCATCTGGAAGTAGTCCTTTATAAACTATTCCTGATCCCCCTCTTCCGATAACTCTAGAATCTGAAAAGTTACTAGTAGCATTAAGGATGTCAGCATGTGTAAAGGCTGTTTTGTCCAAACGGATTACCTTTACACTACTTGATAACCATGGTGAAGAAGCACTTGAACTCGAGACGAGATCATGCCGGCTCTTTGATTCTTGCAAGAGATATCCCGGTGTGTCCATTGGGCTTTTTACAATGAGGCAAACTATGACTGTCATAACCCCACAGACTAAGAAAGCCATTATTAGAGCTAAGAACACTAAAAAAGCACCCAACTTGTTAGGCTTTTTTTTTCCATCCCCTTTCTTGCCTGCAGCTGCAGCATTAGTACTATTATCAATGAAAGGTGGAAGGCTTAACAAGGGATCACCAACAAATGACCATTTCTCAAATGTTGCCAATTGTCCGGTAGGTGGAATTACGCCTGAAATATATGGATTGTATGAGATATTGAACTTGCTCAGATCAGTCAAGTTATTGAAACTAGCAGGGAATACACCGGAGAAATTATTGTATGACAAATCAAGATTCTGTAAGCACTTGATCCTGCCAATCTCTGATGGTATTTCACCAGAGAAATTGTTTTGTGTGAGGTTCAGAACCACTAATGACATGGATACAAGCTCGGCAGGAAGTTTTCCATCAAACTGATTCATCCCTAAATGCAGCATACTGAAATTATGCATTCTACCAATTTCAAGAGGAACTCTTCCTGACAAAAGGTTCCCACTGAGTTGAATATAGCCGGTTATTGAAAATGTTCGAACATTTGAACCGGATCCACACACAGGAAATATACCATAGCCTGTAAGCAGCGTTTCCCAGAGGCTTCTACACTTTTTCCGGGTTAGAACTTTATACACAAAGCTAAAGGGAGGATAATCTGCTGGTATCCATCTTCTCATTGCCAAACACTCCCCTGAACCAGCAACCATCGGTTCATTTTGTCTGTTTGACAGAAAAGTAGGCATTGGATCTGCACCTATATTTGTCAATTGAGGAGGAATTGATCCTGTAAGTTGATTGTTAGCTATATTTAACCATAACAAGCTTTTGCAATCTCCCAATTCCGGAGGAATTTCACCTGTAAATCCATTGTTTGCAAGCATCAACCACAGAAGTGAGCTTAACTTTCCCAAATTTGAAGGAATGCGGCCACTCAACCTGTTGAATGAAAGATCAAGGGCTTGAATTCGCTGAAAATCGCCGTATTCTGGAGGTATTTCTCCAGTAAACTGATTGTGAGCAAGAATCAAGAACTTTAAACTAACCATTTGAGAGACTTCAATAGGCAATGGACCAGAGAAACTATTATAGCTAAGATCCAACCTAGAAACATTAGGCAGCTGAAGAATTCCAGAACTATGTAAACCTCCACTGTAATTATTTCCATGGAGGAGAAGGAATTTTACTTGTTTGAACTGTCCAAATATATCTTGTATATCTCCTCCAAATCCATTGGAACTGGTGTCCAAGAAGGTTAAGTTGTTTAGACCAACCAGTGAGCTAGGAATATCCCTTGAGAAACTATTGTCTCCCAAGTAAAGAGCTCGAAGTCCAGAAATCGAACCGATCTCTGCCGGTATTAGTCCTGTAAAATGATTCCCCCATAAATTCAAAACTAGAAGATCTTTGCAATTCGAAATATTTGATGGGACAAATCCAAAGAAGTTATTTTCAGACAAATCAAGAGACTGCAGTCTGCATTTTTCAGTGAGAAATGTCGGAGGGACACTTCCAGTGACTCTGTTTTCCGACAATGATAACTCTATTAGTGCATCAAATCCACTCCATAAACCACCAGTTAACTTGTTGGCACTCAGATCAAGATACTTCAAACTTGAGCAACCGACAAAAGTACTTCCAATATCTCCAGTAAAATTATTACCAGAAACATTAGCAACTGCTAAGTTATTGCATATTGTAGGGATAGCAAACCTGATGTTTCCTTCAATCCTATTAACTGACAAATCAACAACTTCCAAGCTCATGAGACCTGTCAAGTTGAGATCACCATCAATGAGATTGTGTGACAGGTTTAGGAACTTGAGATTCCGACACCGGCCAAGATCTTCCGGTATAGGTCCACCTATAGTATTAGCTGACAGGTCCAAGTAACTGAGCTCTGTTAAGGCTGAGAAGTTACCGAAAAACTCCCCAAATATACTATTCTGAGCCAGATTAATTCCGGTGACACGAGTTCCATTAGCCACACAAGAAATCCCATCCCAATTACAGGGATTTGAGTCAGTCCCATTCCAAAAAGTATACCTTCCTCCTCTGTTAATAATGTTCTGACTTTCAAGAAATGACTTCAGACTAAGTAATACTTCCTTATCAGTATCTAATGAGTCTCCAACAACATGCTTACCTATAAATTCAAGTATATGTTTTTAACATTAGAATTTGTAAATACTTCATCATAATAAATAGCAGAAATGACAAAAAGTCAACTCAGAATCATCCTAGGAAAACTCAAAAAAAAATCACAAAGCCATGCAAAAAATCCTCAGAATAACTGCATCCAAATAATCTTCCTCTCTCCTCACAGGATGACCCTTTATGGAAAAAGAAATAAAGCTCAAATCTTTTCACTCAAATCTTTCATAATAACACAGACAGACAAATCTTTCCTCCAAATCTTAACAGAAAACAAGCAAAGTTGAGAACTTTTTAATCAGAAAATTGGAGGGAGGGAGTTTGTTAGTACCTGTAATCAAGAAAAAGATACAGAAGAATGCTATACAAATCAAATGGTCATTTTGCACCTCAGTCATGATCACTATCACTTTTTTTTTTTTTTTCTCCTCCACCTCTTTCTTTGTAGTAGTCCTCTGTTTTTCTTGTCTAAATCAGACTGATCCAATGAACTTCTCTCTCAAGAATCATGATGACGAAGAAAACTTTCTAATCACCAAAAAGAATAAACAATAATAATGTAAATATATATGTGTAGGTAATGGAAAAAATGGGGAATTGTGTTGAATAATAGCTTAGGAGAGCGCCTGCAGATGGACCAAACCAAACTAAACTATCACGTACGCTAGATAGAGAGAGAGAGAGAGAGAGAGAGAGAGAGAAAGAAAGAAAGAGTTGATTAATCAAAAAAATATTTTGTTTAATTAAAGAAAAATAAATATTATAATACATTTTTTCACCCATTATTTTAAGGTAAAGAGAGAACCTTGGAATTTTTAGAATGCACACACACGAGCAATCAAAGCCGCCCAAGTTGACCGCCTTCTTCTTCTTCTTCTTCTTCGTCTTCTTCTTTCTTCTTTGTTGTACATAGAATTTCCCTGCAGGAAAGTTTGAAGTAAATATAGTCAGAGAGACAAATTTTCCATACAGTTTGGTGAAGTACAGATTAGGAAAAATTGATCACAAAATCTTGTTTTTCCATCACATTAAAAAATCTTTAATAGAAAATTAAAAAGAAAGACTTTTTCTTTTTTTTTTCTTTTTTTTTTCATGTCTTACCGAACCAACCATCCCAACAAGTCTTGAAAACACACGCATGCCAATGAAGAATAAAAGAAACAAAATCCCTTTTCTTTTTCTTTTTTTTTGTAACGACTCTTTTTGGACAGTTTTTTTTTTATTATTATTTAAAATTGAAATTTAGTATGAAAAATGACAGTTTTTGGATAATATTCTGACATTTATTTTGATAAAACTGGTGTTTTTTTTTTTTTAATGAATAAATAATAAAACGGTACCGGCTGAGAGAAATGGCTGCTGATGAATGATGCCATTCTTTTATTTATTTATTTTCTAACATTAAATTAGCTCTGAATTTTCTTTGCTTTGACATTGCCCAACAGTTTGTGTGTCCGAGAAGAATATTGTGATCATATGAATTTTATTTTATATACATACATATACATATATATATATATATATATATATTAACGTGATTTAAACTCATAATATTATATAATTATAAATAAAATTATTATTATTTAACTTTTATTTCTTAATAAATATATATATATATATATGGGAAGATTTAGTTTATGACAACTCAAGAAAATACCAAATATATATATATATATATATATATATATATATATATATATATATATATATATATATATTATTAACGTGATTTAAACTCATAATATTATATATTATAAATAAAATTATTATTAATTAACTTTTTATTTCTTAATAAATAATATATATATATATATGGGAAGATTTAGTTTATGACAACTCAAGAAATACCAATGATCTGTTTTCCTTCCCTTTAGGAATGGTTTAATGAAAATAAAACAACTTCGTACTTGATAAGTATGTGTAATATATATATATATATATATATATATATATATATATACTGAAAAAGGATGATAGGGAGAGGTATTTTAAGTGGTCAAGTCTCTAAGGGTTTAAAGAAGTTCAAATTTAGACGCTTAACCAACTACCCCTTGTGTAAGACTTGACAAATGGAATCCAACTCCCATTTCCATCTCAAACTATATATATATATATATATATATGGAAGAGATTATTTATAAGATAATTCTCTAACAACATTCTCGGTTATAATTCTGTATAATGAATAATATGTAAAATTATGAATTTAATATTATTGTTGTTTAAAAGTTAGAGTGTGACTTTTTTCCGAAGAAAATGTTACATATATATAATTATTGAATTACAATTATAAATTAAAATGGATTTTTTTTTTTTGGAAGAATTATACTAGTGATATCAAAGAATTTAGAATTGTAAAATGGTTGCATGCTCTTGGATTATAATATATATATATATATATATATATATGTATGTATGTATGTATGTATTATATAAAGGTCTGTTTGGCTTGGATGGTAATGGAGAAGCTGCTATTGTTATTATTATTGATGAGTGATGAGGCCATCCTAAATTTCATGTCTCTATCATCTGTTAACTCCACCTTCCTTATGCAATACTATACATTATCTTTTCTTTTTCAATACAAAAATTATATGTATACTATTTTTTGTTATATAAAAAAGATATCTTAAATTAAAAATAAATACTTAAATCTATATTTATATTTTATATATAATATTATATACTTACTATGTGAAACGAGATATTATGTATTTTAAAATTAAAGAAAGTAATAATTGGTTCAAAATATTTAATTTGGAGATTAATAATAGTGTTGAATGGCATTATTTTTTTTGGTTAGATGTTTTACCAATTTGTGGTATTGTTGAAGTATTCACAAAATTTGATGGTGAGATTCATCATTACAAAACCATTGTACTTTTGAGGTTAAAATGGTCTTTTCACATTTTAGTGTCTTCTTCACTCAAAATTATTATATATATATATATCATAAGTTTTTCTTTATCAAATTTGAAATATTGACCAAAAAAAAAATTGAAAAGAAAAAATATATGTCAAGAAAGTATAATTTAATTATTATAAAGAATAAAGAATTTTATTAACAAAAAAAAATTTTAAATAAATTTATAGTAAAAATAGGATTAAATAAGAATTAAACTGAACCGGATTTCATTTATTTTTAAAATTGCAATAATTGATGAAAAGTGTAACCCTAAAATTTTTACTAAAAAATAATGAAAACATCTCAATCAGAAAGATTAAATTAAATTTTTTTTTATAAAAAAAAATTGAAAATGAAAGGATGATTGAATTCTTGAGTAAGGATTTATTTATTTTATTTTAATTTTTTGCATTTCTTGAAAATATTTCCTAAGTTCCATTAGTTAGCTTAGAGACAAAGAATTCCGTTAAGGTTTCCAATTTAATAATGTTTGGCACAGCAAAGTCGGCCAACAACAATAAAAATAATAATAATTTCATAATCTCAAAACTCTAATATTCAATTATTATTATTTTTGTCTTTAAAAAAATATATATATTACTAATTTAATAATAAATATTATATATCCTTACATAATTGTCAACTAAATTGAACTTTATTTTAATAATTAATTATGAATATGATTTTTTTATGACAAAAATTTGAGTTTATAGTGAATGAATGAATATTGGGATTGATGATGTTTTTTTGAATAGTTTGGTCAGCAAATGGTTGGGAAGCAGACACACGTGCACATTAAAATAACATTTACTACAAGTTATTTTCATATGTAATACAAAACAAATATAGGAAACAAAAAAATAAATAAACATGGGAAATGTCATTTTTTGAAACATGATCAAAGATATACCACACGTGTGGAGGAATATGGTACACTAATTCAAAATCTATCCTAAGAGAAAATGAAAGTAAAATAACCCTAATTGCATTCAAAAACTTTAGGCCCCTCCATATATATATATATATATATATATATATATGGTCAAATTTCATTTCTTTGAAAAAGATTTGAAGTAGAAGTATTCAATATGGACAATTTTTACAATCACAAAAAGAAAAAGAAAAAGAGACATAGAAAGAAAAGAGAGAAAGAAAGAAAGAAGTTAAGGCTAAAATCAAAGATTCTAAACAAAAGTAACAATGTTGTTTATTTTATATCTTTAAGGAAAAGAAGAATACAAAACAGCTTTTTTGAGTTAGTTGGCATTACATGCTAAAGGGTATCAAAACACTTGAGATGTATTGGGAATTTCCTTTTCTTTTTCTTTGTTTTTTATTTTAATTAATAATACGAACAATTTAAATTTAATTCTGAATATTACATATAAAATAAAGATAAAATCTTACAGATATATCTTGAATTAAATTTAAATTTATTGAAGTTATGATAACAAGAATTTAACTAAAAAATTAATATATATATATATATATATATATATATATATATATATATATATATATATCAATATAGTTTATGTAAAAATTTATATATATTAAGTTATGATTTTTATATTGACATCTTTAATCATCATTTTCAAAAAGGATAATATAATTTAGTAGAATTATTTTTTAGTGATTGAAGTGAAATGTGTAAATTAATTAAGCACCATTAAAGTCAACTTTATAAAGTGACTCTTTTTTTTTTTTCTCTTCTATTTTTTTTTAAGATTTAAGAAAGGAAAAGGAAAAAAGAAACCAAAATCATCCCCTTCCCCCCTATAAAGAATGGACAAAACCAAAATAAGGTCCAAGAAAAAGGAAAAGGGGAAAAATAAGTGCTCTTTGGGAAAAGTGGGATGGCTTATTTTGGTTTATGGGATTTATACTTTTTTTTTTTTTTTTTTTTTTGCAGTTCTTTTGATATTTTTGGCAAAACATATTAAATTAGAAAAAGGAACCCTAAAGATTCTAGAAATGATGATACAAAAAGAAAGATTAGATGGAAAGAAAGGTGGAAACCACCATAAGAAAAAGAATATGTCTTTGAATTTCCCATCAATTTCCTTTTGCAGCTTACTTTGAACATTATTTGATCCAGCATCCTTTTTTGGAAAAAAGAAAAAAAAGTGAAGAAAGAAAGAAAACCCATGTAGTTGTGGCTTAGGAGGCTTCCTTTTACCGCGTAGAAGCCATGCAGAAATTTCTCAGCTAATTAATTGGAAACTAGTTATTCAATCTCACTATATACATACATACATAATATATATATATATATATATATATATATATATATATAATGATAAAGAAACAATGATAATAACAATAAAAGAATTGTTCTTGAAAAATCTATGCAACAGTGCTTCTGGCAATGGCAATGGGAGATCCAAAATAGATATGAACTAAAAAACACATGGAGAAAGAGCACATTCATATAATCTTTCAGTATGTAATTTCCACAACTTTCATATATATATATATATATATGCATGTATATATATTTGAACAAAACTGAATGCAGATGAATTGTACCTGAAACTCCTCAGCTTATTAGAATTGCATGTTCAGGATCTTGCCAAGAGGCTGAGTAAGTTTTTGTATAGAATCATCATATCTGTAAGCAACTATTGCTTTTGAAGTTGCTTCATCTTCTAATACTGCTAATACAGCCCTTTTCTTTGCCCTTTTTTCCTCCCATTTCTTTATCTTTTCCTCTAATTCTGCTTTACCCTTCTCTGCTATTTCAGCTCTGCTTATTGCCTGTTCTGCTCTTGTTCGAAACTCTGCAACTTTTGAAGTTGCAATTTCAAGTTCTTTCTTAGGATTTTCTGTCCCATTAGTCCGGAATTCAGGCTGCCCCAACTTCAGCTCTTCTGCTTGTTTAGCCATCTTGATTAGACTATTGTACACCTCTTTTGGAATTCTTACTTCCTCAGCATCATCATTCTTCTGGTTTTCGTCGTGTTTGTCTCTTCTAGATTTATTATTATCTTCATGGGGGAGATATGGTGTAAAAGAGTTTGCACTTTCTTCAGTTACCTTTCGAGCTACTTTTAATTCTTCATTTTCCTTTTTGGTTTCCTCGGCTTCTGATTCGAGCTGCTCAAGTGCAGCATAAAGTGCTGTTACCTTACTCTTTGCCTTTTCTTCAGCAGCAGCAATTCTGGACTTGCTTTGATGGAGTTCAGATTTCAGCAATGCTATTTCACCTTCTGCTTCTGTCACTTCCTTTCTAGTCTCAGTAACTTCTGACTTCGTCTTTTCTAACTCTTCTTTCATTTCATCAACATTTCTTGCCAAGATATTCATTTCTTCATTTTTTGTACTGAATTCTTGCTTCAGTTCCTGGAGTTCGGTTTCCAGTAACTCGATGTAATCAGCCTGATCCTTATTCTTTCCTTCCTTCAGTTCCAAATCAGCTTTTAACTGATTAATTTCACAAATGGCATCAAAAACAACTTTCTCCGAGGAACTATGGAGTTCTTTCGTTTCCCGAAGTTCATTTTGTAGTAATTCAATATACATGGACTTATCCAAGATCTGATTCTCTAAACTGCGCATCATTTCTAGCCTTTTTGTGAATGATTGTATTTTTTCTTGTGTTTCTATAGCTGCTGCTTCCACCAACTTGAGTTCCATCTCTTTAGCTGATATTAATGAATCTTTCTCTTTCTCTGCCTCAGCAGCAGCCAGCTTTAGATCAATCAATGTTGTGTTAAGCTCGACAACTTGCCTCGAAAATTCCTCCGTCTTCGCCTTCTCCATGCTCAAGGCAGTTTCTACTACTTCTACTTGTTGCATAGATTCCAGCTTTGCATATTTCTCTGCAGCAATTTCTATTTCCAATCTAAGGACTTGTTCTTCTGTGGCCCTTAACTCACTCAAAATTTTCGAAATCTGTTCTCTTAAATTTACAGATTCTGCCAACTGATAAGCCATATCCTTAACCGTTGCTTCCAGTTCATTGATCCGTACAGTAGCTTCTTTGCATTCATTTAAGTATATTTCTTTCTCAATTTCAGAGCTCTTTAGCAATCCAGAAAGCTCTTCCACAGTTCTCTGATTGTTCTCAAGCTGAAGAAGAGTTTGCTTATGGGAAGAATCCTTTGATTCCAGTTGTACTTTTATATTTGCTAAGTGTTTCAACAGCTTATCAAACTCTTCTTCATCCTCAAAATCCTAACAATTAAAAAAAAATTCTTCCAGTCAATGTTTTCTGATAGTTTATGCAATTCTATTTAGTCAGGGATGAAGATATATATATATACATGAATTAGCAGTAGGAAATCACTAAAATAAAGCTGTTTTTTTATCATACTGATATCTGTTAGATCAACACAAACCACAGACATATGCATATCACCTCAAATTCCTGAATACTACACAACTCTCTGTCCTTAAACTCCTTAAACTTTGCTAATTATAAACCCTATTGTGATACCCTATGTCTGAATATGTTGTTCATAGAATAACACTTTCTTATTTCAACAGTTAGGGTTAAGATCATGGTATAATGCAATCAAAATTTCAACATATTTCACACAACAAGATCAAATGCTTCTAATATTGAGTGTGCTTACATCCTTGCTGGGAGATTTGTTTCTTTTCTGATAATATTTCTCACCAAATAAAGAAACTGCAGCTTTGACTGACTCGATCGGTTTCGTATCAATAATCTCCCCCATGGCTGGCTGATATACCTTCAAAATCCTGAAAGTAATCTGAAAACCATTGACAATGAAACTTTTATCAAACACTTGGCGTGAATTATGATTATGGAAAAAACAAAAGAAAACAACTAAATAAAAGCACCTGAAACCCAAAAGATCATGAACAAACTAAATAATGAAATGCTGGAAAAGAAAAAATAGCAAAAGAATAATGCTAGGAAATTCTAGTCATTGTTCATCGGAGGAAGAACCGAGGTAAGCAAATAAATAAATGAATTTCTAGAACAAGGTTCTTGGTAAGATCGAATCATTGTGATTCTTGAACAATTTTTTGGACAATGGCATATTCTAAATTTTAATGTTGTAACATTGATAACTACAAATTTAAATTAATAAAATTTCTCCTTTCTCACTATGCAATCACAAGAATGTGTACATTAGAATTTTGTTCAGAGCTGTACTTTCTTTGATGATAGCGTTCCAAGCAATAACAACAAAGAAATTCTATACATAAATTCCGGCGGAACAAAGAAATTTAGTTGTCAGCTTATCTCTATAGACAAATTCCGGCGCAAGGTTTCCATGCGTTCCACCGGCCATTGCCCTCCTCTCATGCATCATCACTTCTCAAGGTATAAATTTTGACAGACCTACAACGTTTGATCAAGATTGTATGAGAAGATGAAAAAGAATTCATGGCATCATAATCCCACAACATTGTTAAAAATGAACAATGTTTGAGTAAAGTCATAACATGAAGTATCATCAATGCTTGTGATAGAGAACAAAATGATCAAATATCTAATAGTTTCACTTACGCAATTCCTTGAGCTAAGAGTAGTAGTAACCTTCATTGTCATGGCACAGTCCCCAACTCCTACCACCTCTAGGAACATGGTGCAGCCACCAATCTAATAGTCCATTTCCAATAAAGTCATACACAATATAGCTCTCATCGTGATCATAGCAACATCCTTCTAAGAGCCACTAAATTTGGATGATTTAGTTTAGCCTCCCTTCCAATCTTAGAGTAGAACTCCTTTTTCCATTGCAAGCCAGATCTTTTCAACTTATTGACAACCACCTTATATCCATATGGTAAAACTCCATCCTAAGTCCCCCCAGTTTTGGCATCCCCAAGCAGATGTCCTGCAATGAAATTTTTCGTAATTGACTTAAATTCATCACAAGTATACACTTTCCACGATGAGGAAACCAGTGCCAATGATGCAGGGTTAGAAAGAATAATAAGAAGCCATACAACAGAGTAGTACAGAGAATTAACCCACTCACCACAGCAAGAATATTAAGGTATTCCCTGTGGCAGCGCATATGGTGACATGAATTATCTGAAATTGAAAAACCAATCCAAAGAAAGCTTTACAAAAGAAAGAAATAATTTTAAACCCAATTATAACATGCTTGAGGCTAAGAAAACAATAGAATTTGCAAAACCCAAATATAACGAGCCACCACTTATGGCTAAGATGAAGAGCAACTTTCAATAGATTCTCAGTGAAATGCTTAACTGCATCAATCATGCACAAAAAGGCATGGGACATTGTGCATTTCTGAGCAACAAGAAATGTTCTGTTGGTCACTAATGTACACAGGTCCAGATAGCTATTGCGGGATGACAAATCAGGACAACTTGAATTAAGCAAAAGTTTAGAACCAATAGTTTTATTCCACTAAGAAGAATTATCAGACCATTTCCAATCCACACGTTTTGTGAATTGGTCTCTCTCCCACCAACCCGGCACCGCAGCCACCAACCACAACATCTATAATAAGATTGCACAACAGAGTACAAGGCTGAACCAAATGGCGCCAATAGTGGAAAGTATTGCTATATTGACAATATTTCTATCCACTGTCCTAGTGAAAGCCAAGATAAATTCGAACGAAGAAGACTGACAGACCTCGCGTATGATTCTCGGAAGACGAAGCTAAATTAACAGAAAGTGAATCGTTGTAAACCTAAACAAACATCAAATACAAATTCGTTAAAAACATTTACTAAAATTCTTTTGTAGAGCGAAAAGAGAGCAGTAAGCACTAATATTAATCAATTCACTCACGGAATCGGAAGAATCCAGCAGAAATTCATGTCAAAAGGAAAGAGGTAGTTCTTTTCTCTAATTCTCTTCGTGTGAAATCAAAACAGATACGGAGAGGAGAAGGAAGAGTATAAACGAAGCGGAGATCCAACGGAAGAAAAAAAAAAAGGAGATCGCCGCCGAAGGCGACGGTCGGCGGGTAAGTAAGAAGAAAGGGGACAGCTTCTGAATCTGCACACTGCTGTAGTTACCGTGCTGTGTGGAACCTAACAAACGGTTTTCCAGTCTTTTTGGCAGCCTAGCAGTTACTGCTTTTGTCTTTTCTTGGTTTTTTTATTTTTTTATACATCATCCCACATCGTAAATTCATAAGAATTGATATTCTTCGTTTAAAGTACACTTCAATATAGTTGACACCATGAATCTTCTCTTCGAGAAACCAAATAAAGATGTAATTTTTTTCTTTACAAATAACCATAACAATATGTAATGAAAAGAATAGTTCTAAAGAAAAGAAAAGATGATCAGACCATCTTCATGAACATCAAAATTCTTCAACTTTAATGGCATCACGGGGCATTTCATAAGCATCTTTAGGTCTTGATTTATTGACTCCTGCTGCTGTAAACAAAACTTTATCAGATTTGTACCCTTCAACACTCACACTTGTAACCTTAACCCAACAAACAAGAACCTTAGTTTTCATCCCTTCAATTCCTACCAATTTTCCTCTTGACAATGTTCCTTTTACCCGAGTTCCATACCTCACAACAGATGAATCCTTGAAACAAACTTCACAAGCAGATGGTAAGTAAACTATGAGTTTTCCCTTTGATTCCTCAAACTCATAACATGTTATGTTCTGTGGAAACAGACCTCCAGGTAAGTTGTATTCACGAAGAAATTCTTGCAGAGACTTCATTTGTTTTCCTGATCAATCAATCAATCAATCAAGAAAAGCAGTGTGCACACACAGTTTTGAGTAATTCATATTTCTTGACAGTATATATGCAAGAAAACTTGTTTTCTTCTTTACCTTTCAGTTTGTTGAATATCCATTTTGCCTTTTCTTCAACTGTGTTTGAGAAAATCTGGGATCAATGATGAGTGAGTCAGGGTTAGTCAAAGAGTCTGCTTTGAGTTTTTTAAGTGGAAGATCCAAATTCTTACCATCCAATGGAAAATTCTACTAATTAGGAATTAAACATTTGATAAGAGGATTATTATTACATAGCAGATCTTGGATTTTCCAATGCATAATCCATTGTTAAACTTATTGCTGAAGAATTTCATAATACATATATATATATATATATATATATATATAATATATATTATATATATATCTTCTCTTCATATTTGCTTTTGAAGAACTGATGATTGGTGATTTATTCAATCAGTTTGATTAAACAGGGTAGCAATGCAATAAGGTTGAAATCAAATCAGGAAAAGAAAGAAAAAAACACTCATAAATCTGACTGGATCTGAAGGTGAGGTTTGAAGTTTGAACTAGTTTTAAAGACTAAAATCCTCAATTCAGAAATAATCCCCAACAAAATTGAATAAAAATGGCAGAAATTTTGCATAAAACACAGAGAATTTCATCATGAGCAGCATTCAAATATAATCTACTACAGTTAAAAGAAGAAAAAAAAACCCCAGCAAAAACAAAGAGTGAAGAAAAAGGGAGAATCATTACAGTGAGGTCTTGGGAAATGTTGGAGATCTCTTCTTTGGCTTTCTTGGAAACCCAAAATGTACCAGATTTCAAGCTCCCAACTTTTGTTAAAGCTTTATCCATATTTGTCCAAGAAAGTTCTCTCGTAAAAACGAAGCTTTTTCTTCTTCCACTTCCCACACAAATCTCTCAACTGGAAATTTGCATTCTATTCTTTCCTCACTCTCTCTCTCTCCTCTGTCCAGATTTAACAGAGATGAAATGTGAAGAGAGAAATTCCAGAAAGGAAGGTTGGGACTTGGGATTGGATCTTTGTCCTCTTCTCACACACACTCTGTCCTTTTGTCTTCTTGGTGTGTTCCAACCCAACTCATCAATGGACAAAAACGGCGCCACAAATTATTTGTGAATGATTAAGGTAATATTGTCCCACATCGAAATTTTAAAAAATTAAGTAAACTTGGAATGATGTTTAATAATATATACCTAAATATTTATAATTAATTTTTTAAAAATATATTTGAGATAATCTTAATTTTTATTATATTTCCAATTCATTATTATTGTTAGAATAATATATTTATATAATAATAATGCTTTAAAAAAAATTATTAGCAATGGTGAGCTGTCGTTCTCAACTTTCATAATCGTACTTAAACATTAATCAACTTCACAGTGAAATTTGTTTGTTTATAAAGTAACATTATTTTGTTTTAGTTTAAAAAGTTTGAGATTTAAAAATAAAATAAAATATATATATATTATGGCTAATTTGGTTAAATATAAATTTATTTGGAATTAAATTTACTATTAATGTCAAATAAATTTAGATTTGGTATGTTTAATTATAATTTTTTTTTAAGTTTCAATTTTTTTACTTAAAAAAGAATTAAAATAATTCTTCATAAAATTTATCAAAATATTTTAAAATTTAACTATTTTGTGTAATTCTAATCAATTATTAAAAGAATAATTAAATTAATTACATCAAATATATGTAAAATTAAAGTAAAAATATATTGTAATACTTGCTCACGAAATATTATTTAAAAGTGAGAGTGTGTGTGAGAGAGAATGTGTGGGAGAGTGTGTGTTAGTGTGTTAGTGTGTGAGAGAGAAAGTGTGAGTGTGTGTGAGAGAGTGTGTAAAAGAGTGTGAGAGAGAAAGTGTGAGAGTGTGTGAGAGAGAAAGTGTGTGATTGTGTGAGAGAGAAAGTGTGTGAGAGAGTGTCTTTTGTGAGTGTGTGAGTGTGTGAAAGAGATTGTGTGATGTGAGTGTGTGAGAGAGAAAGTGTGTTATGAGAGTGTGAGAGAGAAAATGTGAGTGTGTGAGAGAGAAAAGTGTGAGTGTGTCTCTGCTGTGAGTGTGTGAGAGAGAAAGTGTGAGTGTGTGATAGAGAGAAAGTGTATGAGTGTGTGAGAGTGTGTGTTACGAGTGTGTGAGAGAAAGTGTGTCTGTTGTGAGTGTGAGTGTGTGAAAGAGACTGTGTGTTGTGAGTGTGTGAAAGAGACTGTGTGTTGTGAGTGTGTGAAAGAGATTGTGTGTTGTGAGTGTGTGAGAGAGAAAATGTGTTATGAGGGTGTGAGAGAGAAAGTGTGAGTGTGTGAGAGAGTGTGTCTGTGGTGAGTGTGAGTGTGTGAAAGACTGTGTGTTGTGAGAGAAAAAGTGTGTTATGAGGGTGTGAGAGAGAAAGTGTGAGTGTGTGTGAGAGAGAAAGTGTATGAGTGTGTGAAAGAGAGTGTGTGTTACGAGTGTATGAGAGAGAAAATGTGTGTGAGAGTGTGTGAAAGAGATTGTGTGTTGTGAGTGTGTGAGAGAGAAAGTGTGTTATGAGGGTGTGAGAGAGAAAGTGTGAGTGTGTGAGAGAGAGAAAGTGTGAGTGTGTGAGAGAGAGAAAGTATGAGTGTGTGAGAGAGAAAAAGTGTGAGTGTGTGTGAGAGAGTGTGTCTATGGTGAGTGTGTGAGAGAAAAAGTGTGTTATGAGGGTGTGAGAGAGAGTGTGAGCGTGTGAGAGAGAACGTAGGTACTCAGTGTGTGAGAGAGAATGTATTTGCGTGTGTGAGAGAGAAAGTGTGTGAGTGTGTGAGCAGGATAGTGTGAGTGTGTTTGTTCGAGAGAGAATGTGTGAGAGAGAGTGAGTGACTTGACAATGTTATGGATTTAAAATTATAAAGTTGCTTTAAATAAAATAGGGTAAACTATCTCAGATGCACCTCTTAAAGGTCAAAATCCAGCTTTTGCATCTCAAAGATTTTTTGTACACAGAATGCCCTTAACGTTTCAAAACGTCCCACTAGATGCACATCTGTTAAGTCAAACCGTTAGTGACTCAATTTTGCCGTCAGTCAACATTTTTTTACTGTTGGGCACTGTTACAGGCAGGGGTATTTTTGTCCAACCAGCCCAATTTTTTAAAAAAAAAAATTTTCCCCGATGTCGTTTTACCCCACTCCAGCGTCGTTTTCCATCGAACTTCTGTTTGAACCCAACTTTTTCTTCTTGCTCAAAGAATCCAAAATATTTTCTTCTTCAAAGAATCCAATGCAAGTAATACTGATTCTCACTCCAAAAATCTGTCCAAAACTTGTTCATTTTGTTGAAATTATGTGTGCGACTTCAAAAATTTCATCAAGGGCAAGTGAAATTTCACATACCCATCACTTTTCAAACTCGAATTTCAGCTCGAAGTTGTCTCCGAAATGGCTCAAAGGTACAATGAGTGGGTAATAAGGCGAAGCAAGAACAACTACATTGATCCGTACGCGCTCTATGGTAAAGATTCGAATTGTTTTCATATTTTCGAGCAGAAATTTGAATTTCCAGTTCATGTGCTGTGAAAATTTATTTCTTTTACTGTGAATAAGTAATGAAATTGATATTTTGTTATGTGATTAAGTGTTTTAATGGAGGTTTTGTACTGCATTTTAATGTATTAATGGATTTTGATGTGTTCTTTATGTTGCATGCATGAGGGGTTTTTTAGTGTAGTGTGATACAAAATAGAGTGTTAATTTTGTACTTAATGTTTAATTTGAGTGTTGGGTCTGAGCATGAATGTTATGTTTGTATTCAACTTGCACATTGTGATGATGATAACTTTACTTTTAAATTGAAGTTTTGTTATGTGATTAAGTATTTTAATGAAGGTTTTGTACAGTGTTTTAGTGTATCGTTAGAGTTTTGTTGTGTTCTTCATGATATAAACTGAGGGTTTGTATTGTGCATAGATACAAAATAAAGTATTAATTTTGTACTTGGTGTTTAATTAGAGTGTTATGATCGAACATGAATGTTAATTTTGTATTAAACTTGCAAATTCTGATGATGACAAATTTACATTGAAATTCTATTTTGATGGTACATTCTGGGAGGAGAACGGGTATAGAAACTATAAGAATGGGAGTTGGAAGTATGTAGATTATTGTGTGAAGGATAAGATGAGCATGTTGGAGATTAATTTGATGCTGAAACATTTAAAAAGAGATAAATATTGTATGATTTACTGCTACTTAGAACCAGTTGGGGATTTTAAAACATGGCTGAAGTTAGTTACTAAGGATGAGGATATAGTGGCCATGTGTGAATGGATACCTAGGTTTAAGGTCATAGAATTTTACACAGAGGTAAGAGACAGAGAAACTATAGTTCAATTTTTGAAAAGACAACTTGAGTTCATAATTGAAAAGCCTAAGAGCAGTGTTGTGATTGAGGAGCTTGAAGTGCAGCCCTCATGTAAAACCTCTATGAAAACACGAAAGAGGAAAGTCAATGCAAGGAAACCTCTGTTATTGGAATGGAAAAGAGATGATAATGGTGTCCAGGCTGAAGTTGAGCCTACTGATGAACCTGCTGAAGCATTAGGTGATGTTAACACTACTGCTCACTCTGCAATGTCTACTAGTGTGGACAATGTTGCTCATGAACGTGCTCATGAACCGGCTGATGAACTTATTAAAGAACCTGCTCATAAACCAGCTCATGAATCTTCTCACGAACAATCATTCAACACAAATAAACCTGCTGATGAACCTGCACAAGTAGAGGACACAGGAGTAATAACACAAGAAAATCAAGATGATGCTCAAGCACCTGCTGAAAATGTTGAGGTGCAGGAGGCTGTTGTTAATGATGATGCTGATGATGGTCATAGTGATGATAGTGATGATGTTGATTATGAAGAAGAACACTTAACTGATCATGACCATGATGATGATGATGTTGATGATGATGCTGCTGATGATGATGCTGCTGATGATGATGCTGCTGATGACGGTCACATGTTAGACAGAACTACTGAACAACCTGCAGAAGGAGTATTAGAAACAAAGCATAATTGGGATAATGAAAATGAAGATGAGTATGCTGATGACACAGTTATGGTAGACAGTCTACAAAGTTGTGATGATGAGTCAGATAGTGATAGAGATGACCTACGACGTAGATATGTATACTTTGAAGCTGAAAAGAATATGGAAAGACCAACGTTTGAATTCGGAATGAGATTTACTGGGAAGACTGAGTTCCAAGATGTAGTCAAAAATTACTGCATTAATGAAGGAAAAGTATGTAAGTTTAGGCCTTCAGAGCCTAAGAGAGTAAGAGCTATCTGCAAAACAAAGGAATGCAAGTGGTTCATTTTTACTTCTATCGAACGTCTGACCAATACCAATGATTTGATAGTGAAGACAATGAACTTGACACACAATAATGGTAATCATCAATGGAAAAACAAGTCCATTACATCTAAGTGGGTTGCAAGTCGGTATTCAGAAAGAATAAAGGTTAATCCAAGTATGCCTGCAACTTTAATAAGGCAAAACATTGATGAGGAATACAAGGCAGAAATATCAAAGACAACAGCTTATAATGCAAAGTGAATAGCTCAGAAGTTGATAATTGGGGATTTTTCTGAGCAGTACAAACTACTATGGGACTACCGGGCTGAGTTACTTCGTACTCACCCATGTTCCACGGTGGAAATAGAACATGAAAATTTCAAGGAAGAGGGTAGACAACCTCGGTTTAAGAGGTTGTACATTTGTCTGCGTCCATTGAAGAAGGGTTTTCTAGACCACTGTAGACCCTTCATAGGGGTAGATGACTGCCACCTTAGAGGTTGTTATAAAGGTCAACTGCTTGTAGTTGTTGGGATGGATGGTAATAATGGGTGGTGGCCCATTGCATGGGCAGTTGTCGAGAAAGAAGCAACCGGGCAATGGAGATGGTTCTTCACTTTATTAGCATTTGACTTGGAAATTGAAGGTCACCAAGGTTTTGGATACACCTTCATTTCAGATAGACAGAAGGTATATTTGTTTTTTTTAAGTTTCTAAGTACTGAATAACAATATGATTCTAAGACTTTATTTCTTTTAACTGATTTTGTAGGGATTAGATGTTGCACTAGCGGATGTGTTGCCTATGTGTGACCACAGGTACTGTGTTCAACACATGTACAACAACTTCAAGAAGGAACATCGAGGAAAGATTCTCAAGGATATGTTTGTGGAAGATTGCAACAAGTACAAACAGACAGTTGTATGAAAGAGCATTGAGGGAGTTGGAGCTGTATAATGAAGAAGCTTGGAGATAGATTATTAATGGACCGAAACTCTGGAGCATTGGGTGAAGGCTTTCTTCCCCAAATATGTAAGGTCAGATATGTTGTGCAATAATTTATGTGAATCATTTAATGCTTTCATATTAGAGGCTAGGCAGAAACCAATTATTTCCATGATGGAGAGCATTATGGTATCATTGATGGAGAGGATAGTTAAGAGGAGAAATAAGATGAGAAGAGAATCGAGGGGTAGTGTGTGCCCAATAATTAGAAGCAAAATTGAGGAGTCTGTGATTTTTTCAAGATCTTGGAAACCAATTTGGAATGGTCGTCATGGTTTCCAAGTCATGGGACCAAATGAGCAGCAGTTTGTAGTTGATCTACAAAAAAATTGGTGTAGTTGTGAGTATTGGTCTTTAACAAGAATCCCTTGTGTTCATTCTATAACATCATTACATAAAAAAGGGTTAGATCCTCATAACAAAACTGATAGTTGTTACAAGGTAGACACGTACGTGACTTTGTATGATAACTTGCTTATACCAATCAACGGCAAGGATATGTGGCCTACAGGTGATGGTGTTTTGCTTGACCCTCATATTTCATCTAAACAACCTGGAAGGCCAAAGAAGGCAAGGAAGAGGCAGATTGATGAAAATCAAGATGGAAGAAGAATAAGAAAGAGGTATATTGCTACTTGTAGACATTGTAAGGAGGTTGGACACAACAGAAGAAGATGTCTTCAACTACAGAATGAGAATTCTCAACCTCAAGAACAAAAAAGGAAAAGGAGAAGAGTTGTAAGTTTCATACCTATTACTTATATGTGGTAATGATTCTATTCTGTTTGTTTTTTTTAAATCTCATGTAGTTCTCTTTGGTGATGTTCATGGACATGATGAACAAGCTGGTCCTTCTATTGCTGCTAAACCACCTGCTGAAGAACCAAATCAAGCACTAGTTGAACCTGCTGCACCTACTGAACCTACTGAACCTGCTGCTACACCTGCTTGTCAAGCATCTGTTGTTGAAGTTGTTGTTGAGCCTGCTGATGCATCTGCTACTGTTGCACCTGTACATGGCCAAGAATAAATAAATCTTGTTAGATCTGAAAGTAGCATAAATTTTGATTTAGAAAATGTTAAAACAATTGCTGCTGATAGTGGATCTGGTGATGGAAGAGGGAGGGGAAGAGGAAGATGGAGAGGGAGGGGAAGGGAAAGAGGGAGAAGAGGAAAAGGGAAAAGCATTGGGAGAAGTATTGTATAGTAGGGAACATGTGAACATGTGAACAAGTATTGTATTATATTGATGTTGTTGTGTGAGGGAATCTTTAGTGGGGACTATGTTTTGTCTTTATGTCAGTTACTTTGTTGACTAGTTGTAATAGAATTGGAGTGGTTATGGCATTTTAATTGGCACTTTTTGTTTGTTGACTAGTTGTAATAAAATTAAAGTTGTTGCACTTGTTTGTTGACAAGTTGTAATGGAATTGCAGTTGTTATAACATTTGAATTGACACTGGAATTATTGCAGTTGTACATGTTTTGGAAAATATTAAATGAGTGCACTTGTATGTATATGGTTTGGAAAATGTATTGATTATTGTATTAAATGAGTACATTTACTTCCACAACAATTGTACATTTACTTTCACATGCTGCCACTTACAACAAACACAACAAGCATTCTTACAAAAAACACAACAAATCATTCCTAATTTTAACTACCAAAAATAAATTCAAATATCAGTTACATTAAACACATCAAAACCCCTAATTTTCATTTCTATGCAAATATTTCAAATCCTTTGCACTAACACTACAATCCACCAAAAACACCATTGTAAATATGCATAAGCTCCAGCTCAACAGCGTCAGTACACCAAAAACCCAACACCAACAGTGCAATCTTTCACTTTGTTTCTTAATACCCCCATTTCTTGATCTCATCCTATAAATCTTGTCATTTAATTTGACAATTGATGCCTTTTGTTCTTCAATTTCTTCTTCCATTACACGAATTCGTCGAAGCAATCCAGGCATAACCTCAATAGATCGTTTGCACATTTCTGGATCTATCCATTCAAAATACCCGCATCTTTTACCATCTTCAAACAAACTCTATCCATATCAGATAGAAAATAATTTCAAATCTTACCTCTTCATCGGCAAATATGGCAAATCGCCTTAAAGGATTTCTCTCCGTCCAAGAGGTCTTCAATACACTTCGAATTCTGCACTTACACATGGGTAATAATAGATTGTTGTTCATGGGTGTTCTTGATTTGGATTCAATCTGCTACTTCTCGTTCTCGTCGGCACGGTAGAATGAGAAGTTCCAATTTTTTTGAGACTCAAATGGCTAGAAATTTTTATCCCTTTTAAAGCTGTTTGGATGGAAGGGGGGAACGACGCTGGAGTGGGGTAAAACGACATTGGGGGAAAAAATTTAAAAAAAAAAAATTGGGCTGGTTGGACAAAAATACCCCTGCCTATAACAGTGTTCAACAGTAAAAAAATGTTGACTTACGGTAAAATTGAGTCACTAACGGTTTGACTTAACAGAGGTGCATCTTGTGGGACGTTTTGAAACGTTAAGGTCATTCTGTGTACAAAAAAATCTTTAAGGTACAAAAGCTGAATTTTAACCTTTAAGAAGTGCATTTGAGATAGTTTATCCAATAAAATACCTTCATTTCCCAGTTTCCCATCTTTTCCTTTTTCTCTTTCGCTGAATATACCCACAATTGTATAAAAACAAGAATTCACGGAATGGCTTCCACTGTATTACTTCTCCGAAGCAAAAGTAAAATTAAAAGACCATAAAATCTTAAAACTTCAACAAAATTACATATTTATGCTATTACAAAAATTTTAATCTTTTATATAAATAAGATATATATATTTTTTTTATTTTAAGATTTGTAAGACACAATTTGATTTTAAAAGTCCGTACTCTTTTTTCTCCGTCGAACTCCACCGAGCGCCACCACCCTTTCCCGCGGTCGTTACTGTTTGCTCACGCAAACTATATAAGCTAAGGGGATGAGTGGCTCTGCGTCACCGGAGCGGAAAGAGAAGAGGAAGGAGGAGAGACCGAGGAATTTTGACCAGAAGGCCAAAAGTATATGTTGGGCCAGTGCTGAAACTGTTCCTGGTCGTCACCCTGAGAGGTGGCGTAAAGACGTTGCCGGTAACGTTGTCTGCAAGCGCTTCTTCAATTGCAGCGGTTGCCTCTGCTTTGAGTATGACCACATCGTCCCCTTCTCCAAAGGTACGTTGCTCTTGAGTTTGGTTTTTGCTTGTGTTCTTCTTCCGAAAGATTAAAATCGAATGTATGTGTATTTCTCTATCTTGCTTGTAAAATTACTTAATCCTCGGGATGTAATTTCTATTTGATGTGAGATTTGAAAGTAACATCGTTGGGACGGAACTCTTTTCTTTTGCATGTTTGGCTTGCTTTTATGTTCGTTTGATGATTTATTTAAATAATTTAGGTAATCAGTTTCAGTGCATTGTTACTGTTATTGCAGGGGGCGAGTCTGTGGCGGAAAATTGCCAAATACTTCAAACAAGGGTGAACAGGTTCAAGTCAGATAAAAATGGAGTTGATCCAAATGAATTGAAAGGTTATTCTTGTGAGGTTACTTTCACAGGTATTTTTCTTTTCTCTTAGCTTTTTAGTTTGGTTCTTTTCTCTTCATATAATGGCTTCCCAATACACATTATAATTACGACATACTCTTTTGAATGATGAAAGTTGTTGCAGTGTCCTCAAAGTATGACTTAATTTAAGTTCCTAAAGCTCAATTATGCTATCTAGGTTTCTCCTATCCTTTACGGGTACTAGAGGTACCAGCAAAATTATGTTAATTCACTGTTTCGCTATTCAAAGCATTAATCATCTTATCCCATTTACTGTCTTATACATTTTGTAATGTAAAACTCAAATCTAGCATCTGAATGCTTTATGACTTTTTTAGAATACAAACATTTTTTTACTCAAATTCATAGTAAAGCAAGTGTAATAAAAGTGTTTTGTCATTTCCCCTCCTGTCAACTCTTTTCCTCTTGAATTTGATTGCTAAAGTGGCTTTTAGGCACTTGCTTTTGGAGGCTCTTTCTTCATTTGTTTAAAGATATTTTTTAAATCGACATCGTGGATAACATTTTTCCTGCACTAAAATACATTGGAATTCTACAGTTTCGTTATATATGCTGCCTGAGCATCATGACAAAGTGAATTTTAACTATAATATGGTACATAATTAAAGATCATTAAGTAATCTTGTTATTACGTAAGCTTCTAATTCCTTCCTTAGCTAGTTTGTCTGCCTACTGGTTACCTCCCGTATAGGTGAGCTTAATCCCAGTAGAGGAGAGCTTTTGGATAAGTGACCTGCAATTAAATAGTAAGTGGATGCTCATCATGAGGCCAATTTTGTATCAAGGGGACAATATTTGCAAGCCCGTTTCGTGTTAACTTTTTCAAGAAATGCATGGAAAAGGGGCACTTTTTATTTCTTCTTTTTAGATTTTTTTGTAAGCTTTTAACTTCAGCTTTGTACTTTTGGTTGTCCAATTACTCTTTTTGGCCATTGAAGAAAAGCTATCTAGATTAGATTTCCTATATGACATGTCTTTGCTTTGCAATTTGACTCAATATGATAAAATGTTGATGAAAATTATGCCAAATTTGGATATGATGTCGAACTCTTCCTAAATATTCCCATGCATAGGAAGAGAAATAGAACCATGTTCTTCCTCTTGCTTGTCACTGTCTTTAATTTGAAAATTTTTATTGCCTTCTTCCACTGCACTATTATCGTTTTCGGCACTGAAGATTTAGGGGGGTAACCAGCTTGGTATAGAAGTCTGATCTTAGGAATTGGCAGAGAAGTTATTCATTGATCAATTAGTTTTCAGGGTCTGTTATCACTTTTGGACAGCCATGGGCATAATTTATCTTTTACCTTTTGAGTAATGAAACAAAGAAATAGTAGGAAGGTGTTTCTTTTGTATTGAATGATCTCTGTATATGTAGAGAGGAGAGAATCTAAGATGAATTATTTCTATTCAAAGCCTAGTAAAGACTTTCTACCAAGGTATTCAACAAAAGAAAACGCTGGAAATCAATCAATTAGTTGCACAAAATCTTGTAGTGAGGTTTCTCTTCCTTTAGTGACTTAACATCATGATGAGGTCTGGTTGTAACCTTAACAGAAAATTGGTTCTCCTGATATTGCAGACAAGGAACTGGACCTTATTGAAATGGCTGTATATGGTGATGTAATCCGTCCTGGAAAACAGTGTCGTTGTAGAACTGTTGCTGAAATGCTGGGAAAATACAAGCCAAAGGACAAGAACGTTGCTGAAGCTTGTAAATTGCCATAGTCATGCCTTGGTGTCTTTGCAGCAGTAAACATGAGATTTGAAATGAAGAAGGCTAATCACTTCCTGAAAAAACTCTTTAACTCCTAATCTTACAATTCTAATTGGCTCATAGTTTCATTGGCATTCATTCTTTATGCCTGTCAAAATTGACTCTTTCATCACTCATTTAATGGCATAAGTATAACTGTCTGATGCCCGTCAACATTTTCTATTCTTTCTCCACCACATTCTTCAATTGTAAAAAAATTCATCTGGTTTGTTTATGTCTTTTTCCTATTTTCATGGATATTAAATTGGGAAAAAGGAATTCCTCACGTAGCCATCTCCTATCAGTTAATTTTCTATTGACTTGTTTACCTGGATCACATTTGGACCTATCTGTGTTTGTTCTTTGTTAGTTAGTAGCTGGAGTCTATTGTGCTTTGTACCTGTGGTCGATGTTTTAATATATTCTCATGTATTAGTTGTATTAAACACTTTGTTATAGAGTAAGCAATCCAGTTGATATTCAAGTAGACTAGTCCACCAGACACCATCTTTCTGGAGCACGAAATTACTTCCCTAGGCCTCTTTCATTAGGTGCTGCAAGCATTTCCAATTATGTTTGCAACAGTTTTTTATATGATGGATTTGATATCATATCATTTGGGACAAAGTTCCTCTTTTTTTTTTTTCCCCCTTCTTTTTATTATTTGTTTGTTTTGTGAGTAGCCCTTATTGCTGTTGCTTTTTTTATTTTTAGATATCCTAAAAATGTGTTCATGGATGAGATCCGGGGAAAAGAATAGCCAAAATGGCAATAAGAAACTGTAGCAGATCTTTCAAAAAACTTAGCTTAAAGAGAGTGAAAGCGATTCTAGACTCTGCTTTCATTGTCCAACTTCTAGATATACATAAATAAAATTAAAGAGGCCTCCTCCCTTTTCTCTCTCGTGAATGAATTAATATTTAAAATTCTTGTGTAGATTTTTCGAAGGAAAATCTGATGAATTCATTAATGGGCCTAATTGATTTTTAGTTTTATGAGGCTTCACCTAACCCCTTCCCAACTTTAAACATTACTACCAATTTGCATCATCTTTTGTTTTCCTTTTCCTTATATATATATATATGTTAGTTCTCTCAAAATGTTTGTTATGATTTTAATTATATTAGTCATTTTATATTGAATTTTTGTAGATTTTAATATATGTGATGTTTAAATATTGAGTAGATTTTTGGGACAGAAGGTTTACTTTAGGTGGTATTCTCCTTACATCATCAAGAAACAAACTTTGAGGACAACAATCATAACACGTTGTCATCCCATCCCTCCCAAAAGAAAAAAAAGGGATGAATTTAAATACTCCATCTTTGTTTTTATAATGGTGTTTGGTTATATAAAGGAAAAGAAATACATACATATATATATATATATACATATATATATATATATATATATATATACAAATGAAAAGGGGGAAAAAGAAGTTGGGAAGCCTAATGATGGGACGTTGTAATAAGATATTGTGGGGAGTTGGGAGTGGTGAAATGGAAAAACAACACACCAACATCCCCTATGGCTTTAAGATGGATTTGTTGATAATGTCTTAATAACAAATAGGCCCCAAAAAGCAAAAGTGGAAAACCACTACCTTTTCAAAAAAAAAAAAAAGAACCCTATGTTTTAATTCATTCATGAATCCAAACTACTCCTTGCCTGCTACACTTTGTTTCATTATCTCCCACCCCTTATTTGTCACTAAATATATATATATATATATATATATATATATACACTTGACCATTTGACTCATACAAAATAATATTAATGTTTAGAAATTCTAATTGTAATGAGACATTGAGATAAATATTGGGAGTTAGGAATCTAAACCTTTAAAACTAATAAATAAATATCATTTAATTTGAACAACCCTTTTTTTCCTACCTCATTTAATTATCACAATATACAATTTAAAATATTCATCTATATATATATATATATTACATTTAGGAAAGTTAGGTTTTGGAAGGTCAATAACCAAAATTGGTCCCAACCCTTGTTTGAAGGAGTTGAGAAGACTTCAATTCAAAGTTTCTCCTTTTCAAGAATTTTCTTCTTGGGAGCTTTCAAGAGTTGAATATGTCTTCATACTCATTTTCATTGTTATTATTATTATTTAGGAAAAATCATTATTATGGGACAATTTATCTAAACATTTGTATCATTTATTTTTTAATGTTAATTATTTTTATCTGTGTTTTATTTTTTTTATCATAAACGCTGATGATAAAGAGTTTTTTTGATTTAAATGATGTTAACTATCACCCATGAGTGTAGAGAAGTGAATAAGAATTATAAATTTTTTAAGTTTTTTCAACAAAAAAGAACAAAAGAGTTGCAATCTCTTTCATTGACAATAATGTTCAATCATTATGAATTTCATGCCACTTCCAATTAAGAAAATGACCATTTCTTCTATAGAACCTCCTAACTAGTCAAGCTAAAATATAAAAATGAAGAAGAAAGAAAAAAAAAACCTTAATCATTCCATTTGGTCAACTAATTATTATTCTTTAGAAAGAAATATTACTAGTTTGTGTTTTAAGTAGAAATTAATAGCTTTTAGATCTAAAATCAAGATAAAGATTTCAACTTTCATTTTGTGTTTAAAAGTTAATGTTAGAGTTTTCTTTTATAAGAGATTAACTCAACTTGAATAACTGATAATTATACATTTTTTAAAATCACAGGTTACTAACAATTAAGTTATGTTTTATTGAATAAAATAAATTCTTAAAAAAATAAAAATGTTAACTTTATGAATAATAATAATAAATAAGTTATAAAATGTAATGTAAATTGAAGAGAAAGAGTAGTGAGTGTCCAGCATACAAATGGAAAGTAGATGGACATATTTATGTTCTTTTAATTGTTTTTTACTTTTTTTTTTCTTTTCATCTTTTCTGCTCTTTGTTTCTTCTCATATCTTTAAGAGAGAAAAAAAAAACATAAAATAAGAAAAGACAAATGGGGAAACTTTGGTTAACAGCTTGGCTTTATTGGAGAAGAAAGACACAACAACAATAATAATAATAAGAAGATACAAAATTGAATGATGATCAATTTCAACAAATCTATTCAATTTCAAACCTAACATTACAAACTACTTATACATAATTATGCAAGAATATGAAATAAAAATGCTAACTTTTTTATATATTCAAAATATTCTTTTGAAATAGTAAAAATTGTTTATATATATATATATATTAAAATTAAAAGGGTTTTTTTCATATTAAATATATCTTTCTATATCATGATCTTTGAAAATTATAACTATGGATATTATTAACTATGATTATATATATATTGTTGATTTTAATAAATAAATAAAGAACCATTTGGTTTAAAGGATTGCATCATTTTGCCAAAAGATGATGATGATCCACACTTTGTTGGAAGGGAGAAAAAAAAAAGGTTTCTTGATGACATAATAGGGGAAGAAGGTGCAAAAAAATAAATTGTATGATGGATTTTCATCACTCTTATGCCCATGCTATGTTTCACTGCCCATTATTTTGTTTCCCTTTTTCATACTTCTCCAACTTTCACTCCAATTTGTTAATATGACAATTTTGACACTAAGAATAATAATATACAATGGACCCTATATATATATATATATATAGAGAGAGAGAGAGAGAGAGAGATTTGTGTATGTGGAAAAAAGTGAAGAGAGGTGTGAAAAAAAAAGGAAAAGTGTGGTCTTCATTGTTTCCCATCTCTTTAAACAAAATTTCCACTTAAAAACTCTTTCTTTTTCCCTTTAATCAATATTTCATTCTCTCTCCTTTTGACTTTCTTTTTCCTTACATTCCACTCTCCACTCCCCCTTTTCATATTGCATGTTAATACTTATTATTTGTATTAACTTTTTACAAGAAACTTTTTTTATCATAATCTATCCATATATATATATATATATATATATATGAATACAAGAAAAAGGAATAGGAATATAAAAATGCTCACAAGCACTTCAAATTGAGACTCATTAGTCAAAACCAACTCAACCAACCAACCAAAACATGTCTCCATAGAAAAAATACCTCATCACCCAATGGCACTTCTTTAATTGGTTTGGTTTATTGCCTCTTCTTAAAATTGAAATCTTTATACTCAAATACAACTAAGATTTATCCTAAAACTCACACATATACAAATACACACACACACACACACACACATATATATATATATACAAATTTTGTTTTGTACTAAGACAAGCAGGGCAAGAAAGTAAAAGATTTGGAAGCTTTATAATAATAATAATAAAAAAAGAAAGTGGTAGTGGTATTTACCAGCAAAAACAAACAAATGGGGAGAATATTTTGATCTTAGTGGTGGGCAGAAATGGAGATGCAGACAAATTCACATTAAAGTCAAAATAGACCACTGCGATTCCATACTTCACAAAATACAGCAATTTTATTTTTCTTTTCTCTCTGTTTCTTTGAACAATGCCAAAAGAAATGGAAGAAAATTTCATTAACTCATATAATGTTCAAAGTTCCATTCCACATACCATATATACCCGTACCCGTACGTTAGTTGCAAAAGAATGCTTTTTTTTTCTTTGATTTCCTTCTTCCGTTGATTTCGCTTTTTTACTTGTTTCTGGTGTCATTGTGAACCCCCATTAAAGACAACAGGAATTCACCATTCTTATTCTTTCTCTCTCTCTCTCTCTCTCTCTCTCTCTCTCCGCAATTGCCGCAAGAAAAGAGAATGAGAGAGTATGTGTGCGTGACTTACTGTGTGAGAAAGAAAGTGACCGGAAAAGGAAGGTCTTGATTTTATATAACCCATCTTTGAGAATTCTTTCTTTTTGCCTCTGCAAGTGCAAATCTTTAAATTCTTTTTTTTTTTTTTCTTTTTTTTCAAGATTTTGAAGAAGAAAAATGATGTGGGTTGATCTTAGTTTCCAGTGAGAAAAAAACCCAATTTTGAAAGGTAGTAGTAGGTAGTTGTTGACACGTGTCGTGAGTTATGGGTTGTGTGACTTCGAAACAGGCTGTCACGGTGACACCAGCTTTTGATCATTCTGGTGTTCTCCGGGACAATGCCGGAGTTGGTTCAGGTCGGAGCAGAGTCGGGAGTAGTGGGTCAGGTTTGGGATTGGGATTGGAGTTGGATTTGAAGAAAGTGAAGAAGAGGGGTAATAATGATTCTGGACTGAGTGGAGGAAGCGAGTTGGGTGAGTCCGGCAGGGCGAGTTCGAATGGTGGTGGAACTGGGAGTGAATCAGTCAGCTTTAGGTTAGGAAATTTGCAGAAATACGTTGAAGGAGAACAAGTGGCTGCCGGCTGGCCTGCTTGGCTCAGTGCTGTTGCTGGTGAAGCCATTCAAGGTTGGGTTCCTCTCAGAGCTGAATCTTTTGAGAAGCTTGAAAAGGTTTAATTTCCCTAATTTCCCTTCCATCTCTGAATTCCTCAGTTGATGATTTGATTCAGGGTTTTGTTCCTATGTATTACAATTCTTGTTTTCTTAGCTTGGATTTATATATATATAATTTACAGAACAGAATGCTGAGTTATATTTGAGGTTTTCTTGTTCCATCAATTCTACAATTGATGGGATTTCTATGTTTTGATTTACTAGTTATTATATATATGTATGTATGTATATATGTGTGTCTTTTACTGGTTTTTCTGCAACTTTTAGCTTTCAAACTGATGGTGAAATGCTCCCCACATATGTGTTATTTCATCAGATTGGTCAGGGTACTTATAGCAGTGTATTCCGGGCAAGAGATCTAGAGACAGGGAAGATTGTTGCTCTTAAGAAAGTTAGATTTGACAATTTTGAACCTGAAAGTGTACGGTTTATGGCTCGTGAAATCATGGTTCTTCGCAGGCTTGATCATCCGAATGTCATAAAATTGGAGGGTCTAATTACCTCGAGATTATCTTGCAGCATTTATCTTGTGTTTGAGTACATGGAACATGATATTTCTGGTCTCTTATCTTCTCCAGATATTAAGTTCAGTGAAGCACAGGTTAGTCTTTCATTTTTCATTGCCTCTTGTTTTTGCTCTCGACATGTATGTATTCTCTTCGGTATCCAATATTTTCTTTTTTCAGGTTAAATGTTACATGAAGCAGTTGTTATCAGGAATAGAACATTGTCATTTGCGCGGAGTAATGCACCGGGATATTAAAGGTGCTAATCTTTTGGTCAATAATGATGGTGTTCTGAAAGTAGCTGATTTTGGACTTGCAAACTTCTGTAATTTTGGTCAGAAGCAGCCACTTACCAGTCGTGTCGTTACTCTTTGGTATCGTCCTCCTGAACTTCTGTTGGGTTCTACCGATTATGGATCTTCCGTTGATCTTTGGAGCGTTGGATGTGTATTTGCTGAACTTCTTGTTGGTAAACCCGTCTTGCAGGGGAGAACGGAGGTAATTACTTAAATGAAATATAGCTTTCCTGACACCGAACTTTACCGTCTAAATGACTTCAATTACAAAATGTCTCGATAATCTTGTTAGGTTGAACAATTGCACAAAATCTTCAAGCTTTGTGGATCCCCGCCGGATGACTATTGGAAGAAATCAAAGCTTCCTCATGCAACTCTGTTCAAACCACAACATCCTTACGAAAGCAGTTTATGGGAGACGTTTAAAGATCAGGCAAGAACGGCTGTTTGTCTGATAGAAACTCTCCTTGCAGTGGAACCATACAAGAGAGGAACTGCTTCTTCTGCCCTTTCATCCGAGGTACTCCTAATATTGTTTATTATTTCAGGCAGCACAAAAAAAAGTCGCAGTGTGCTCAAGTTTATTCTGTTGTTTGAGTTGTTTTCAACTTTGCATGACTCGTTTTTGCTTCGTCATGAAATACTTAGTATTTTAAGGCAAGGCCACATGCGTGTGATCCGTCAAGTTTGCCAAAATACCCTCCAAGCAAAGAGATTGACGCCAAGCATCGGGAAGAAACAAGAAGGTACGTTTCTGAAATTGAGTTTTTCGTGTTACATTGAAATTTGATCTGGAAAGAAAGTTGTGATAGAAGTTGTAAAAGTTAATGATTCATGTGGGGATATGTCCAGGAAGCGGCCTGGTGGAAGAGCTCGCATGCCTGAAGCAACAAGGAAGCTCAATAGAAAACAAAATGGAGTTACTAAACTTGCACATGAAGAGGTTCTGTCTCTCTCTCTCTCATCTGTGTCTTTGTATATATTATATGTATGTATATCTCCGGTATCATCACATGCAAGTGCTCTAGTAGTTTATGAAGCACAACTATCCGAACCCGGCTCATTTCTTCTTCTTTTTATGACTCTGCAGAATGTACCTGTGCAACCTCAAATTGTTCACAAAATTAACGGCCATTGTGGAAGTAGTACCGAAGAAGGAGACATTGTTCTTGGCCTGGAGCCAACTAAGCCTTCGATTGACATAAAAGAAGAGACTTCTCATGTCAAGAATGCATCTCAAGGAGACGTTCCGTTTTCTGGTCCACTACAAGTTTCAGGATCAAGTGGCTTTGCATGGGCTAAAAGACGGATAGATGATATATCCATAAGATCACGAAGTAGGTCGAGTTCAAGAAGTCTCATTTTCGAACCTGCTATGCAGTTGAGGAATAACTTGGATCTGAAAAGGAATGGAAACTGTGATACTCTAAATATGAATCGATCAAATTCTAGAGGACACGATTCAAGGCTAAATCATGTTACAGTTAAAGATTGGAGCCAATTAGAGAATCCGAATTCCTTCGATGCTTCTTCCGATGCATATCATTCACAGGAATTATCATTGTCACTTTATCAGAAAGAAGATGCAGCCATCAAGAGAATTAGTCTGGTAAGTAGTCATTTTGAATTATGAAAAAACCATGGAACATTATATGGTTTTCCATTGTAGAGAGTTGATCCTTTTAGTTTGACATGGAACAGGTTTTCCAGGAGCAAGCTGACAAAGTAGAGTTTTCGGGACCATTGTTGTCACAATCTCATAGGGTTGATGAACTCCTGGAGAAACATGAACGCCAGATACGCCAAGCAGTCCGACGATCATGGTTCCAAAAAGGTAAGCATGCTGTTTATATATATATTTGAAGCCCTTTAGGAACTGAAATTCACCATGAATATGTGTTCAATATCCGTCTTTAAACCTTCTCATTGCAGCTAATAACAACTACATTGTCAAGATTATGAAGAAATAATTGTGTACATGACATGTGCTTTTTCGGCTTTTGTTTTCCTTTTTCCAGTTAAGAAACAAGGGAAGTAAAATCACATGGACCTCACTGAAAAAATCTACCAGCCTCAGAAGGATACATCACAAGGAAATCAGCTAAAAATGATGAGAAAATGATGGCAAATGGCAATGAAGAACAGAGCCAAGACAAGCTCATGAACATTTTAGGTATGAAGTCTTCGAAACTAATCCGAAATGGACTAAATTCTTCTTGCCTGAGGAGAGCTCAACAAGTCACCATGAAAACATCAACAACTGGTTTTTTTGAAGATCCAATTCATTGTTTTTTCCCCCATTGATCAGCATGACAAAATAACAACTTCAGTAGGATTTTCTCACTTGACCCTTTTTCCCTTTCCCCCCCTTAAAATCTCCACCATAGTTGTACCCTTTTCTTTACTTATTTTACAGATGATGTCCAATCTTTTTGGCTGATGTATAGGGGAATTCACAATGGTTCACAGAAGAAGAATGATTTATGTGAATATTAACTATTCTAAATGGCAATTTGATACAGAATTGTTCTATCTTACCTCCCATTGATAAACCACCCGGTATTTGAATTCATCATTACTTCAACTAATTCAGATTCAATTTGAGTTGCGTTTACAGTTTGGCTTAATTGCACTTGGGTGAAACCAGTCTTAATTGCACTTATCCAGTTTGGCTTGGGTTGCGATTTTCGGCCTGAATTGTGCTTATCCAGTTTGACTTGGGTTATGCTTACAGAGTCCAACCCTTATCTTGTTCGGCCTGAGTTGCACTTATAAAGTCCAACTCTTACTCGGGTGAGATCAGTCTTACGTTGACTCTTAAAATAACACGCTCACTTCAAATGTCGAACTAATCCAGATTCAACGTATAGAATTCAACTCTTATTGGTCTTACTCTGACTTTTCAAAATGATACGCTCACAGCAAATGTCGAACATACGACTTTTCGCAGGATTCATAATATACTATTTCATCCTCTTGAAATGAGACTTATATTCATTATATGCTTATAGATTCCATTTGTGTAATTATATCAAATCTAAATTAATTAGAATATATAAAGATTTTTTTAGTATATATATACACAAAAGTGAATATCCACCACAAAAATGAGCTAATGATATGTTTTTTAGAGAGAAAATGAATGAAGAAGTACGAACAAGAGAACTTTTGCAAAAGTCATTTTCAGACAAGAATGGCTCGAAATTTCTTAGTTCTAACATCCATCTTAAGCAAACAAGCAAATGTTTTCATTCAAAAACAAAAAGACGTAATGCTCTCTCTATCCAGACGAACTTATTTCTTCTTTTTCTTTACGATTCAAAATCAGTATTGTCACCGTCGAAAAAATCAAGCAAGAAAATGACGAAGAAAACCCTAAATTGTAGTTCAATTTCTGCTTTCATTAGATAAGGATTGTTGAAGTTCAGAGATAGAAAACAAAAACAAAAAAAAAGATGCAATCAATTTTGTGATGTTAAAATGAATGAATGAATGAAGAAGACATTATTAAAGAATAGGCAAATTATTTCTCACTTTGAAGAAAAAAAAAAAAAAAGTAATGTCCAAATTGGACCACTTTATTTTTGAACAGATAATGATAATCTTCCTATGGGCCAACATGTTTCAAATAAAATCTAATGATATTATTTGTTCTTACATTAAAATTTTTAAGTTAATATATATAATTTTTTTTCCCTTAAATTGAATAAAGTTAATTGAGTAAATATAAATAATCAACTATTCGAATCGAATAAAAAAAATTAGTAGATATATTTAAACAATTTAATTCATATATTTTGCATAAAAACCAAAAAATAAATTAATTATTTAATGAAAAATAGATTTTATATATATATATATATATATATTGAGAAATGACTTCTCCCGCCAAAATAGTTGGCACCAAATTGATCCAACAGTACCAGTTTTTCTTTTAAATAATTATTCCGTTGCATATTTATCTTTATTATATTTTAAATTCATAATTTTTAAAAACTATAAATTATATTAAAAAATTACAAATATATATATATATATATATAATATTATGAATTTTTATAATTAAAAAGAAAAATAAATACGGAAAAATACAAAAAGAAAGAGGAAAAGAACCATTCAGCCACATTCACGTCTTGGGGCCTTTGCAATAGATTAGTACCTACCATTTCATAATCATTAAAGAATTGAACTAATAAAATTTAATATATATATATATAAGAGAGAAAATTTATTGACAATATATGTATGTATAATGTATATATTCTTTATAAAAAGAAAACTAATTTTTAGTATTTTAACTTTTGTCTAATAGCTAATACTTATACAAATTCAAATATAATTAAATTGGTAAGAAATTCTTCTAGTTTAATTGAATTCATCTCTAATTTATATATACAATTATTTAAAATATGATAGTAGAAAATTTTTTGTTTTTTTTTTTAAATTAATAATTTTTTTAAGTAAATAATTAAACTTTTTTTTAATCGATAAAAAAAAAATGTAATGTGAAATTTCGGGCACAAAATTAAGTTATTAATGATTGTTTTATGGCGGTAATGACACGCACGTTGGAGCGATCATTCAGTTTGTGGACCCCACTTTCCGAAACTAAATACAGTCGGGCACGTGCTGTGTTTTATTCCTTTGACCCTTCTTCACTTAACAACGTAATCCTTGTTTAGCCACGTGGAGTCAAATATCGCCATTTCCAAAGTCTACGTAATCTACGCTTCAGATTTGTTTAGATTCTTGTGGACCCCATATTTATTATTACTATCTCCTCATTTTTTTTCCTTTCTCCCGCATAATATCTAATTTCTTTAGTTTTATATAAAAATTTTAATATTAAAAATCTTCAAAAATAATTTAAATTATCATTAGTTCGATTATCATTATTCTTGTACGTAAAGAGTGTAATTTCACTGATTTTATTTTTCTTTTATCTAAAATTAAATGATTGTAAATAAGGGATTATTTTATTTTCTTTTGTTGGAATGATAATTTAATTATTTATAAAGATTCTATTATTGGACTACATTATTGAATCGAAAAAAAGAAAGATAAAATACTTTTTAGTCATCCTAAAAAAGTTATGTCAATTTTCTTCTTTTTAAATCTTTTATTTAATTTTCTATAATTTTATTAATTATAAAAATTAAAATTAAGTTTAAAATTTTTATGTATTTATTTGATTTGTTACCTGTTAAATTAATAGAAAAGAAGGTGAAAACTATAAATATAAATAAATATATTCTTTCCAAAAAAAAAAAAAAAACGAAGACATGCATTGATGCATCATGATTAGACGGTCACGATTGTCCCCTACGTGGACCCACATGCATAAATCTTTTATCACATTTAACATTTTTTAATTTTTAATTTTTTTTGGGTAATTCTCATTCACAAATTATGACTTTTTATTTAAAAAAAATAGAAAAAAGAAAATTACAGTACACTTTGTTGAAATTGTTTTTTCAAAGTCAGTTTCGCACTCTTATCTAATAATTGAAGATATAGATATATATATATATATATATATATATATATATATATATATTATTGTTATAATGGAATACAATAAAAAATTACACTTTTCACGTCCCAACAAAAAAAGGAAAAAAAAAGGATAATTTTGGGTAATTTATAATAATTATGGTGTTAATAATAATACATTTTTTCTAGTATATTCTAGATAAATTCCATGATTTTTTTAATATATATTTAAAGTTTTCAATTTTTAATATAAAAATTCTATATAAAATGTTAATTACGTTTTTCTTAAGTATAAAATTGAGGTGGGAAGAACGTACCTATGTACATGAAGCACGTGGTGTTCCGCTCCTATAACTTTTGTAATTATAATTCATTCTTTTTTCTTTTTCACCCCATATTCTATAATTATTGTAAAATTATATAAAAACTAAAAAAAATAAATAATATAAAAAGTAAACTAAATATATACAGAATAGAAAGAATATTATTATATAATTTTCGGTTGATTGTTGATTGTAATTACAAAAGATATATGACCTTCTATTTATAGGAGTAAATACGGATAAAGATAAGTATTAAGGGTGACACTTGTCACCCGGTATTAAATGTTAAGTGACACTTGTCACCAAAATTATAAGTATTAGGTGATATGTATCACTTTAAGATAGACACCAGATGACACTTATGATCTTTCGTTAAGTACGTAATTATCTTGAGATTAATCGATAATAACAATTATACCATGAACATCCACTAATTTAATGAATTTTCGAAATTCATAACAATAATATATATATATTGTCGAATATTCACCAATTTTTTTTAAATATATTTTTATTATAAAATAAGAAATTATTTAAACATATTCATTAATTTTTTTAATTCTAACCCAATTTAAATTCATAATTCTTTAAATCTTTAAATTATCTTTAGCTCTTACTTTCTAAACTATAAATATTTAATTTTTATATATAAATAAAATATCCAAAATAAAAACACTAAAAATATTGAAGGGTCGTATTTTAAGATAAGAGGGAAAAAAAAAGTACTCTCAAAATTCAAATCAAATACGCTAAATGTCACTCTTTATAAATAATATCTTACATCCTCAAAATAAACAAATAACAAATAAAGTCCAAAATTATTTATTTCATAATATATTTTAAAAAATGGAATATATATATATATATATATATTAAAAGAAAGACAGAGTATACTTCTCCTCATTCGTTGAGATCACGTGGAAATTTATGATTGAAGCTACTATACTACTTACTGGACCAATCAACCCGACCCGAATTTCTCTCTTTTGTTTTTTTCCCCTCAAATTAACTTTATATTTTTTTTAATCAATATTTAATGGATAATGATAAAACATTTGATATATATATATATATATATATATATATATATATATACACACATATATATGTATGTATAAATAAACTTTGTAAAGGGACAAAGTGCAAAAGAAAAGGCATGCTACCACATCACGTGAGCACCCGGTACAAATTATTTAAATTGAAAAAGGGGGAAAAAAATACGTAAAAGTGGATAATATTTTCCGGAACAAAATTTTTTTTCCACGGGTATGGGTCCTATCTATTTCCACCAAAAATGGGTCACTAAAACCGATTCTCCGTTTTCAAAAAATTTGGTCGGTGTAACCCGTTTGGAATTAATCCGGTGCAGTAGCTCACTGATTTCCCGGTAAAATAATATATATATATATATTGATTCGTCAAAAAATGGTCAGATGCCACGTGTCTGTAATCCGTTGTCGTTTGATGGTCTCCCTCTGTCAAATACCCGTTGCTTAATTGAATTTGTATCGCAGAAGATTCACCGTCCTGTAATACTGAGCCTGCAAAACAGCGAAGTTTATCCGGAGGGTGGAAGGTCTCCGGTAAACCCTCCGATGCTTAAGTCAGTGACGTGACTATGGAAGTAGTCAGTGGTGTGACTATGAGATAGGTCAGTGATGTGACTGTGTGCGAAGTCAGGGATGTGACTGTGAGAGATGGATAATTGAGAGAGAGATTAGTAGAATAATCTGGCCTTACCCCCGTTACCTGTACGGGGGTGGTATTTATAGAGATTTTACCGTTTGAGTGATTTGTTAGCGAAATCTGACGGTTACCGGTTTTTGTGGGAAGATATGAGATCCCCTCCTTTTAGTGGGTTGTTATGGAGATCTTTGACTGAGATTGAGTCAAGTGTTGACCATCAGAAATGCGGTTTGATCAAGTGGTTTGATCAATGTACTGAAGTGTAGTGACTTCGGCACGAGGCAAGTCGGAGTGACTCCGTAGCCCATGGTCCGGTTTGGCGTGTGGCGAAGTGGGATCTGCCATGTCATGCCAAGTGGACTGACACGTGTGACAGGTGGGTCCCAATTTCTTAGTGTACTAGCCTTGTCAGCGTGAGGGTATTTTCATACCTCTCAGTGGCCCCTCGTCGAAGTGGATGAGGCATAGGCTCGTTTGCTTCGACGGTACCGGAATTCCATTGTTTTCCGAGCTGCTTGTTTTGTTCTCAATAGTTTCTGAACAGGTGTGAGCCGAGGGTGCGTAACCCGATGAGATGTGACCCAAGAGGGTGTAATCCGCAGCGAGATTTACCCAAAGGGGGGTGTAAGCAACCCGGAGTGGGCGTGAGCAACCCGGATTGGGCGCGGGCGACCCGAAGTGGGTGTAAGCATCCCGAAGTGGTATGACCTGTCGAAGGGGTGCGACCTGGCGAAGTGGCGTAACACCCGAAGAGGTGTAGTCCGGCGAAGTGGAGTAACACCTGAAGAGGTGTGGCCCTGGCGAGGTGGTCGGGGTGTCTGGTGACGTTCGGCTTCCTCGGTGTGGGGTTGGGTTCCCATGATGGCGGTTCGGTTACCGAGAAGTCGGCTAGCCGTTTCGCGTGTCCATAGGAGGAGTCCTTTGCGTTTTTCCACGCGCATGCAATAATGGCGCCGCATGTGAGCTGTCAGAGAGGTGACTTCTGGTGTGACCTCGACCCGGTTGGTGTCGGGTCGGGTGAAGCTTGTTGAGGAAGCTTCACGGTTTTTTCCCTCTCTTTTTTTTTTTTTTTTTTTTTTTTTTTTTCTTTTCCCTATAAATAGGTCATTTGTCTTAGTGAACCCTTTTTTTACCTTTTCTTCTTCAGCGAACTCTGCACAATTTGAAGTGCTCTCATTTTCCTTTGCTCAAGAAATCTCCTCAGACGTTTCTGCCTTCTTCCTTAAACTCTTTCTGCATTTCTTCCCTGTATTCCTCGCTCTCTCTCAGGAATCTTCCAGTGTTACCGCGTTTTCCGCAAGCTCCCCAAGTTTTTTCCACATTTCCACAGGTGAGGGATGGATTTGATATTGTCTTTTATTTTTTGCTTGGGGCTTTTGAGGGCGCGATTTTTGGCTGGGTCTTTGGGTAGGAGTTTCTGGAATGATGAACTAGATGGAAGCGAAGTGCGGGGACTTTTTAGAATGTGAAACTGTGAGTCGGAGTGAATGATAAGTTTCTGATAGGGCTTCTGTTTTATGTTTGTAGATATGTCTGACTCAGAGAGTTCCGAGGTCCCCGTGGTTGCGGTGGAGTCTAGTTCTTCAAGCTCCACTTCGCAGTCCAGCTCTGAGAGATCCAGCCCTGCAACCCATGAGAGCGCCGAAGTGTCTGATGCCGGCCCGAGTACCTCTGAGGCGACCCCTTTAGCCTTTAGGCGGTCTAGATATGGGAGCGGCGGAGTCGCAGTCGCGGGCCCCTCGTCCGTGAACTTGCACAACCCCGGTGTCCTCGAAGGCGGGGATGCAGACTCTGACCACTCCGAAGATCTCCCGAAAACCAAAAACAGGTTGGAGGGGGACTTCGCCCTTAGGAAGAATACCCTTAGCGTAGATCCTCCCCTTCTGTTTAGTGAGGTCGACCGGAGTAGATTTAGGTTATTCTATCTCCGGGAGTGTGGGCGTATGTCTGATTCGTTTATCCCTATTCCTTACGAGCACTTCGTTTCTGGCCTTAGTTTGCCTTTAGACCCTGCCTTTTGTGATTTTTTGAACTTAGTCAGATGTCAGCCCGCCCATGTACATCCAAACGGAGTTAGGTATTTCGTAGCCTTTACAGTCTTGTGTAGGAAGGTAGGTGTAGAGGTCTCTGAAAACTTGTTGAGGACTTTTTTCACCGTCCTCCGCATGAATAATCTGACGTTGTCACTTCGACCTCGTCCTAGTGTAGTCACCCTTTTCGAATCCCCCCCGAATAAGTTAGGTCAGTGGAGGGAGAAGTGGGTGTGTGTGGAGTCCAGAACGGGCTTCGCATTTCACCCAAAGTGTAAAACACTTCGTCCTTCCCCCAAAAAGAACACTAGGTACTCTCGATTCGGATCGGAGATTCCTTGACTTTGTCCGGAGTGAACTGGGAGATAATCCCAAAACTCAGTCTAGGACTTTCTTGACCAGCGAACTTATTGCTGATGAGAGTCGCCATGCCTGTGGGATAGGCGGGCCGGCGGCGGATGCTCGGCGGAGAGAACTGGGGCTCGAGGATTTGACAGAGTACCCGATGTGGAAGCTGCACCCGGGAGGGGGTTTTTCTACTGAGTGCTCGGTGTGTCAAGATCCCCGGGTTCGGGCTGTTATGTTGCGAAGGGTATAGAGATAGTCGAGTAGGGTTATTACTTTTTATCTCCATTCTGTTGCTGACTCCGTGTTTGTTGTGTTTTTGCAGATATGAAGAGAATGAATTTTTCTGCACTTCGCAAGGGGCCGGCCCAGAGCTCAGAGGGTCGGAGTCCCGGGAATCCGCAACCGGTGGACCGTTCCGCCGTTACTCTACTCCGCCTGCGACAGGCGTTCGGGGTCCACTCGCTCCTCTCCCCCTCCAGGCAAAGAGAAGGACCAGCTCGTGCCCCCCCAGCGAAGCGTGCTCGGGAAGGTGAGAGGGGGGCCCACTAAGACTTCGCGGCCAAGATTATCGGAGTCTTCGGACTTGAGGGAGGTGGCTCCGGCTACTGCTGCTCGCCTGGCGACCCAGGAGATTCAGGAGACACTCCGGCAATCCTGCTCCTGGCTCCAGGAAGGCTTCAAGGCGCCGGAGTCAAGGCCGGAGCACGAAGTCTTGGCCCGTGACATCATCTGCGCTTCGCCTCCCTTGGCGAACTTGCCGTTGGGGGACCGTCGTTGGGCGCGGTACTATGGTGGAGCGGTCCTTCATCGGGCTATGGACTTCACTTAGCTGAATAGCACTAGGAGGCGCCCATCAGCCCGTTGAATGCCTTTGGGCAAATCGGAGCTGGGCTTTCCCAGGTAGTCTTTTGAGCCGAAGTGCTTGCACCCTTTGTCGATTCTCTTCAAACATGCCTCTGACTGCCCGTTGAATGTTTTTTTTTTTTTTTTTTTTTACCTGTTCGTCATTTGATCCTCAGGTAACCGCTTTTATTGCCCATCTCTTCAAACATGCCTCTGACTGTTCGGACGCCAAAGCCGATCTGGCGGACTTGGAGAAGAGGCATGTGGAGTTGGAGAACCAGCTCTCGGCCAAGGACGCAGCATTGGTTACTGCGCAAGGCGAACTCCGCTCGGCCGAAGAGACCGTGGCGATGGCGGTCGCGGAGAAGGAAAGGGAGTCCGCTCGCCTGCAGTCCCTTCAGCGGATTAATGAAGAGCTGAAGGCCAAGCTTCGCGACTTCGCCAAAGGCTGAAAGAGGAGAGTCAGAAGCGCGATCTGCGGAGTCCAGGGTGGAATTTCTGGAGTCTGAAGGCCACTTCGCATGGTGGAGGAGTACCGTAACTCGAAAAGTGCCAGCTGGAAGTGTTTCAGGTGGCCAACGGGTATTATACCGAGGGTGCGCCCATGCACTTCGCAGTCTCCACCACCTCGTCCCTGACAAGATGCTGCGCTGTGTAGGATTTTCAAGGCTCTTACACCGACCCCGAATTCAGAGACGGATGTGACTTCGTCCCGTTCAATGCTGACGAACTGGAGGAGGTCACTGAAGAGGATGAAAAGGAGGGAAGGCATTGGAGTCCGCCCGCACCAGTACATCCAAACCTGGAGGAGTTGTGTCTCCAGCTGCGAAGTGGGGCTGAGGATGGTGAGACTACCGCAACTGACGCGACTCCGATTTCTGAGGCCGTACCCATGGATGCTGTTGAGGCTTCAGCGGAGAACCCTGCGGATAAGGAGCCCGAAGTGGGGGATAGGGCAATTATTGTTATAGATGTTCCCTCCGGAGTGGATCCCTCTTCGACCGAGGTTGCTCCCTCTTCGGTCGAAGACCCCCCCACTATGTAGAATTTTTTCTTTTGTATGTATTCTTTATAAGTTAATGAACTTCACTTTTTCTCTAAAACTTTGCTTCGTATTTTTATTTATTGCACTTCATCTAAAACGTTTTAAAGATCTCGAACAGTACTGACTTCAAAAGATAATAACTTCGGAAGGTAATAATACTTCAAAAGATAATGATGACTTCGGAAGATCTTGAATAATAATGGCTTCGGAAAATTGCGGCTAATACCTCATAACTTGGAACCATGTCTTGAATAAAGGTTTTGGGAACCTTATTAAGATCACTTATTGGCTGAAAATCATAATGAAATTTACTTATTATCTCTGAGGACCTCGCCCGGGGCCTGTTTCGACTGGTTGTGGCGGGGTGTTTATTTCCTGTATCCTTGACTTCGTCTGAATATTTTAGACGAAGTATTTCTTCAGATGGTTGGCATGCCAGGGTCTGGGGAGTATTGTTCCTTCCTGGTCCATGAGGCGGAATGTTCCCCGGCGGACTTCGTCTTTGATCAGGTACGGTCCTTCCCAGTTTGGAGTGAGTTTGTTCGCCGTGATATGTCTTGCTGTTCCCTCAATCTTTCGGAGTACCCAATCTCCGACTCCGAGTGGCCTATTGACCAAATTTTTATCATGGGTGTGTTTGGTTGCCAACTTGAATTTGTCTGCTCTTAGTCGGGCGGTTATTCGTTTTTCTTCTAGTAAGTCCAGGTCTAGTTGGCGTTGACGTTTATTGCTTTCTTCGTCATATGTAGAGATCCTGTATGATGGGAGTGCGAGTTCGGCTGGTGAGACTGCCTCTGTGCCATAAACCAAGGCGTAGGCTGTTTCTCCTGTGGGGCCCCTAGTCGAAGTCCGCACTGCCCATAATGCGGCCGGGATTTCGTCAACCCATTTGTTGGATTTGCCTTCCAGATTTTTCCTCAGTGCGGTGAGAATTAGTTTGTTGGCGGCTTCAGCCTGTCCGTTTCCTTGCGGGTGTGCAACGGATGACTTCCAGTGTTTGATCCCTAGGCGGGTGCACTCCGCTGTAAACTTAGTGGCGAACTGAGTACCGTGGTCGGACACGATGGCTCGCGGCACTCCGTATCGGCAGAGGACGAAGTCGTGGAAGAAATTGAGCACATTTTCCTCTGTGGGGGCGGCCAATGGCTTTGCTTCTATCCATTTGGAGAAGTAGTCGACGGCCACGACTAAGTATTCGTGATGCCCGCGGGCTTTGGGGAATTTGCCCATGAGGTCGATTCCCCACATATCGAAGGGCCAAGCGGCTAGCACAGGGGTCTGCGGGACCGATGGAAGACGGGGTATGCTGCCGAACTTTTGGCATGTGTCACAGTGCTTCACATAGTTCGCTGCATCCCTCCGTAATGTGGTCCAATAATATCCCTGGTTTATCACTTTTTCTGCCAAGGGTCTCGATCCGGGGTGTCCACCGCAAATACCCTCATGTAACTCCTCCAGGATTGACTGAGTGAGGTCGGGCGGTACACAGCGGAGCAGCGGCTTGGAGAAAGAGCGTCGGTACAGAATATCATTGAGCACCGTGTATCGGGCCGCGCGCTGGCGGATTTGTCTGGCTTTGGCCTTGTCTGTTGGTAGGATGTCTGAAGTTATAAAGTTCTTCAGCTCGTCGATCCATGTGGTGGAATCGAACCCCGAAGTTTGAATCGGTGAGATGTGTTCTGGGGCGGAGATTTGAATTATATGGACGTCGAGGTCGTTGGGGGCCTCTCCAGATGCTATCTTTGCTAGTTTGTCCGCCACTTCGTTGTCGCTGCGGTTGATCTTGCTGAGGACGAAATGCCGGAACTGAGCGGCCAGCCGAGGCACTGTTTCTGCATAGGCTTTGAGATTGTCGGAGTTGACAGCAAATTCATTGTTAACCTGTCCGACGACGACTTGGGAATCGCTGAATACTTTTAAGGATTTGATTCCCGAGTCGAGGGCCCATCGCATTCCTATGATTAGTGCTTCGTACTCCGCCTGGTTGTTTGATAGGGGATAGTTGAGGCGAACACTTCGGTCGTCAGTGTGTTTGCCGGAGGGGGATGTGATTGTGGCCCCTACTCCTACTCCGTTAGCGTTTACTGCTCCGTCTACCATCATCGTCCACATTTCGTCAGAAGGGAGTGTGGGGGTTGCTCCTTCGTCGGTGGTGGTTTCAGAGAATGATAACTCTGCCAAGAAGTCCGAGAGGGCTTGTGCCTTGATCGCTGTTCGTGGCGCAAATGTGATGTCCAGGCCGCATACTTCTATGGACCACCGGAGCATCCTTCCTGATTGGTCTAGTTTGTGAAAAATTTGCTTCAGGGGATGGTTAGTGTATACCACCACGGGGTGGGACTCGAAGTATGCCCGAAGTTTTCTTGTAGTGATGACCAAGGTGTATGCTAGTTTCTCGATGTATGTGTAGCGGACTTCGGCGTCCCTCAGCACTCGGCTGACGAAGTAAACAGGCAGCTGCTGGCCGTCGGTCTCCCGAATCAAAGCTGACGCTATGGCTTGTTGCGCGGCTGACATATACATGTAGAGGACTTCGCCCGGAGTGGGGGCACTTAGCAATGGTGGGTTTGCTAGGTAGTTCATCAAATCTTTCCAAGCTTTAGTGCATTCCTCACCCCATCGAAAAGTCTTTCCGGCGGTTTTCAAAGCTTTGAAGAATGGCAGACATCTCTCAGCGGACTTCGACACGAACCTCCCCAGGGCGGCAATGCAGCCGTTAAGGCGTTGTATATCCTTGACACACCGAGGTTCGGCCAGGTTCCGTATTGCCTCTATTTTTCGGGGATTAGCTTCGATCCCCCGTTCGGAAGTCATGAAGCCAAGGAATTTCCCTGATTTTACCCCAAACGTGCACTTCGCCCGGTTGAGCTTGAGCCCGTATTCGGAGAGGGTGGTGAATGTCTCGCTCAAGTCATCTAGGTGAGAATGGCCTCGTTTGGTCTTGACGACCATGTCATCCACATAGGTTTCCACATTCGGCCTATATGACCTCGCAGAATCTTATTCATCATCCTTTGGTAGGTGCCCCCGCGTTCTTCAATCCGAACGGCATCATGTTGTAACAGTAGATGGCTCGGCTGCCGGAAGGATGTGGATTTGGTCCTCTGGTTTCATCCGGATTTGGTGATAGCCGGAAAATGCGTCCATGAAACTGAGGTACTCATATCCCGAGGTGGAGTCCACCAGAGCATCTATGCGAGGCAGTGGATAACAATCTTTTGGGCAGGCCTTGTTCAGGTCCGTGTAGTCCACGCACATTCTCCACTTTCCGTTGGCTTTCTTAACCATTACTACATTAGCGAGCCATGTAGGGTACTCCACTTCGTGATGAATTTTGAGTCCAGAGCTTTAGGACTTCGGATTGTATTGCCTTCTCTTTGTCGTCTCCGAATTGCCTTGGTTTCTGCCTCACCGGTTTGAATGTGGGGTCGATGCTGAGCCTGTGTTCGGCGATCTCGGGAGAGATACCTGGCATGTCCTGCGGACTCCATGCGAAGTTGTCGAGGTGGGTGGAGAGGAAGTGTGTTATCTCTGCCTTCATCGACTGTGGCATCTCGCTGCCAATCTGGACCTTTTGGTCGGGATAGTCAGGGTGTATGGCGACTTCGTCGAACTCATTTCCCTCGGGGTGTCTGTCCGGTCGCCCTTGACTGGTCGGGGCAGCGGCTTCCGCTGCTCTCTGGTTGTTAACCGACCCACTGTTGCCGGCGGCAGCTCGATTTCGGAGGTCTGGCGGGACTTCACTAAGTATGCGAGTAGGCTCCTGGGGCTACTTTTAACGTACCCCACTCCGTTGCGGGTGGCGAATCGGACTTGTTGGTGTGATGTGGAGATGACGAGTTCGAAGGCAGCATGCGCCGGAGTTCCAAGAATGGCGTTGTAAGGGGAATCGATATCCACAACGTAGAATTTGATCTCCTCTTCGCGGGTGCAGATGTCCGAGCCAAGTGTGACCTTTATCTTGACAGTTCCTTTGACGTTAATCTTGTGAGCAGTGAAACCTTCAAGCACTGTATTACTGGGTTTCAAATGACTGTCATTCATCCCCATTTCTTTAAAGCACTTGTGATAGAGGATGTTTTTTGGTGCTCCGGTGTCGATCAGTACTCTCCTGACTCGACATCTGTCGATCCCTTGCCTCGCCATTCCTACTTCGATGACAATGGGGGAAACGCGGGCCTCTTCGTTTAGCTCGAGGTCTTGGTCAGAGAAGGTGATCGGCTCATGAGGGAAAGCGTCGAAGTTCAACTCCGGGGAAGGTTTGCTTAAATTGTAAATTTTCCTTTTTATCTTTCTGATGGACTCGTACCGAGGAGTTATGACTTCGATCACTCGGTCGGGCCTTCCTCCGGGTTGTTTATCCGGCTCGCGATCCTTCTGTTGCCCTTCTCGTGCTAGTTTTTCGATCAGCTTTTTGAATTGGTAACAGTCTTCGGTGGTGTGTCCATAGTCCTGGTGGTAGCAGCAGAACTTCGTTTTGTCCCGGGTAGATTTGCCGGGGTTTCGCGATGATGAGTGCTCCTTCTCCCCGAGCTTTCCCCTGACGGCGGCGATGAGGTGCTCTTTGGACTTTTTTGGGACGGTAGCTTCGGTTTTCCGCGTCCTGTTTTTGTCTCGACGGCCTTGGGGGGATGATTCCCTTCGCTTTTCTTTTTTTCGATAATATGACTCCGTGGAGTTCCTTTCGGCGAGTCCAACTTTCCGGGCAACATCGAACACTTCGCCGATAGTGTCTGGCTTGCGGAGCTGGAGCTCCGTGTACAGTGATTTCGACCGGAAGCCGCTCTCGAAGCAGATGATGGCCGTGTCTTGGGAAATGCCATCGATTTGTTCGTGCACCTTCTTGAAGCGTTCCAGGTATTCGAGTAGGGTCTCATCATCCCTTTGCTTGATGTTGGCGAGATCGCTACTGGTCTTGGGGATTATTCCCGCTGTGTTGAACTTGTCTACAAGGCCTTTTCGAGCATCTTCCAAGATTCTATCGAACCCGGCTTCAGGGCGGAGTACCATCTCATGGCCCTTTCTCCCAGGGTGCTGGGGAAGGCTTTGCACAAAATCGCCTCGTCAGTTGTTACGAGGTCCATGGACGATCTGTATCTGGTGATGTGCTCCTCGGGCTTGCTTTGACCGGTATACTGTGGGAGGTACGCGGGGAGCTTTAGGTCTGGGCCGCCATAGTGAGGTGAATCCACTCCGCGAAGGGTCCGGCATAGGGTGTTTTACTCTTTTTCCGGTTCGTTCTTGCGGGTCGGGTCGGCTCCGGGCTTCGCTCTCGTCGGTCTCGTTTTTGCCTGTGGCCGTTGCGGCGTTTCTTTTCTTTGCTCGGCTGGTCGGATGGCTGGCTTTCCCCCACTTCGCTCACAGTGCGAAGTGGCTTAGTAGTTAGGCCCCTAGTCCGCCGACTAACGTCATTCCGGGACCGTTGGTGTCGGCTTTCAGCTGGATCTCGCTCGTCGTCGGAGGAGTGAGGAGGCGAGATGCCTCTACGCCGATACGCAGCGCGGAGCTGTTTCCATTGCTTGGAGAGATCGCGCTCCGCTCGGATTCGATCAAGCTCCCTTCGTAAGTCTACGACTTCTTCGGCTAGCCCGTTGTCATCTATAGCCCTCTTGCCGTTGAGGTGCTCGCGTAGGTCCGGCGACTTGCGAGGTGAGCCGCGTGGACCTAAGCGCTCCACGACGGATCGCGGTCGTTGTCGATCGGGGACGTAGGATTGGGCCGCGCGCAAGGTCTCATGTCGAGACGCGGGGACAGTGGTGTCAGGGCGGCTCCTACGGTCGCTTGAATGTTGTGACATCTTGAATTTCAGAGGAATGTGAAATGTTTTCGTTCCCGGTAACGGAACCAAACTGATTCGTCAAAAAATGGTCAGATGCCACGTGTCTGTAATCCGTTGTCGTTTGATGGTCTCCCTCTGTCAAATACCCGTTGCTTAATTGAATTTGTATCGCAGAAGATTCACCGTCCTGTAATACTGAGCCTGCAAAACAGCGAAGTTTATCCGGAGGGTGGAAGGTCTCCGGTAAACCCTCCGATGCTTAAGTCAGTGACGTGACTATGGAAGTAGTCAGTGGTGTGACTATGAGATAGGTCAGTGATGTGACTGTGTGCGAAGTCAGGGATGTGACTGTGAGAGATGGATAATTGAGAGAGAGATTAGTAGAATAATCTGGCCTTACCCCCGTTACCTGTACGGGGGTGGTATTTATAGAGATTTTACCGTTTGAGTGATTTGTTAGCGAAATCTGACGGTTACCAGTTTTTGTGGGAAGATATGAGATCCCCTCCTTTTAGTGGGTTGTTATGGAGATCTTTGACTGAGATTGAGTCAAGTGTTGACCATCAGAAATGCGGTTTGATCAAGTGGTTTAATCAATGTACTGAAGTGTAGTGACTTCGGCACGAGGCAAGTCGGAGTGACTCCGTAGCCCATGGTCCGGTTTGGCGTGTGGCGAAGTGGGATCTGCCATGTCATGCCAAGTGGACTGACACGTGTGACGGGTGGGTCCCAATTTCTTAGTGTACTAGCCTTGTCAGCGTGAGGGTATTTTCATACCTCTCAATATATATATATATATATATATATATATTAGATTTCCTATTAATCCGAAGAAAAGGGGATCGTGTCTGCATCTATTAAAGGAAACTCCTCTTTCACATTTCATTTCACCAACTTTACTAAATGTAATATTTATTTATTTATTTTTTTTCCCGTTTTGTGCTGTTAATTCTGGTAAAACTTTAATTCTTACATCCTTCATATTTTCACTTACTCCTAAATTCAATCCATACATATTTTTTGTCCTCATTATGTAGTAAATAAAAATTAAATAAAATTATTTAAAATATTAATTTAGTCATATAATGGTTAGTTTTTAAAAGTTTTTTATTATATAATTTTTTTTAACGTTATTAGTACGGAAAAGTAGACTTAATTTGTATGGTTAAGAAATACGGGGGACTAAAGTAGTAAATAATAATTGGATATGTAAAAAAAAAAAAAAAAAAAAAAAGGAAAGGACAGTGTCGGGTCAGGATCAAGGTCCAGCAGCCTGACCCGTATGATTTTTTCTGTCCGGACCAACGACTATTCATTGCTTTTCTGCTTTTTTTCTCATCAGTCCACTACGTTTCTCTCTCTAATTTCTCTCTCATCGCTTTCTCTCTCTCTCTCTCCATGTGCCACCACCGATCAAAATACTCGTATCTATAATCTCTCCCACAATTTTTTTCCTACTGGTTTTGTTAATCCATTTTGCCCTATAATTTTTCTTCAGAACCCTAAACCTAACTATCCATTAACCTTGATCTCTGTTTGGAAAATTTTTAATTAATTAATTTTTTAATAACTGTCACTTCATTTACTCGGTGTATTTGTATCCACATTAACTTTGATACTTTGTTTTGAATTTGAACTGTATTGGATCGAATTGTGTGTTTCGGTACCGGGAGCAGCTGAATTTGGTTTCGTTTGATGAAATGGTGGTGTTTTTTGAAGGTGAAGATTGGTTCTAAGATCCATTTAGCGTGGATCATTGGGGGGAATTCTGGAAGATATTTTTACCCCCCATTTTGGATAATTGGATTGAGGATAATAAGGGGTGGTGGATTCGATTTGGGGGGAAAACAGCGCCATTAGATGGCGCTGTTCAGACGCTTCTTCTATAGGAAGCCACCTGATCGGCTTCTTGAGATCTCTGAGAGGGTCTATGGTATGTCACTGAGCTGAATTTTTTGCAATATTTCTTTTTCGCATTTTTTAGTTAGTATTATTTAATATGTGGTAACTGAATTCTGCTGAGGTTCTGAATTTGGAAAGAGCTCAGCTTATTTAATTTCCTGTACTATTTCAAAATTTGTCTGAATTTTAAGTATCCCAATATTTTCTTTAAATTTGAAGAATTTGAGTTTTGTACTCGGGCAGTTCTATCCTTCAACCCTACAACTACACTAGGTGTAATCCATTGTTTCACGAGCTAAATTTAGCGATTTAAAAAAAAAAAAAATAAAGGAAAAAAGAAATTTCCTGTGATATGCTTTAACTAGGTAGGTTTTCTTACATGTACATTAGCAATTTTCTGGTTGTTATTTCAAGTTGTTTATCATTTCCATATTTGAGCCTTGTATTTTACTCATAATAAAATTTCCCCTTTCCCCTCCTTTCCATTTTAAAGAAATATATAAAAATTTGTTTTAGTATGAATCGGAATGGGGGTAGAAAATCCAGCTACTCCACGTTCATTGGACACTTAAGCAAAACAATAAAGTATGCTAAGTATAATGTTTTTTGTGATGTGCGAATTCCTTTTGGCCTATCTTATAAAGTTAGTTGAATCTTATTTAAAATATAGTCTTTAGTAATTTCTAGTGTGATACTCATCAACTTGCCCAATCTTTCCTTTTCATACTTACGGGAGGAACATTGTAAGGGCGTTTTCATTTCATTTGAAGCCTCATATTGTTCAAATAATGCATTCTTGTATGAGTTTTAGAGATAGGGACTTGCTGTTTCATTTTGTGGGTATATTTACGAGCTGGTTACTTTCTACCTTTCTGAGTTTCAGAATGCTAAGAAAAAAGTACCATTAGGTTGTACAACTTTTAACTCATTTATCTTTAGGCCTGTGTGTTATTATGTTTATTTTGCTGCATCTGTAGTGTTCGATTGCTGCTTCTCCACCGACGTGTTAAATGAAGATGAGTACAAATTGTACTTGGGTGGGATCGTGGCGCAGCTACAAGACCACTATCCTGATGCTTCTTTCATGGTTTTCAACTTCAAAGAAGGGATAAAGAGGAGCTACATATCTGACATGTTGTCTCAGTATGACATGACAATCATGGATTATCCGCGCCAATATGAAGGTTGTCCTTTGTTGCCTTTGGAGATGATTCACCATTTCTTGCGATCAAGTGAGAGCTGGTTGTCACTTGAGGGCCAGCAGAATGTGCTGTTGATGCACTGTGAAAGGGGAGGGTGGCCTGTGCTTGCTTTTATGCTTGCAGGTCTTCTGTTGTACAGAAAGCAATATACTGGTGAACAGAAGACCCTTGAAATGGTATACAAGCAAGCTCCTAGGGAACTTCTTCATCTTTTGTCTCATGTAAATCCACAGCCATCCCAGCTTAGATATCTTCAATATATTTCTAGGAGAAATATTGGTTCAGATTGGCCACCTTCAGATTCGCCATTGGGTTTGGATTCCATCATTCTCAGAGCCCTTCCTCTATTTGATGGTGGAAGGGGGTGTCGACCAGTAGTTCGTGTGTATGGTCAGGACACTTCTTCAGCATCATCTAATAGGAGCTCTAAGCTGTTGTTTTCAACTTCTAGAATGAAAAAGCAGACCCGCTTCTACCATCAGGTAATGTAAGTCTTCATAATGTTAGTACCTAGCAAAGGATGAACTTGATTGTGAAGTATTGTCAGTTCTTGCTGCAGGAAGAGTGTGCCTTAGTTAAAATGGACATTTTTCGTCGCGTACAAGGGGATGTTGTCCTTGAATGTGTCCATTTGGAGGATGACCTTGTGAGGGAGGAAATGATCTTCAGAGTTATGTTCCACACTGCATTTATCCGTTCTCATGTTCTGATCTTAACTCGTGATGAGGTAGATATTCTTTGGGATTCAAAGGACCAATTCCCAAGGGATTTTAGAGCTGAGGTAGGACATTGTTTTACTTGTGATTTTTCTGTTTCTATGAACTCTTGAAGTTTGAAAGCATACTGATATCTGTTATCAGGTACTCTTTTCGGATGCTGATGCTGTTCCATCTATTATCACCACAGAAGTGGCTTGTGAAGATGGAAATGAGGGTGATGTTGCCTCACCAGAAGAGTTCTTTGAGGTGGAAGAGATATTCAGCAATGCAATTGAAGGGCCGGACGGAAAGGTTGACATAAATTCTGATTCAGTTTCCGAAACTACACAAGATAATGAAAACCATGAAGTGGTATGGAAGGAGTTGGATAATCACTCCTTTGAAGATTGGGCATCAGATGAAGTCAATAACAATCAACTTAGTAGGTTGGATTCTACTGAGAATGCTTTAGAAAATAGAGAGGATTCTTCGATCTCCTCTGCTATTCCTAATGTATCTGATAGTACAAAGACTAAGGCAGTAATTCATGTCAAGTCAGAAGAAGCTGAGAATAGCCAGGATTGGGAATCCACTCCAATGCAAAGGAAGATAGAAAAGCAAGGTTCGCAACAAAAATTGGGGGCTGATGTGATGAAACAAAAGTCTGAAAAGCCAGTTTCACCAACATCTAAGAGACAGTCAATCTCTAGCCCAAAACCTGCAACAGATGGGATCAGTGCCAAATCAAAATTGAAGCAGCAGGACTCTCAGGGAACTCAGTTAAGAATGGCAAAAGCAACTGCAGCATCCAGATGGATTCCTCCTAACAAAGGTTCTTACACTAATTCAATGCATGTATCATATCCACCATCAAGATATAACAGTGCTCCACCTGTATTAGCCCAAAAAGAACCTCCTCAAAATGGGGGTAAGTTGAAGGGTGGATCCTCTAATGCTGCTGCTTCTGGTGCAAAGTCTCCAGCTAAAGATATTTCTGGTGTTGATGTTCTTCCAGCGAAGCAGAGTTCTCTTCCACCCATTGTGGATAGTTCACCTATAGAAGTGACACCCAAAACCACCACCGTTTCTCCATCACCTGTTGAAGGTCAAGCAGAAGAGTCTCATGAACCTTCTCCATCTCCTCGTCAATATCCCCCTCCACCACCTCCTCCTCCTCCACCACCTCCACCTCCTCCTCCACCTCCCTTCTATGGTTCTTCATCATATAATTTGGCATCCAAGCCAAGTTCATATTCAACACTAAATACTTGGGGAGGTGGCACAAACTTGTCTCCTGTCCATGGATCAGTTTCTACTTCTCATCCACCTCCGCCTCCACCTCCACCTCCACCTCCACCTTGTTTTTCCTCTACATCAAGTGTACAATGTGTTGGCAAAGTTTTGCCGCCTCCTCCTCCCCCACCTCCTTGGTCAAATCCATCCATCCCTAATGCTATTAGGCAAACCATTCCATCTCCCCCTCCCCCACCGCCTTTGCCTCCACATTCTACACGTGGTACGCCTCTGCCAATAAATGGAACTTCACCCTTTCTTTCAAGCCCTGCTACACCCCTTGGAATTCCCTCTCCACCACCCCCGCCACCGCCACCATTTTCAAGTGTTTCTCCTCCACCACCTCCGTCTAGAGGGCCTCCTCCACCTCCACCCCCTCCACCTCCTTCTCCCTTTTCTACTGGTGCTCCACCTCCTCCACCACTGCCACCTCGTTCAAATGTTGCTCCACCCCCTCCACCTCCTCCTCCTTTTTCAAACGGTGCTCCACCTCCACCACCTCTGCCTCCTCGTTCAAGTGGTGCTTCACTGCCTCCACCTCCACCTCCTCGTTCAAGTGGTGCTCCACCACCACCACCTCCACCTCCTTTTTCAAGTGGTGCTCCACCTCCTTCACCAATGCGAACAGGGGGGCCTCCCCCACCTCCTCCACCAATGCGAACAGGGGGGCCTCCCCCACCTCCACCTCCACTAATGCGTGGAGCCCCTGCTCCTCCACCTCCTGGAGCACCACCACCTCCACTCCCACCCGGAGGTCGTGCACCTGGACCCCCTCCACCTCCAGGAGCTCCGAGACCTCCAGGTGGTGGGCCACCTCCACCTCCTCCATTTGGTGCAAAAGGACCTGGACCTCCAAGTGGTGCACCTCCCCCTCCTTCAGGGAGAGGGCGGGGACTTTCACGTCCTTCAGGGTTTACTTCTGCACCTAAGAGATCTACTCTGAAGCCATTGCACTGGAGCAAGGTGACCAAGGCATTACAAGGAAGCCTATGGGAAGAATTGCAGAGACATGGAGAGCCTCAAATGTAGTGCACTTTCCTCTGTTTGTTTATATTTTGTTTCTTTGTAAGCTGTATTATTTTTCAAGTGAATCTGTATTACTACTTTTCTGCTTTCACACATTTACCATCCTTCTTCCGTTTATTTGGATGACTGATATTTTTGCCTTCAATATTTAGTGCCCCAGAATTTGATGTATCAGAGCTCGAGAAGCTTTTTTCTGCCACTGTACCAAAGCCAGCTGGAGGCAAAGATGGGGGCCGGCGGAAATCCCTTGGATCTAAACCTGATCGAGTCCATCTGGTAAGGGATAGTTGTTCTTGATTGTTTAAAGCATATTTTTTAGTTAGATTTGACTTGAAGTTATATTTGAATGAGTTATTATAATTCTTGTATTGTTTGGAAAGAAGTTTCACTTTAGCCTTTTTTGATGCCTCAACTAAAATTGGTCAGAAAATATATAATTGTAGTTACTTTTAACTGTAGCAGAGGTTGATGAAAGAAACTGTTAGTTTTAGGATTGGAGGGGATCATGTGTGCAAATTGTTGAATGTTGTGTCTCAAATACTTACATTTTCTCATTTCTTGGTGTAAGATTGGAATTCTATGTGCAATTTCCTTCCCTGTTATTGTCTTCTGATGGGAGTGAGAGTTTGGCTCAAGTGGCAGGTGAAATAACTATATTACCTCTGAAATTCTGTATTTGGTTTCCTTGTTTTAATGGTCTTTTTTGAATCATTAGAAAATAAATATGTGAACTACTGTCGTCTTTTTAGATATTTGGTCAAATTTATGCCATATTAAGGCTCAATGCTGCCTGTTACCTTTTGATGGACTAATTTGGAGTAATCTGTCAATTTATTTTTACCACCCTTCTGTTTTGCAGATTGACTTAAGGAGGGCAAATAACACAGAGATAATGCTTACGAAGGTGAAGATGCCACTTCCTGACATGATGGTGAGTAAAAGAACTAATATTTCAATTGTTTTATGGGTAATTTCTACCAGATACCCTTCAACTTTCTTGAATTTTTATTTTTGCGGTTGAACATTTTTACTCTGGTTTTAACCCTTATAAGAATTTAAAAAACAATTCCTTTCATTGACTTTTCCATTAAAATGTTAATGAATTTAATTTATTAACTTTTTCATTTTGATTTGTTCCCACTAGCTTTTGAAAATTGCAAAAATTTGCCATTCATAAATTTTCTTTCAGCATATTAAGAATAATTTGGACTTAGCAGTTTCTTTATTACTGCTCCCTTTACCCATATAAAAGGAAAACGTGAAAATCTATTTCATGGGACTTGTGTTTCAGTAGAACTAAAAGCATATTAAGGTTACCACTGATAACCTGGGTTCACTTTATGTTGCTGATGCCTGAAATATTTCCTGTCAGTGGAATTATATTTTTTTTAGTCATTTTAATTTTCTAGGTAGTGATGTTTTTCTTGTTTGGCTTGCGCAGGCAGCATCACTAGCAATGGATGAATCAATTCTAGACGCTGATCAAGTTGAAAATCTCATTAAGTTTTGTCCAACTAAGGAAGAGATGGAACTTCTTAAGGTGCGCAGCAGAACATACTTTGCAGAGCATCACTCTTTCAATTGGGAGTTCTAGTGTAAAACTCCATTTGGTTAAGAATTTTGTCAACAATATTCATAGCTTCTGTATTTTTGATTTGTTGTATCTAGGGTTACACGGGTGATAAGGAGGTCCTGGGGAAATGTGAACAGGTATTCAAACTTATCATATTTTATGTTAGTTTGGTTGTTATTTTGTTGCTCTTAACGAAATTAATGATTGTTAAACATCATCTCTTTTCAAGTGTATATACATGGAGTAGATGTTTGACCTTGGTCGAATCATGATAAATATCTTTGGAGACCTTCGACATTGCTAGTAGTCTTGCTAGTAGTCATAAGGATTTTTTTTTCTACAGCTGCTAATTATATCTATGACTGTGCACTAGTCGCTCTTTGGACTTTGACGTTTCTATGTTTGTAAATGGGATGGTTCTGAAAAAGTAAATAGCGGATAGTTTAGGCTCTTAGAGTTTTCCCTGTGGTCATCAATTGGAAAATGAGGATTTTCCTGCTGTCCTAGGTTCGTTGTTAACTGTTTCATTCATATCTTAAATTATTTCCTCCAATGGTTGACGCCAAAAGAAAGGGGAAAAATAAATACTCTTAAAAGACTTTGAATTGCTATAACTGGTGGTCCTCTATTATTTAAACTTTCATTTTGTGGTTGTGTTCTTTTTATACTGCACTGTTGTACAATATTGTAATTTCTGCATTGGAGTTACTGCTTAATACTGCTTTTGTCTTTAGTTCTTTCTGGAGTTGATGAAGGTGCCAAGGGTGGAATCTAAGCTGAGGGTTTTTCTGTTCAAGATTCAGTTTAACTCTCAGGTTTACTCTATATTTGGTTCCCCCCACCTCCACCCCCTCCCCCCTTCCCCCTTTTTTTTCTCTCTCTCTCTAAACTTTTATAAATTTGTCCACTTATTTGTCTAAAGTTGGCCTCTAATCCAGGTTTCCGATTTCAAGAAAAGCTTGAACACTGTTAACTCAGCCTGTGAAGAGGTACAAATACTGATCTCGTGGAACTTCTCTTTATCATCTCATGTATTATGTCTTACTCTTTTGCTGATTTATTCAGGTGAGGAACTCCCTCAAGTTGAAAGAAATTATGAAGAAGATATTATATCTGGGGAACACATTAAATCAAGGGACTGCCAGGGGTAAGGAGCTTTTACTTTAGAAAAACTACTCCACGTCAGAACTATGTTTTTACCCAAATGGGATTAGATTTCATTTTGTGCAACATGTTTGAATTTATTTAATTTCTTATCTGTTAGTCCTTCAGGAATTGTTTTCTGTTAGGAATGATCTGCTTTCGAATTTTGAAGCTAAAAGTAGCTATTGGGATATTTGCTTGCTTTCTGAATTTCTGGAACACTTTTATATGGTTGTTGGAAACGATGTGGGTTGCTCTGCAAAAGCAGCTTTTTTTTTTTTTTTTTCCTTATGAAAGCTTTTCAAATAAATTGCTGTTTTAAATTTTGAAACAGGTTCTTACATTAACCACCTTTTCTAGCAGTTCTATGAAAGCTGGAATGAGAGTAGGGACTCTATAAACCATTTTCTTGCTACTACAAACATTATCAAATCATTGAGAGATCATCAGGGAAAAAAATCTTTGCCTGTGTTCCTTTTTGTGTCCTTTATTTATTTGGCGAAATTGAAGCTCCGTGTTTGAATGCTCTATAGCTACTAGAGACCCCTTCTGCTCTTCATGGGTTCTCTCTCCCTATTAGAGACCCCTTTTGGTAGGCTATACTTCCCAACTAAATTCCATTTGCAGTTGGAACTCTGTGTATCATAGTCCTGTAAATCTTGTCTGGGAATTTCTCTCTGAAAATTGTGAACTGTCATGTTAGTTTAAGATATAAAAATATGTTTCAGCCAAGTTAATTTGCTTTTGCTGTTTTTAGGTGCTGCTGTTGGTTTTAAGTTGGATAGCCTTTTAAAATTGACAGATACACGTGCTACCAATAACAAGATGACACTGATGCACTATCTTTGCAAGGTAATGTTAAGCTCCTTAAGTCTAAAGCATAAGTTGCATATAAGTCTTCAATATCTAACTGTTGTGCTGGATATCTGTTCTAAATGTTTCAGTTTGCTCAAATTTTTTACTGTGTTTGTGCATGGAATTTAAGCACTCATGAACCATTGCTTCTTTCACAATTGTTAGTTCCTAGCATAAATGAGGCTCTAGTGTCTTGTGGTTTGTAGCCTGTTATCAAACATCCTAAAATGGGATTGGGATCAGTGTGATTTGAGGATTGTAACTTCCCACACTTAGGCAACCTAGATTTTGTTTTAGTTGTATTGACCAATCGTAGTAGATTATCATTGCATTTGGTTTACTCTTAGTGCTGAAGTTTCTTTCTCTAGTCTGGTCCATGAAGTCTAGATTGAAATTAAAGTTCTCTTCACTAGTGTGTCTTTATATTATGATAGAATGGCTGCAATTATGGCCTGTATGACCAATCATTTAAACCTATGCTTTACATTCTGTTACATTCTTTTGAAGGTCATCATACTTTTCTTAACAAGTAGTAAATGATCCATTAAGATTTTCATTTCTCTGGAATCTTTCCTTCTAGAACTTTATTAGGATTTAACCTCCAATATATTCAATATGGATGTCATCCTCTCTTTGGCCCTGGCTTCCTTTTCCCAAGATCTTTTTTATCTTTTCATTAGATGACAAAGAAGTATATGCTTAATGTATTATTATTCTCTTGGTCTGTCATCTACAATCTACATATTTCTAGGCTTTTTTTTTTTACCTTTTCCTCTAATTTTCATCCTGAATTTTTTTTTCTTTTTTGAAATTTATCCATTCGGGTTATGTCAGGTTCTTGCATCCAAGTCACCGACTCTTTTGGACTTTCATGTAGATCTTGTTAGCCTGGAAGCTGCATCCAAGGTTAGTATTATTACTATTATTTTTTCTTCTTCTGGATGTTTGATACTGAAATTTATGAATGCCGAATGAAATGTCTTTCACTTAACCGGTTAAGATTTGGATTTTAGAGGCTTTTCTTCTATTATTTATTTATTTTTTTTTTGAAAGGAGCAAAGTTTCTATGGAATTATATATGACTTTAATTAGATTTTTTTTATATGTTTCAAATTCCTTTTTTCAAAAGCTTAGAAGAGAGCTTAATTTGACAATTTTAATCTTTTGGCTTTTAAAGGTCCAAGTGCATGCTGAACTTATGTTCAAGTAAATATTCTTGTTTTTAAGTAAAGGAGGATGTGTCTATTTGCAGATTCAATTGAAGTCTTTAGCAGAAGAAATGCAAGCCATCATTAAGGGATTAGAAAAAGTGAAGCAGGAATTCGCTGCATCTGAGAATGATGGTCCTGTATCTGAAATATTTCGCAAGGTATCTTTATTGTTATGATTTACCAAACTTTTGTCTCTAAAATATGGATGTCAAAGTCTTCAGTGAAGAACTAGTCATTTGCCAATCATTTAGCTGAACATGAAATTATCCTTCTGCCTCTTGAAAAGTAGAATATAATACAAATTAGATTGAAATGTCCTTACGGGTTGCCACTACTCTACTCTGTCAAGAAAACTTATGAAGTTTCCTTCAACTCTAGTCCTCAACTTCTAGACAATTTCATAATGTTCATCTTACTCTTACTGACTTTTGTTTTTATTTTTTTTTATTTTCTTTACTTCTCTTGTGTATTTCCTCTATAAAGACTTTGAAAGAATTCATTGTTGTGGCGGAGACAGAGGTGGCATCTGTAACAACTTTGTATTCAGTCGCGGTATTTCTCTATTTTATCTTTTTGTTTATTCTAGTTCATGACTAAGTCATACTTGATCTGATTACATTTTTGGCGGTGTTGGTGGGCCAGGGAAGAAATGCAGATGCATTGGCATTGTATTTTGGTGAGGATCCAGCCCGATGCCCCTTTGAGCAAGGTGATATATTGATAACATTTATTCTCGTATTTTTGGCCTTCAGTTCAGCTGTAACTAACTGTTGTCCCAGTAATTCTTTCAACTAATGGCCATGATGGGTTCCACAACAATGGGCTATACTGTCATCAATATCTAAGTCTGACACACATAGGGAAGGGATTTTGCAACTTGATAACTCATGTTGCTAATGTTTTCTGCAGTTACTGCTACACTTTTAAACTTTGTGAGATTGTTCAGAAAAGCACACGAAGAAAACTGCAAACAAGCTGAACTAGAAAGGAAGAAAGCTCAGAAGGATCTTGAAATGGAGTCGGGAAAGGGGAGGTTGATAAATAGGTGAGGATTGCTGGCTTGTTCCACCTAGAGGATTTTGGTAGTTCTTCCCTCGCTGTGTAGGCGAGGAATGCTGCTTAAGGACACTTCGTCAACTCATACCAGAAGTCTCCTAAATGAAATTCTAAATGCCTTGGATTCCATGGAAATTCAAGAAATTGAAGTTAAAGGGCTAGTTGGTGGAGTTGCAGAGCAGGAAGGTTCTTCCAATAGCTAACCCAAAAGTGGTGGGCATGAGGCCATCCAGATGCTTGGATGATCGTTGAAGAAGACTTGAGAGAGAGAAATGAAATCCATTGATTAATTTGCTTGGAAGACCTTGGACATAAATTATATTCCGCAGAAGTTTCTCCATGTGACTGATGGGAGTAAAAGGTTTGTGAGTTCTCTTGTTCATATATAGTACTTATACGTTGCAAAATTTTTGGAGTTTAGGGGGAGTCAGTCGAATGGAGTTGGCTCGAATCAGTCAGCCACGACAAATTTTCTTTTGGTGTATGAGCAATACCAGAAGATGCCACGGGAAGTGTAATGTACCATGAAAAAACCTGTACAAATATCTAACCCTGTATTTTTAGGTTGTAGTTGATTCTTTCTATTGTAACATAGAAATTGGTTCCCTGTTTAGTAAGTAGTAAGGGTTTTCTTTTTCTTTTTTGAAGGGAATCTCCAAATTTGTTGTATAGAGAAAAGTAGGTTTAGAAGAGAGAAGTTAAGATGATAGAGGATGTAATCAAAGTATAGGCTGTAGGTCTAGGAATTACTACTATTTTGCTTATTTCATAAGATTTGATTCTCTTATTTCAAAAAAAAAAAAAAAAAAAAAAAAAAAAAGAAAAAAGAAAGAAAAGAAGATGATGAAAAAGTACTTGATGGGTATTATTGCATACTCTCATCTAAAATTTGCATCACTCTAAAACTGAAGTAAATATTCTTTCCATTTTTATTCTGAATATAGTATGTGCAAAGTAGTAGTTAATCATTTTCATAGTTGAGGGGCGATATGTTATATTTGGTGGTTTGTTTTCTGTTTTTTTCCCCCTAAATTTTTCATTGTGAATTGGAAAATCAACCTGTAAGTTAATCATGAAAAGAATTGGATGGATTCTTTATTTGGCAGTTGGAAAGAGAAGAAGGAAAGGGAGGGAATGTGTTGAAAAAGACAGAAACAGTCTAGGGCTATTGGCCACTGTCCAGCACCTGATCCTTTTTATTAGTTGACTTAACAAAATTGGAAGGAAGATTATTCAAGATATTGTCCTAATTACATAAAAAAAAATTTAAAAAAAGGAGACTAAATAATTAAATTTTAGAAGAAAAAAAAAAAAAAAATCTAATGATGAAGAGAAAGAAAAATCAAGAGAATGAACAAAGATTCTTCAGAACAGCAGTACAGCTTTGTGCCTTTTGTATGTATGTATGTATATACGTATAAAGAGAGATTTTCTTGTATCAACAACGTGTAATTTCTTGATGGGTTTGTATTTTTATTGCAGGAATTCATGTATAGAATCAATAGCATTCAAACCAAAAAAAAAAAAAAAAAAATCATCATTCTTGCTTTGGATCAAGAAAGATCATCCATGGCTTTCATTAAACTTGGATATGTACTAACTACTACTTCTTGGATATACAAGTACCATATTCTCTACCTTGAAACCGGTACAAAAACCCATTTTCTTGATCTCTCCGACGAGACGATCTTTTACAGCTCCGGTAGAATATGCAGCCGACGACGGTGTCAAGAACAAGAAGAATTGAATACAAATAAGCAAGAAGCAGTCCTTCAATAGCCATGGCTGATGAAATTGAAGGATCTTCTCGATATGCCCTCACAATTCTGTACTGAAATAAGGCCTCTACTCCCGCCAGAACTAAAGTTACCGGCAGAGTCAATGACAGTCCCGTCGCAGTTCTTCCCCTGATTAGAACACAGGCTTTCAAGATCGCCATGTACCCACCGGAATTTTCTTTTCCGGACAAGATTAATGCAAGATTGCAGATAATAAGAACATTAGCAAGAACAATGGAGTAAAGAACAGCCCCTGTTGCTGAAAAGAAAAGAAGGGATCTGGAATTTGAGATTCCCAATCCTTCAATGAAATTAAACATGAACATCAGGAAGCAGAAACAAGTTGCATTTGCAGAAATGATGACTAAAGTATTGCAAATTTGAGTCGAGAAAAGGGGACTGTAAAGCGTTAGAAATGAGGGAAAAGCAAAACCCTGTTTTCTTTTTCCAAGAATTTCTTGAATTACGAATGCTTTAGCTAAAAGAAGGAAAGACAGAGAAAAAGGAAGAACAAGAAATGATGTGGAGATTGTTTGAGAAAGCTTGAGATTAAGAATGGTGAAGAATTCTGAGGATCTTGGAAAACCTGCTGCGTCAAAAAGAGTCTGAATCTTGCCGTGGATTACTCGGAAAAGGGAAGAAGAAGGAACAGATGCTTCTGATAAAAGGACTAATACTGCAAATGGGATTCCAAGAAATGTTGCTGTTGTTGACAAATATTGGTAGTTTTTAAAGAAAACATACATGGATGTTCTCATGATCTTGGTCGTTCTTCCCATGGGAATTCTTGAATATTCTTCTTCCATTCCAATTTTCTTCGATCTTTTCTTGAAAACAAAAAGCTCTGAATTTTCACAACAAAGAGTTTGATGTTTCTTCTTGTATAGTCTCTCTTTCTCTCTGCATTTGGTAGTTTGGAAATTAGGTGTTTTGAGTGAATGGATTGGCCAACAACTAAAAGCTAAAAGATTAAAAAAGAAACAGGGCTTTGATTTCACCTATGAATTTTGGCTTTGTGATTGCCAAAACCATAACAAATTAGTTGGCTAACCTTTCTTATCACGTTTTAAAACAATTCTAATATCTAAACATAAATATATATGCTACGCTAACATATTCTGATATTTTGTCCCACATCGAAAGTATCTATAAATGTGTATGCAAGCATTGTATCAAGTTTTAGATATTCTGATATTTTATCCCACATCAAAAATATATATAAATGTGTATACAAGTATTGTGTTAAATAACCCAACAGTTTTAGATATTGTGATATTTTATCATCATGGCAAGTATATATACAAGTATTGTGTCAAATAACTGATAAAAACTATTAAGTCTATCATTTTTAGGAAATTTAGAGTTTTGAATTTATTTGGAATTAATTATGTGTAAAAGTAGTAATATATTTTTGGATGGAAGTAGGGAATTTTTTTCCCCATTTTTTTTAAAAATGTATTGCTTGTGAATGAAAACATGTTGTGGTTCTATTGGCTTAGATTGTACTCTTTGTTGTACTATGAAAAGAAAAGAAAAATCTTAATTATTAATGATTTCTTTTGATATTTTTAATGAAGATAATTAATATTGGACTGTAAGGAAAGTGAATTGTGCATGTTTCTCTTTAATAACACCTCTTTATGTAATCAATAAGCATGAAAACTAACCAAAATTAGTTTTTTTTATTATTTTTATTGTTCTAATGATAATATATATATATAATATTTTTTGTGGTTGAAATGGTACATAATAATATATGAATGGATAGTCATGAGAGCTCATGATAAAAGTGGAAAATTCTTTGCTTGTAAGGAAAAGAAAAGAAAGGAAAATTGGATTAATGAACAAAAAAATAACTAAAAAAAGTTAGAGATAAAAAAATGGTGCAATTTAGGAGTTACAATGTCATCTTCTCCACAAAAAGTGATCACTCATTTTCATGACAAGTTTTTAGTCACAATCTTTGTAATACAATTATAAATTCCATCCTCATGTTTGTATCTATATATATATATATTACATATATTTAATAACAATTCTTTATTCATCCAATTCAATTCGAAAAATATAGATCAACAAAACATAACTCAAATTTATAATAACCTTAATTATAATGCAAAGTGCATTGATGGTTGTACATTAAAAAAAAAAAGGGGGCAGAGTAGGGTAATAATGATGAGGAGTTTGGTTTGTATTATTTTTGGCCTAATTACTTTGGAATTGATTAGTTAAGGGTTAGTGTGTGTTTGTGTTGTTTAGGTTTGAAAGGAATATTATGAACAACTTTATTATTATTATTCTTTAATTTAGTTAGTGTGTGAAAAAAATATTAATTGGAAATAGAAATTTGGTAAATTGTCAATATTGTGTTTGTTTATAAGGAATATGACATTGACACAAACATTAAAATGGATCTTTCACTAAATTTTAGATATTAACTTGGTCTTTCTCCACTTTATGGTAGGTCAAACATAATTTCTTTAAAATTTATATTTTGATATTTATGTTAAATTATTATTATTTTTCTGTTTTAGATGGTAAATGAAGTTATTATTAATTGAATTATTTGCATTTTACATTTTTTGTGTAAAATAAATGATGTAATATATTTAAATATGTAATATATTTTAAAAAGTAATTTGTACAATAATACATTTATAGATTTTGCATACAGTATCTATTAATCATATTAGTATCTCTTATATATATATATGTTTGAAATATATTTGATGGAATGTTTTTGGTTCTTTGGTACAAAATGTAATTTTGGTTACATAAAGCAACCAAAATACAAAAAGTAAACTAATTCATCATTATTTTCAAGAAATATATATATATATATATATATATGATAGGGGAATAATAATACATGATTTAGAAGCAAAACTTTCAAATTAGCACTAATTAAAAATCTCAAAAACAAGCTATGTCCATGTAGGTTTTTCTTTTGGTTCTTACTTTTGATTTCATATTCTCTTCTCTAAGGATAGACTTACATACATACATACATATATATATATATGCAAGATTAACCCCTACCAAAAGCAAGTAAATCTTGGAACTTAAGCAAAGTTTCATAATTATGTTCTTCATTTAAAAAATATATATATTTGTACTTTTTCCCCCCATTTGGTTGGGTAGACAAAATTGCTACTTCTTAATCTTTCATATACAATATTTTTGATTACTTTAAAAATATATATTTAATTGTAAAATTTTATAAAAATATATAATTCAATTGATAGTAATTTTATTGATGATGAGTTAAACATATTATATATAAATAAATATACCTAAAAAATTTCAATTTATTGTGTTTGATAGACACCCAATCTTATTGGGTGAAGTTTTTTTTACACAGAATTTGTGGATATAAAGAGTTTAAAATGAATATATTAGGGTTTAGATACAGTTAAAAGAGGTCCAAAATAGATTGATGAATTCCAATTTAATTAAGAGGCCCAAAGTGACAAATTGAAAGAGTCCAACCAAAAACAATCAGAGATTATCGGGCACGCATTGCTGACTCGGACTCTGAAACCTATGCGTTATTATCCCCCCAAGTGCTCCGATCACTCCTTTCCTTTAACCCTTTTTCTTCCATTTCTTGATTCCAAATTTTAAATGATTTTTTTAAAAAAATTAAATTTTGATCTTCCTTAATTTAGCCATAGATTATTTCTGGGTGATTTTACTTGCACACTTGTAGAGATTCATTGTTTAAATGCCATAATTACACTGAAATCATCAGGTAATCTCTTCTCCTTTAATCTTGATTTCTTCGTTCTTAATTGTTTTCTTTATTTGTTTTAATCACCAAGATTAAAAATTCTGATATGGGTTTTTGTAGATATGAGCCATTGGGTTATGTGTAATTCTGTATTCTTGATTTGGTGATTTGTGGGTGTGGGATGATTCTGTTTTGAATTTTCATACAATTAAATTAAGCTGATTTAGTTGTTCCATTTAAGTTTTTTCTTCGTCAAATGGATGAAACCTAAGCAAAGATAGCATTTTGATTATGGGATCAAATTAACTGTTCAATTCTGTCTTGTGTTTATGAGTAAATTATCTGTATGGCTTTTGTAAATGTGGTAGCAATGAAGCTGCTCTTTATATTCCCCCCTTCTTTCGTATATTGACCGATTGAATGAAAAGTTAGCTACTTTTTTTTTTTTTAGCGTTGATACTGTCTAATTTACAGAATTTATAACGGTAATTCAGGTGACTGCTTAATCTGGCAGTGTGCTTTACTTTTTGGTTTGTTGTTACTTAAATTATACCTCTCAGTTTGATAGTGGATGTTAATGCCCCAAGAAAATATTTAGTTGAAACTCTGGATGCTTGCAGTTAATGTCACATTATTACTATTATTATGCTTTTTAATCAGTATTGCTAATCTTGTCTATGTGTTGACCTCATTTTATAATTCTTTTCCTTCCTACACCAGTAACATGGATAGCAGAGGTGCCCATACTATTGATACGCCTCTTAAAAACTATAGACTTGGGAAAACTCTTGGTCATGGTTCATTTGGGAAGGTAAAAATTGCTGAGCATGCGCTTACTGGGTACAAAGTGGCTATCAAGATTCTTAACCGTAGAAAAATGAAGAATCCTGACATGGAGGAAAAAGGTATTAATTTTTTGTTTGGTTATTTTCTTTATTCACTTTGCTTCTTTTCTTATGCATTTACGTGTTTACTTCTGCTGTTACGAACACTGCGCTGCCTATGATTCTCTTGGATTTGTTTGATATTTTGTAGTCAGGAGAGAGATTAAAATTTGTAGATTATTCGTGCATCCACATATCATACGACTTTATGAGGTGATTGAGACACCAGCTGATATCTATGTGGTCATGGAGTATGTCAAGTCTGGTGAACTTTTTGATTATATTGTAGAAAAGGGTAGATTACAGGAGGATGAAGCCCGTCATTTCTTTCAGCAGGTAGAATGGTTTACTAGTATATAACTAAGAGATAAGAAATCTATTTTCCTTTTCTGCATATACATATTGGACCCATTGATTTGTTATGTGTAATGTGGAATGTATTAGTATTATCTTATCATGCTTATTTGTTTGAAATAGATTATTTCTGGCGTTGAGTACTGCCATAGAAATATGGTTGTTCATCGAGACCTCAAACCTGAGAACCTTCTTTTGGATTCTAGAGGAAATGTGAAGATAGCTGATTTTGGACTAAGCAATATTATGCGAGATGGCCATTTTCTCAAGACAAGTTGTGGAAGCCCTAATTATGCTGCTCCAGAGGTTTTGAATCTGTTCAATTTGTTAAATTGGTTTATGTGATTTTCTCTCCAAGCATCCACAGGTCTTCAAAATGATTGCAGGTTGTATCTGGAAAACTTTACGCTGGTCCTGAGGTTGATGTTTGGAGCTGTGGTGTTATCTTGTATGCTCTTCTTTGTGGCACACTTCCTTTTGATGATGAAAACATTCCAAACCTTTTCAAGAAAATCAAGGTAAATGCACCTGATTTAGATTTATATTACCACATCAATAAATGCTTAATTAAAAATCTGGTCACCAAGGCTCAGAACTCAGAAAGTTGTTTGTTGTTAGTATGTCTAGCGACAGGTCGAAGTATTATCTGGTAATAGTCGAGATGAGAGTATATTGTGTTGACAATCTAGTCTGGACTAGTACACACTACACATCAGGAAGACCTTGTGACTGAGAGAAGAGTTCAATCTAGTTATTAAGTTGTTAACCTGCTTGACCATGATAATCTACTAGAGACATTTGAGACCTTGTCGTAGCAACTTAACCAGTCAGACCTGTGTTGTGAATTATCTGATTCAGTGATAAATTTTGGAGTAAAAACATGGCTAGAAATTTTAAGTGACTGCACCTATGATTTAAAATCACTAACTTCAGGTAGACTTTGCTTGAGGACAAACAAAAAGCTAAGTGTGGGGTTATATGATATGCATAAATCATATCACATTTTTAGCATGTTTTTAGGCATAATTTAGGGTGAAATTGATGGTAAATCGTTCTTAATTGATTGTTATTAACTCAATTTCACAGTTTGACCTTTTGCTGGAAATTATTTACAGCATTGGTTATGTTTTTATTTAGGGCGGAATTTACACTCTTCCGAGCCATCTCTCGCCTGGAGCTAGAGATCTGATCCCGAGAATGCTAGTGGTTAATCCTATGAAACGAATAACTGTCCCTGAGATACGTCAACATCAATGGTTCAAAGTTCAACTTCCCCGCTATTTGGCAGTTCCTCCACCTGATGCCATGCAACATTTGAAGAAGGTAAACATTTTGTTTTATCTTGTTGAATATCAAACATATCAGAAGTTTTATCTAAAGAAACAATGGAATATCTCTTGATACACTTAATTTTTGTGCTAGATATGTTTATTATGAAAAACAACTCTTTGCTTGTGATCAACTGACTCAGTTTTGTTAGGGATCCATATTAGGCATTTTCAAAACAGAATTCTTGAAGCTTTAGGAACTTTCTATATTATTTTCAGAATATTATGTTTCCATTTTAGTTACATTTTGTAAATAGATTCATATTTTAGTATTTATGCATGCTCTTTCCTACTATAGTTGTACATATTTAGTTAATCTAACTAGGGTTAGGGTTTGTTTTCCTTTAAAGGCTATTTAAGTGGCTTGTTTGAAATAATAAAAAGGAAAGAGAAAAGCAGATTTATTCTCTGACTTGTATATTCTTCTTGCAGTGTTAATAGTTCCCTCATCTTGAGCTCCTAGGTGAGTTATCCCTTTAAGAGCCTCAATCTTAGTAATCATAGGTTCCTCACAAATAGGAAAGAATAATAGCAAGAACAAAATTGTAGAACAGGAAGGTAAGCTTATAACTAATCAGGCTGTGACATGATCCATGAGTAGTGCTCATAACAACTTTTAGGAATAACAAATGAACTTTTTCGAAATTATATATGAAGTCATCTTAAACCAATAGGTGCAATATAATTGTGTTGTTAGCATAGTTATTTCTTGGCCTCAGATGTTGACATATTAGGCCTCATAAGTATGAATATATTAAGTGCCAAGTGCAAAGGGCCATTTGATCTGAGAAATTTATTGTTGAAGACAATTTTCTTTCATGCTTTCCTGAGGTAAAGATTTCTTTCTGCAGCTTGATGAGGATATTATTCAACAAGTTTTGAGGATGGGTTTTGACCGTAACCAGCTTCTTGAATCTCTGCAAACCAGAATACAAAATGATGTAAGTACTTTGGCTTTCTGCAATCTATGGTTTTTATGCTTCACTTGGTTTTATATCTTATTATGATTCTTTTAGGCTACTGTTGCATACTATCTCTTGTTCGACAACCGATCTCTTGTGTCCAGTGGCTATCTTGGAGGTGAATTTCGGGAGGCCGTGGTATGTCTGATCATGCAAAGTGATTACTTTTATTCTTTGTTGAATATGTTTAGCCATTATTTAATAGCACATGTCTGCATGCTCCTTCATTTATTTCGTGTCTCTTTTTTGGTGGTTTGCAAAATGCTCTTTGGCTTCTTACTTTCAGAAAATGTTGGATTTTATCTTTATAAGCCCCAAGTAACTTGATTTGACTGTGGAGTCTTGAACACTCCTGCAATTTATCCATTCTAAAATTGGAAGTTATAATGTACGTAAGTTTTATGGTTGACCATGAAATTATAGTATCGGACCATTGCTTGTCTCTCCAAAAGATGTGTAAAAGGAAGAAAATTAACTCATATTCCAACTTTCTTTTGTGTGATTATTGAAGTGGTAGAGCTTTACGCATTTGTGTAAAATAATTCTTAAATATTATTTATATATGTGTAAAATAAATCTTTGTTTTTCTTTGGAGATTGTTTCTTCATACCATAAGACTATAAAACAACTTTGTTTTTCACAAAAACTCAGTAAATTCCTTCTCTCTCTCCTTCACCTCTGCAAGGGCCCTAGAGAGGGGGAGGGATTCAACCCTTTTTGCCTCATGTTTGATCAATGTGGTGACCTCTTCATTTGCAAAGGGTTGTACGGTTTATGTTCTTGTACACAGATTTTTATACTGTTCATAGGAAAATGGATTTCTAACTTTTAAATGTTTTAACTTACAAGAATGAATCAACACAAGGTTCTATTTATTTGGATCATGTGATTTTGGCATCTAATATTCATCATTTCATGTTTCAAGCTATATATATATCTCTTTTGTTATGCTTGCTCCTCTGACTTATTTTATTTTTTCTACTGGATTGTCTTTGGATCTTCTGTCAGAAGTCTATCCTTGATTTCTTTTATCTATATATTCCCAGGAGGTTTGTTCCCCAGGATTTCATCCAGATGTTGATTTGAATCTATCTGTTAGTCATGGCTTTCCTCAAGATATAGGGTTGAGAACAAATGTTCCAAGAGAGAAAAATTGGATTGTAGGTCTACAGGTAAAGGATTCAATATTTGGAGGCAACAAAACAAATTACTATTCTGTTCTACTTTTTCTTATATATATATATATATATAATAGCATTTGTTGATTCTTAGATTCATCTCTCTTTTGGGAATATGAAGATTCTATTATTAACGATCATCATCAATTTATTATTGCACAGACAACAGCACAGCCAAGACATATCATGAATCAGGTTCTTGGGGTTCTCCAAGAACTAAATGTTAGATGGAAAAAGATTGGGCACTACAATATGAAGTGCCTCTGGCTTCATGTTATCCAGGACAGTGAAAGCTTGGATGCCAATCATGTCGCTGATACAGGAACTACTACCATGAACGCAAATACTTTGCCGACACAAACTACTGTGAAGTTTGAAATGCAGGTACTCTATCCTCCTCTCTTCCCTTTTTAGGATCCTTGTAAAAATTGTGACTACTATCTGAAACCTAAAATAACAGAATATTATGGTTTCTAACATGAACTTGCTTGAAAAAATTTCACAGCTCTACAAAGTTCATGATGATAAGTACCTCCTTGATCTTCAGAGAGTTAATGGCCCTCAATTTCTCTTCTTGGAATTCTGCTCCATTTTCATTATGTTACTGGAAGCCTCATAGTTTTACACAGATATGCATTAATTATTCACATTTTGTTAGAATGAAGATTTTGATGTAATATTTTGATGATGTATTAGCAGCCTAATGGTTAATTTCTTACATGATGAATTCTCATCCAATGTCAATAGGTTCATCTTCTGGTACTGTATTTTTGCAGTCATTTTGGTACCATTATATTCAACTTCTATGTATATATAATCTGTAGAAAAAACTCCATTTGAAACAAAAGTTGAATGTAACACTTTTCAATATTCAAAAGCTCAGGATGTGCATTCTTTCTGGCTCTTACTTATCTAATCCAGATTTTGCTCGAGTTTGTGTTTATAAAGAAGGTTTTAATCTATGTAGAAAATTGAACATACAAAATTCAAATATATACAAGCATTTCCAGTCATCTTCTTTGTGAGCATTACAACTTTAACAGCCATAATTGAGTCAAAACAGTACAAACAAATATCAAAGAAATGTTTTTCCAAAAAATTTAAAAAAAAACAGAAAACCATCAGAGCTCTTAAAAGCTTGTAAAAAAAAAATGGAGGAAAAAGGAGTCTACTTTCTTTCTTTTTTTGTCACCTCCCTTGAAAATTTTCAGCAAATAATGGAGATCCCATCATTACACCAGAATCATCATTCACCTCTATTAGTAACTTTCCTTTGTTCTCATTTTTACTTGTTCCTTCCATTGAAGAATCATCATCTTCAATCTTTACATTCTTCTGTTCAGAATTCTTAGAACAGTATGATTCCTGTAATTGTAATGCACATTCCAAGTTCCATAACACATCTCCCATGGAAGGTCTATCAACTCCATATTCAGCTAAGCATTTCTCAGCTGCTTCTGCATATTTACTCAATGATTCAGGGCAAATTGTGTTTGCAATATTAGGATCAATAATCTTCTCTAATGAACCTTTTCTGTGCTGCTGCATTGCCCACTCTGCTAAATTTACTTGTTCTCTTGGTAATGCTGGATCTAAAGCTGGCCTTGCACAAATCACTTCAAAAAGAACAACCCCAAATGAATAAACATCTGATTTCACTGTCAATTGTTGTCTTCTGAAGTATTCTGGATCAAGGTAGCCAAAACTACCCTTTACTGCTGTGCTGACATGTGTTTGTTCTAATGAAGGTCCAGTTTTGGATAATCCAAAGTCAGAAACTTTTGCAACAAAAGTGTCATCAAGGAGAATGTTTGTGGTTTTAACATCTCTATGAATGATCCCTTGTGCTGCACCACCAGTATGCAAATAGTGCAGTCCGCGAGCTGCTCCAATGGAGATTTCTAGTCTCTGTCTCCATGACAATGGAGGCAAGTCTGAGCCGTAGATGTGATCGCGAAGAGGGCCATTTGCCATGTACTCATACACAAGGATCATTTCAGATTGTTCATCGCAGTATCCAATCAGGGATACAAGATGGCGATGTCTGAGCTTGGAAAGAAGCTGAATTTCAGTTTGGAACTCATTGATTCCTTGTGATGAAGATGGATTTCCTCGTTTTATTGCAAGCTTTGTTCCATCTGCTAATTCTCCAAGGTATACTTTTCCAAAGCCTCCTACTCCAATGACTGCTTTTTCATCAAAATTCTTGGTGGCATCACGGATTTCGCTTAAGGTAAAGTACCTGCCAAGAGTGCTGAGTGCTCCTGAGGAGACAAAACTCGAGAAATTTGATGTCTTGTTGCTGCTTTTGCTTGACAAGAAGCTGCAGTAGCTAGCATTCAGAGCCAGAGGCAGCCATGAGGAGAAAGTTCTTTGCTTTTGCCATCCTTTAGGCTTTCTTCTTCGCCGGATTATAGTCATCACAAGCAAGAAAATGGCTGCTACTCCTAGTACTAAAATAACAGCAGCAGTAATTTTCATTTTCTTGCCATTATGGCCTGAATTTGAACCCTGGTAAGTCCCATCTGAAGAAAACAACCCATCTAAACTCCCGGCTGAATTACTCATCTTCATAATCTCCAATCCATTCAGGATTGCATTTGGGATGGTTTCGACATTTGAAGTTGGACCAACTTGAAGAATTAAAGAACCATTTGATGATATTGCAGAAGCATTGATGACAAAGTCTTTGTAATAAGGAACAGCAAGATTTGAAGTAAGCGTCGAGAGATCAAGATTTGAAACGCCCATCATTCCGTTGACATAAACATTGAAGTATAACTCATTTAAACCCTTGCTTACAATATCACAGAAGTGCAGTCTGATCAAGTAAGAAAAGCTTGGATCAACAATCATGGCCCAAGTTAAGTTGAAATTAGAGTCAGGCACACCTGAATCTGCCATCTGATCAGCTGTAGCATAAACCCAATTTGGCGCAATCAAAGTTGTGGCACCTCCATCTGGATATTTGATCAACTCTGGAGAAACAGACACACTTTTAGCACCATCAGGGAATGCCATGAACGGCTTATCTGATTGCCATGTCCTCCAAAGTGTATCATTTCTTGGAGTTACAACTGGCCCTCCAACATTCAGTCTGTACAAAACCTCGAGCGCGTAATTGGACAAACCATTGAATCCTCCAACAGGAGAAACAGTGGCTGCTGAGTCCAAAATCAGGTCATCAGGAGCAGAGACAAGTTCAATGGCATTGATGAAAGCAAAAGAGTTTTTCAAAGGCGAAAACTTTAGAGTGAATTTATCAGAAGTAACATTAATCAAGTACTCTTTGCATACCATTTTGCTTCTATCTTTCACTGAGAAGTCATGCAAGAGAACAATATCATCAGTGGTAACAGAGAAAGTAGCAGTAGTTAGATTATAAGTAGGATGTGGAAGTGGATAGAAGTAAAGACGAATCCAATGTCGACCCGGTTTAAAGATTAGGAATCTATACATTGATTCATGATGAAAAATTCTTGAAGTGAGATATAATGGAAGATTAGAAGAAGAAGAAGAAGAAGAAGAAGAGAGATTAAGAGAAGTAACAGAAGTTAAGATATTTTCATCAGTAGAAAGATAAGAAGCAGATTCAGGATCAGATTTGAAAGTTCTACCATCATCAAGAAGTGTACTAACAGTTGATCCACAATTGATAAGATAATTATCAGAAGGTGTAAATGTAAGCTTACCACCACTTCCTGCAACTAAACTGATAAATGTTAGAGCAAAAACAAGCTTACAAATGAAAAAAAGACCTCTCATGGTGATTGATGGCTTCAAGAACAGGAAAATGGTGTACTACTACTACATGGGCATTGTCAAGATAGAGTCTTTTTCATTTTTTCCTTTGAATTATGTGGTTTCATGTTATGTCTGCAAATGTAGAAAAAGAGGAAGAGAGAGAGAGAGAGAGAAAGAAAAAGGGATGATTTTTTTTTTTTTTTTTTAATGTTGTTGTTGGGTGCATGTCTGGAAATAGAACTGGGATGAACGTGCAATCATGTAACAAGAGTTGATTATGAATGAGGAAGTCTTCATGGAAAACAGAGTGAGGAAAAAGAAGACTTTCTTGAGTGTTAGGGAAATACAGCTGTTCACAAATGCTTAATACTATAATCCCTTCCTTCCTCCATTTTTTATTTTTTTTCAATTAATATGCATACTTATTGTAATGTAATATTTTTGAAAAAATAAAAGGAAATTTTAGTACTAATTAAAATTTTAAGTAATAATGGATTGATTAGAAATTAGAATTTGTGTTCATTTTCAGTTGACTTTTGAGTTATTATTACACTTAAAAGAGGGGGAGAAAAGTCAAGTTTAGTGTTTGACTTTTACAAACACTAATTTGTAGGGCATAACTAACCTTTTTAACTTTATACTTCACCGGTGTTGTAGGACAAAAAGCGGTTTTTTTTATTAAAATATTTGTTAATTATTTAGAGAGATAAAAATTATATTTTATAAATTTTTTAGTGTAATTAATATATATATATTCATTTAACGAAAGAAAAAACTTCATTAGTTTTGTTGATTAATAAAATTAACATGTATCATAGTTTTATTAATTTATATATCAGATATTATTTTAAAATTTATTTTTTTAATGGAAATTTAAAATACATGTATCTATCCAAAGCGCGTATCCAGCCAGATAGGAATAAAAAATCATGGATTATGAGGAATAATTACTAATTAATCTAAAAGATTTGACTAACAGAATGTAGGATTTTATTTTATTACCCTCCATTATTTTTAATCTGAGAGGGGAATCAGATTATATTACACCGCAATTATTATAACGTGATTAGTTATACAACATATATATTTGACTTTTAAAAACTGCTAATGCTACTTAAAATTGCAGGTCCGAATAAGAAAGGAGAAACAATCAGTGAAAAGAGTGAAAAATAATTATGTTGTTATTCCCATACACCATTCCTCTGACCTTTTTACAACAAAAATTTCTAGGCCAGCAGAAAAAATAGATTGTGCAGGCTCTCTTTTCTTTTTTTCCCACTATGGAGGAGTTATATGATTTCTATACATTGACAAAAGAATATTGAAAAAAAAAACTAATCAATTTATGAAGTAACAATGGATATATGATTACATAAATAGCTATATATACTTTTCATTCTGCCTTCATATAAATGAGTCCCCTTCTTAGTCTCTGCATGAATATTCCCAAGCCATATCAACAGATTGTATCAGAGTTAAGGGCCTTAAAACAACATTGCAATATAATAAAATCATTGTTATCCGAGATGATTAAGTAATGTTATGTTAATTCTTCATCACATAAAAGAGTTTATTCCAATTTTCATATCAGTCCGTGAAGTTGTGTGCTGAACTCAGACTCAATACTATATAAAGGTATAACTTTAATTTAGAAAGATCAAAAGATTCAAAAACTATCAATCAAATCTTCAGTTACTTCTATTGATATAGTTTTTGTCCACTCATTTCTGGCACTACCAGTCATGAATCATGGCGTCACTAATTTCTCCGGACTCTAAAATAGGTATATCATATGCCCTTTAGTACCCTCAGAATAATAAATGAAACTATTGGTGATCCAATTGAGAGGAATTTGATATTAGTGATTTTTCCATAATGGACATGTAACTGAAAAATCCAAAGTTCCCTCATCACAGATATATATATATATATATATTAATTTTTTTTTTTTTTTTGTGGAGAGGTGGTAGAGGAACATTTTAAACATATTCGCACTGCACTAATAGAATAAGAAATTTGACAAAGAATAATTATGAAATGACAAAAAACACAAAAATCATATCAGAGAGAATTAATCATTTAAGATGGTATACCTCATTTGTATCTCTCATGCGAAGGAGCTCTAACCTTTCTGATGGCCTCCGACTTGTCAGAGACGCAAGCTGCATTACAGAATAAAAATCAGTAAAACACTGCATACCTTTTTATCTTGATTAACTTGCATATTTAACATTAGGTATACCCAAAAACTGAAACGCTCTGGATCTCGTGTCGTAGGCATCATGCCCTCCGCTTTAAATAGCTCGGCAAGTTTTATTCGATCTGAAAAATAAGTCTTTGTCACAAATGGCCCAAGACACAAAAAAAAAAAATGAACATATGGTAGACCTCAGGACTTTTCTTGAATGAGGCAAGAAATGCCAAAATGCAACAAGTTAGAGCCCATAAATGAAAAATTTTCTTCATCTTAACACCTTGTTGGAAAGAATTTTCTTCTACACCTGAGAAACTTTTTATCACCCCCCTCCCGCTTCATATTACTTAAGTGACAACAAAAACGTCCCAAGTTCTCATTTTATTATCCTCTTTAGTAACTTACCTCCTCGCGCTGCATCTTGGGCTGCTCTCATCCATTGTCTAGCATATGCTGCTGCCTTGTTTGTCTTCTCCAGTAGCTGTAAACTCAGAAAAATTAATCTTTGACCAATCTAAAGTATACACATGTTGGACTAGAGATTTAGGATATACAAAGGTAATCTGCAGATCCAATAAGAAGTATGTCTTTCAAGTCATTTGAGGATATACCAGTGGGTTGAGTGAATCAAAACAGAGTAGTACTAAGACAATTAATGGCATGGTAGGTTTCAGTGTGATAAACCATAATTATGCTTTTCTTTTTTATATAAATTATGTATGACTGATAACTCAATTATCATCAACCAAGCCAGGGCAGGTAATATTTTATACAGATTCCTCCCCAACAGCCTGATTAGGATTAAGTTAATCTATACCCAGATTAATTCATGTATCTAATACGACAGTATAGACAAGTTTGACTTAATCTTCATAAAAGTTAACCATGCAAATAACTGGGATTCTACTGGTGAAAACAAAAACAAATAAATACTTATGTGCAGATAGTTAAAAAAAAAAAAAAGAAAAAGAGAAAGAAAAAGAAAAAAAACTATCTTAATTTAACTGTTACTTATATCTTCATTTCTTTCTTTTTTTTTTTTTTTAAATTCCTCTCTCTTAATTTTTAGAAGAAAAAAAAAATCTGAAAATTGTCCAAATAGCTATTCTTAAGATAGAAAGGGAAAAATGTAAAAATGAGAAATGAAATTATTCATCAAATTCCTTTCAAGACGCTGAAAATGAAATTTGACAAAAGATGCATTAACAGACAGGAAATACAGTAGCCTTACATCATTTCTCTCTCTTGTTCCTTCTGCTGGATATATATCCTGAACCCATTCAACTTCTGCCACACGATACCTATACATACAAGTAATGGCAAATTAAGGCACAGAACTAACTGAATTAGATATATTTTGATAATATGAACATGAGTCTTGATTAAATCAAGAAAATATACTAATACAAGTAACTTGAACTAATGACCATCACAAGCCATATTATATATAGCATAGACTAACCCATCTTGGTCCCAGTTTCGAAGGATGTGACATCTCCGACGACTCTCAACCTGCATTCATTTTATTCCCTATTAAAAATTCGAATGGTAGACTAGGAAAAATTAATATCTTAGTGAAGGACCAGAGAGAAGAGCAACAAATCAAGCTTTGTACTAATTATTATCTCTTCAGACACCACCACCAAACAGCAGTTAGTAAAAGGCATTTCAATCAGTTAATGAAAATTCCACCACATTGTTAGCCTTTTCCAGATTATAGTTTCCAGGATACATATTTAATGATTTTTCAATTTTGGCCTTGCGCAAGCAGTTCAGAAATGGTCAGAACAATTCCAAAGCTAAAAAGTGAAAGAATCCAGTGAAACTGTTCATAGCCAGTTCATCCTTATCCATTTTTGGAAGTGTTTTTTTCATATTTCAGAAGTTACATCTGGTATGCAGTAGCTGATAAACAGAGATCACGATGTAAAAGAATCACATATGTACCCTCACATATGATGACACTTGACTTTGCCTTTTATGGTTCTCCAGATTATCCGTCTAAATATTAAAAGCCCTGTATTGATTTTCCACCCCTAGATTCAAGTCCTAGATCAACTTCCAACAGTAACAAATAATCATCTAAATTTCTGAACATAAGGGCATTGCTCAATTGGAGTTTCATAGAAAATGAGAAAAATTATCATGACCAATTCCAGTATAACTGTCTTACAGGATGTAATTCACTCTTCAGAAAGTGCTTTAGTACATACAGGGTTCAGCTTTAAGCTTCTGTGAGTTCAAGGGTTTTGCTACCTTCAGCTAACACAAGTGGTGTTTGAGAAATATCTTCTAAATTCAGGAGATAAAAATTGAGTATGCAAAAGGTTAAGCATGGCAAGATCATTGAGGTATTTTTGGCATTCCTATCCTTGGGGTTTATAGATATTGTAGTTACATATCAACATTTAGGCTCAACCACAGAAACTGGCCAAGCAAGGCTATAAATATATAAATATATTATATTCAACATGCAAAAAGAAGAGCAACAATCTCACATTAGCACAGGAAACAACAGTAGAGAAAATAAAGGGAAAAGGGTGAAATTTGAGATAGATGCCTCACCTCAAGGAAAAAACGTCCATCTGGAAGTGGCTCACAGCTGCATGAAAAGAACAAGGAGTCAATCATGGTAACAAGGACAGCAGCCATCGAAATATAAATGAAAATAATAAAGACCCACTCTGTAATCTCCACTTCACTGCCATAATCAGCAATTAATCCTGTCGAAGAATCAACAACAACCTACAACAGAGAAAGATCAGTTAAAGCAACAGTAGTGAGCGACTTTAAAACTGCCCCTTGAAACCAGAAAATGTATCAAACTATAGTATACAGCACTCATACCATTCCCATTCGACGATTTCCTTCCATGATCCTTCTTACCTATTTCAGACATAAACAAAATTGGCACATAAATTTATCTCATTGTTCTAATTTGTTACCATAAGAAATTCACCAATTTACCATAAGCCTGTAGCGAGGCTCAAAAATATTGAGCTGAAACTTCTGGCAGGGTAAAATAACATCCATAACAAAAAGAGGTAGCAAATCTACACTCAAGTTTGTCAAGCTCTCATGCTCCAACTTCCTCTCCGCATATTCTTCAGGAAAGTTTTTCTCGATTATGTTGTTCAGAGTCACACTAAAAAGGTCAAGCAAAAGATAACATACATCTATTAATTTCCTTCATGTAGAAATACAGAATGTAAGATATTTGGGAAAAAGAAAAACCTTTATTACTGCCTAGAGTATCTAAAGGAGAAGATATGTGAAGAAAAACCTGTAGAGGGGGGACTAAAGTAAAATCTCTCAGACCAACTACTTAAAATAAGAGAAGATGTGTTAAGAATCACCTGATTGCACATGTTCTAGGACTAATGAACAGCACCGTTCGGCACAGGGGACATCTATTACCTAAATGTTTCCATTAAGAATTAAGAAGTGGAAATAAATAAATAAATTTCATAAATTTTTGTACAAGAAGGTAAGCAAACATGACACAAAAATGTGTGTATACATATGACAAATAGAAAGAGAAAAATGAGAAACCTACTTCGGTCCATAGACTGGAATAGACATGAACGGCAAAAGGAATGTCCACAAGGAGTTGTGATAGGTTCAAACAATAGCTTCAAACAAAGAGTGCAATCAAAATCACCAGTTCTTTGTGGTCGTCCGTGATTTCTCCTCCCAATTATACTAGCTAGTGATTTCTCCAATGTTAGAAGAGGATGGCTACAAATCACAGGAAAAGAATTTCCAAATATGAATATGTGGATCATTCTACACTTGAAAGAGGAAATTATGGTTCTAAAAGCATTTTAATATTTCGTAATTATAAACACAGTAAATATTACATTATCATCATAATTCATATTACCTTGAGCTATCTATCTGAAGGCCTGAGCAAATGACATCCCAAGCTAGGTCATATTTTTCTAACTGCCAATTCATGAAAGTAAGGGTTATTTACAGATTGCTTCTTACTCAAACCAACCGACCAATAGTACAAAACACACATACACCTGGGGAACAATTAACCATTGAAATTATTTCACCTTGCCATTCACAAACAAATAAGCAAAAGATACAATTCTTTACTTGAAATACATAAGTAATAGTTTCATGAGGAAATTCCTCTAATAACAAAAATTTTTACATCAGGGTTTTATTCTTTTCAAAACCAATTATGTATTCTTACCAAAATGAGAGCATTTGCCTTCAAGATAAATGATTTAACTGAAGCATTTTGTGCATTCATCACTTTCTCAGCATCCTTCAGCGCAAGCTGAAAGAAAATTGGAGCATTAGTATGTGCAAGAAACACCTTCAGAATGGGCAAAAGTGTAGCACCAGTGATATAAAATAAAAAATTCAGATATACCCCTGCGTGTGTTGTAGGATCCAACCCATTTAATGGCCTATATTCTGAAGCTGATGCAGATCTGCTTCTCAGATATTGGCCATATCTGGTACGAAATTTACACAGAATTTATACTATCAGGCGAAAAATGGCACCATTGCAATTTTATACTGAGCCCAATATCAGAAATATTCTGAGACTGATTAACAATGCTAATTTAGAATCTAACAGAAAGCAACAAATAATCAAAGCAAAGCAGAATAATCCATAGAAACTCTACTTTAGATATGCAGTACACCGATTGCTGAGGATAATAGGATCACCAGGTTTAATATTGTTAGCTCTTGAATAGCAATTGACTGCCTGAAAAAAATATTAAAAAAAAAAAACGTATATCAAAAATATGATCACATGAATAATCAGTGTGTACACAGCTCTCAAAAACATGTATAGAAAACCATCTTTGATGCAAAGTTGAACCTATTGGAATTTTACCATTTACCACATTAGGTAGATTCTGTGGAACTTGTATCCTATGTAAAGAAGATTGTAGTTCAAAGAAAAAACAAAGGATGTGACATTCAGAAACATGCTAACAGGGTCCTTCAAATTTGAAATCACTTTCTCAACAACTTGAAATGTGATACCGACTATCCTAATTTATTTAAGGATCAGCCCACATCTCCTGATACTGCCTCTAACAGGGTAAACCAAAAGATATTTCCCTGCTTCAGTTATTATTCCTATAAGGTCCTCATTTAAAAAATTTTAATACCTAACCATAGAGATGTCACAGAAATATATATATATATATCTTATGTATATATCATCAAAAACACTCCAAAAGGGAAGTGCTTACTTGAAAAATAAAATCTTTAATCCTTCACATAACATGTTCGACCAATTAAATTAATTAGCCCCTTCACCAAAGAGGTATCACTCAATTGAGGGTACAAACAGACTCTGGATGCAAGGTTACCTAAGTAATCACCAAAACATGAAACCTAAAACTAGCTCGATGGATAAAACAGACAGGCCAGGACTCTGCGTACATTTCCTATTTTTATGTTAGTATGATCTTGGCGTCTTTCTCAACTGTGAAGCCCAATGCATTTAGGATTCAACAAAGTTGAATAGATGGAGGTCCAAAATAATATATAGATTTGACAATATAAACACTGGGGCACTCACGAAAATCAGAATATACTTCTTCCTTTCAAATCTTCAGCCTCAAATACCAGCCACAAGATTTCCATCCAAACTTCACCAATAAATTTTGCTCCTAACTTGCAGTAACGTTTTACTCTAACCATGCCTTCTTTTTCAAGTACAAATAGCAGTCTCCGTTTTTCTCCAGGTGCAGAAAACAATAGAGAATTAATTCTTCATTTTCTCTGCTCTTCATGTTACTCCAGTGCACTTCTTAACATAGGCTAAATATATTTACTGCTTTCTCTCAGCAATATCTTTTTCTCTACATTATTTCTTTCACTAGGCTCTACAGAATGTTTAGATTGTTGTCTCTTGCTCCTCGGTTACCTTAAAATTAGTCCTTAAGGATCCATCAATAAAGCACTAACAAATTTCAAGTGAAAACTCAATAACCTAAGAAGAAAATGTGAAAAGAATACGTAGACAGAATGTTGCAATGGAAAATCCTAGGATTAATGTCAAAATCCATGTTGATGAAAACTCGACAAAATTCATTATTATCACATAATTTTGGAATCCTCCACCAATCACTTTCCAGGAACTAGGATATTGGATCAGTACCACATTTAAATGATAAGCTAAAAAAAACAATGCAGAAGGAAACTACGGCAAAAGATGTGCAGCCACCTATGCCTTAAAACATCAACGATCATACAGTGGTATGAAAAGGAACCTAATTTCGAATTAAAGCAATTTTGGGCCACTTTAAGTGACTGCATTATCATTTCCAGTATCTGATCAATAACATTACTTTCCATCTGCATTCCTCCTGCCTGCAGATGCAGTCTAGTGCATATAACACAGTGGAAGTGCACAACTATAAGACATGAAAGTACATAACTCCACAAATGAAGAATCTCCATACCTTCTTTCTTTTATCAGAAAGAAGGGTCAACAACACACCGTTCCTATTTTATTATTTTAAAGAACAAGAAAATGAGAGTACAAAGAAGTACAATAAAAATAACAATAGAATGCACATAATTCCTATTCATAACTACCCAAAAGACATTCCTCTATTAATTGTATTAAATGGATTCTTGAAAGAAAAAAATAATAATGATATCCAATCCAACAAATTACCAGTGATCAGAGTACAACTTAAATAAATACCAATAGGAAAAAGAAATACCTCGTCCAACCGATTCTCTCTGAAAGCTTTGTTCCCTGTATTGACTAACTCGCGCAGATGGCTATGCCTCTCCCACGACATCGACCTCCCTCCATCGTTCTCCTGAACCAAACACAACATTTCACCCGTCAATCCACCAGCTACCTCAAATACACAATACACGCTCAAAATATAATCGCCCGTTACAAAAATAAAAAGAAAATGGAAGAAACAAGCATACAAACATAAAAAAAAAAAAAAAAAAGATTAAAAAAAAAAAAAAATCATCAACCAAAGAAGCAACTCCGATCATGCTCGCATTGTTTAGAAACCAAAATTCATCCCAAAAATAACTAAATAAATAAAATAAAATAGAAAAATTCTACCCAGGGCAAATCTTCAACATCCTCGAGGCCTTCCAAATTCAATCCAGAGATGGAAGCAGAAGCATCAGCGGCACCTCCACTCAACATTTAGGAAGCCGGTGTTGTTCTCTTCTAACCGATTCTAGAGAGAGAAAGTATATAGATAGACGGAGGGAGAAGGCAATAAAAGGAAATGAATTCCCTTCTGAAAAAGCAGTTACGTGCTCCACTGAATAAAGATTAAGATGAAATCGAGTGAAGCTAAGAAGGAGAAGAAGATGACCACTACACCCAAAAAAGCGAGGGAGGTGTACCGAACGGCGTCGTATTTTTGCAGAATTGAGTCGTGTTCTTCCCTCTGTCCTTCATTACATTCATGGACTGTATTCGTTTACGTGGTCTCTCTCTCCTCTCTCCTCTCTCTCTGTATCTATATCTATATATATATATATCACCCCGCTTTTTCTCTCTCTAGAATTTTCAATTCCATTGTGTTGACGAAGTTAGGGGATGGATTTGGGAGAACTTTCATCCTACTCGACAGAACTCTCTCCAACATTACAGCTATCCGAAGCTGAAGAAAGTTGTTTTTCTTTTTTGTAAAATTTCATCTTTAGTCCCTAAACTTTTTATGTAATTCACTTTTGATCCTTAAGTTTTTACTTTTAAATTAAATCATATCATATAATATAATAAATCGAGGGACTAATTATGATATTATTTAATAAAGAAAAGTTCAAAAACACACTAATTTTTTATTTTTCATAAATAATTTTTATTTAGTAACCATATGAATTGTACAATGTTTGTTTTCGTACGTGAATAAAAACACTAACGCAAGGACAAAGTTGTCACTTTACGACTAATTCCCCTCCCTTTTTTTTTTATTTTTTTTATTTTTTATGTTTTCACATGATGGAAATTTTATTATTAATAATAATAACCACGTGCAATTATTTCTTCGTATACTTTGTAATAAATAATAAAGTACTTTTTCTTTTTCTTTTTTTATTTAAATTCTAAAATGTAGCCGTCTGGCTTTTGATGGAAACGGCAAATAACATCGTAAATTCTGAAGAAACCATAATACAAAAAATGCATCCAAACAAATATTTCCTTTTAAATTTAAAATATTTTGTCAAATTTTATATTACGTCATTATTTTAATATAAAATAATAATAACAATAAATATACACTAATTTAATAAATTTAAGTAATTCATAATATTAAGTTTAATTTGAATTAGAACAAGAAAATAGAATCCTACAAAAAAAAACTTTTTTTATTGTTATATCTTTTAAATTGACAATTTTTATTTTATTTTTTTATTTTTGAAACAGACAATTTTTATGATGTTGGCCTTAGTATCATATTCATGAAAAAAGATAAAAAGAAAAAAGACATTTTTATTTATGAAGAAGACAACCAAATGCCGGATTAGATTCAAATTAAACTAAATCACAAAACGACTTCAATTCCAACTAGGCAATGACTGAATTTCTTATAATTAAAAAAAATAATAATAGAAGAAGAAGATAAGATTTGAGTAGATACTATATAATATATATATATTATATATATAGATATATATAAATATTATTAAATACTATATATATATTTATATATATAATATTATATTAAATACTATATATATATTTATATATAAAATATTATATTAAATACTATATATATTTATATATATATTATATTAAATACTATATATATATTTATATATAAAATGTTATATTAAATATTATCTCCTATTAGGATTTTATAAAATATTATATAAATTCCTAATAAGAGATAATAGGAGATAATCTTTAATATAATATTATATATATATATATATATATATAGTATCTACTCAAATCTTAACTTCTTTTTTAATTTAGTATATATATATATATGTTATGAAGTTTTAAAAAGGTCGAACCCGTCGTTTTCGAGAATCCCGTAAAACCTGAAGGGGTCTTCCAAATTCTGGTAATTTTTTTTTCCTTTTTTTGTGGTCTTATTCTCTGTGCTACCATCATAGTTCTACTGCTTCGCAGTAAAGAGAGCTATGGAATATGGTGGGAATCGGAAGAAACTAGAGGATGAGTTTAATTTAGATAATTTATATAAAGATTTACACAAATTGGAGAAACAGATCATAATGAGCCCTAATTCAGAGAATCATCCATCACTAGATAATAACTGGTCAATGGTCGTACTCAAAGACAACGATGAAGATTCTTCCCTCGTTTTTCCTCCTACTCACCACGAAAATCTTCACCTAAACAAACCTCCTTCAATTTCCACTGAAGAATTGCAGAAATACCCCCATTCTTCCTCCTCACGTTGCTCGTCTCCGTCCTCGTCTCCGTCTTCAATAATATCAGTTGAAAATGCAGATGATTCATCATCCTCTGCTATAATTCCGTTGTCGGCGACCGGTGGTGATGTCGATAAGGATTCAACGATGAACGGTTTTATAGATCGGTTATCTTTCGGACTCGAGGCTTTAATCGGAAAGGTCAAGAGGTTAATCCTAAACCCTTCCTTTTTCACGAGTGTTGTACTGTTGGGATTTGTATACTTTCAGCAGAAGAGGCTAAATTTTCATCGGCAAAGGAGGACGATAATGCTCGAAGAGAGTAGAGAGAAAGATCTGGTAATAATATTAACAGTACGGATTTTCTTCAGATTTTGCCCGTCAAGTGTTTGTTGAAATGCCTGTTTGTGTTAGTTTAGGTTGATTCAGTTCATCATTCTTTTTGGTAAAAACATTAATTTGGTTTTGGAATTTTGCAGAGAATCAATCAATTGTTGAATCAGATTACAAGAATGAACGAGATAATGATGACTCTTCATAGAAACTCAACAGCAACAAGTATGACGAATTAGGGATTATTAGCCCTTTTATTAAATATCATTATTTATTATTTAGTTCACAATAAAATTTTTTTGGGTGTTTTCGTGTTCATAGACGAACTTTTGTTAGATTGTGCATTATTTTGACTTTTTTTTTTTTTTTTAGCAACTCACAAAATTTATGCACTGTAAAGAACCACTATGATTATATATATATATAAGCAATAGGTCCCAAGTTTCCACCAATTTTAATATTTTTTTTCAACTAAGAAAGAATAAAATTAACCTCCAATAAATAGCAAATAGGAAATAGACATTTGGCAAGAAGTTGGGATGCCGTCTGGTCATCAATCCTCCTATCCTTTACTAATAACTTTCATGGTAGATTTCAACATTTCTTTAACAAAAAAAAAAAAAAAAAAGTAAAAACTAAAAGATGATGATTTTTTTTTTAAAAATCCTCTTTGATGCAAAGTTGATCCTATTGGAATTTTACCATTTACCACATTAGGTAGATTCTGTGGAACTTGTATCCTATATAAAGAAGATTGTAGTTCAAAGAAAAAACAAAGGATGTGACATTCAGAAACATGCTAACAGGGTCCTTCAAATTTGAAATCACTTTCTCAACAACTTGAAATGTGATACCGACTATCCTAATTTATTTAAGGATCAGCCCACATCTCCTGATACTGCCTCTAACAGGGTAAACCAAAAGATATTTCCCTGCTTCAGTTATTATTCCTATAAGGTCCTCATTTAAAATTTTTTAATACCTAACCATAGAGATGTCACAGAAATATATATATATATATATATATATCTTATGTATATATCATCAAAAACACTCCAAAAGGGAAGTGCTTACTTGAAAAATAAAATCTTTAATCCTTCACATAACATGTTCGACCAATTAAATTAATTAGCCCCTTCACCAAAGAGGTATCACTCAATTGAGGGTACAAACAGACTCTGGATGCAAGGTTACCTAAGTAATCACCAAAACACGAAACCTAAAACTAGCTCGATGGATAAAACAGACAGGCCAGGACTCTGCGTACATTTCCTATTTTTATGTTAGTATGATCTTGGCGTCTTTCTCAACTGTGAAGCCCAATGCATTTAGGATTCAACAAAGTTGAATAGATGGAGGTCCAAAATAATACACAGATCTTTATTCAGGTCAAATACCAACCGATTCTCTCGGAAAGCTTTGTTCCCTGTATTGACTAACTCGCGCAGATGGCTATGCCTCTCCCACGACATCGACCTCCCTCCATCGTTCTCCTGAACCAAACACAACATTTCACCCGTCAATCCACCAGCTACCTCAAATACACAATACACGCTCAAAATATAATCGCCCGTTACAAAAATAAAAAGAAAATGGAAGAAACAAGCATACAAACATAAAAAAAAATTAAAAAAAAGATTAAAAAAAAAATAAAAAAATCATCAACCAAAGAAGCAACTCGGATCATGCTCGCATTGTTCAGAAACCAAAATTCATCCCAAAAATAACTAAATAAATAAAATAAAATAGAAAAATTCTACCCAGGGTAAATCTTCAACATCCTCGAGGCCTTCCAAATTCAATCCAGAGATGGAAGCAGAAGCATCAGCGGCACCTCCACTCAACATTTAGGAAGCCGGTGTTGTTCTCTTCTAATCGATTCTAGAGAGAGAAAGTATATAGATAGACGGAGGGAGAAGGCAATAAAAGGAAATGAATTCCCTTCTGAAAAAGCAGTTACGTGCTCCACTGAATAAATATTAAGATGAAATCTAGTGAAGCTAAGAAGGAGAACAAGATGACCACTACACCCAAAAAAGCGATGGAGGTGTTCGGAACGGCGTCGTATTTTTGCAGAATTGAGTCGTGTTCTTCCCTCTGTCCTTCATTATATTCATGGACTGTATTCGTTTACGTGGTCTCTCTCTCCTCTCTCCTCTCTCCTCTCTCTCTCTCTCTATCTATATCTATATATATATCTACATATACATATATATATATATTGATTCGTCAAAAAATGGTCTGGTGCCACGTGTCCGTGATCCGATGTCGTTTGATGGTCTCCCTCTGTCAAATACCCGTTTCTTGATTGAATTCGTATTGCAAAAGATTCGCCGTCTTGCAATGCTGGGCCTGCAAAACAGTGAAGTTTAACCGGAGGGTGGAAGGTCTCTGGTAAAACCCTCCGATGCTTAAGTCAGTGACGTGACTGTATGAGAAGTCAGTGGTGTGAATGTGAGATGGGTGATTTAGAGAGAGATTAGTAGGATAATCTGGTCTTACTCCTGTTACCTGTACGGGGGTGGTATTTATAGGGATTTAACCGCCCTTGTCAAGTAGCTTGGGTGATTCGTTAGTGAAATCTGATGGTTACCGGATTTTGTGGGAAGATATGAGATTCCCCTTTTTAGTAGGTTGTTAGGAGAATATTTGACCGTGATTGAGTCAAATGTTGACCATCAGAAATGTAGTTGATCAATGAGTCTGATCAAAGTACTGAAGTGTAGTGACTTCGGCACGAGGCAAGGCGGAGTGACCATGCAGCTCGGGGTCCCGTTTGGTGTATGGCGAAGTGGGAGTCACCACGTCATGCCGGCTGGACTGACATGTGTGTCTGGTGGGTCCCGTTTGCTTAGTGTGCTTGCCTAGTCAGCGTGAGGGTATTTTCATACCTCTCAGTGGCCCCTCGTCGAAGTGGAAGAATGATCCTTCTTTCTCTTCGACGGTACTAGAAATCCCTTGTTCTCCGGGTGGCTTGTTCTGTCATTAGTAGTTTTTAGGTGTGAGCCGGGGGCGTGTAACCTGAGGAGGCGTAACCCGGGAGGGTGTAGCCTGAGGAGGCGTAACCCGGGAGGGTGTAGCCTGAGGGGGTGCAACCCGTAGTGAAAGTGACCCGAGAGGGTATGAGCAACCCGGAATGGGTGTGAGCAACCCGAGTGGGTGTGTCTTGGCGAAGAAGTCCGACCTGGCGAAGTGGTGTAACACCTGAAGAGGTGACCCGGCGAAATGGTGTAACACCCGGCAGTGAGGTGTAACCTGATGAAGTGGTCGGACCCGGCGAGGTGGTGTAACACCTGAAGAGGTGTAACCTGGCGAAGTAGCGTAACACCTGGCAAAGAGGTGTGGCCTGCCGAAGTGTTTTCACTTGGATCGAGATTGGACCCGTTGGTGAGGTGGTCGGAGTGTCCGGTGACGATTGACTTCCTCGGTGCGGGGTTAGATTCCCATGATGGCGGTTCGGTTACCGAGAGGTCAGCTAGCAGTTTCGCGTGTCTAGAGGAGGCGCCTTTTGCTTTTCCCCACGCGCGTGCAATGATGGCGCCGCACATGAGCTGTCAGAGAAGTGACTCCTGGTGTGACCTCGACCCAGTTGGAATCGGGTTGGGCGAGGCGTGTAGGAGAAACTTAACGGTTTTTGAATTTTTTCCCCCTCTTATAAATAGTTATCTTGTCTCCCTTGCGAGCCTTTTACCATTTCTTCTTCTTCTTTGTGACATTCTGCCGTTTTCTCTCAAAAAACTCTCTGTATTTCCATTCTTCCGTTCTCTTTCACCCATTCTTTGTTCTTCTCCCCAGAAACTTTCTCGGTTTCCTCAGTTTGTTCCCGGCAAAAACACACTTTCTGCAACTTCCCCAAGTTCCTTCTACTCTCCATAGTTCCGCAGGTAAGAGAAAGCACTGTCCTTCGGTTTTTTGCTTATGTTCCTTTTTTCCTTTTGATTCTTTGTTTGGGGGTGTCTCTGAGGGTTTTAGTGTGTTTGAGGAAAGAGCTTTTTCTGGGGAAAAGGGGTGGTTATGGCCATTGTTGGAGTGATTTTAGGCTGGGTTTTCGGGTAGGAGTTTTCTGGAATGATGAACTGGATGTCGGCGAAGTGAGCGGGATTTGAGTTCTTGAAATGATAATCGAAGTAAAAGGACTTTAGTTTCTGACATGACTTTTGTTTTGTGTTTGTAGATATGTCTGACTCAGAAAGTCCCGAGGTCCCAGTAGTTGCGGTGGAGTCTAGCTCTTCGAGCTCCACTTCGCAGACCAGCTCTGAGAGATCCAGCCCTGCAAACCATGAGAGTGTCGAGGTCTCTGATGCCGGCCCGAGTGTTCTTGAGGCCATCCCTTTAGCACATAGGGTATCTAGGCACATGGGAGGTGGAGTAACTGTCGCAGGCTTCTCATCTGAAGACCTTCGTGACTCCGGTGTCCTCGAGGACGAGGATGCGGACTCTGCTCATTCCGAAGATCTCCCGAAAACCAAAAACAGGTTGGAGGGGGACTTCGCCCTTAGGAAGAATACCCTTAGCGTAGATCTCCCTCTTTTATCTAGTGAGGTCGACCGGAGTAGATTTAGGTTAATCTATCTCCAGGAGTGCGGGCGTATGTCCAACTCTTATATTCACATTCCCTACGAACACTTCGTTTCTGGCCTTAGCTTGCCTTTAGACCCCGCATTTTGCGATTTCTTGAACCTAGTTAGATGTCAACCTGCCCACGTCCATCCAAACGGAGTTAGGTACTTCGTCGCCTTTACGGTGTTGTGTAGGAGAGTCGGTGTAGAGGTCTCTGAAAATTTGCTGAGGAAATTTTTTACCGTCCTCCGCATGAACAACCTGACGTTGTCACTTCGACCGCGTCCTAGTGTAGTCACCCTCTTTGAACCCCCTCCCAATAAGTTAGGTCAGTGGAGGGAGAAGTGGGTTTGTGTGGAGTCCAGAACGGGCTTCGCATTTTACCCGAAGTGTAAGGTACTTCGTCCTTGCCTTTCCCTTAAAAGGAACACCAAGTTCTCCGATTCGGATCAGAGGTTTTTAGATTTTGTCCGGAGTGAGCTGGGAGATGATCCCAAGACTCAGTCCAAAGTTTTCCTGACCAGCGAACTTATCGTTGACGAGAGTCGCCACGCCTGTGGGATAGGCGGGCCGGCAGCGGACAGTCGGCGGAGAGAGCTAGGGCTTGAGGACCTGACGGAGTACCCGATGTGGAGGTTGCACCTGGGAAGGGGTTTTTCTTCTGAGTGCTCAGTGTGTCAAGATCCCCGTAGTGCGGGCTGTCCTGTTGCAAAGGGTAGAGTAGTTGTCGGAGTAGTTTTACTTTACAAATTTTCCCTTTTTATCTCTCTTTTGCTAACCCCGACTTTGTCGTGTTGTGGCAGATATGAGGATTAACTTTTCTGCACTTCGCAAGGGACCAGCCCAAAGCTCAGAGAATGTGAATCCTCCGCGGGCTGTTGATCGGTCCACCGTCACTCCGCCGGTGGTAGGAGGCTCCAACACTACTCGCTCTCTGGCCGTGTGCTCTCCTCCTCCCTCCCGGTCCAAGGGGAAGGAGCCAGTCCGCGCCCCCCCAGCGAAGCGCGGTCATGAAGGTGGAGAAGGGGGGAGATCCAAGGCTTCGCGGCAGAGATTGGCAGAGTCTTCGGACTTTAGGGATGTGGCTCCGGCTACTGCGGAGCTGTTGGCTTCCCAAGGAGCCACAGAATCTGGCCCCTCCATTCCTCCGTCCTGGTCTTGGCTCCAGGAGGGGTTCCCGGTGTCGGAGTCAAGAGAGGGGCATGAGCACTTGGCCCGTGAAATCATCAACGCTTCGCCTCCCCTGATGAACTTGCCTCTGCAGAATTGCCGGACTGGGAGGTTCTATGGGGGGGCGGTTATGCACCGAGTTGCGGACCACGGGCTGCTCCGAAGTTTAGAGGAAGCTTCCATCAGTCCGGAGAATGCGTTCGGGCAAATCGGTGCCGGGTTGTCTCAGGTACCTTGCTAAGCCGATGTGTTTATACTTGCGTATTTTTTGTTGTTCTTGACTCATCCCCTTGTTGTTTGTCTCTCAGGTTTCCGCCTACGTTGCTTACCTCTTCAGACAGGCTTCCGAGGGTTCGGATTTGAAGGCCGATATGGCGGACTTGGAGAAGAAGCACGTGGAGTTGGAGAACCAGCTCTCCGCCAAGGACGTAGTATTGGCTGCCGCGGAAGGCGAAATCCGTTCAGCCGAAGAGACCGTGGCAATGGCGGTCGCGGAGAAGGACAAAGAGTCCTCACGCTTGCAGTCCCTTCAGCAGATTCATGATGAGGTGAAGGCCAAACTCCGTGACCTCGACCAGAAGCTGAAGGAGGAGAGCTCGAAGCGGCGAGCTGCGGAGTCGAAGGTGGAATTCTTGGAGTCAGAGGCCCACACTTCGCCTCGGTGGAGGAGTTCCGCAACTCAGAGGGATGTCAACGGGAAGTGTTTGAGCTGGCAAATGGATATTACAATAGAGGATGCGCTCATGCACTTCGCTGTCTTCATCACCTTGCCCCAGATAAGGTGTTGCTGTGCAGGATTTTCGAGAGCACTTATACTGATCCCGAATTCAGAAACGGATGTGACTTCGTCCCGTTCAATGCCGACGAACTGGAGGAGATCGCTGAAGAGGATGAAAAGGAGGGAAGGCATTGGAGTCCGCCCGCACCAGTGCACCCAAATCTGGATGAGTTGTGCCTCCAGCTCCGGAATGCTGCTGAGGGAGGTGAGGTAGTTGGGGCTGACATCACTCCGACCTCTGTTGCTGCTCCAGTCAATGCTGCTGTTGAGCCAGTGGTAGTCCTCGAGGAGGAAGAGCCCGAAGTGGGGGACAGGGCCATGGTTGTTGTAGACGTTTATCCCGAGGTGGCTCCCCCTTCGGCCGACGTCGCTCCCCCTTCGGCCGAAGTTGATCCTACTTCGGCCGAAGTTGCTCCAAATGTATAAATATTTTGTTTTTTTGTAATATATTTGTAAGTTAATGAACTCCGCTGTTTTTCGTGAAACTTTACTTCGAACTTTATTCATTGCACTTCGTCTAATAAGTTAAAAAACTTGAACTTTGTAATAAGTAACGAGGACTTCGTAGGGGTTTTAATTGTAACCATAATCCAAAAACTTTAATAACTTCGAAGGACTTTTAACTTGAAAAAAGTAATCGCGAATAACTGAAGTGACTTTGAAAACCGCAATCGTGAACAACTGAAATGACTTCGAAGGACCTCTTACTGAATGATATCTTCGTCAGATTATAATCAGAACCCAAAATCTTTAATATTCTGGATGACTTCGAAGACTTTTTCACGAGTAGCTGTAGTGACTTTTGGGATTTTATTGAAAGCTAGTAATAGTTTGGGGACCTCGCCGAGCACCCGGTTCGCTACCGGTGGCGGCGGGATGTTTATTGAACGTAGCCTTGGCTCCGCCCGATTATCTCAGACGAAGTACTTCTTCAGATGGTTGGCATGCCAGGGTCTGGGGAGTATTGTTCCTTCTTGGTCCATGAGGCGGAATGTCCCCCGGTGGACTTCGTCTTTGATCAAGTACGGTCCTTCCCAGTTCGGAGTAAGTTTGTTTGCTGTAATATGTCTTGCTGTTCCCTCAATCTTTCGGAGTACCCAGTCTCCAACTCCGAGCGGCCTATTGACCAAATTTTTGTCATGTGTGTGTTTGGTTGCCAACTTGAACTTGTCTGCTCTTAGTCGGGCGGTTATTCGCTTTTCTTCTAATAAGTCCAGGTCTAGTCGGCGTTGGCGTTTATTGCTGTCTTCGTCATATATAGAAATCCTATATGATGGAAGTGCGAGTTCGGCTGGTGAGACTGCTTCTGAACCGTAAACCAGGGCGTAGGCTGTTTCTCCTGTGGGCCCCCTAGTCAAAGTCCGCACTGCCCATAATGCGGCTGGGAGTTCGTCAACCCATTTGTTGGACTTTCCTTTCAGATTTTTTCTCAGCGCGGTGAGAATTAATTTGTTGGCGGCTTCAGCTTGTCCGTTTCCTTGCGGGTGCGCAACGGATGACTTCCAGTGTTTGATCCCCAGGCGGTTGCATTCCGCCGTGAACTTGGTGGCGAACTGCGTACCATGGTCGGAGACGATGGCTCGTGGCACTCCGTATCGGCAAAGGACAAAGTCATGGAGGAAGTTGAGCGTGTTCTCCTCCGTCGGGGCGGCTAGTGGCTTTGCTTCGATCCATTTGGAGAAGTAGTCGACGGCCACGATCAAGTATTCGTGATGTCCGCACGCTTTGGGGAACTTACCCATGAGGTCGATCCCCCACATATCGAAGGGCCAAGCGGCCAGGATAGGGGTCTGCGGAACCGATGGAAAATGGGGTATGCTGCTGAACTTTTGGCACGTATCACAGTGCTTTACATAGTTCGCTGCATCCCTCCGTAATGTTGTCCAATAATATCCCTGATTTATCACCTTTTCTGCCAAGGGCCTCGATCCGGGGTGTCCACCGCAGATACCCTCATGTAACTCCTCTAGGATTGTCTGAGTGAGGTCGGGCGGTACACAGCGGAGAAGCGGCTTGGAGAAGGAACATCGGTACAGGATATCATTGAGCACAGTGTATCGGGCCGCACGCTGGCGAATCTGTCTGGCTTTGGCCTTGTCTGCTGGTAGGATGTCTGAAGTTATAAAGTTCTTCAGTTCGTCTATCCATGTGGTGGAGCCGGGCGTCGAAGTCAGAATCGGCGAGATATGCTCCGGGGTGGAGATTTGAATTATGTGGACGTCGAGGTCGTTGGGGGCCTCTCCAGATGCTATCTTTGCTAGTTTATCCGCCACTTCATTGTTGCTGCGGTCAATCTTGTTGAGGACGAAGTACCGAAACTGGGCGGCCAGCTGAGGTACTTTTTCCGCATAGGCTTTGAGGTTATCGGAGTTGACCGCGAATTCGTTATTGACTTGTCCGACTACAACTTGGGAGTCGCTGAATACTTTTAGTGATTTGATTCCCGAGTCCAGGTCCCATTGCATCCCTACGATTAGGGCTTCGTACTCCGCCTGGTTGTTGGATAAGGGATAGTTGAGTCGGACGCATCGGACTTCATTGTGTTTCCCAGAGGGGGATGTAATGGTGGCCCCTACTCCGATTCCGCTTGAGTTTACTGCTCCGTCCACCATCATTGTCCATACTTCGTCGTCGGGAAGTGTGGGGGGTGCTTCCTTGTCGGTGGTGGCCTCGGAGAACGATAACTCAGCCAAGAAGTCTGAGAGGGCCTGCGCCTTGATCACTGCTCGGGGCGCGAATGTGAGGTCCAGGCCGCATACTTCGATGGACCACCGGAGCATCCTTCCCGATTTGTCTAGTTTGTGAAAGATTTGTTTCAGGGGATGGTTGGTGTATACTACCACGGAGTAGGACTCGAAGTATGCCCGGAGTTTCCGTGTAGTGATGACCAAGGCGTATGCCAGTTTTTCGATGTATGTGTAGCGGACTTCGGCATCTCTCAGCACTCGGCTGACGAAGTATACAGGAAGCTGCTGGCCGTTAGTCTCCCGGATCAAGGCTGATGCGATGGCTTGTTGTGCGGCCGATATATACAAGTACAGGACTTCGCCCGGAGTGGGAGCACTCAGTAATGGTGGGTCTGCCAGGTAGTTCATCAAATTTTCCCAAGCCTTTGTGCATTCTTCATCCCATCGAAAAGTCTTTCCGGCAGTTTTCAAAGCTTTGAAGAATGGCAGACATCTTTCAGCGGACTTCGACACGAACCTCCCCAGGGCGGCAATGCAGCCGTTAAGGCGTTGTATATCCTTGACACACCGGGGTTCGGCCAGGTTTCGTATTACCTCTATTTTTCGGGGATTAGCTTCGATCCCTCGTTCAGACGTCATGAAGCCGAGGAATTTCCCTGATTTTACTCCAAATGTGCACTTCGCCGGGTTGAGCTTGAGCCCGTACTCGGAAAGGGTGGTGAACGTCTCGCTCAAGTCATCTAGGTGAGAATGGCCTCGTTTGGTCTTAACGACCATGTCATCTACATAGGTTTCGACATTCTGGCCTATGTGGCTTCGCAGGATCTTGTTCATCATCCTTTGGTAGGTGGCTCCCGCATTCTTCAGTCTGAACGGCATCATGTTGTAACAGTAGATAGCTTCAGTCGCTCGGAAAGATGTGTGGATTCGGTCCTCTGGTTTTATCCGGATCTGGTGATAGCCGAAAAATGCGTCCATGAAGCTGAGGTACTCGTATCTCGAGGTGGAGTCCACAAGGGCATCTATGCGAGGTAGCGGATAATAGTCTTTCGGGCAAGCCTTGTTCAAATCTGCGTAGTCCACACACATTCTCCACTTCCCGCTGGCTTTCTTAACCATCACCACGTTAGCGAGCCACGTAGGGTACTCTACTTCGCGGATAAAATTCGAGTTCAGGAGTTTTCGGACTTCGGATTGTATTCCCTTCTCTTTGTCGTCTCCGAATTGTCTTGGCTTCTGCCTTATGGGTCGGAACGTGGGGTCAATGTTGAGCTTGTGTTCGGCGATGTCGGGAGAGATCCCTGGCATGTCTTGTGTGCTCCAGGCGAAGTTGTCGAGGTGGGTGGAGAGGAAGTATGTTATCTCCGCCTTCATCGACTGTGGCATCTCGCTTTCAATCGGGGATAGTCAGGGTGTATGGCGACTTCGTCAAACTCATTTTCCTCGGGAGCGTCCGTATCCAGCACGGGTGTCGACTGGTCGGGGGCAGCGGCTTCCGCATGCTCTCTGGTTGTTAGAACTGACCCGACTATTGCCGGTGGTGGCTCGAGTTCAGAGGTCTGTCGGGACTTCACCAAGTAGGCGAGTAGGCTCCTAGGGCTGCTTTTGACGTACCCCACTCCGCCGCGGGTGGCGAATCGGACTTGCTGGTGTGATGTGGAGATGACAAGTTCGAAGGCGGCGTGCGCCGGAGTTCCAAGAATAGCGTTGTAAGGGAAGTCGATGTCTACTACGTAGAACTTAATCTCCTCTTCGCGGGTGCAGGTGTCAGAGCCAAGTGTGACTTTAACCTTGATAGTTCCTTTGACGTTGATTTTATGAGCAGTGAAACCCTCGAGCACTGTATTGTTGGGTTTCAAGTGGCTGTCATTCATCCCCATTTCTTTAAAATACTTGTGATAGAGGATGTTTTTGGTGGCTCCGGTGTCGATCAGTACTCTCCTGACTCGGCATCTGTCGATCCCTTGTCTCGCCATGCCTACTTCGATGACGATGGGGGAAACGCGGGCCTCTTCGTTCAGCTCGAGGTCTTGGTCGGAGAAGGTGATCGGCTCATGTGGGAAAGCTTCGAAGTTCAACTCCGGGGAAGGCTTGCTCAAATTGTAAATTTTCCTTTTTATCTTTCTGATGGACTCGTACCGAGGAGTTATGACTTCGATCACTCGGTCGGGCCTTCCCCAGGACGGTTTGTCCGGCTCGCGGTCTTTCTGTTGCCCTTCTCGTGCTAGTTTTTTGATCAACTTTTTGAATTGGTAACAGTCTTCGATGGAGTGTCCATAGTCCTAGTGGAAGCCGCAGAACTTCGTCTTGTCCCAGGCAGATCTACCGGAGGTTCGTGATGACGAGGGCTCCCTTCCCCCGAGCTTTTCCCTGACGGCGGCGATGAGGTGCTCCTTGGACTTCGCTGGGGCGGTAGCTTCGGTTTTTCGCGTCCTGTTTTTGCCTCGACGGCCTTGGTGGGATGATTCTCTATGTCTTTCTTTCCTCCGATAGCGCGAATCCGTAGAGTTTCTTTCGGTGAGAGCAACCTTCTGGGCAACATTGAACACTTCGCCGATGGTGTCTGGCTTGCGGAGTTGTAGCTCTGTGTACAGTGATTTAGACCGAAAGCCACTCTCGAAGCAGATGATGGCAGTGTCTTGGGAGATGCCGTCGATCTGGTCGTGCACTTTTTTGAAGCGTTCTAGGTATTCGAGCAGAGTCTCATCATCCCCTTGTTTGATGTTGGCGAGGTCGCTACTGGTCTTGGGGATTATTCCCGCTGTACTAAATTTGTCCACAAAGGCCTTTTCGAGCATCTTCCAGGATTCTATTGAGCCTGGCTTTAGGGCGGAATACCAACTCATGGCTCTTTCACCTAGGGTGCTGGGGAAGGCTTTGCACAGTATAGCCTCGTCAGTTGTTACGAGGTCCATGGACGATCTGTATCTGGTAATGTGCTCCTCGGGCTTGGTTTGACCGGTATACTGGGAAAACGTGGGGAGCTTTAGTTGTGGGTCTACCATAGTGAGGTGGATCCACTCCGCGAAGGGTCCAGCATAGGGTGCTTTGCTCTTCTTCGGTTCGTCCTTGCGGGTCGGCTCTGGGCTTCGTTCCCGTCGGTCCAGCTTCGGCCTGTGGCCGTTACGGCGTTTCTTTTCTTTACTCGGTTGGTCGGACGGCTGACTCTCCCCTACTTCGCTCACAGCGCGAAGTGGCTTGGTAGTCGGGCCCCTAGTCCGCCGACTAGGGTCGTTCCGAGACCGTTGGAGTTGGCTTTCAGCAGGATCTCAGTCGTCGGAGGAGGAGTGAGAGGCGAGAGGCCTCGACGCCGATACGCAGCGCGGAGTTGTCTCCATTGCTTTGAGAGGTCGCGCTCCGCTCGGATTCGATCAAGCTCCTTTCGTAAGTCCACGACTTCCTCGGCCAGTCCGTTATCGTCCATAGCCCTCTTGCCGTTGATGTGCTCGCGTAGGTCCGGCGACTTGCGAGGTGAGCCGCGGGGACCTAAGCGTTCCACGACTGATCGTGGTTGTGGTCGGTCGGGGACGTAGGATTGAGCCGCGCGCAAAGTCTCATGACGAGACGTGGGGACAGTGGTGTCAGGGCGGCTCCTCCGTTCACTTGAATGTTGTGACATCTTGAATTTCAGAAAGAGGAATGTAAAATGATTTACGTTCCCGGTAACGGAACCAAACTGATTCGTCAAAAAATGGTCTGGTGCCACGTGTCCGTGATCCGATGTCGTTTGATGGTCTCCCTCTGTCAAATACCCGTTTCTTGATTGAATTCGTATTGCAGAAGATTCGCCGTCTTGCAATGCTGGGCCTGCAAAACAGTGAAGTTTAACCGGAGGGTGGAAGGTCTCTAGTAAAACCCTCCGATGCTTAAGTCAGTGACGTGACTGTATGAGAAGTCAGTGGTGTGACTGTGAGATGGGTGATTTAGAGAGAGATTAGTAGGATAATCTGGCCTTACTCCTGTTACCTGTACGGGGGTGGTATTTATAGGGATTTAACCGCCCTTGTCAAGTAGCTTGGGTGATTCGTTAGTGAAATATGATGGTTACCGGATTTTGTGGGAAGATATGAGATCCCCCTTTTTAGTAGGTTGTTAGGGGAATATTTGACCGTGATTGAGTCAAATGTTGACCATCAGAAATGTGGTTGATCAATGAGTCTGATCAAAGTACTGAAGTGTAGTGACTTCAACACGAGGCAAGGCGGAGTGACCATGCAGCTCGGGGTCCCGTTTGGTGTATGGCGAAGTGGGAGTCGTCACGTCATACCGGCTGGACTGACATGTGTGTCTGGTGGGTCCCGTTTACTTAGTGTACTTGCCTAATCAGCGTGAGGGTATTTTTATACCTCTTAATATATATTTATATATATATATATATCACCCCGCTTTTTCTCTCTCTAGAATTTTCAATTCCATTGTGTTGAGGAAGTTAGGGGATGGATTTGGGAGAACTTTCATTCTACTCGATAGAACTCTCTCCAACATTACAGCTATCCGAAGCCGAAGAAAGTTGGTTTTCTTTTTTGTAAAATTTCATCTTTAGCCCCTAAAATTTTTATGTAATTCACTTTTGATCCTTAAGTTTTTACTTTTAAATTGAATCATATCATATAATATAATAAATCGAGGGACTAATTATGATATTATTTAATAAAGAAAAGTTCAAAAACACACTAATTTTTTATTTTTCATATATAATTTTTATTTAGTAACCATATGAATTGTACAATGTTTGTTTTCGTACGTGAATAAAAACACTAACGCAAGGACAAAGTTGTCACTTTACGACTAATTCCCCTCCCTTTTTTTATTATTTTTTTTATTTTTTATGTTTTCACATGATGGAAATTTTATTATTAATAATAATAACCACGTGCAATTATTTCTTCGTATACTTTGTAATAAATAATGAAGTACTTTTTTTTTTTTTAAATTTAAATTCTAAAAAGTAGCCGTCTGGCTTTTGATGGAAACGGCAAATAACATCGTAAATTCTGAAGAAACCATAATACAAAAAATGCATCCAAACAAATATTTCTTTTTAAATTTAAAATATTTTGTCAAATATTTATATTACGTTATTATTTTAATATTAAATAATAATAACAATAAACATACACTAATTTAATAAATTTAAGTAATTTATAATATCAAGTTTAATTTGAATTAGGACAAGAAAATAGAATTCTACCCCAAAAAAACCTTTTTTATTGTTATATTTTTTTACGTAAATTGACAATTTTTTTTTTTTTTTTTTTTTTTTTGAAAAAGACAATTTTTATGATGTTGGCCTTAGTATCATATTCATGAAAAAAGATAAAAAGAAAAAAGACATTTTTATTTATGAAAAAGACAACCAAATGCCGGATTAGATTCAAATTAAACTAAATCACAAAACGACTTCAATTCCAACTAGGCAATGACTGAATTTCTTATAATTAAAAAAAATAATAATAAGAAGAGAAGATAAGATTTGAGTAGAATATATATATATATATATATAAAAAATATTATATTAAATACTATATATATATATATATAATATTATATTAAATACTATATAGATATATATATAAAATATTATATTAAATACTATATATATATTTATATATAAAATATTATATAAATACTATATATATTTATATATAAAATGTTATATTAAATATTATCTCCTATTAGGATTTTATAAAATATTATATAAATTCCTAATAAGAGATAATAGGAGATAATCTTTAATATAATATTTTATATATATAATATATATATTATATATATATATATAGTATCTACTCAAATCTTAACTTCTTTTTTAATTTAGTATATATATATATGTTATGAAGTTTTAAAAAGGTCGAACCCGTCGTTTTCGAGAATCCCGTAAAACCTGAAGGGGTCTTCCAAATTCTGGTAATTTTTTTTTTCTTTTTTTGTCGTCTTATTCTCTGTGCGACCATCATAGTTCTACTGCTTCGCAGTAAAGAGAGCTATGGAATATGGTGGGAATCGGAAGAAACTAGAGGATGAGTTTAATTTAGATAATTTATATAAAGATTTACACAAATTGGAGAAACAGATCATAATGAGCCCTAATTCAGAGAATCATCCATCACTAGATAATAACTCGTCAATGGTCGTAATCAAAGACAACGATGAAGATTCTTCCCTCGTTTTTCCTCCTACTCACCACGAAAATCTTCACCTAAACAAACCTCCTTCAATTTCCACTGAAGAATTGCAGAAATACCCCCATTCTTCCTCCTCACGTTGCTCGTCTCAGTCCTCGTCTCCGTCTTCAATAATATCAGTTGAAAATGCAGATGATTCATCATCCTCTGCTATAATTCCGTTGTCGGCGACCGGTGGTGATGACGATAAGGATTCAACGATGAACGGTTTTATAGATCGGTTATCTTTCGGATTCGAGGCTTTAATCGGAAAGGTCAAGAGGTTAATCCTAAACCCTTCCTTTTTCACGAGTGTTGTACTGTTGGGATTTGTATACTTTCAGCAGAAGAGGCTAAATTTTCATCGGCAAAGGAGGACGATAATGCTCGAAGAGAGTAGAGAGAAAGATCTGGTAATAATATTAACAGTACGGATTTTCTTCAGATTTTGCCCGTCAAGTGTTTGTTGAAATGCCTGTTTGTGTTAGTTTAGGTTGATTCAGTTCATCATTCTTTTTGGTAAAAACATTAATTTGGTTTTGGAATTTTGCAGAGAATCAATCAATTGTTGGATCAGATTACAAGAATGAACGAGATAATGATGACTCTTCATAGAAACTCAGCAGCAACAAGTATCAAGAATTAGGGATTATTAGCCCTTTTGTTAAATATCATTATTTATTATTTAGTTCACAATAAATTTTTTTGGGTGTTTTCGTGTTCATAGACGAACTTTTGTTAGATCGTGCATTATTTTGACTTTTTTTTACCAAAATGTTGTTGGGAAATCCCAACTCATGAATTTGATACACAATATGTACAAAATTTATGCACTGTAAAGAACCACTATGATTATATATATATAAGCAATAGGTCCCAAGTTTCCACCGTACTCAATTTATTTTTTTTCAACTAAGAAAGAATAAAATTAACCTCCAATAAATAGCAAATAGGAAATAGACATTTGGCAAGAAGTTGGGATGCCGTCTGGTCATCAATCCTCCTATCCTTTACAAATAACTTTCATGGTAGATTTCAACATTTCTTTAAAAAAAAAAAAAAGTAATAACTAAAAGATGATAATTTTTTTTTTTCAAAATCTTTGCAAGATTCAATTTTTAAAAAGAAGTTAAGTGAAAACTCTATGACCCTCCCATTCCAGCTTTTTACAAAAGCATTACAAAAGCAGTATAACAAGTGGAAATTTTCAATGGCAACTTTGCACCATGGCTTTCACTTCAAGGTCTCACAAGCTGATAAAATCTTCAACCTGCTCCTCCAGTGTGTGGATTTTATAAGACACTGCAAAAAAAGTACACCAACAACAAAGTTAGCCAAGTGTTCATCTTTCCATGGCCATGGGAACTCAAATCAGGTCAAATACACAGCACAGATCTAAGCTAAGCTCCCTTGGTGCAAGAAGGAAAGAAGTTTGGAGAAGTAAATTACAAGGGAAGCAAGAAAGTCACTTTATCATCCATGGAGAAGAACAAATGCAGCACAAGAATAAGCTACGGAAGAAGAAAATCAGACCGCGGATGTCTGACATTAGATTAACAAATCATTCTCACCCGAATGGAGGCTTACATAAAACACAAGTAAAATCCTTACATGAGAAAAAGGAAACTAGAATATATCATATTTAACAATGTAACAAACACTGTGTTTGTGTTTTGAACATTAGTGAGCATTTATGGAGGATAAGAAATAACTTTAGCTCACTCCTAATCTAGACATCAAATTAGCCGTATAACAAGTAACGAGTTCTTGAACATTAGTAAGCATTTATAAAGGGGCAAAAAGAACTCGAGTTCTACTTCAAACTGATATAAATGATATATAGAGTATATTAGAAACATGAACATTACTTACAGATTCTGAAAACGAATTCACTAGCTTTGAGATCAAGATGTGTGATGTGTAGAATGTCGGATGTCAAACTGATCTACGTACACCAAAGGAGTTACAGTCTCATTCCTAATTTTCTTGAGATTAGGACTGACCAAGCCACGGTGCTTAAAGCCATACAATTTGAGGACTTGATTATCTGCAAAATTGAAAGCCCTTTCCATACTTTTCAGACACCGCTCAACCGGATAATCACCGTAGCTCCCACAAGGTTTGCACCCCACAAAATGAGTGACAAATGGCCACCTCTCATCCCCGAAACCTGGATGATACTTCTCAATCATCTCCTCGTATCGATCTACCAATCCTACCCAGTATCCATGCAAATAATAAGAATTCTCGACGAACACCTTGTTCATCCACTCATCCTTCTTTGAAATCAACAAGTAAATTAGTGCAGACTGATCATCGGCCTCAAATGCTGGCCTACCCTTCAAGTTTGCAGTCAAAATCTTACCGGCTTCCTCACGGGTTGGACCTCTAGGTCCCATTGGCGCCCAAGCATCCAACAAATCCAAAGACCACTGACAGTTTCTAAACAAAAAGCTACCTGTATTCAGTGCAATCCAAGACTTCTGTTCATACAACAAATCTTGATAACCATGGATAACCAAGTTATGATTAATATACTTAGATAAAGGGATTTCAAATGACATATCAGTAAACAAAGCATCACTATCCATCCACCAAATCCATTCAACCTCAGGATGAGACAACATTAACCTCCTAATTAATGGCAATTTTGCCCAATACCCAGACATTTCCTTCTCTAGATGAGCCATATTATACACAATTTCAATCCCATGTATCCGACAATAATCAATCTTATTCTTGGTAGATTTCAACAAATAATGATCCCCAATAGCATTATCACAAGGATTAGGAGAAGACCCGGTAACAAGCAACATCCGAGGCTTTCCTCTAACAACATTAGGAAATTCAGGATTTTTAGCAAGCCATACCTTTCTATCCTCATCCCAATTGCTGATTTTAGGCCCTAATGTATACGTCACGTTCGGATTGATGAAATCATTGTCCACAGGAGGTGGCTCATTTGGGTCAGTCGGCTCTTCATCCGACCGGATCTCTTGTAGGATCCGGTTAATATCTTCCTCCATTTGCTGCTTCTCGGCCTCAGCTTCGTTAGAAACCAAGCTCCCAATACCAATTGTTCCACGCAAAACCAATATAGTAACAAACCCACATAAAATTGTAACCTTTATATTGTTAAACGTCTTATGGATCTGCCTCCCACGCGGGATCAGTGAGGCGGCTCGGCCCCTTTCTCCGCCGTTCGCGGCAGTTGATGTTGGCAGCACTCCTGCTCTTTTCTGGGGCGTAAAACTACCTTCTTGACCCATCTCCTCCCCCGCTTCACACTAAATTACCTACAATCACTTTTCAAAAAACCTTCAATCCCTCAAATTATAAGTACAGATATTCTCATGGAGTTAATCAAAGCGCTTTGTCTGTATGTATGAACAGAATAAGGAGAAAGAAGAACGAAAAGCACCACCGACTGTGCTCAACGGGGTAGATTTGATGTGATATTTTTGGATTAGTTTATTGTAAGAGAGTGAAACAGTGAATAGAGACAATCTCCGCTGTTTAGGGGCTGGATTTAACGCGTTAATGTGAAGCCATGTTCAAAAATTTTAATCTTTTCTTTTTTCCTCTTTTGTTTGGTGAAGGTTTTGGTCAAGATTCAAGAGACGACAGCAGAAAAATTACCTCTACCAGAAAAATGGCGAAAAAAAAGACAGCTCCACTTCAGTGATCTTCCATGAAAAACCCATATACATATATAGAAAATTTTTTCAAGAAAATTTATGGGTTTTTCCTCTCTTTTTCTTTTCACCTTCCCTTTTAATGGGGTTTCAAGAACAGTAAAATAGATAATCAATCCTCGGGTTTGAAATTTTACTATAAAACAAGAAAAAACAGAGGAAAATAGTGAATTTTTATTTGATGGCTATATAAATAAAAAAAAGATGGGATTTTTTTTAGCCATTAAAAGAAAAAATGTTTACAAGAAAAATTGGAGCCAATGAAATGAGAGAAATTGAATTTGTAGTTTTGTATCATTTTGGCATTTTTATTGTCTTTAGAAATCCTATGAATGGAATGTTACATTTACTAATTTTGTTTTTTTATTATAAAATGTGAAATTTTATGACATCATATTTTTCATGCAAAAATCAAATAAATAGGAAAGAATCTACTTTTTCATCAATCTATTGAATGCAAAATGTGCATTCAATTTATTTTTTTTTTAAATTAAGATTCTTGATTTATTATATTATTATTAAAAATAAATATTTTTACATTTAATTAGCTAAAAAGATAATTTTTAAAAAAATATAAATAAAATATAAATTTTAATGGATTAGAACTCAATGAACAAAGGGGAAAAAAATCACCATAAAACTACAATAATATTGCAATTCAACATTCAAAATATATAGAATTTAATATATTTTTTTAAATTTTAATATTTAAGAGTGAAATTATTTATTAATAGAGCTGAATAAAAATGATTATTTTGGTAATATAAGTTTTACTATGAATATATATTTATAAAAAAGTTATAATATTTACTTATATTAAAAATAATTATATAAATATAATTAATTGATTAAAAAAAACTAATATCATTGACGGGCCTAACAGGCCCATTATCTTAAGTTTTGGGCCCGTATGTTTGAATATCCATGTGGCATGTGTCCTCTAACGTGGGTCCCACATAGAATTATATATATGGCGTCTATTTGGTACTCTGTCCCATACGCTTGTATTTCTCTCAATTTTTTCTTTATATGATGCGACTTTATTTTACTTTTGCCACTCTTGTTCAAATTACCATTTTGGCCTCCCTTTCTTTTCCTTTTTCATTTTTTTTAAATAAAGAAAATATCTAAAATGTATTTTAAAAGTTATTTCTTGAATTCCAATTTCTAGAAAAAAAAGAATATTAAGTTTCTTTATATCCATAAAAGTTTGATAATTATATAAATATAAATAATTTTTTAATTTTTTCCATTTACATTATATATTAGATTCTTTTTCTTTTAATGTACATCTAGATTCTAGATCCAATTTTTCTATTGGCTAAAAAAAGTATTAAAGTACGGAAAATGTAAAATTATTTATTTAATATTTTAAGTACAATCTTTACAATATATGTCAATCTCTAAGGGCAATATAGTCATTTGAGAGAGAGGGCCGAGGTACAGTTGGAGTGGCAATAGAATCTCTGGTCTTCCAATTTCCCAAGGCCGTAAACATTCTCCGTTCGAGATTTGTTGCATATTTCTCGATCAATTCAAAGGAAAAATCTCACCTGGTTCTGGTTTGATCTGTCTCCGGCCTCTCTCCGATCAGTTGTTGAAGGTAAACTCTGATCCGGATTCTGTATTCAGTACATTCTTAATTTCTTGTTACAGAAATGAAAAATTTATCAGATTATCGTCATATAATCATCGAATTTGTAGCTTACAGTTTGAACGAAACGATGAATAAAATTTCTAGAATATCCTGAATTTTGATTGGATAATTGTATTAGATTTTCAAGTGATTCAGGCATTAATGGTGATATCTGTGGTGAAGGTAATTTGAGCAAATTTTGGGTTGGGAAAAATGAGTCAAGTATTTGAAGGATATGAACGTCAGTACTGTGAGCTTTCAGCTAATTTATCCAAAAAATGTACTTCAGCCGGTATGCTTGATGGAGGTAAGAAGAGCTCTTAAACATTTTGTCATTGTTCTTTTCCTATAGTGGAATTCAGGTTATGTTTCTGAACTTTGATGTGACAACATGTATATATTGATGCATATTAATGGAGCTAATATGTTTTATGTTCTGTAAATTGAGATGGGAAAGCATAGAGATTGATTGGTGTTGAGATTTCAGAGCTTTATCATCTTTTAAGCTAGAGTATGGCTTTTATACAAATAGGACCTTAATAATGAATTGGAAGGGTGAAGAAGTTTTGTTTATAAGTCACAACTTGAAATTGGTGCTGTTTGTACCTTTTGGCTATTTGGTTTCTTTTCTTTAGGTTTTTCTTTTTATTATAGCCCTAATAGGCAATAGGGAGTTCATAGGAGTTTTGGAAATTTAATTTTTAAGTTTTCTGTTGATAAATGATGGCCTTATAACAATAAACTTATGTGGATTTCATAATTGTGGTTTGGGCCTTGAAGAATGTGAATTTCATGTAACATAATCTTTGGAAATGGTAACTGTGGCACATAGAAAAAGAAAACAAAAGAAACTTTTAAGGTATTCTGGGTGTGTTCGGATGACAATGACAATCATTGGATGCAATGATGATGACACCACGAGGATGTGAATGTTAAAGTATAGGGTAGAGTTCGACCACAAATAACATGGCCGAAACCAAATTGAGAAGTTATAATGGAAAAATGGATTCATTAGTGTGCAATGTTGGATCTTTCATTATTTCTATTTAACCATGTCTCAGTATGTGAATAAAAAAAATTAATATTGCATTCTTTTTGGCACTGTCCCTCCCAAAAGAGAAGGTTGGGGTGGGGAAGCTGCCTCTTTCTCATGATGATTTCTTCATCTATTATTGCAGAACAGAAAAAACAAAAAGTTACCGAAGTAAAAACTGGATTAGATGATGCTGAGGCTCTGGTAATGTAACAACATTTTTATCACTGGGAATGTATGGTTTGATTGTGAAGGAATCTGCATTACTGTTGGTCTCCTAATTTGTTTCTGCAGATACGCAAAATGGATCTTGAGGCTCGAAGCTTGCCTCCAAATATTAAGGCTATGCTGCTTGCCAAGTTAAGAGAATACAAGACTGATTTGAACAATCTGAAAACTGAGTTGAAAAGACTCTCAGTTGCAAATGCTAGTCAAGCTGCACGAGATGATTTATTGGAATCAGGAAGGGCTGATGCAATGACGGTATTAACTGAAGCTATATGGCAATGAATTATCTTTTGATTACTCATTTGATAGATTAGAAACTGAATTTCTTATACACTTCAAATTATCAGGAGTCCAACTTGGTTCTTTTGTCATAAGCAGGCACATTTAATTATTTTCATTATATTGGATGGCTAGCAATTACACAGAAGAAAAGATTACTACCACTTTATATGAGTGGCTGGACATACCATTTACTCAGAATTCTCCAGAAAATAAATCAGCATAATTGGTTCTCCTATATCAGAAAGACACGTTTAATTATTTGGCATTCATGGATTATTGTTTATTTTCTGCCATATATCAGGTGGCTTCTGATCAAAGAGGGAGGTTGATGATGTCAACTGAGAGACTAAACCAGTCCAGTGATCGAATAAGAGAAAGTCGCAAAGTGATGCTAGAAACTGAAGATCTTGGAGTCTCAATACTTCAAGATTTACATCAACAGCGTCAGTCTCTACTGCATGCTGACAACACGGTACAATAGTGCTTTCCATCTTCATTAAAGTTTTTTGTCAAAATTTTCCTGTATACCATCATATGCTGTACTCAGGTTGAAAAATTTAGTGCAGTCACTGAAAAAAGAAACATCAATGATTTGGCTGAGGTTAGGTTGAGCTGCAGCCATCATTACCCCGTTAAAAAAGCATTCTTATTGAAGAGGTTATCTTACTTTTTGCAGCTTCATGGAGTAGATGATAACATCGGTAGGAGCAAGAAGATACTGACAAACATGTCTAGAAGGATGAGCAGGAATAAGTGGATCATTGGCTCTATAATTATAGTCTTAGTCCTTGCAATAATTTTGATTCTTTACTTCAAGCTGACCCATCATTAACCTGTCAGCCTTGATTTTTCAAAATTCCGTTGATATGTGCATTTGGTTATGGGAAATTTGTGTATGTTTGAAATTCAACTGAATACAGAGTGATGACACTGGTGTTTGTGGCTTGTTGGCTTGTTGATGATCTTGGTTTTGTCAAGAAACTTAATTGTGATGTATTGGCAATTGTGGCACTATTTCATATTTTAAATTCCACCTACATATTTAAGACAAATGGGTATATCTTTTCTGAGTAATTACGGCTGTATTTATATATCTTATTGCTTTTAGATTGCATTTTAGTCCTGTTCTTTTCCTCATCAAGATGCTCTACTCCCTCTCTTTCTTTCTATAAAGTCTCTGTTATGTTTTAGAACTAATCTTTCCTTTATTAACCTTTGATGGCAACTTCTCTAACTGCCTTTGTTTTCTCTGCTTTATCCATGCACTCCCATTTGATCATACAAAGTGTATGTGCATTCTACCTCAGAAAGTGCAAGATCATAGTAGTCCAAACACTCCTAATCACTCATTTAACCTTCACCAATTAAATTTTAACTCTCAGTCAACTAAGCCATACAAACCAATCAAACCATTTAACAAAAACATGTTTAACTTTTTGGCTATATTATCAGAGCTATAAATATTTCAAAAAAGGACATGTCTCATGTTGGTTTCGTCAATTCAATTTGACCATGAAACCAAATCAAATTCTACCCTCAGACAGACAAAGAAAAAAGTTCTTACATTTGGAATTATATATTAGCACATACTGTATAACTCTTTACTCTTCACATAAAACAACTCTCAGGTGATGATGCAGAAGTAGAATCTGCAGCTACTAATCCTTCAATTTGAAGAAAATCCCCCGAAGCAAACACTAAGGATTTTGTTCTGTTTTCCAGGCATGGTCATGTTACACCATTGAACATAAAGGATTCATTTCAGATAGGTCATCTTTGACATACTGAAGCATCATCATCAGGAGAAGAATCCATGTTAGCAACCTGGTCATCCTCATATTCATCTTCCTCTTCATCGTAATCATCCTCTGCCGAAGCAGGTTGGCCATTAAGATCAACAGTCACCCCATTTACCTTCCTGACAAATTGTCCCCTCACACGAGGTCTTCTCTCTGCCAGCCTTTTCCGATTGACATACCTGATCTTCTTGTCAAAACACCTTTCCTTCCTCTTTTGCCTGAACTTGATCAATGCTGCTTCTCTACGATCAATATTACTTGGTTTAACGCCTTCAACGGAAGAGGAACTTCCATAGGATGGCCAGGGATGAGTTGTATTAGGCATTTGGCCTGGTTGTAAGCACATACCAAGAGGATAACAATGATATGATGTCATTCCACCAGGCATATGAGGAGGGGGACATTGAGGAATATGATGACTATATTGAGGAAGCATAAAGGAGTGGTGGTTATGAAGATCTGGCACGTTCTTTTGATACATCGATGATGAAGGAATCACAACTTGATTCATGACACCGGGGATATAATATGGATAAGCACCACTCGGATGGAAACCTGCAACATCATGGTGAGACTCATTTCTCCGATTCATAATTGCCTGCGAGAACTCAGCCGTGTGTGCAGGACTAATGCTGAGACTCATCTGTTGTGAGAATTCCAGTGGGAAAGGTGTGCATGACCTCTCTACGGAAAAAGAATCGGGTAAACTGGTATTACTTAGACACTCATCCCCTAACGATTGAATTTCAGGAGTACGTCTATCAACATGCACTTGAGAATCAGCAAGCAGTTGTCGTCCACCAGATGCATTCTGCTTCTCTTCACTCACCAAGTTCTGTGTCACATTTTCTTTTAGAAAGGTAGCATCTCGATCTCGACTGTTGCACTTTGGCAAGCTTGATTTTACGTATGTAAAGAATGCTGAAGATTCACCTATTTTCAGCTCACTCTTCCTGGGGAATGGCACAATTTTCCCTGGCAATTGTTTTTTGCACGTAAATCAAAAGGAACCAAGAAAAGAAAATTAAGCAGATAAATATATGACGATCTTTACAGTTCAATTCAAAAATTTAGTAAAGACAAATTTTAAATTAGCCACAAACCTGTCCTTCTTTCACTATTTCCAGGCAAATCAGCCAGAGAATCTGATGAAACCGCAAAAGCAATCTCTATGGAAGCAGCAGCAGTGGCAGCATTAGGCTGAAAATGTAGATTGAAAGACATTGTAGATGTGCAGTAGATGTTAGAAAACCAGTGTATAACATTTTAGTTCTACTCTGAATCAACTAGTACATTCAACAAGGTGGAATAGATGAAAATCAAGTAAAATGAAAAGATTCCCTTATGTCAGGTTAAGCCAACTTCGAGGATTCTTCAAATAGAATCCTTGAAAGGGATTATAATGAAAGGAAATCCATTTACCGAACCATAATCACTAGATTTACCTAGGATTACGATTCCAAGAGGGGATCTAGTTCTATATCTTGAACATCCTATTAATTAATTCCAAGTTTTAAAGTCACAGATAAGAATTCATTTATCAGTGAACATCCTATTTCGATGTTGAACTTTTTGCATCATATGACCAAGATCTTGTGTAAAAGGAATATCCTAGGCATACAATGCAAAAGGTCGACTTAAAACTATATAACATTTATATACTTGACATCGATATACGACGTACTCCATATCTTAAGGAGACACAAAATATATCTTACAAAGTTGAGTTTTCACCTCATCTTCTTGATGAGTTGATGGATCTGCCTCTGGATTGATGTTCTTCCTAGATTTGTCGTCAGTGTCATCTGAAAACAGAGTTGTACTGGTTGTATTAGCATCACTTGGATCTGATACAACCAGATCAAAATCATAATTCAAGATGTTCTTCTCTGCTAATCCAAGCTGTTAATGCAACAAGAAGTTAGTAGCAGGTTTTGGTTTGGGATGGAAAAGAAAGTAAAAACTATAAGCACGGAGAAAAAGGATAAAAAACACCTAAGATACATCAAAGTGATGCTAGATAACTGGAAGTATCAAATATGTATATATTTGATTGAAAGCCGGAAACTTATATGAAATGTATCCAATGATGAGTTATGTATTGTTGAACCACAACTTGATTTGGAAAAAATAAAATGCTGATAACATTCCATGAAAAGAAACCTCACAAGGGAAATGAGGACTCACCATTCGTCTCCTCCTCCACATGTGAGTCCACAAGGTCAATAGCTCATTTGTGCGCAATGGCTTCACAAGATAGTCTGCTGCTCCAAACTTCAAGCACTTGACAACAAGGGAAACCTCATCTTGTGTTGACATCACTGGTAAAGAAGAATAATTGAAAACTAACCATTCACCAACTATTACCAAGCATCTTCATAGGAATAACAAAACCAATTGAAAAAGAAGGCATTGTAAGAAAAAGTGAGCTTACTAATCACAGGGATTCGCCTCAATTCTTTATCTCTCATGATGTATTTCAGCATCTTCAAACCTTTAGATACAGGAAGGTCGACTTCAGAAAGAATAAGGTCTATATCTGGCCCTTCAGCATTTAGTGCATCAATCACTTGTCGGGGCGACCTCACAGAAGTCACTGAAAGCAAAAAGTCATCCTCCAGAGTTAAACAATATCAGCAGATTGAGTCTCTATAAAACTCCTAGCGTTCTTCTCTGCAACTTTTATTTAAGAGGTACATTTCTTTCCATTTCCTTTCTCTAATTTATGTATCCACACAAGGTACGGTAACTCTATTTTGACAATGTTACAGGGTATGGCACCTGCCTCAATATGTTCTCAAATTTTTCCAATGCCAATTTGCTCCAAGACAGTAAACGACTCTCTGGAGAGGGAAAAAGGAAAGTGATGGGGCTGATTCTATATGATGGAAAGTGTACTAGAGAACAAATCAAGCCTAATAAACCACAAAAGTTCATCTTTGATCCTAATGAAGGTAAAGGCAATTCATAGGTTAAACTAATTAGCTTTAGGGAACCATTAATTAATCAACCTATCAAATCAATAAAATTGAGAGTGATAGACAAAAATTAAACCAGAAGATACTTTCTTGCTATTTAAGGGATCATTTGAGATAATGTAGCACTGATGACAATGATTGGTAGTAATCAAGCAGTAATATTTACTGAAGTTAAAGATCATCCAACTGTAATATTTACTAAAGTTAAAGATCATTCAACAAATTATGCAGACAAAACGAGAATTTTTCTAAAGAAGCAATTAAATCAAAATTAAATTGATGTATTCACCTTGATAAGAACATTTGCAGAGAAGCTTGAAGACCTCCTCAGAGCTCTTGGAATCATTATCACACAGTAAAATCCTCACTTTACTCCTATCTATAAATCCCTCTCCAGTTTTCCCCATCTCAGCCTTCTCCATCAACCCGACCTCCATAAATATTTTTACTAAAGATTTTCACAACTAGGGCCCTAAAATCAACTCCAGAAAAATTCACTATTTTAGGATTCTCATAACTGAAATTTGGTGAAACAAAAAACCAGAAATTCCCCTTCCCAAACACCCAACAGAAACCATCTCCAACACACTAGATTAAAGGTACATCAAGAACTACCATTTTCTCAAATACTTTACGCTCCTCCAAGAAAAAGCCCACCTCAAAGTTTATCTTTTTAATCCTTACAAAGGCTGTCCGAGGTAGCGCTGACCTCTGGTAATCAGCAGAAGGCACAAGTTAGCTGCATAATCTCTCAATAGTCAGGGAATTCAAATTAACAGCTTAAATTTTGGCCGTTGAGTAAAAACTACAAGGAAAAAACAGATGCAGAAAGTCAGCAAATCCAAACTCAACGGCCAAGATTGAATCTTTTAGAAAAAAATCAACGCCTTCCCAGCACCCTTTTCTTCCCCCAACAAAGATCTGACATACGTTAACATCTTCCAAACCAACCAATCTCAACACACAGTCAGAAGAAGAAGAAGAAGAAGAAGTAAAGAAGAAAAGGGAAAGGAGTAAAAATGAAGTCTTTCCTGCAGCTGATGCGTTGTCGTCCTCAGTGTCGTCTAAGCACAGCTTTTCTTGAAAAATAATACTATTTTAATAACACTTTTTTACCAAGTGGAGTATTCTATTGTACTCCAAGTGGCAAAAGAAAATATCTGGTCCGTTGAGGGACGAAACCAAGGCTAAAGATCAGAAGAGGGTGTAGCTTATGGCAAGTGCGCACAGTAGCAGAAATGCAGACGTGGAGGATAGATAGGTAGAGGGAGAAAGAGAAAAAAAAAAAAAAAAAAAAGAAGACAGGAAAGGTGGTGGCGCGTGAGATGGAGATTGCCGGTAGAGGTTAGAGATAGAGAAAAGGCCACGTCGTTGGAAGATCTTTAAAAGTTGAGGTTAGAGAAGGGTAAGACCAAGGGGAAAGAAAAGATTGATTTCAAGAATCAAGATCTTTTCTTTTTTTTCATTCTTGGTTATGAGGGTTTTTGATTTTTTGCATTGATTTTGTGTATCCTAAATCTTATTGGTTATTGGTGAAGGGAAAATCCCAATCCCATGATTGGTTTGTCTATGTGTTGTTACAAACATTTTTAAGAAAAAATAAGTTAAGAATCGTAATAATTAATTGAGGTTCAAAAAATAAGTCAATAATTTATTTGTTTTCAGTTACAAATAATAAAACTTTCAAAATTTTAGGTTCAAAAGTTTTTTATAATTTAAAACCAAGTTGAGGAAGCACTTTTTTAAAAATAATATTTGCAGTGTAATAATTAATTCAATAATCTAATTTATTATAATCTTGAAATGTCACTTATTGCCAAATGCAAACATAAATTATCAAAATCAAACAAAAACAAAAAAACAGAGAGAGAGAGAGAGAGAGGGAGAGAAAAAAAATTCATGTCAAAGTTCTGATATTCCATGAATCTTTTCATTACAATTCTTACATGATAATCAAATATTTTGGTAGAGTTTCTTAAAATCTCAGAAATCAGATTCAGCTTATTATTTCTCATTATATGTTGGCATCCTCAATTCTTGAACAGCAGCTCTCCATATCTCCATTCATTCTGCCACATTGCATTCCAACAGTAATATATATATATATTATCATCAGAGAAAAGGATAAATATATTTATATATCATGAGACAATATCTCTGGAATGAAATTTAGGTGCTTTTGAATCATAAACAAAAGAGCCCACCAGCAGTTTTTACATAATTCTTGAGCATTGAGTGATTTTAGTAGTGTTGTTTTCCAATCTGACATATACATATATTTATATACATTTCTTGAAGAAAAATGAAGGATATATATATATAGTTGATGTATAGAAACCAGTTACCTTTTTCTGACATGCATCCATAAACTTGAGAGCTCCTTTGTTTGTAAAGGCTTCAGAAGATAGTCAGCTGCTCCAAGTCTCAATCCATTAATGGTGAGAGAAACCTGCTCTCTTGTTGATAATACTTATTATAACAATTGCAAACCAATTTTAGTAAAAAAAAAAAGTTTCCCAGAAAATTAAAGAACTGTTTATGGATACAATACATTGAGAAGAAAAATGAACTTACTGATAACAGGAATGTGTTGCAAGTCTTTGTGGTGCATAATGTATTTCAGCATCTCTGCATCATTAGCCATAAGAAGTTGAACTTCAGCAAGTATAATATCTGTCTGATGTCCATAGGAATTCAGTGCACCAAATACATCTGTGGCTGACCATGCAGAAGTCACTGGAAAGCAGAAAATTTCAGTATCAAAATTACTTTCCTGTTAATATTTCTTCCCGAAACTATTTTCGTAGAAATTTTCCCTCCATTTAAACTCTTAACAATTTGAAATGCAAAATTTTATGTAACTGAGAAGAAAAGAAAATGAAGACTAGTTAGAGTACCCTGGTAAGAACATTGACAGAGAAGAGCTAATGCTTCACAACAGCTCTCTGCACTGATATCACACAGCAATATTCTGACTCTGCTGCATTCAATATTAGAATTATTACCAGTAAAGCTATTCTTGTTCTTTCTAACATTCTTTCCTTTCTCCATTGCATGTCATGCATGTAATAAATTCATTACCAACGAAGATATAGAAACTCGAATATTATCTTAAATAACAAAGATAGTTCCAACAACTCCACATGTGTGTCTGTTAACTATCTTCTCTTTTACTCGGATTTTATTATGCATATAAAGTCACACACAGTAAGAATTCTTCTCATAACTTGAAAATCAGCAAACCAAGAGGTTGGTATGCCAAATTCTAAAGACACATCTAGCTCAGTTTCTATTTATGTAAGTTTTGTCTCCTTCTTCCTTGTGACCACAGCTTTTTCAATATGGTTAATTCAATTACTATCAAACAAGTATGGTTTCTATACTTTCAATCATCAACTCAGAAGTATTTGTTAGAGAACTTTCTTTCATTCCATTATGTTCTTTCTAGTTAATTCAACACTAAACAATAGAATGAATGAATATCAAAGATAGCTAGAATCAGATATCTTGATATTTTCTATGAGCCAGAGAAACATGAGAGATAAAAAGCATCTTCAGATACAGCATATTATTAATTATTACTTTCCTGAATTTAAATTACAGATAGGAAACACAAAAAATGTCTATGTTAATCATCATGTTTGTGGCCTTTTCAAGAATGAAACAAAAACACAACATGTACTTATACAAAGAAGTCACACTTGAATTATTTTTAATTTTGCAGTGATTAGTTTAGAGTAAGCATAAAGAAGCAACTAAGTACATTTGATTATGCCATTGTAATATGTTATGTTAGCCTTAATGGTCTTGACATGGACCTGTAAGTCTGTGTCGTGACTATGAACTAGGCAGCATCATAATGGTACCAAAAGGAAACCTCAAGATGACAATGAGTACTTAGACCCAATTTTATGATAATTTAGATTTCAGATATGGGACAAGATATCATATGATTACTTATTCTTGTTTAAAGCTTTCAATAGGTTATAAGTAACAGCATAACAGACAGAATGCACTCTTAAGACATAAACAAAAAACACAGACATGATTTTCTTAATTTGTAAAGATAAGATGGAAATGCTTAGCAAGTAACATGATTATACTTAAATGAGGTTATAGAACTTACTAAAAGAGAAAAAATGAACTTGAATCTCAACTTGACAAGTTAGAGAAAGCAGATAATGTTGGTGGATTAGTCAATCAGCAATCATCATTATCCAAGAATTAGGTAAAGTATTGCCTAAAAAAAGAAGGAAATCCTGCAATTTCATTAAAGCATGAATGGGGTTCCTTTCCTAATTTATCCTAAACAATAGTTTCAAATCACAAAATTTGTACACAAAAATAGGTTCCCAACAACCAGCCCAAATCACTAAACACAAAAATATCTTCACATAATCAAGGGAAGAAATATGAATAAAATTAAAAAAACTCTTAACTGGCACGTGAATCTTCTTAGATATTTGTGATTTGTGGAGTACAACCATGTAGTTGGGGAGAACCAACAAAAAGTTTGGCATGCCAAACTCTTGAGGTTGGCCTAATTGTTAGGTATATTTTGGATGACATGATTGTACTATTTGCTGCTTATGGTTTTGGTCTTTATTTCTTTCAGATTTAAGATGCTTTTGCTGCCCAATGAAAACCAGCATGGGTAGCAGATGTGAATTGGTCAGAAAGTCTAATCAAACAAAATCAGTGTGCATGAACCCTAAGCCGAAGATCTTTATCTTGAAATTTTAAGTAAAATTCTAAGTTCAAACCTGTACTAACATATACAAGTGTCTAAAACTTGAGATCAAAACTTTATTTTCCAAAGTCCTACCACAAAAATAGACCAATTTAAATGTGAATATAACTTAAAAGTATCACCTCTATAGTTAAAATTCATCCAAAACACTTCATGCCATGAAATAAAAACTAGTGCGCATGCCTCTGCAATTCAGTTCCTTGGACTAATACATGAGCCAATATCAAGTATTACACAAATCTCAATTGTGGTTTGAACAACAAGGATCAAGAGAAAAGAAACAAAAACATCACAGAAGCTCTCTAATGATATGAAATTAACATATCCATAAATGAGTAAAACAAATTTCAGGTATGTAACTGTTAAACCTTACATAACATTTCAAGATCAGTATACTTCCTAGTCAAAGCAATAGTAGTAGTAAAACATATATCTTTAGGGAGTCAGATTTTGTACAAGTTAGCATGTACTTGATTCTTCATCTGTCAGTTCTGATGTATGATCAACTTCTTCGCAACTAGCCGAATGCCGGATTTCTGTTGATAGTCATATGTATCTAAAGAAAAGTATGCATCTACGAATTTGCCTGGGCTCAACAAGGATTCTAGTTCTGAAGCATCAAATCTGCTGAAAATAAGCCTTTGAGGAGCAGAGGACTCCTTGTGGTATATCTCTGTGGCCCAACGAACCATATCACCATCTGCTATGGTGGGTAAGCTGTAAATCCATACATGAACGTGTTTCCATTGTCAGTCTTAAGTTTAATCATAGAAAATGCTTGTGCTATTGGAGCACAGGGAAGTATCATTATAAAGATTAATAAACCAAAGATAAATGGCAAAGAGGGGAAGAAAAAATACTAATGAAGATGTACAGTTTATATTCCAGAAAAGAGTGGTGATTCATGTGAAAATACAAGACAGAAGATCATGAATCAAATGTTTTTAGATATTATTGTTGCAGGAGAAATCCAGTGAATGACTATGGTAGTACAATTTTTTAGATTACAAGCCTTCCATATATAAGTGCGTGTAAAGCAAAAATCAGCAGTAAATGAGGATATTTTTCATGTCAGCCCTAAAGCAAGAAGTTAAGTTTCATGTTTATTCTCTAATTACTGAAAATTCTTCAACAAAAAGACGAAAATGTAAGCACTTACTTCAATCGTAAGGTCGGATAGAAGCCGGGTTTTCTGGCCACAACAGGTCTCCAATCAGAGGTACTGCCAAAATCCATTGAAAACTTTTGAGCATGATTGTCAATTATATCTAGAATCCGGCATAAGCTCGGTGATGCATCTACAACAAAACTCAACCGTGGGCGTCCATCAATACTAGGATATTTTGAATTTATAGCTCCAAACCGCACTTTAAGCCGTTTACAGAAAACTTCTAACGGCACATCTTTATGTAATATCTGAATCTTTCGTGTTCCACGATAGAAAGGGGCAAGATCTACAGAGATGAAAGCTTCAGATATTTCATCAAGTGACAAGAAGTTGGTGCCATTACTGGAAGCCTCAGATTCAGTTGAAAGAGACAGTTCTTGTGCTGAACTAGATTCTTCTTCTTCCATGCTGTTAAGTGAGTGTAGGATATCCCTTTCCATGTTGTCAAAGGCATCTGGCATCGCAGAATTAGGTTCAACTGGATCTGACACACCACGGTTTCTAACAGGAGTGACAAATGATAAGATTGGATGTGATTCTTCCTTTGAATCATCTATAGATTGCAGCACGTCATTTCCAAATTTCCTACTAGATGAAGGTTTGTCTGCATTCCCCTCTGGAGAGGATTTCCCATTAGGGCGACTTCGTGTAGTATTAGGGGAAACCCAACTGTTTTCTGTAAATATGTCAGGAAGACTTGATTCCTGCAAATGAAAAAAAATAAAAATAAAGATTAATTGTAAAATCTCTACTTCAACAATGTTTAATAGCAAACATCAGTGCATAATACAAAGGAACATTTCTTGATTGAAAAGTCTAACAAGACGTATAAGCAACTGAATATTTTTAATGGCCACTGCCAATTGTTCCCCTGAATTGAAGTTCATAAAATAGGGAGTAATTTGCATAAATAATTCCAAAACTGCTTAGTTTGTAAGAAATTTGCCCTAAATCGTTTGTTTTTCTAGCCCTGAATGACCGCTTCTGTCCAGTAGAAATCTTCACTATTTGCCAATGCCAAAAAGTTTAACCGAGTTCCTATACAAAATTGAAACAACTAAAATTGTTTTCAGAGAGTTTCAAATGAAATCAAATATTTTTGGGGGCTGACAGGGTAACTTCAAGACAATGATAAGACAAGTAAACAGTATTTGAGGCTAAGGGACTTAGTGAAGTGCTATAAGTACTTTAGAGAGCAGTTTGAACAGAAGTTAGAACTGAAAATATATTTTTTTGGCTATTTTATACATATTACTAAGAGATATTTAAAGGAGAACTTTATTAAGGAATAGTTCTCTATCTGCTAGTATTTGCTCCATTTATGCAGACATTTCTGCTAAGATTTAAATGAAATTTTTTCTCTCATATAATGAATGTATAGGTACACCCTTTGGATGATCTTGTAACTTCAAGTGGCACAAAATGTTTAGTCTAGAACTGGATACTTCTTTCGGAGTCTGGTTATAGGAAAAAAGGTTAGAACTGTGAAGGTGGTAGACAAGGCTTGGTAACTTCTGCAATATAAGCTGCCAAAAGACAGTTGAGAACTTACAGAAAATTAGTTACTGATTTTATTATGCTTGAAGAAATGGATATAAATGCTTTTGCAAAATCGCAGACAAAAAACATGTCATTCAGAATCGCCATAAAATAAAAATAAAAAATAAAAAGAAAGAGGTCTCAAATATGTAATTACCAAGAAAAGAACAGTTGCACAATACTTGAGAACTTCAAGATTCATCCGAACATCATCTAAGCTCCTGAAAATAAATAGCGAAGAGAGAAGGATTTTAAAATGTACAAGAGAAAAAATCAAAACCAGAGACTGTATTTATATATAGACGTGTACGCACACAAACACATATATGTGTGTATATATATACATTGTGAAGCATTAAACCAGTATTATGGTTGAAATTACAGAAGTTGGACAATTTTTAAAATGGGAGAAAGTAACAATACAACAATACCTATGAGTTTGCTGACCAATTCCAAAGTAAGTTGCAAGAGTAGCCATCTGTACATAAAGCAAGTCATATGAATATTTAGAAACATCAGCTAATTCTACTACTAAAAAGGATTAACAAAATTGTCCCTGTATATATAATTTCACAACTTAAGATAATCTTAGATATTAGTTACTTGTGACAAACAACAGCCAGAGTATACTATAATCTGTTCAGACTAGACAGGTGCAACGAGAATGAAAACAACGGAGGGGATGCAAGCTTATAGACCTGAATTTTCCTTCAACCATGCATTCAACTTCTCTTCCCCTCCCCTCCTCATACAACTAAACAGATTAGGCTGAAGAACATTATAGACCTGATTTTTAATTCTCAACCAAACAGAAAGATTGAATAGAACACCCTCAATCTGTCCTTTTTTTTTCTTCTTTTCAACCATGCATTCATCATCCCTTCCCCTACTCATACGACTAACCACAGTAGGCGCGAGAACATTATCCTGTTCTTCCGTTGCTTTTCTTTCCCTTTCTACTATCATATATTCATTTTATTTCCCTCAATTCTAAAACTGACCATCACAGTAAAATTTTCTATCCTTTGTCTATTAGAAATCAAATGCTTTTCTCTGAATAACTAGTATGTTTCACAACCTACTTTTATTCACAGAGGAGAAAAGTATGCGTATTTCTAATCAGGGCTACGTTAATATCCTTAATTATCCCTAATAATGGAATTGAATTTGTGATTTTATAATGCACCATCCAACTTCAAGAGAAGTTGTTTCTGAAGCAGTTCAAGATGGAGAAAGAGTAAATTACCTTCATGTCACCAGCTCTCCTCCCAAACCTTTGGGTCAAGAGTACAAGTGAATCAATAGTTCCTTTTGGCTCAGGAGCAGGCCTATTGATCTCTGCAAACGCTTCCCTAATTCGTGGGCAATCAAATCTCAATATATTGTGGCCTGCCCAAATTCTCCCTATACAGAGCACAGAACCAGAGAAACATTATTCATAATCCAGATACAACCAAAAAAAAAAAAAACAAAACAAAAAAACAAAACAAAAAAAAAAAACAAAAACAAAAAAAAATTCCCCAAAACGCATTATTCCATTCTCAGTAATCACTTCAATTGAAATGCCAGAAATTCCCAAACATTCTCCTACTCCAAAAAAATTAAACTAGATTCTGAAAAAAACCAACGAAAACAGAAACAACTCAAAATTTAGATTAAAATGTTCCGTGGATGACTATGAAAAAGGATTCTCAACTTACCATGGAGAATTTCATAGACTTTATCAGCAATGTCAGAGAAAGTAGGCGCAGAAACGACAGCTTCTTTGGTAATGCCATTGCAACGAACCGAAAGATTAGAAATGTGTGACAAATTAGCAGGTTGGACAAGAGTGGAGTAATTCACCAGCTCAATTAGCTTCCTTGGACAAACCAAAATTGCCCCAAATTCTAATATCGCAAACCCTTGTCCAGTCCTCGTCGGAACAGTCGTTTCCACATCGAAAAACGCTATCTCCGACCTATCCGAGCTCGAAACCATTGTTTTCCTACACAATTTCTCCCTCAATATACCTTCACAGACTGGACACTTTTCTCCTTTAAGGGGCAAAATTGAAAAGTGTACTCCGTTATTCGGAACCCTTCAGAACAGAGTCTTGTGCATATATATATATATATATATTTAGTATGTATAAGTTAACTTCGAGAGGAAGATTGTGAGAGAAGATTCTTCTCTTTTGTGCTTTACCGAATTGCAGAAGTAGCCGCTAAACTTCCGGTTGAGGCACACGCAAGAACAAAGCGTGTGGTCTTGTTTCTTTCATTTTCGGAATATCTTATCCATTAACTCGGAGATTTTTATGAAAAGACTACTCTCCCAAAATATAATATATGATTAAAAATTTAGCAAAACATTATTTTGTAAGGGAAATCAAACCTAGTATTACATTTAATCATAGGTGAAATCGGTGATAATTTGGTAAATGTTTTGAGTTGCATAGCATGGGAAATGCATACTTGATGATTATTCCTTGCTTGAGATAATAATAGAAAAGATCAAGAACTTGAACTTGGAATCATTCTTTGCTTTTGTACCCAACATCATCAACCCTAGAATGAAGCAAGCAACTTTGCCCTAATTTAAGGGCTAATCTTTCCCTCTGTGTGTTTATTCATTCATTTATATTATTTCTATGGTTATTAGTCCAAGATGGAAAAACTATATGCAAACATCATAAACACCTCTATGAAGATTGAAGTTTCTTCATCCTTTTTAGTACATGAATCAGCATAGGAAAGAACAAAAGAATTTTATTTGCAAAACAAAATATCAGACAAGATTATAGTACCAGTGACTGATACCTTAAACTATGGAATCAATTCCAGGTTTTTATCCAAAATGCTATGTTCTTGGTTGAATGGAGGAGAAAAGTACATCTAAAGATGTATTCCCATTGCTTTTTTGAGTCATATCTAATGGAATTTGAAGTCATATCTAATCAATGTGGATCCAACTTCGACCTCGAGGCAATCTAGTTTCCATATCAAGTATCTTCTCTTTCACAAACTTAGCATCTTCCCACATTCGAGCAGTGGAATAAACATTCGACAGCAGTAAAAAGTAGCCAGCAGCTCTGTCAGGTTCAAGTTCCATGGCTTGTATTGAAGCGTGAAGAAACACGATTTGCAAGCTCCGCGTTTATGTGAATCCTACAACCACCAAGAAGTGCACCCCATACAGCATGGTTTGGCTTCATAGGCATAGTCTCGACGATTCTAAGTCCTTCATTTAGCATTCCAGCACGACTCAAGAGATCAACCATGCAACCATAGTGCTCAATCTTAGGCTCAATACCCCATATCTGATTCATACTCTCAAAGTAATGCCGTCCGCAATCAACATAACCAGAGTGGCTGCAAGCACATAGAACACCTAGAAATGTAATTTCATCAGGTCTAAGATCATTATCTTCCAATCTTTTCATCTCCTCGAACAAATAAATGGCTTCATTTCCATAGCCATGTTTAGCAAAGCCTGTGATCATGGTAGTCCAAGAAACTATTGTTCTTTGTTGCATCTGCCTGAATACTATATAAGCTTCTTTGATTGCACCACAACTAGCATACATGTGAATCAATGCATTAAACAGTTTAGGCCGAACTGATTCTTTTCCATCCCTAAAAATCCCGAACACGTATGAATGAATCCATCTCCCCAATGTCAAATCACCCAGTTCAGCACACGCAGATAGTACAACCACAAGGGTGACTTGATCGAATTCTATTTGAGCCCTACACATTTTACAAAACAAAGCCAGTGCTCGTCGGCATCTCCCATTCTGCACACATCCATTTATCATGGTTGTCCAACAAACCACATTTCTCTCTGGCATCTTTCTGAAGATTTCATGTGCTCCTTCAACATCTTTATGTCTAAAATACCCAGCAAGTAGTGAATTCCATGTCACAGTACTTCTTTCACGCATTTCATCAAACAGTTGCAGTGCATCCCTAAGCCCATCATTATCCTCCCTTCCACTATTTAAATACAAATTCAACAAATTAGTCTGAACAAACACATTTGAGCAAAACCCATTTTTCAAAACCTTCCCATGAACCTGTTGGCCCTCGAATAACAAGGCCCCTTTTCTACAACCTGTAAGCACGTAAGAAAATGTATACCCATCAGCCAAGGATTCCAGCTTTTCCATATTATTGAAAAGTTGAACTGATTTACTCGGATTTTCGCTTTGGCCATGACCCCTAATAATTTGGTTCCAAAGTTTAGTGTTTGGGCTTTGAAATTGACCGAAAATTCTATTCGCAGTCACGACATAACCAGAGCTTATGTAGAAAGACACCAACTTAGCAAGAATGGAACTTTTCTGAGTCAAGCCATTGATGATAATGTGGGAATGGATTTGTTTCAGTTGTTTACGGTTTTGCAGTTCTGCAACAGGGCAAAGAGGTGCCGCTGGAGCTCTCTGATCTTTAGTTGGTTGATCGAAGTCGATTCTTGAACTAGAAACATTCAAGAAGCTCGTTGGGATTTGATCAAGACTTCTCGCTATTTTATTTGGTAGTAACATTTAACGAAAGAAAATTTTCTTTTGAATGGGAAAATTTTCTTCCTTTTTTCTCCGTCTGTTAAAAAGAATTTTACCCCTCTCTTTCAAAAAGCTACATATAGATACATACATACATACATACATATATATATATATATCCGAAAACAAAAGAGCTCAAGACACCTAAAGAAACAACATAAGTAGTACATATTAATGATTAAGGTTAGCACATAGTTGAAACTTTTCTAGTATTCTTCAAACTGATGGGAGATGAAGACCTTCAGATCATCATTGCCAATCAAGTTCTGTGATTCTTGAATTTGATTGGCTGATTCCATTACAGACTTTGATGAACCATACACCTTAATAGTTTGTAGAGTAGGAATATCACCGATTTCCAAAGGTATTTCTTCAAGATCTTGACATCCATTTAACACCAAACATTCCAGTTTAGGAAAATGATCACTTGAAGAAATCCATTTCTGAAGATCCATATAAGAAAGTTTCAAGAATTTGAGATGACAAAATCCATCATCACTTGTTTCCCAAACTGGTCCACTGAAGAAGTTGTTCTTTAGCTTCAAAATCTCGAGTTTCGGTAGCATACTGATAATTGACATCTCTTCCCATTGAAGATGGCTACCACTTAATGTAAGCTTTTTCAGATTTGGAGGAAACTTATGCAGCTGCAGATGAGGCATAACAATCATAGGCAGAATTCCTAAAGTTTGATATTCAAACTTTATCTTCTGAAGTAGATCTAAATGAGCAAGATTAGGAAAGTGATCAAAATGTTCATTTGAAACAGATAATGACATATGAATTCCCAGTTTTGTAAGATTTGGAGTTCTTGATAACACATCTTTGACAGAAGCTGATGGGCAGAGTTGTGAAATGGTTTGCAAATTCTCCAGCATAGTTGGACGAATCGTTTCAGGAAAACACTGAGGATCACTGAAAACTAGTTCCTGTGAAATTTCAAGATGCCTAAGTTTCAACATTTTCCAAAATTCATTTGGGACTTCAACACGGCCACCCTTTTCGACATAAAGAATACAGGTTTCCAGGTTCCAGAGTTTGAATACTGATGAAAGATGGGAAGTGACATGATCAACCTGAAGCTCTAAGTACCTTAAATGGAACAGCAATGAGATTTCCTCAGGTAAGTCAAGCAAAACTACATTTTTTAGTTCCAATCTTCTGAGAAATCGATAAATAAGAAAGGATTCTTCATTGAAAACATTATGCACTAATGCATAGAATGAATTTCTGTTCAAATGGAAGTATGGCCAACAATTATGAAATGGACGAACAATCCGAGGACTACTGAAACCACGAAAACGACGATAACCCTCATAAATTGCACCACACTTGCAAAATGGCTGCAAGAATTTCTTTTCATCCACTTTTGTGTGGCACAGATCTCTCAACAGATCATGAATACGAATAAGCTTTACACCACCATCAGACCTTTTCTCCATGACTATCACAAGACTTCTTTGAATAAGTTCCTTTAGACAATCTTCTGCTGCATTTTCCAGGTTTTGATCTGTATTATTATTCTGCCGCTGCTGCATTGTTACTAATCCTTCTGCAATCCATGAGAGCAGAAGTTTCTTCACTGGAATACTGGTGTCATCAGAATATGTTCCTATATAGAGAAAGCAAGATTGCAGCATCCTAGGTAGGTGCTTGTAACTTAACTCTAGAATATCCATGTAATGCTCAGAGAAATCACTTGGAGTTTCCCTTTTCCACATGTTTTTTGTTTCAGTACGATGTTTCTTTCCAATATTGTTGGCAATATGCCTCCACTGTTGTACTGTCTTGTCTTCCTTGACAAGAATTCCTGCAACAACACAAATGGCTAAAGGTAAACCTTGGCATCTTTCAACAATGCGCTTACCTAATCTTGTCAGCTCTTCCGGGACACCATTATTATTCTCGAGTAAAACTCGAGATTCAAAAAGATCCCAGCTTTCCTCTGGAGTAAGAAACCTCAAGAAATGTGGAGAAATATCAGGTGCAATTTGTAAAGCTACACCTTTAATTCGACTTGTTAACAAAATTCTGCTGCTTGTATTATCTTCTGGAAAATACATCTTTATATCTTCCCACTGTTTTATATCCCAAATCCCATCTATAACAATTAGATATCTTTTTCCTTTCAAGGACTTGTACAATCTGTCCCATAATCTCATTATCACCATCCCTGCTGTTAAAAACAGGATCTTTACCATCAATTATGTAACTTAACATGTTGGATAAAGATTTCCTTTTATCATACTCTTGAGAAAAAAAATTCCATGCTCGAATGTGAAAGTGATAAACAACTTGCGGATCGTTGAATAATGTTTGAGCTAAAGTAGTCTTACCAATTCCTCCCATTCCAATAATAGAAATCACCTTCTTTCCTCCTGGTGTAGTATTTATGAGTTTGTCTAGTAAGTCTTGTCTTTCATCATCAAATCCGATCCTCGTGGTTGAGTTTTTATGTGATGAGACGAAACTACTCTCCTTTGCTGGTGCAGCAGCTACTGAGGCAACACTAACTTCTTTCTGCTCAAATGTCCTCATCCTCTTGACAAGATCATCAATCCCTTCACAGTACTGATCCAAATGGTCTGTGTGCTTCTTTTCAGGGACGAGATTTTCATGAACACAAGTATCAGTGTATGAAAGGATTGGTTTCAACTTTTCTAGAAGATCAGCTATCAAATCTCCAAGAATTGAAAGTGGAAAAGGACTAATCATGATTTGCTGCAACTTTTCAAGAAATGAACTTGAATACTTGAGATGCTCATAAAGTAATCTAACAGATGATGATGATTGATCATTATTAATAAGTAGTGAAGAAAAAGAGTGATCAAGATTCTCAAGAATGAAATGAATCCCATTTTGAGCTAAAGCAATACCAGTAGCTGGCCAAGTATTGTCTTCTGCAATCCAACTGGATGGACCATCTTCCTTGTAGCTTATTCTATTCATATTTTGTTGTTTGAGATTCTTCAGCTGGGTGAAAATGGCCTTTTTCTTTGTATCATTTATAGGGTCATCGTAATTATTACTTAGAACTACTTGTTAGTTATTCCACGTTTAATGCGTGTTTTTTTCTTCCATGTGCTGTTATTGTCTGCAAAAGCCAACCCTCTTCTTCAATTATTTCTCTTCAATTTTTCCACCACCATTGCCGACAAAGAAAAAGAGAACTTTTGAACAATTATTTTTTGAGGGCGCGGAAAAAAAATAAAAATAAAAATTATATTTTGTGAAATTAAAAAAATAATTGACATATTATTCTGTCTATTTTCCCTTTTCTTGGGAGAACCTTCGTGTGCTCTTGCGAGTCATAATATTTCACATAATTTTTTAAAATGATGAATTTTAATACTGAATTGTAGGACGCATTTTGAACATGAGTCATAATGTTTCACATGATTTTTAAAAGTGATGAATTCCAGTACTGAATTGTAGGACGCATTTTGAAGATGAGTCATAATATTTCACATGATTTTTAAAAGTGATGAATTTTAGTACTGAATTGTAGGACGCATTTTGAACATGAGTCATAATGTTTCACATGATTTTTAAAAGTGATGAATTCCAGTACTGAATTGTAGGACGCATTTTGAAGATGAGTCATAATGTTTCACATAATTAAAATTCTTCTGCTTCGTCTCATCCCCTTCTCCCTGCATAGCCATAGCAATGAAGATTTTCTCTGCATTTCTCGTTTTTCATCTAATATGTTTTAAATGTATCTCGGTTTTTGCTGTTCCAAAATCAGGTAATATGAATAGGGTTTTTTGAGTGGGCTAGGGTTTCTGTGAGGAGAAATCAGGTAATATGAATAGAATTTCTTGAGTGGGCTAGGGCTAGGGTAATATGAAAAGAAAAGGGAAGTCGGGAGGTGGATTGGAAGGGAAAAGAAAGAAAAAAAATAAAAAGAAAAAGGAAGGAGAGAGGAAAAGGAGAGGAGAAACGGCGTTAAGTTAGATGGATTTAAAAAATTGAAAGAAGAGAGAGAAAAATTGAGAAAGAGAAAAATTAAAATTTTAGAGAAAGAGAAAAAGAGAAAAGAGAAAAATTAAAATTTTTTTCAGTAAGTCCATTAGAACTCATTTTGTGAATGAGTTAAAATTAATTTAGAAAATAATTTTATAAACAAGTTTAAATCAGGACAATTTTTAAAAAAGTTAAATTATTTAAAAAAAAACTCAAAAAAAAAAAATAATTTGACAAATTCTTTTTTGAGGGCGCGGAAAAAAAAGTAAAAATAAAAATTATATTTTGTGAAATTCAAAAAATAATTGACATATTATTCTGTCTATTTTCCCTTTTATTGGGAGAACCCCTAAATTGTAAATCACTTGAAAAAATGTTGAAGATTTTCCCACCAAAAATCAAACCCGTTTTAGCTGATAAGATACCGATTCATTTCCAGAGACTCTTACCATTTTCATCATCTTCTACTTCATCGCCATATATATCAAACATAATCACCTCAATATTCAATTCAAAAAACCCAGATCAAGCTCTTGAAGTATTCAATTCAGCCACCGTAAATCCTCAAAAGAATCTGAAAGTTCATTCTGCGATTATACATTTCTTAACCGAAGCAAAATCCTATATTAAGGCAAGGTGTATGATAAAATGCCTCATAGAAGAGTTGCAGAAAACGCGACAGCCTCAGAAGGTTTGTTCTTCAGTTTTCAAGGCACTGCGTCAGTTAGAGAGTCGTAATAATTCTCCTGCCAAGGTGTTTGGAGTACTGATTATCGCATTATGTGAAATGGGTTTTGTTGATGAGGCTTTTTGGGTGTACCAAAAGCTCGAGAATTTGCCTGCAATGCAGGTTTGTAATGCGTTCTTAGATGGTTTGTGTAAAGCTAAAAGATTTGAATCCATGTGGGAAGTATATGGAGATATGATCTCACGTGGGGCGTTGCCGAGTGTTGTAACTTATGGTGTGCTTATTGATGCTTGTTGTGATCAAGTTGATTTTGTGAAGGCTGAAATTTTGTTTGATGAAATGGTTGGTAAGGGAATTAAACCGACTGTTGTGATTTATACAACTCTGGTACGGGGATTGTGTGCTGAGAATATGATAATGAAGGCTGAATGTATGTTCATGAGAATGAGGGAATTTGGTATTCCTCCAAATTTGTATACTTACAATACTCTGATGGATGGTTATAGTAAAATGGCTAATGTTGATAAGGCCCTTCAACTCTATCATGCATTGTTGTTGGATCATGGTCTGCTTCCAAATGTTGTTACATTTTGTATCCTGGTTGATGTTCTTCAGAAAGTAGGAGAAGTAAGAGCTGCAAGGAATTATTTTGTGCACATGTTGAAGTTTGGTGTGGTTCCTAACTTGATGATATACAATTGTCGATGGATATTATAAATTAGGAAATCTGCCTGCTGCTTTAGAACTTGATTCAGAGATGAAGAATCTTGGAATTGTTCCTGATGTTTTCACTTATGCAATACTGATGAAATGCTACTGTAGTAATGGCAAGATGGAAGAAGCAAATGGACTTTTATGGAGTATGGTTGAAAGAGGGGTACAGCCAAATTCAGTGGTTTATGCTACACTAATGGATGGTTACTGTAAGGAAGGAAATATGAGCAAAGCTTTAGAAATCTGTTCTGAAGTGATGGAACGGGGAATCCAACCTGATACAGTAACATTCTCCACCTTGATAAATGGATACTGCAAAATAAGGAACATAGATGCAGCATTAGGGTTGTACAATGAGATGCTAATCAAAGGAATTAAGCCCGACGTTATTGTGTTTACATCCCTGATTGATGCTTATTTCAAAGATGATAAACCCAAAGCAGCTCTTAGTCTGTACAAGGAAATGGTAGAGGCAGGTATTGCTGCAAATGTTTTTACCATAAGTTCTTTAATTACTGGACTCAGCAGAAATGGAAGACTCAATGATGCACTAAGAATTTTCTTGGAAAGAGATGATTCTACTTCTGCCAATAATACTGTGGTGTATTCTTCAGTGATTCATGCTTTATGCAGAGATGGACAGTTTTTAAAAGCTAGCAAGATTTTCTCTGAAATGAGGCGTGATGGCATAAAACCTGATAAGGTCACTTATGGTCCTATTGTGCAAGTGCATTTTGGAGCTAGGCATGGTGCTGATGCAATGATGCTGCATGCTGATATGCTTAAGATGGGATTTTTACCAAATTTTAGTATGTATAAGGTCTTAGTTAAGGGGTATCAAGAAATTGGATACAAGAGATCAGCTCTCATATGTCAGGAAGAATTAGTCAATTAAATTTTTAAGATATTTATAATAATACAAATGGTTAAAACAACAATAATGAAACTATGATTAGTTACATAAAAGATAATTAAAATATCTCTAATCTTTCTTCGTCTTCAATATATGTAAAACATAAAAAAATCTGATGCACTAATATGTGTGGAACACTAAGGCAAATGCAACTTATATTTTCTTTGCAGACCTATACTCAGAAATATCTCGAGAATTAATAATTTTGATGGAGAAGTGTTAGATAATATCTCAAATTTACTTGCCTATATATATATATATATATATATATATATGTTGGGCTGCTCTCATTTTTCCATATGTCAACATTCAACGTTAAAAAAGAAAGGCTAAGACTTATATGTATATATATATATATATGTGTGTGTGTCAACATTGCTGCGGTCAACATCACACTTCAACAATTGCTGCTATATATATATATATATATATATATATATGTATATGTATATATCAAATATGCGGCTTATGTACCTATATATATACATACTTTACATTCATTTAGAAATGTATAAGCCTTCACCTTGGTTCTTCCTCTGCCAAAGAGAGAATTTCTAATCCTTCTCTCCCCTTATATTTTCTTATTTTCTCTACTTTTTAGTTGAGTATTTCTATACTCGTAAAGAATCTGTAAAAGGCTATTTTGTCTTGTTAGCCTGAAGAAAATATTTTGTACTCTTGTCAATATTAGTGGAATATTTGGCTCTCTTGCCGATGGTTTTTTACCTCTATTTAAAGAGGGTTTTTCCACCTAAAAACCTTGGTGTCAATTTTACTGTCTTTATTAATTTATCGTAATCTTTGGTTGAATTTATTACGCTTCCGCACTCAGTATCCCCTACAATATATATATATATATATATATTATGACTATATTCTTCACCTAAATAAAAAGTTAGAAGAATTTCCCATCATTTCTAGAATCAAGATTAAAGAGAAAGAAAAAAACACAATGGCCGATACCTGTGGTTATGAGTACTGCGGTAGCAGGGAACGCAATGCCAGAATTCAACAAACCAGTTGGTTTGAACGGAATTCTGCGCCGTGGAATCTTGTCAAATTAACGCTGTTTGTAATTGTCCTTTCTCTTATCACAGTTTGTGAGTTCTTCACCCCCTTATCTTTCTGCTGCTGCTGTTGTTGTTGTTGTTGTTGTTGTTGTTTCCTTTCCTTCGTCTTTGGTCTTAGGTTTCCCCCCTAATATGTTTGTTGTAGGTGCTACTCCCTCGTCATTCTAGCTGGTGGTTTCCATGGTTGCATTTCGGGCCGAGGCATTGGTTATGGTTTGGTATCGTACACAATTCTTTGGAAGTCTTTCACTTGGAAGTTCGGCAAGAAGTTTCTCATAAACTGGTGTCCTACATGTTCAAATAGATGTCTTATTGGCAACACAAAGAGACTCGCACTAAAAGTCTTGGAAAAGGTTATCATCACGAGAAGTGTCAGTTTCATTTTTCTTTGTGTTTTTTTCTTCCTCCTATAAATTCTACCAAACCATTAGAAAAAGCTTTCGGACAAAAATTTCAATACATAGGCGGCGGTTCATCCGTTGGATCCAAATATGGAGGCACCAGAACTACCACCACCGCCAGCTGATCAAGCTTGCGACATATGCGCCACAGAGGTTCTGTTATTATTATTATTATTATTACTGAGAATGAATAGGGAAAAACATTAACTGATAACAGAATAGGGAAAACAGAATGTGCAGGGAAGGATATGGGATTCCTGGAGATTTGAAGATTGTGGCCACAGATTTCACTCGAGATGTCTGATGCATAGGCTAGTTCAACATGATACATGCCCTGTGTGCATATTTAATAATGTATATATACCAATTCTCTATCATCACATATATGATATGTATGTGTTTGTACATATATATATATATATATATATATATATATATAATCACAGAAACAATGTAAGCCTATGCATCTTTTATGCCTGTTTTTCAGGGCGTTTACTAATGCCTCGTTTAGTAGAAATTCAAGATGGCGCTCCACCACCACCACCAGAAGCTAATCAACCTTGCACCATATGCACCAGAGAGGTTCTATTATTATTATTATTATTACTATTATTATTACTGAGAATGAATAGGGAAAAACATCAACTCATAACGGAATAGGGAAAACAGAATGTGCAGGGTAATAACCTAAGTTTGAGTCCCTTTGTCCCGATGGTGCGGGGCAGCTCCGGCAGCAGCCGAGCAAATGTGCGAGCATCAAATGTTTTAGGGTTTAGCTATGTGCCCCCTTGGGATTGGTGGGCGTGGGCCGAGGCATTGTAGTGTGGGCTGAGCCCAGACCGAGAATGTTGGGAACCCTAATGGTGCCCTAGTGGCATGGGTCAAACCGAGAATGTTGAGAACCCTAATGGTGCCCTAGTGGCATGGGCCAGACCGAGAATGTTGGGAACCCTAATGGTGCCCTAGTGGCATGGGCCGTGGCCCATGGGTTGACTATAAACCCTACCCATCCCTAGATGTCTATAAATAGGGGTAGATGGGCAAGGGAGAAAAAGGCAGCGAGAGCCAGAGAGATAGAGTAAATCAAGGGTAGCATAGATAGACTAGGGTTGTTCTATCTTGTAGGCCTGTGTGGCCGCGCAACTTTGTGCATAGTTGCGAATATATTGTAATTCCTTACTATTGAGTGATATAGAAAGGTTGGGCGAGTTGCCTGTAATTATTGTTGGCTTACCTTTACTTGTGATTTTATTCGTTGTGTGTATTTGCGCTTGCGCACGTGCTTGTGCAAGGAAGGTTGAGTGTCGTGAATTGGTGGCCGTACCAGGAAGAGGCACTTCGTGATAAATTGGTATCAGAGCGCAGTTTGACCCTTGTGGAAATGTCTAGTTCATCCGAGGAATCGCGTAGGGCAATACCGATACATCTTGACAGTAAGGCAAACCCTCATGCCGCGACGGCGGAGCGGTTGACAAGGTTGGAGACCTTGTTCTCGCATCATGTGCAGGCGATTGGTGTGTTAGAGCATGTGCAGAATGCTCGTCCCTTGATAGATCAGATCCAAGGGCCACCAGATGTGGTGGCGGATTTACACCAACTCCAAGAGATAGTCGATAAAATGAAGGCAAGCATCGACGCACTCCAAGCTAGTGTTTCGGCACTGCAATCTAACACTGTTGTAGCCAATGTTAGACAGCCGTTGTTCAGGGTGCCTGAGCCTAGAACATATTCGGGTGTTCGGGATGCGACGATGATCAGGAGTTTCTTGTGGGATTTGGAGAAATACTTCGCGACGGCTAGAGTCCCGGAGAGTGAACAAGTGGCAATTACATCGTTTTTCCTCACCGACACTGCCAAGTTATGGTGGCAGACAAGGGAATTGGACCCTACCAAAGAAGTCCGATCTTTCAGACACATGAAGGAGAAATTGATGGAGCAATTCTTGCCAAAGAATTCCGCGTGGATGGCTCGTGAGAGCTTGAAGAGACTAGAAAAGACGGGGACTGTTCGAGAGTATGTGAATCAATTCTCTGCAATCCTTCTAAATATACCTAACATGTCCGAGGAGGACAAATTGTTCAACTTTTTGTCAGGGTTGAAAAAGTGGGCTAGGATTGAGCTAATGAGGCAGAACCCTAAGAATGTGAGAGATGCCTATTCGATGGCAGAAAGATTGACGGACTTACAATATTCAGCTCCTCCTACCCTTGAGAGAAAGAGTGTTCCATCAAAGAGCAATGGTAAGTCTTGGAATGACAAACCCAAGAAGAAAGATGGTGTTGTCGGGAAATCAAAGGATTTCAGTGTCAAGTGCTACAATTGTAGGGAGACTGGGCACATGTCATATCAATGCCCTAAGCCAAGGCGGAATAAAAATATGGCTGTTGTCCAAATTGGAGATGAGACCGGAAAGGATCCACCTGCTCGTGTGAATCCTATTCAGTTATGCAATGCCATTCAAGTGTCTGAGCGACCACAACCAGTGCGTGGGTTGATGTACGTGCATGTGGTTGTGAATGGTGTGAAGTTGTGGGCAATGATAGACTCCGGCGCAACAAACAACTTTGTGGCTGACCGAGAAGCCACGCGCTTGCAGTTGGCACTGCAAGAAAGCTCCAACACCATTAAGACTGTCAATGCCGCACAACAACGGGTGAAAGGCAGTGCCATGGTGTCGTTGAAGATGGGAGCTTGGGAAGGCCAGTGCAAGGTGACGGTCGTTCCATTGGATGACTTTGATCTCATCCTAGGGATTGAATTCTTGGCTATGGCCAAGGTAGCAGTGATGCCACATTTGCGTGGATTGATGATTATGGACGAGGGGACGCCCAATTTTGTACAATGTATGTACAAAGATTTGGATCAAAATGATGCAAAGGGAATGTTGTCGGCGATGCAGTTGAAGGATGGGTTAAGACGGGGTGAACCAACATTTGTGGCTGTTTTGTTGGAAGAGACAGACGTGGATCACTCAGAGTTGCCTGAATCCGTGTCCAATGTGTTGGACGAGTTTGCTGATTTGATGCCCGACGAGTTACCCAAAGTGCTACCCCCGGGACTTGTCATTAATCACTAGATTGAGTTGGTACTTGGAGCAGTACCTCCCGCGCAAGCACCATATCGGATGAGACCAGCAGAGTTGTTGGAATTGAGGAATCAGTTGGGTGAATTGTTGGAGGCACAATTTATCAGACCCTCAAAGGCCCCTTATGGTGCCCCTGCCTTGTTCCAAAAGAAGGCAGATGGCTCGATGCGATTATGTGTGGGTTACCGAGCTTTGAACAAATTGACAGTGAAGAACAAGTACCATATCCCAAATCAGTTGGATTTATTTGATAGGCTAGCAAGAGGGAGGTACTTCACTAAAATTGATTTGCGGTCAGGATATTGGCAAGTGCGGATTGCCAATGGTGATGAAGCCAAGACCACGGTAGTGACAATGTATGGCTCATTCGGGTTTTTAGTGATGCCGTTTGGCTTAACTAATGCCCCTGCGACATTTTGCAAGTTGATGAATGATGTTTTGTATGAATTTTTGGATAAATTCGTAGTTGTCTATTTGGATGATATTATTATCTATAGTGAGTCCTTAGAGGTGCACATTAGACATCTTAGACTTGTGTTTGCAAAGTTGAGGGAGAAGTGCGAGTTTTGTAAAGAGGAAATTAAGTTCCTTGGGCACATAATTCGTCATGGGTCAGTGAGAATGGATCTTCGAAAGGTGGAGGCCATTGAAGGTTGGTCTACCCCGACGTCAGTGGCAGAGTTGAGATCTTTCTTGGGATTGGCCAATTACTATCGAAGATTCATTGGTGGGTATACAAGTGTGGCAAACCCTTTGACCGACCTCTTGAAAAAGCGAGTAGATTGGAAGTGGAGTAAGGAGTGTGTGGAGGCATTCCAGAAGCTCAAGAAGGCAATTGTGACTACCCCTGTGCTACAGTTGCCTAATTTTGAGGTGACCTTTGAGGTGCACACGAATGCATCTGATCGTGGGATTGGGGGAGTGTTGATGCAAGGACAACACCCATTAGCATTCGAGAGCCGCAAGATGAAGGATTGTGAGCAGCGTTATTCTGCCCATGAGAAGGAGATGACGACTGTGATTCATTGCCTTACGATTTGGAGGTACTATTTGTTGGGATCGTCTTTCACAGTGGTGACAGACAATGTGGCAAATACGTATTTTAAGACATAAAAGAAGTTGTCCGCAAAGCAAGCTCGATGGCAAGAGTTCTTGGCAGAATTTGACTTCGAGTGGTTGCATAGGGCGGACAAGGCAAACGTGGTGGCAGATGCATTGAGTAGGCGGACTGAGTGCATGGCACTGTCAGCAATTTCGATTGTGGAATCAGACTTTGTGGCAAAAATACGTGAGTATGCATCAAATGACCCTATTTATCAAAAACTAATATCTTTAGTGCAGGATAACACTGTGAGAAGGTATTGGCTCGATGATGGCATGTTGTATGCCAAAGGTGGACGAGCCTACGTCCCTAGTGGAGAGTTGAGAAGGATGTTGCTTAAGGAAGCACATGATTCGTTGTGGACTGGTCATCCTGGTATTGAAAGAACTCGTTCTTTGTTGGTAAGAAGATTCTTTTGGCCAAGGATGGAGGATGACATTGAAGCGTACGTCTGAACATGTTTGGTGTGTCAACAAGACAAGATTGAAAGGCGAAGGGAATCTGGTTTGTTACAACCTCTTCCCATTCCTGAGGGACTGTGGCAGAGTATTTCGATGGATTTCATCTCTGGATTACCTAAGGTGAATGACTTGAGTTCTATTTTTGTAATAGTGGATAGATTTTCGAAATATGCTGTATTTGTCCCTGCCCCATCATCTTGTCCAGCTGATGTTGCAGCTGAGTTATTTTTCAAACATGTTGTAAAGTACTTTGGTGTACCAAAGGACATAGTTAGTGACAGGGATGCCATATTTACTGGTAGATTTGAGTGGCTTTGTTTGGATTGTTGGGATCCGAGTTGAAGTTTTCGACTGCCAACCATCCTCAGACCGACGGTCAGACGGAGAGGATCAATGCCTTGTTGGAGGAGTACTTGAGGCATTATGTGACGGTAAGTCAGAAGAATTGGGTGAGTTACTTGAAGAAGTACAACAAAGATGAATTTGAAAGAGATAGGCAGAAATCTAGGAGGGCTCCACCTGTGATTCGAAAATAGTTTGACAAGCTGGTTGAAAAGATTTTGGACCATCGAACTATGGGCCAAAGTAAGAAGAATCGTAGGACTGACTTCCTTGTGCATTGGAAGGGGGAGGCCGAGATTGATGCCACGTGGGAAAGAGATGTGACCCTTTGGCAATTTGAGGATCACATTGCTGACTATTGGAGGCAGCAAAAGTCGACGAGGACGTCGACAACTTAAGTGGGGGAGGTATGTGAGCCCCTTTGTCCCGATGGTGCGGAACAGCTCCGGCATCAGCCGAGCAAGTGTGCGAGCAGCAAATGTTTTAAGGTTTGGCTATGTGTCCCCTTTTATAGAGGATTGGTGGGCGTGGGCCGAGGCATTGTAGTGTGGGCTGAGGCCCAAACCGAGAATGTTGAGAACCCTAATAGTGCCCTAGTGGCATGGGTCAGACCGAGAATGTTGGGAACCCTAATGGTGCCCTAGTAGCATGGGTCGTGGCCCATGGGTTGAGTCTAAGGGGTAGATGGGCAAGGGAGAAAAAGGCAGCGAGAGCTAGAGAGATAGAATAAATCAAGGGTAGCATAAATAGACTAGGGTTGTTCTATCTTGTAGGCCTGTGTGGCCGCGCAACTTTGTGCATAATTGCGAATATATTGTAATTCCTTACTATTGAGTGATATAGAAAGATTGGGCGAGTTGCTTGTAATTATTGTTGACTTACCTTTACTTGTGATTTTATCTGCTGTGTGTACTTGTGCTTGCGCACGTGCTTGTGCAAGGAAGGTTGAGTGTCGTGAACTGATGGCTGTACCAGGAAGAGGCACTTCGTGACACTAAGGACATGAGAATCTTGGAGATTTGAAAGTTGTGGCCACGGATATCACTCGAGATGTCTGATGCTTAAGCTACTTGAACACGATTAGTGTCCTGTGTGCACATTTGATAATGTATACATGCCAATTATCTTTCATCAGATATATGATATGTGTGTGTATGTTTTATATAATCGCAAACCCTAAGCTTTTTTTTGCCTGTTACAGCGCCACCTAGTAGGAAATCCACGGCGCCCTCCAGGACCATTAGTTCCCGGGCCCGAGTGTTCTGTTCTAAAAGGAACATTGATGAAAAGGATTTATCCTGTATTCCTCTCCTTATACCTTTACGCAGTTCATAATTGTTAGGAGGAGAATAGGGCTTTTCAATCAAGAATATAAAAACTACTTTCCCTTTTAAAAGAAACAATGCTATACAATCTAATCTTAATTGATCATTCAAGGCTAAATTGAGTAGTCTTCTTTCAAGTGAATGTATTTGTACTAAATCATACATAGCTCATCTATCATCTTCTTTTTTGATGTTTCTCCATTGATGTGGCCACACATAATGGAACTCATTACCACCATGTGTAGCCTCCAAATATTATTATGGCTTAATTCCAAACTATGATTCTTCGAATCAGCATCGAGCTATCACCGTAAGCATAATAAATATGAAGCCAAACCTTCGAGAATCTAACTTTTTCCCAAATAAACTCTACATACTGTAACTAAATCCAAACAGAGGAGGAATTTCGAAGGCTTTCGTTCTATATCATATCATTACCGACAAAAAAAACTTTGATCGGCAGCCATTTCTGAGGATAGAATTAAGGACAGAAGAAAAATGCAGAGAAATAATTGCATACCAATCAATATCTCAGAAACAAGTGAAGGTCCAAAATCATCTTCATGAGTTGAGGCATCTCCTCGACGGCTGTTAGAATTTTACCGGCGACGAATGGTGTTTTTTTCTTCCGAATCTTCTAGTCTCCGGAATCATCTCTTCAATTTCTTAGTACATATGGTTGAATTTGTTAAAGAAAAAGAAATATCTGCAGCAAAAGTTGTAGCAGAAGATTACAGAGGTTCCAATAGTGTCTTTACAGATATTTTTGTTAGTTATATTAATTAAACATAAATACCTCTTTTAGATCTTTCATTAATTTATTCTATTAAAAGGATCTATATTTGTTTTAATACAAATTTTTTGAAAATTGAATATTCTTAGATATTTGTAATTTGTGGAGTACAACCATGTAGTTGGGGAGAACCAACAAAAAGTTTGGCATGCCAAACTCTTGAGGTTGGCCTAATTGTTAGGTATATTTTGGATGACATGATTGTACTATTTGCTGCTTATGGTTTTGGTCTTTATTTCTTTCAGATTTAAGATGCTTTTGCTGCCCAATGAAAACCAGCATGGGTAGCAGATGTGAATTGGTCAGAAAGCCTAACCAAACAAAATCAGTGTGCATGAACCCTAAGCTGAAGATCTTTCTCTTGAAATTTTAAGTAAAATTCTAAGTTCAAACCTGTACTAACATATACAAGTGTCTAAAACTTGAGATCAAAAATTTATTTTCCAAAGTCCTACCACAAAAATAGACCAATTTAAATGTGAATATAACTTAAAAGTATCACCTCTATAGTTAAAATTCATCCAAAACACTTCATGCCATGAAATAAAAACTAGTGTGCATACCTCTGCAATTCAGTTCCTTGGACTAATACATGAGCCAATATCAAGTATTACACAAATCTCAATTGTGGTTTGAACAACAAGGATCAAGAGAAAAGAAACAAAAACATCACAGAAGCTCTCTAATGATATGAAATTAACATATCCATAAATGAGTAAAACAAATTTCAAGTATGTAACTGTTAAACCTTACATAACATTTCAAGATCAGTATACTTCCTAGTCAAAGCAATAGTAGTAGTAAAATATATATCTTTAGGGAGTCAGATTTTGTACAAGTTAGCATGTACTTGATTCTTCATCTGTCAGTTCTGTAGTATGATCAGCTTCTTCGCAACTAGCCGAATGCCAGATTTCTGTTGATAGTCATATGTATCTAAAGAAAAGCATGCATCTACGAATTTGCCTGGGCTCAACAAGGATTCTAGTTCTGAAGCATCAAATCTGCTGAAAATAAGCCTTTGAGGCGCAGAGGGCTCCTTGTGGTATATCTCTGTGGCCCAACGAACCATATCACCATCTGCTATGGTGGGTAAGCTGTAAATCCATACATAAACGTGTTTCCATTAGAAGGTCAGTCTTAAGTTTAATCATAGAAAATGCTTGTGCTATTGGAGCTCAGGGAAGTATCATTATAAAGATTAATAAACCAAAGATAAACGGCAAAGAGGGGAAGAAAAAATACTAATGAAGATGTACAGTTTATATTCCAGAAAAGAGTGATGATTCATGTGAAAATACAAGACAGAAGATCATGAATCAAATGTTTTTAGATATTATTGTTGCAGGAGAAATCCAGTGAATGACTATGGTAGTACAATTTTTTAGATTACAAGCCTTCCATATATAAGTGCGTGTAAAGCAAAAATCAGCAGTAAATGAGGATATTTTTCATGTCAGCCCTAAAGCAAGAAGTTAAGTTTCATGTTTATTCTCTAATTACTGAAAATTCTTCAACAAAAAGACGAAAATGTAAGCACTTACTTCAATCGTAAGGTCGGATAGAAGCCGGGTTTTCTGGTCACAACAGGTCTCCAATCAGAGGTACTGCCAAAATCCATTGAAAACTTTTGAGCATGATTGTCAATTATATCTAGAATCCGGCATAAGCTCGGTGATGCATCTACAACAAAATTCAACCGTGGGCGTCCATCAATACTAGGATATTTTGAATTTATAGCTCCAAATCGCACTTTAAGCCGTTTACAGAAAACTTCTAACGGCACATCTTTATGTAATATCTGAATCTTTCGTGTTCCACGATAGAAAGGGGCAAGATCTACAGAGATGAAAGCTTCAGATATTTCATCAAGTGACAAGAAGTTGGTGCCATTACTGGAAGCCTCAGATTCAGTTGAAAGAGACAGTTCTTGTGCTGAACTAGATTCTTCTTCTTCCATGCTGTTAAGTGAGTGTAGGATATCCCTTTCCATGTTGTCAAAGGCATCTGGCATCGCAGAATTAGGTTCAACTGGATCTGACACACCACGGTTTCTAACAGGAGTGACAAATGATAAGATTGGATGTGATTCTTCCTTTGAATCATCTATAGATTGCAGCACGTCAATTCCAAATTTCCTACTAGAAGAAGGTTTGTCTGCATTCCCCTCTGGAGAGGATTTCCCATTAGGGCGACTTCGTGTAGCATTAGGGGAAACCCAACTGTTTTCTGTAAATATGTCAGGAAGACTTGATTCCTGCAAATGAAATAAAAAAAAAATAAAGATTAATTGTAAAATCTCTACTTCAACAATGTTTAATAGCAAACATCAGTGCATAATACAAAGGAACATTTCTTGATTGAAAAGTCTAACAAGACGTATAAGCAACTGAATATTTTTAATGGCCACTGCCAATTGTTCCCCTGAATTGAAGTTCATAAAATAGGGAGTAATTTGCATAAATAATTCCAAAACTGCTTAGTTTGTAAGAAATTTGCCCTAAATCGTTTGTTTTTCTAGCCCTGAATGACTGCTTCTGTCCAGTAGAAATCTTCACTATTTGCCAATGCCAAAAAGTTTAACCGAGTTCCTATACAAAATTGAAACAACTAAAATTGTTTTCAGAGAGTTTCAAATGAAATCAAATATTTTTGGGGGCTGACAGGGTAACTTCAAGACAATGATAAGACAAGTAAACAGTATTTGAGGCTAAGGGACTTAGTGAAGTGCTATAAGTACTTTAGAGAGCAGTTTGAACAGAAGTTAGAACTGAAAATATATTTTTTTGGCTATTTTATACATATTACTAAGAGATATTTAAAGGAGAACTTTATTAAGGAATAGTTCTCTATCTGCTAGTATTTGCTCCATTTATGCAGACATTTCTGCTAAGATTTAAATGAAATTTTCTCTCTCATTTAATGAATGTCTAAGTACACCCTTTGGATGATCTTGTAAGTTCAAGTGACACAAAATGTTTAGTCTAGAACTGGATACTTCTTTCGGAGTCTGGTTATAGGAAAAAAGGTTAGAACTGTGAAGGTGGTAGACAAGCCTTGGTAACTTCTGCAATATAAGCTGCCAAAAGACAGTTGAGAACTTACAGAAAATTAGTTACTGATTTTATTATGCTTGAAGAAATGGATATAAATGCTTTTGCAAAATCGCAGACAAAAAACATGTCATTCAGAATCGCCATAAAATAAAAATAAAAAATAAAAAGAAAGAGGTCTCAAATATGTAATTACCAAGAAAAGAACAGTTGCACAATACTTGACAACTTCAAGATTCATCCGAACATCATCTAAGCTCCTGAAAATAAATAGCGAAGAGAGAAGGATTTTAAAATGTACAAGAGAAAAAATCAAAACCAGAGACTGTATTTATATATAGACGTGTACGCACACAAACACATATATGTGTGTATATATATACATTGTGAAGCATTAAACCAGTATTATGGTTGAAATTACAGAAGTTGGACAATTTTTAAAATGGGAGAAAATTGGCCGGGATGGGCGTCCCGAACCCCAGTTCAGAATCCCACATCGATATTTGAAGAGAAATTCAGCCAATTCCTCTACTATAAATACCCCAGGCCTTCCTCAGTTGAAATCATTCATCTCCACTCGATATGAGTCATTTAGTGACTTCAAGTATACAGTTTTTCATAGTATACAAGTCACTTAGTGGTCTCAGGTTTTTAGTATAGGTTTATTTACAGTTTTAGAGAGTGTCTCGTGTTCTTTGTTTCTGAGAGTCTGTCTCATGTCTTAGAATACGACTAGATAGGGCAGTAGGCGTTAGAAGAGTCAGTCAACAGTGCTGTGCTTAAGCTGGGTATTAAGGTAAGTACAGCTACTAGGCTGAGGAAGCATCCTCCGAAGGTTCTGTCGAGCAGAGTCAGGTCGAGCAGTCCAACATATACAAGCAGTTGCTCCATCAGCGAACTACGTAAAGGGTGAATACTTTATGGCATCGATCCCCTTGTCCCTCTCTTTATATGTATGTATTGTGTTCGTCCAAACATTAATTATGAATATTGGATTGTGATTTTATGAATATGTGTTATGCATTTTGAAGTACTCTATGATTTTCCGAAAATGGTCACCAACTTAACTTTCATTATGTCTGCATGTCTAATGTAGTTTCTTTTAAACTAAATGTAGGGTTATAGACAACTCCTAACCACGGTCTAATCATAACCTGTTTAGTTTAACAGGCATTAATTTAGGACTTTCCTGTCGAAAAGCATTAATGTCTACCATATTAGATGAAATAACCTATAGATCACCATATTTGTTAGAGTAGTCTAAGTAGGTTGAATTTGTGTGTTTATGCCGGCGTTAGGGCGAGCGGTATGATCTCCTAAGTGACATAGGACTTTCATGGATGTCTTTAGCTTGAACTGTGAGTAGGGCCGTCAATGGCGATGGAGCAGTTTATCAGGTAACTCAGATGTGGTACACCTTTAGACTCAATACATAATTGCAATCTAGACCAAGATATATCTAAAATACTAAAAGATAGGTCAATCAACATGTAAGAACAAGTATAACATAGAATCAGAACATTATTTGTAAAACACTTCTTAGGCTTAGATAGACTTAAACCTAGTGGAGAATGAATCACCCTCTCATCAAAGATTTTGATGAATGATTGCATAACTGGATCATAAGATAAGAGTTAGGGTAAGAGGATAGTTACTACTAAGTCGTTACCACTTCCATGGGAGTACGATAATTAATCTAATTAAAATCGTAGATAATTTCCAACAGACTAGCTACACTGCATTAGGTTCTGATTGATTAAGTGATAGTATAGAGACTAAATATGACAATTAGTCAGCCTAAGTCCTTAATTACTCATAATCAACATAGGGTAAAACAACACCTATTTTAGTATATCAGTCGGAACGCATCAGATTTTTGGCGCCGTTGCCGGGGAAATATCATAATTAATTTAGGATTCCTGATCAAAATTCTAGAGACTTATGATAGGTAACGGTAGTAACCTAGACCTTAGACCTAACACTTATTTTATGCTAGCTAGACAATCAATTTCCGAAATATATAGTTATCATAACTAATTAATTTAGACATTATTTGAAATTAAGATATTTAGGATAATCAAATTTTAGAAAGTTATTCTAAAACCATATTGAGGAAATTTAACTGCTTTTGAAATAAAAGATAAAAAGAAAAAAATGTTAAAAATTTAAATCCCGAAAAATATCTTTCTTGTTTTTTCTATTTTGTTTTTCTTTCTGTTATTTGTTATTTTATCCTAACCAGACTTTACATTCATAGATGAAGAGAACAAGAGCAGCTACAAACCAAGCAAAGAAAACAAAAAACCCTAACACTCCAGGTCGAAAGAAGACAAAACCAGAAGAACCATCTAGGCCTGAACCAAAAAAACCACGGGAGAACCTTCCTCCATAACCTATAGAAGTAAACTCAAGCATAGACACCAGTGATTTAGTGAGAAGATTGCTGAACACCCGTGAACCCAGTCCCAGGGAAGAAGATCCTTCTGAAGAAACCTTTCCTCTGAGAGAAGAACCTCAAAGATCTCCAGTTCACACTCCTGCCCAGAGAGTTCCTAGAAATCCACCACCCCTTGACCAAACCCAAAACTCACTAACATCTCATGAGTACACTCCAACGCCTAACGAGCACACCCCTTCATCCGGGGGAAGTACTAATGGTTCTCAGTCAGTTTTGTCCGTACAGATAGATACTTTGACTCACATGATTTACCAGATGGATCAAGCGATCACAAGCAGACTATGTCATTCAGAACAGAGCATTCTGAACATCACAGCCAACATGGACCAACTCAGGGCCACAGTGAGCCTCCAGGAAAGCCAAGGTGCACAGATACTATGGGAGTTAGCTGACATACGAAGTGAGCAGGGCAAGCAAAGGGAGGAGATGAGAGCTATGTGCATAGAGATGCGAGAAATCAGGCATAAAGGCCATTGAAAAAAGGGAAGATTCTTTTTACCTTTCAGAAAATAAATTGTTTGAACTAAAATTTAATAATTGACCCTTACTTTTTATTTTCAAACTTTTTAAAAAGGTCTTTTATTTTATTCAGTAATTTTTCTTCAGACATTTTATGTTTCAAATTCTTTATGAAAAATAAATGTGTTACGAATACAGTTTATTTTTCATTAATAAGTTGTATAAACTTAATCTTTTGTTTTTCTATAGTTCTTGCTGAATAGAGGTTAGGATATGATTAGGGTAGTTATGATTTTTGGAAAAAAAAAAGAGATTGAGAAATTTTTGCAAAGAGTTTTTAACAGCTTCTGAATTTGATAGGTTAAACATGAAGACTTGTTAAATATTATAATTGTTTTTGGTGTACTAAGATTTGCAGGGAATTATGAAAAAAAATCAGGAAGTGGCACGCATCCCGAGGCAACCCGGGATAGGCATCCCAATTCTGGACAAGCGTCCAGCCGGGACTGGCGTCCCGAAGGTCGCCCCTTCTACAAAAATGCCATTTTCTCTCAAACCAACCACAAAAAATCATCTATCTACAAAATTCTCTCCACTTTCTCTCTACAAATTTTTGGCAACCTCCCGAAATTTCAAAATTCGAATTTCCCGCCAAAAACTCAAAATCCCTCCCTAACCAAAATCCATCCTTCTGAATTCAAATTCACCTCCATAATTCGAATTTGAATCTTCCTTCTCGCCTAAATTCTCAGATTCTCTCGAACGTTCTCAACCAAATGGCTCCCAAACGCGCTTGTATCACTTCTTCCATGACCGTCACATTTGTGGCACACCCTTTTATGCTTTTTCCTTCCATTCCAACATACCAGGAGAGATGTCATGGATATATCGGACGCAGCATACTGGTTGGCAGAACGCTTGACTGGGCAACAGTCTAGACACTGGGAGTTGAGCAGGAGGTCCGACGCATACTCGACGTACTACCCTACAATCGAGTCTTCATCGTCACTGAGCCGACCTACCTAGAGCTGGTATGAGTTATATGCTTCATTTACATTCCAGCAAGAGCACATCACATTCCGTCTGGGCGGAATGGATCGATCGATGAGCATGGCCGAGTTTGGCATCGCCTTGGGTATCTGGCAGAGAGACGAGCTAGATATGCCCGCCTACACCACAGCAGTTCGAGACTTCACTTATGCATACGTCTCCACCGCTTGGGCTCAGATTTGTACGACGGGTGCTCCCTACCAGCATGGCTTTGCGAAAGCCACATGTATTCATCCTGCTCTTCGCTATTTACATGCCATTATAGCACACACTCTGTCAGGACATCGGGCAACCCCCGGGAATGTCACCCAGATGGAGACATTCCTCCTGACCAACATGCATATGGGTTCTACAGTAGAGATAGCTCGACTCATTACTGTCATCATGCAGGGTTTCACTACGGACACTCAAAAATAGTGTATGGGGCTCAGGCCGTTCATCACCAGGATAGCCCACTACTTGGAGTTGAACATCGAGGGCTCAGAGCTTACCCAAGTTACCCCGACCACCATTCCTACGAACCTTACCATCCTACGGAACATGGGGATGGTCGTACGTGCATCAGCACCGGGATCAGTCCCAACACATATACCTCCGACCGAGACATTCGTCCCACGCACCACCTTTGAGCGACATATGTCACACAGATTGGCAGAACTCACAACCCGACATAGCCGGGATATGGAAAACATCGAGAGGCGGATGTCGATGATGGAAGATAGAATCACCATGACCAATAGCAAGATCGAGGAGATTTTTCAGCAAACCTCCCGACTAGTCAAAGACCCAGAGTTCTACTTTTCAGCAAACTTCCGTCCACCCGATGACGATGAGCCGGGTTCTTAGTTTTTCTTTTCCTTTTCTTTTTCTTTCTTTCGTTACTTTTGCTTTATGTGTGTGATCATATCTGGGCTGTATGAAATATGAATCTCTATATGACGTTGATTGATATGACATAACAACATTTGTTTCTTTTATTATATCTTGTTATTTCTTTTATTGTTTTATTTTCTCTCTTACCCTTAATTAATCAAATAAGTGTAGGGTAAGAATTTTCTGTTTTGTTTTTACTTCTTGTTTTCAAATAAGTGTGGGGTAATTTAGATATACATGAACACTGAGGACAGTGTCAGACTTAAGTGTAGGGTAGCAGTGCACAGTGCACTATAGTAGGAAAAAATTTTGCATGATTTTTGCATGTTTTTCCCGTATTTTCACCCTTCCAAAAAAAATTTCAAAATTTTTCATTCTTTCAGACTTCAAAATGCAGTATGATTGGTAAAGAATTGCTGATGTCTATGATATGTAGGTAGAATGTTATGATAAGTAGGAGACAACGTGATGACTTTCTTGAATTTATCGATTAGAAATAGGAAATTCCTGATAATTGAGCGCAACTTAATATGGATTAGAGACCTCAGCCAAATACATTTTTAAAACTTAACTAGATAAGATTAGACCAGTTGAGGATGTATTGGCAATCAAAATGACTAGATGATGCTCTGAGCTGAAAGTGAAAAGAAAAATAGAGTTAACTAAATAGGGTAGTTTGCAAGCGGCCTTTGCTACTCGAGCACCACTCTTTAGGAGAACTTAAAGTCTGATGCCCTAAGGTCGTGTAGGTCTGGGAGTCATCGGAGTGGAACTCGCTACATGGGTAGTTAAAATTGACGTGTGAAAGCAGACACAAAATACCCTAAACAAATCAATAAAAGAAAAATTAATAAATGCTTAATTAAAAATCTTGTCACCAAAGGCTCAAAACTCAAAAAGTTGTTTGTTGTTGGTATGTCTAGCGACAGGTCGAAGTATTATCTGGTAATAGTTGAGATGAGAATATATTGTGTCGACAATCTAGTTTAAACCAGTACACACTACACATCAGGAAGACCTTGTGACTGAGAGAAGAGTTTAATCTAGTTATTAAGTTGTTAGCCTGCTTGACCATGATAATCTACTAGAGACATTTGAGACCTTATCATAGCAATTTAACCAGTTATACTTGTGTTGAGAATTATCTGATTCAGTGATAAATTTTGGAGTAAAAACATGACTAGAAATTTTAAGTGATTGCACATATATGATTTAAAATCACTAATTTCAGGTAGACTTTGCTTGATGACAATCAAAAAGCTAAGTATGAGGTTATATGATATGCATAAATCATATCACTTTTTAGCAAATTTTTAGGCACAATTTAGGGTGAAATTAGTGTTAAATTGCTCTTAATTAATTGTTATTAACTCAATTTCACAGTTTTTGTGATTTTGGAAGTGTCAGGTGAAAAGTAGAAGAAAATAATAAATTTCGGGGCAAAAACGTGATTTTCAAAAGTTCAAAAGTCGGGATTGGCGTCTTGACCTGGTCAACAGACCAGGACGGCCGTCCTGACCTGGTCAACAGGCCGGGACGGGCGTCCCGAGCCCCAGTTCAGAATCCTACATCAATTTTTGAAGAGAAATTCACTGAGTTCCCCTACTATAAATACCATAGATCTACCTCAGTTGAGATCATTCCTCTCCACTCGATCTGAATCATTTAGTGACTTCAAGTATATAGTTTTTCATAGTATACAAGTCACTTACAAGCAGTTGCTCCATCAACGGACTACATAAAGGGTGAATATTTTATGGCATCGGTCCCCTTGTCCCTCTCTTTATATGTCTGTACTGTGTTCGTCCAAACATTAATTATGAATATTGGATTATGATTTTATGAATATGTTATGCATTTTGAAGTACTTTATGATTTTTCTAGAAATGGTCACCAGCTTAACTTTCATTATGTCTGCATGTCTAATGTAGTTTCTTTTAAACTAAATGTAGGGTTATAGACAACTCCTAACCACGGTCTAATCATAACCTGTTTAATTTAACAGATATTAATTTAGGACTTTCCTGTCGGAAAGCATTAATGTCTGTCATATTAGATGAAATAACCTATAGATCACCATGTTTGTTAGAGTAGTCTAAGTAAGCTGAGTTTGTGTGTTTATGCCAGCTTTAGGACAAGCGGCATGATCTCCTAAGTGACATTGGACTTTCATGGATGCCTTTAGCTCGAACCGTGAGTAGGACCGTCAATGGCGATGGGGCGGTTTATCAAGTAACTCAGATGTGGTACACCTTTAGACTCAGTATAATTGCAATCTCGACCAAGATATATCTAAAATACTCGAAGATAGATCAATCAACATGTAGGAACAAGTATAACATAGAATCAGAACATTATCTGTAAAACATTTCTTAGGCTTAGATAGACTTAAACCTAGTGGAGAATGAATCACCCTCTCATCAAAGATTTTGATGAATGATTGCATAATTGGATCATAAGATAAGATTTAGGGTAAGATGATAGTTACTACTAAGCCGTTACCACTTCCCTGGGAGTACAATAATTAATCTAATTAAAATCGTAGATACTTTCCAACAGACTAGCTACACGATATGTACTCTGTCTTAGGTTCTGATTGATTAAGTGACAGTATAGAGACTAAATGTGACAATTAGTCAGGCTAAATCCTTAATTACTCATAATCAACATAGGGTAAAAAACACCTATTTTAGTATATCAGTCGGAACACATCATTCACAATTTAAGATAATCTTAGATATTAGTTACTTGTGACAAACAATAGCTAGAGTATACCATAATCTGTTCAGATTAGACAGGTGCAACGTGAATGAAAACAACGGAGGATGTAAGATATTACATATCCCAATTTTTAATGAGGGGATGCAAGCTTATAGACCTGAATTTTCCTTCAACCATGCATTCAACTTCTCTTCCCCTCCCCTCCTCATACAACTAAACAGATTAGGCTGAAGAACACTATAGACCTGAATTTTAATTCTCAACCAAACAGAAAGATTGAATAGAACACCCTCAATCTGTCCTTTTTTTTTTTCTTCTTTTCAACCATGCATTCATCAACCCTTCCCCTACTCATACCACTAACCACAGTAGGCGCGAGAACACTATCCTATTCTTCCGTTGCTTTTCTTTCCCTTTCTACTATCATATATTCATTTTATTTCCCTCAATTCTAAAACTGACCATCACAGTAAAATTTTCTATCCTTTGTCTATTAGAAATCAAATGCTTTTCTCTGAACAACTAGTATGTTTCACAACCTACTTTTATTCACAGAGGAGAAAAGTATGCGTATTTCTAATCAGGACTACGTTAATATCCTTAATTATCCCTAATAATGGAATTGAATTTGTGATTTTATAATGGACCATCCAACTTCAAAAGAAGTTGTTTCTGAAGCAGTTCAAGATGGAGAAAGAGTAAATTACCTTCATGTCACCAGCTCTTTTCCCAAACCTTTGGGTCAAGAGTGCAAGTTAATCAATAGTTCCTTTTGGCTCAGGAGCAGGCCTGTTGATCTTTGCAAACGCTTCCCTAATTCGTGGCCAATCAAATCTCAATATATTGTGGCCTGCCCAAATTCTCCCTATACAGAGCACATAACCAGAGAAACATTATTCATAATCCAGATACAAAAAAAAAACAAAAAAAAAATTCCCCAAAACGCGTTATTCCGTTCTCACTAATCACTTCAATTGAAATGCCAGAAATTCCCAAACATTCTCCTACTCCAAAAAAAATTAAACTAAATTCTGAAAAAAGCCAACGAAAACAGAAACAACTCAAATTTTAGATTAAAATGTTCCGTGGATGACTATGAAAAAGGATTCTCAACTAACCATGGAGAATTTCATAGACTTTATCAGCAATGACAGAAAGTAGGCGCAGAAACGACAGCATCTTTGGTAATGCCATTGCAACGAACCGAAAGATTAGAAATGTGTGACAAATTAGCAGGTTGGACAAGAGTGGAGTAATCCACCAGCTCAATTAGCTTCTTTGGACAAACCAAAATTGCCCCAAATTCTAATATCGCAAACCCTTGTCCAATCCTCTTCGGAACAGTCGTTTCCACATGGAAAAACGCTATCTCCGACCTATCCGAGCTCGAAACCATTGTTTTCCTACACAATTTCTCCCTCAATATACCTTCACAGACTGGACACTTTTCTCCTTTAAGGGGCAAAATTGAAAAGTGTACTCCGTTATTCGGAACCCTTCAGAACAGAGTGTTGTGCATATATATATATATTTATTATGTATAAGTTAACTTCGAGAGGAAGATTGTGAGAGAAGATTCTTCTCTATAGATACCACACCGGCTTTCAGGTTGAGTACTGACTCGACTCTTTTCTCACGCCTCTCCCTGGGCTTTCTTCAGAGTCCTTTCGTCCTACATTCACCTTACACTACCCTGAGGTGTTTCCAGGTATCTATGGATGCCTTTTCAGTGGAATCACACAAATAAAAATCGAAAACCAGGATCTCATACAACAAACTTTCAACTGTTCTTATTAACAAAAAAGAAATACAACCAGACTAATTACAAGCAGAGAAGTATACACTCTGACTCGAAGTACAAACACCAAGAATGAAAATACAAACAAACATTATTTCATCTTTCCTAAAGTTATTTTAATAAAGCAACTTTAATAAAGCTACTTTAACTAAAGTAAAGTAACGACAAAATATAAAGCATTTTTAATAAAGATACTTTAAAAAAGAAAAGAAATCTCTTTTAAGAAGAAGATTGTGAGAGAAGATTCTTCTCTTTTGTGCTTTACCATATATATATATATATATTTAGTATGTATAAGTTAACTTCGAGAGGAAGATTGTGAGAGAAGATTCTTCTCTTTTGTGCTTTATCATATATATATATTTAGTATGTATAAGTTAACTTCTAGAGGAAGGTTGTGAGAAGATTCTTCTCTTTTGTGCTTTACCGAATTGCAGAAGTAACCGCTAAACTTCCGGTTGAGGCACACGCAAGAACAAAGCGTGTAGTCACGGCCTTAGATTTTCAACTTGCCGTGCGACGCCTCTGCTTCAAAGATCAGCCTTAATCACCGAACAATGTATTGATTTTACCATGCCTTGGGCTCCTCATGGGATTGACTCCAGATCCCGACCAGGTTTGGATAGGGTTGGCCTAGTCCCCTCTTTCCCGTCAATTCCAGGAACACCGACAAGCTCCCCGCATTTAATCGGGTCGGCCTGCTTGGACTTTGAAGGGGATGTGGCCTTGGCTACGTCACGACCTTTCTAGAGCCTTACTTGCACATTCAGATACATTTACCAGTAATTGTCCGTCTTCAAATACCGTTGTCACGCGAGGCGTGACAGTGTAGTCTTGTTTCTTTCATTTTTGGAATATCTTATCCATTAACTCGGAGATTTTTATGAAAAGACTACTCTCCCAAAATATAATATATGATTAAAAATTTAGCAAAACATTATTTTGTAAGGGAAATCAAACCTAGTATTACATTTAATCATAGGTGAAATCGGTGATAATTTGGTAAATGTTTTGAGTTGCATAGCATGGGAAATGCATACTTGATGATTATTCCTTGCTTGAGATAATAATAGAAAAGATCAAGAACTTGAACTTGGAATCATTCTTTGCTTTTGTACCCAACATCATCAACCCTAGAATGAAGCAAGCAACTTTGCCCTAATTTAAGGGCTAATCTTTCCCTCTGTGTGTTTATTCATTCATTTATATTATTTCTATGGTTATTAGTCCAAGATGGAAAAACTATATGCAAACATCATAAACACCTCTATGAAGATTGAAGTTTCTTCATCCTTTTTAGTACATGAATCAGCATAGGAAAGAACAAAAGAATTTTATTTGCAAAACAAAAATATCAGACAAGATTATAGTACCAGTGACTGATACCTTAAACTATGGAATCAATTCCAGGTTTTTATCCAAAATGCTATGTTCCTGGTTGAATGGAGGAGAAAAGTACATCTAAAGATGTATTCCCATTGCTTTTTTGAGTCATATCTAATGGAATTTGAAGTCATATCTAATCAATGTGGATCCAACTTCGACCTCGAGGCAATCTAGTTTCCATATCAAGTATCTTCTCTTTCACAAACTTAGCATCTTCCCACATTCGAGCAGTGGAATAAACATTCGACAGCAGTAAAAAGTAGCCAGCAGCTCTGTCAGGTTCAAGTTCCATGGCTTGTATTGAAGCTGAAGAAACACGATTTGCAAGCTCCGCGTTTATGTGAATCCTACAACCACCAAGAAGTGCACCCCATACAGCATGGTTTGGCTTCATAGGCATAGTCTCGACGATTCTAAGTCCTTCATTTAGCATTCCAGCACGACTCAAGAGATCAACCATGCAACCATAGTGCTCAATCTTAGGCTCAATACCCCATATCTGATTCATACTCTCAAAGTAATGCCGTCCGCAATCAACATAACCAGAGTGGCTGCAAGCACATAGAACACCTAGAAATGTAATTTCATCAGGTCTAAGATCATTATCTTCCAATCTTTTCATCTCCTCGAACAAATAAATGGCTTCATTTCCATAGCCATGTTTAGCAAAGCCTGTGATCATGGTAGTCCAAGAAACTATTGTTCTTTGTTGCATCTGCCTGAATACTATATAAGCTTCTTTGATTGCACCACAACTAGCATACATGTGAATCAATGCATTAAACAGTTTAGGCCGAACTGATTCTTTTCCATCCCTAAAAATCCCGAACACGTATGAATGAATCCATCTCCCCAATGTCAAATCACCCAGTTCAGCACACGCAGATAGTACAACCACAAGGGTGACTTGATCGAATTCTATTTGAGCCCTACACATTTTACAAAACAAAGCCAGTGCTCGTCGGCATCTCCCATTCTGCACACATCCATTTATCATGGTTGTCCAAGAAACCACATTTCTCTCTGGCATCTTTCTGAAGATTTCATGTGCTCCTTCAACATCTTTATGTCTAAAATACCCAGCAAGTAGTGAATTCCATGTCACAGTACTTCTTTCACGCATTTCATCAAACAGTTGCAGTGCATCCCTAAGCCCATCATCATCCTCCCTTCCACTATTTAAATACAAATTCAACAAATTAGTCTGAACAAACACATTTGAGCAAAACCCATTTTTCAAAACCTTCCCATGAACCTGTTGGCCCTCGAATAACAAGGCCCCTTTTCTACAACCTGTAAGCACGTAAGAAAATGTATACCCATCAGCCAAGGATTCCAGCTTTTCCATATTATTGAAAAGTTGAACTGATTTACTCGGATTTTCGCTTTGGCCATGACCCCTAATAATTTGGTTCCAAAGTTTAGTGTTTGGGCTTTGAAATTGACCGAAAATTCTATTCGCAGTCACGACATAACCAGAGCTTATGTAGAAAGACACCAACTTAGCAAGAATGGAACTTTTCTGAGTCAAGCCATTGATGATAATGTGGGAATGGATTTGTTTCAGTTGTTTTACGGTTTTGCAGTTCTGCAACAGGGCAAAGAGGTGCCGCTGGAGCTCTCTGATCTTTAGTTGGTTGATCGAAGTCGATTCTTGAACTAGAAACATTCAAGAAGCTCGTTGGGATTTGATCAAGACTTCTCGCTATTTATTTGGTAGTAACATTTAACGAAAGAAAATTTCTTTTGAATGGGAAAATTTTCTTCCTTTTTTCTCCGTCTGTTAAAAAGAATTTTACCCCTCTCTTTCAAAAAGCTACATATAGATACATACATACATACATACATATATATATATATATCCGAAAACAAAAGAGCTCAAGACACCTAAAGAAACAACATAAGTAGTACATATTAATGATTAAGGTTAGCACATAGTTGAAACTTTTCTAGTATTCTTCAAACTGATGGGAGATGAAGACCTTCAGATCATCATTGCCAATCAAGTTCTGTGATTCTTGAATTTGATTGGCTGATTCCATTACAGACTTTGATGAACCATACACCTTAATAGTTTGTAGAGTAGGAATATCACCGATTTCCAAAGGTATTTCTTCAAGATCTTGACATCCATTTAACACCAAACATTCCAGTTTAGGAAAATGATCACTTGAAGAAATCCATTTCTGAAGATCCATATAAGAAAGTTTCAAGAATTTGAGATGACAAAATCCATCATCACTTGTTTCCCAAACTGGTCCACTGAAGAAGTTGTTCTTTAGCTTCAAAATCTCGAGTTTCGGTAGCATACTGATAATTGACATCTCTTCCCATTGAAGATGGCTACCACTTAATGTAAGCTTTTTCAGATTTGGAGGAAACTTATGCAGCTGCAGATGAGGCATAACAATCATAGGCAGAATTCCTAAAGTTTGATATTCAAACTTTATCTTCTGAAGTAGATCTAAATGAGCAAGATTAGGAAAGTGATCAAAATGTTCATTTGAAACAGATAATGACATATGAATTCCCAGTTTTGTAAGATTTGGAGTTCTTGATAACACATCTTTGACAGAAGCTGATGGGCAGAGTTGTGAAATGGTTTGCAAATTCTCCAGCATAGTTGGACGAATCGTTTCAGGAAAACACTGAGGATCACTGAAAACTAGTTCCTGTGAAATTTCAAGATGCCTAAGTTTCAACATTTTCCAAAATTCATTTGGGACTTCAACACGGCCACCCTTTTCGACATAAAGAATACAGGTTTCCAGGTTCCAGAGTTTGAATACTGATGAAAGATGGGAAGTGACATGATCAACCTGAAGCTCTAAGTACCTTAAATGGAACAGCAATGAGATTTCCTCAGGTAAGTCAAGCAAAACTACATTTTTTAGTTCCAATCTTCTGAGAAATCGATAAATAAGAAAGGATTCTTCATTGAAAACATTATGCACTAATGCATAGAATGAATTTCTGTTCAAATGGAAGTATGGCCAACAATTATGAAATGGACGAACAATCCGAGGACTACTGAAACCACGAAAACGACGATAACCCTCATAAATTGCACCACACTTGCAAAATGGCTGCAAGAATTTCTTTTCATCCACTTTTGTGTGGCACAGATCTCTCAACAGATCATGAATACGAATAAGCTTTACACCACCATCAGACCTTTTCTCCATGACTATCACAAGACTTCTTTGAATAAGTTCCTTTAGACAATCTTCTGCTGCATTTTCCAGGTTTTGATCTGTATTATTATTCTGCCGCTGCTGCATTGTTACTAATCCTTCTGCAATCCATGAGAGCAGAAGTTTCTTCACTGGAATACTGGTGTCATCAGAATATGTTCCTATATAGAGAAAGCAAGATTGCAGCATCCTAGGTAGGTGCTTGTAACTTAACTCTAGAATATCCATGTAATGCTCAGAGAAATCACTTGGAGTTTCCCTTTTCCACATGTTTTTTGTTTCAGTACGATGTTTCTTTCCAATATTGTTGGCAATATGCCTCCACTGTTGTACTGTCTTGTCTTCCTTGACAAGAATTCCTGCAACAACACAAATGGCTAAAGGTAAACCTTGGCATCTTTCAACAATGCGCTTACCTAATCTTGTCAGCTCTTCCGGGACACCATTATTATTCTCAAGTAAAACTCGAGATTCAAAAAGATCCCAGCTTTCCTCTGGAGTAAGAAACCTCAAGAAATGTGGAGAAATATCAGGTGCAATTTGTAAAGCTACACCTTTAATTCGACTTGTTAACAAAATTCTGCTGCTTGTATTATCTTCTGGAAAATACATCTTTATATCTTCCCACTGTTTTATATCCCAAATCCCATCTATAACAATTAGATATCTTTTTCCTTTCAAGGACTTGTACAATCTCTGTCCCATAATCTCATTATCACCATCCCTGCTGTTAAAAACAGGATCTTTACCATCAATTATGTAACTTAACATGTTGGATAAAGATTTCCTTTTATCATACTCTTGAGAAAAAAAATTCCATGCTCGAATGTGAAAGTGATAAACAACTTGCGGATCGTTGAATAATGTTTGAGCTAAAGTAGTCTTACCAATTCCTCCCATTCCAATAATAGAAATCACCTTCTTTCCTCCTGGTGTAGTATTTATGAGTTTGTCTAGTAAGTCTTGTCTTTCATCATCAAAACCGATCCTCGTGGTTGAGTTTTTATGTGATGAGACGAAACTACTCTCCTTTGCTGGTGCAGCAGCTACTGAGGCAACACTAACTTCTTTCTGCTCAAATGTCCTCATCCTCTTGACAAGATCATCAATCCCTTCACAGCACTGATCCAAATGGTCTGTGTGCTTCTTTTCAGGGACGAGATTTTCATGAACACAAGTATCAGTGTATGAAAGGATTGGTTTCAACTTTTCTAGAAGATCAGCTATCAAATCTCCAAGAATTGAAAGTGGAAAAGGACTAATCATAATTTGCTGCAACTTTTCAAGAAATGAACTTGAATACTTGAGATGCTCATAAAGTAATCTAACAGATGATGATGATTGATCATTATTAATAAGTAGTGAAGAAAAAGAGTGATCAAGATTCTCAAGAATGAAATGAATCCCATTTTGAGCTAAAGCAATACCAGTAGCTGGCCAAGTATTGTCTTCTGCAATCCAACTGGATGGACCATCTTCCTTGTAGCTTATTCTATTCATATTTTGTTGTTTGAGATTCTTCAGCTGGGTGAAAATGGCCTTTTTCTTTGTATCATTTATAGGGTCATCGTAATTATTACTTAGAACTACTTGTTAGTTATTCCACGTTTAATGCGTGTTTTTTTCTTCCATGTGCTGTTATTGTCTGCAAAAGCCAACCCTCTTCTTCAATTATTTCTCTTCAATTTTTCCACCACCATTGCCGACAAAGAAAAAGAGAACTTTTGAACAATTATTTTTTGAGGGCGCGGAAAAAAAATAAAAATAAAAATTATATTTTGTGAAATTCAAAAAATAATTGACATATTATTCTGTCTATTTTCCCTTTTCTTGGGAGAACCTTCCGTGTGCTTTGCGAGTCATAATATTTCACATAATTTTTTAAAATGATGAATTCCAATACTGAATTGTATGACGCATTTTGAACATGAATCATAATGTTTCACATGATTTTTAAAAGTGATGAATTCCAGTACTGAATTGTAGGACGCATTTTGAACATGAGTCATAATGTTTCACATGATTTTTAAAAGTGATGAATTCTAATACTGAATTGTAGGACGCATTTTGAACATGAGTCATAATGTTTCACATGATTTTTAAAAGTGATGAATTCCAGTACTGAATTGTAGGACGCATTTTGAAGATGAGTCATAATGTTTCACATAATTAAAATTCTTCTGCTTCGTCTCATCCCCTTCTCCCTGCATAGCCATAGCAATGAAGATTTTCTCTGCATTTCTCGTTTTTCATCTAATATGTTTTAAATGTATCTCGATTTTTGCTGTACCAAAATCAGGTAATATGAATAGGGTTTTTTGAGTGGGTTAGGGTTTCTGTGAGGAGAAATCAAGTAATATGAATAGGGTTTCTTGAGTGGGCTAGGGCTAGGGTAATATGAAAAGAAAAGGAAAGTCGGGAGGTGGATTGGAAGGGAAAAGAAAGAAAAAAAATAAAAAGAAAAAGGAAGGAGAGAGGAAAAGGAGAGGAGAAACGGCGTTAAGTTAGATGGATTTAAAAAATTGAAAGAAGAGAGAAAAATAGAGAAAGAGAAAAATTAAAATTTTAGAGAAAGAGAAAAAGAGAAGAGAAAAATTAAAATTTTTTTCAGTAAGTCCCATTAAAACTCATTTTGTGAATGAGTTAAAATTAATTTAGAAAATAATTTTATAAACAAATTTAAACCAGGACAATTTAAAAAAAAAGTTAGATTATTTTAGGAAAAGACTAAAAAAAAAAAAAAATTTGACAAATTCTTTTTTGAGGGTGCGGAAAAAAAAATAAAAATAAAAATTATATTTTGTGAAATTCAAAAAATAATTGATATATTATTCTGTCTATTTTCCCTTTTATTGGGAGAACCCCTAAATTGTAAATCACTTGAAAAAATGTTGAAGATTTTCCCACCAAAAATCAAACCCGTTTTAGCTGATAAGATACCGATTCATTTCCAGAGACTCTTACCATTTTCATCATCTTCTACTTCATCGCCATATATATCAAACATAATCACCTCAATATTCAATTCAAAAAACCCAGATCAAGCTCTTGAAGTATTCAATTCAGCCACCGTAAATCCTCAAAAGAATCTGAAAGTTCATTCTGCGATTATACATTTCTTAACCGAAGCAAAATCCTATATTAAGGCAAGGTGTATGATAAAATGCCTCATAGAAGAGTTGCAGAAAACGCGACAGCCTCAGAAGGTTTGTTCTTCAGTTTTCAAGGCACTGCGTCAGTTAGAGAGTCGTAATAATTCTCCTGCCAAGGTGTTTGGAGTACTGATTATCGCATTATGTGAAATGGGTTTTGTTGATGAGGCTTTTTGGGTGTACCAAAAGCTCGAGAATTTGCCTGCAATGCAGGTTTGTAATGCGTTCTTAGATGGTTTGTGTAAAGCTAAAAGATTTGAATCCATGTGGGAAGTATATGGAGATATGATCTCACGTGGGGCGTTGCCGAGTGTTGTAACTTATGGTGTGCTTATTGATGCTTGTTGTGATCAAGTTGATTTTGTGAAGGCTGAAATTTTGTTTGATGAAATGGTTGGTAAGGGAATTAAACCGACTGTTGTGATTTATACAACTCTGGTACGGGGATTGTGCGCTGAGAATATGATAATGAAGGCTGAATGTATGTTCATGAGAATGAGGGAATTTGGTATTCCTCCAAATTTGTATACTTACAATACTCTGATGGATGGTTATAGTAAAATGGCTAATGTTGATAAGGCCCTTCAGCTCTATCATGCTTTGTTGTTGGATCATGGTCTGCTTCCAAATGTTGTTACATTTTGTATCCTGGTTGATGTTCTTCAGAAAGTAGGAGAAGTAAGAGCTGCAAGGAATTATTTTGTGCACATGTTGAAGTTTGGTGTGGTTCCTAACTCGATGATATACAATTGTCTGATAGATGGATATTATAAAGTAGGAAATCTGCCTGCTGCTTTAGAACTTGATTCAGAGATGAAGAATCTTGGAATTGTTCCTGATGTTTTCACTTATGCAATACTGATGAAATGCTACAGTAGTAATGGCAAGATGGAAGAAGCAAATGGACTTTTATGGAGTATGGTTGAAAGAGGGGTACAGCCAAATTCAGTGGTTTATGCTACACTAATGGATGGTTACTGTAAGGAAGGAAATATGAGCAAAGCTTTAGAAATCTGTTCTGAAATGATGGAACGGGGAATCCAACCTGATACAGTAACATTCTCCACCTTGATAAATGGATACTGCAAAATAAGGAACATAGATGCAGCATTAGGGTTGTACAATGAGATGCTAATCAAAGAAATTAAGCCCGACGTTATTGTGTTTACATCCCTGATTCATGCTTATTTCAAAGATGATAAACCCAAAGCAGCTCTTAGTCTGTACAAGGAAATGGTAGAGGCAGGTATTGCTGCAAATGTTTTTACCATAAGTTCTTTAATTACTGGACTCAGCAGAAATGGAAGACTCAATGATGCACTCAGAATTTTCTTGGAAAGAGATGATTCTACTTCTGCCAAGAATACTGTGGTGTATTCTTCAGTGATTCATGCTTTATGCAGAGATGGACAGTTTTTAAAAGCTAGCAAGATTTTCTCTGAAATGAGGCGTGATGGCATAAAACCTGATATGGTCACTTATGGTCCTATTGTGCAAGTGCATTTTGGAGCTAGGCATGGTGCTGATGCAATGATGCTGCATGCTGATATGCTTAAGATGGGATTTTTACCAAATTCTAGTATGTATAAGGTCTTAGTTAAGGGGTATCAAGAAATTGGATACAAGAGATCAGCTCTCAAATGTCAGGAAGAATTAGTCAATTAAATTTTTAAGATATTTATAATAATACAAATGGTTAAAACAGCAATAATGAAACTATGATTAGTTACATAAAAGATAATTAAAATATCTCTAATCTTTCTTCGTCTTCAATATATGTAAAACATAAAAAAATCTGATGCACTAATATGTGTGGAACACTAAGGCAAATGCAACTTATATTTTCTTTGCAGACCTATACTCAGAAATATCTCGAGAATTAATAATTTTGATGGAGAAGTGTTAGATAATATCTCAAATCTACTTGCCTCTCTCTCTCTCTCTCTATATATATATATATATATATATATATACATATATATATAAATTATGACTATATTCTTCACCTAAACAAAAGGTTAGAAGAATTTCCCATCATTTCTAGATTCAAGATTAAAGAGAAAGAAAAACACAATGGGCTATACATGTATTTGTACCTGTGAGAACTGTGCACTTATCAGGGAAGGCAATGCCAGAGATCAACAAACCAGTTGGCTTCAACGGAATTCTGGGCCGTGGGCAGTGGGCCCTAATATAAGGGCTAATCTTTCCCTCTGTGTGTTTATTCATTCATTTATATTATTTCTATGGTTATTAGTCCAAGATGGAAAAACTATATGCAAACATCATAAACACCTCTATGAAGATTGAAGTTTCTTCATCCTTTTCAGTACATGAATCAGCATAGGAAAGAACAAAAGAATTTTATTTGCAAAACAAAAATATCAGACAAGATTATAGTACCAGTGACTGATACCTTAAACTATGGAATCAATTCCAGGTTTTTATCCAAAATGCTATGTTCTTGGTTGAATGGAGGAGAAAAGTACATCTAAAGATGTATTCCCATTGCTTTTTTGAGTCATATCTAATGGAATTTGAAGTCATATCTAATCAATGTGGATCCAACTTCGACCTCGGGGCAATCTAGTTTCCATATCAAGTATCTTCTCTTTCACAAACTTAGCATCTTCCCACATTCGAGCAGTGGAATAAACATTCGAGAGCAGTAAAAAGTAGCCAGCAGCTCTGTCAGGTTCAAGTTCCATGGCTTGTATTGAAGCTGAAGAAACAGGATTTGCAAGCGCCGCGTTTATGTGAATCCTACAACCACCAAGAAGTGCACCCCATACAGCATGGTTTGGCTTCATAGGCATAGTCTCGACGATTCTAAGTCCTTCATTTAGCATTCCAGCACGACTCAAGAGATCAACCATGCAACCATAGTGCTCAATCTTAGGCTCAATACCCCATATCTGATTCATACTCTCAAAGTAATGCCGTCCGCAATCAACATAACCAGAGTGGCTGCAAGCACATAGAACACCTAGAAATGTAATTTCATCAGGTCTAAGACCATTATCTTCCAATCTTTTCATCTCCTCGAACAAATAAATGGCTTCATTTCCATAGCCATGTTTAGCAAAGCCTGTGATCATGGTAGTCCAAGAAACTATTGTTCTTTGTTGCATCTGCCTGAATACTATATAAGCTTCTTTGATTGCACCACAACTAGCATACATGTGAATCAATGCATTAAACAGTTTAGACCGAACCGATTCTTTTCCATCCCTAAAAATCCCGAATACGTATGAATGAATCCATCTCCCCAATGTCAAATCACCCAGTTCAGCACACGCAGATAGTACAACCACAAGGGTGACTTGATCGAATTTTATTTGAGCCCTACACATTTTACAAAACAAAGCCAGTGCTCGTCGGCATCTCCCATTTTGCACACATCCATTGATCATGGTTGTCCAAGAAACCACATTTCTCTCTGGCATCTTTCTGAAGATTTCATGTGCTCCTTCAACATCTTTATGTCTAAAATACCCAGCAAGTAGTGAATTCCATGTCACAGTACTTCTTTCACGCATTTCATCAAACAGTTGCAGTGCATCCCTATGCCCATCATCATCCTCCCTTCCACTATTTAAATACAAATTCAACAAATTAGTCTGAACAAACACATTTGAGCAAAACCCATTTTTCAAAACCTTCCCATGAACCTGTTGGCCCTCGAATAACAAGGCCCCTTTTCTACAACCTGTAAGCACGTAAGAAAATGTATACCCATCAGCCAAGGATTCCAACTTTTCCATATTATTGAAAAGTTGAACTGATTTACTCGGATTTTCGCTTTGGCCATGACCCCAAATAATTTGGTTCCAAAGTTTAGTGTTTGGGCTTTGAACTTGGCCGAAAATTCTATTCGCAGTCACGAGATAACCAGAGCTTATGTAGAAAGACACCAACTTAGCAAGAATGGAACTTTTCTGAGTCAAGCCATTGATGATAATGTGGGAATGGATTTGTTTCAGTTGTTTTACGGTTTTGCAGTTCTGCAACAGGGCAAAGAGGTGCCGCTGGAGCTCTCTGATCTTTAGTTGGTTGATGGAAGTCGATTCTTGAACTAGAAACATTCAAGAGACTCGTTGGTCGTTTTCTTGAATTGCAACTGTTCTGGGCGTGCTTATATTTGTCAGTGAACTGAATTTGTAAGAAAAAAAAAACTCCTCTAATTTCCCTACATATTGGAAATCTTTGATTGGATGTGATTGCATGTGAGAGTTATTTTATGTAATTGCAATCTTTGACTGAAAAAGATATGAGTTGAAAAGCTTAATTTATTTTTTTTTTAGTAATTTATTAATATTTGGAAACTATTTGTGTGTCTTCCTATTATTTCTTAATTGCAATTAGTTGGTAAAATCTTGAGATAAATCTCTGTGATTTTTTTTTAAATTCGCGTATTAAATTGATCATTATCTTTTGTGCTATATTAAATCATGAATAGCTATTCGTTAGCTACGTTTGACGGTAAGGGTGATTTCTTTATCTGGCAACAAAAGATGAAAGGTATTTTAATTCAAAATCGATGTTTTAAAGCGATTGATTTGTCTTGGGATAAAAACCTAGAAGAAACAAGGAAGAATGAATGATACGCAAAAATCGTATCACCTTTTTAGCATGTTTTTATGTATAAATTTAGGTGAAATTGAGGGCAAATTAATCTTAAATGTTTATTATTTAATCAATTTCACAATTTTTATGATTTTAGAAATGTCAGGTAAAAAGTAGACGAAAACAGCAAATTTTGGGGCAAAAACGCAATTTTTGAAAATATTAACTTGGCAAAGGGTCAGGACGGGCGTCCCGACCCAGTCAAAGCACCGGGACGAGCGTCCAGGACTCGGGACGGGCGTCCCGACTTGGTCAACAGACCAGGACGGGCGTCCCGAACCCCCAGATCCAGTCCCACATCGAATTTTTGATGAAAAATCACCCTGGGAAGCTGCTATAAATACCCCAGGCCTCCAGCAGTTGAAATCATCCCTCTCCACTCGATCTGAGTCATTTAGTGGTTTCCAGTGTACACTTCTCTAGTACACAACTCACTCAGAGACTCAAATATTAGTTTTCTTTCTTATTAGTGTTTTGTTTTAGTTTCTGAGAAATAGTCTCAGATCTTAGGCTTCTATAGATAGGTTCGTTTCTGGTATTCATAGAATACCCGGGATTTCGTTAGGAGATCCTAAAAGGGCTCTAGGCGTTCGAAGAGTCAGTCCACAGGGTTGGGCTTAAGCTGAGTATTAAGGTAAAACCCAGTTACTAGGCTGAGGAAGCGTCCTCCGAAGGTTCTGGTGAGCAGAGTCAGGGCGAGCAATACGACATATACAGCAGTACGCTCCGTCGGCGAGACTACATAAAGGGTGATTTCTTTATGGCATCAGTCCACATGTCCCTCTCTTATATGTTGTTATTGTGTTGTTCTAAATAACTATTATGAATGCGAGATTACAATTTTTATGAATAGTTGTTTTATATGTTGACGTTGTTATGTTTTTCCGGAAATAGCCACCTGCTTAACATTCACTATATCTGCATGTCTAATGTGCTCTTTTAAACTAAAGTTAGGGTTATAGACAATTCCTAACCACGGTCTAATCATAACCTGTTTAGTTTAACAGGCATCAATTAGTATTGGTGTCTGCCATGCTAGATAAAATAACATGCTGAACAACCTGTTTGTTAGAGTAGTCTAGGGTAAGCCGGGCCGAGTCCAATTATGCCGGCAGCTAGGGCAAGCGGTATGATCCCCGAAGTGACATAGGGCTTTAATGGATGCCTTCATCCCGAACCGTGAGTAGGGCCGTCATTAAGGTAGGATGGTTTATTAGAAACCTCGAATGTGGTACGCCTTTAGACACAGAACATAGTTGCAATCCAAGCTAAGACATGTCTAAAATACTCGAATATAGATCAATCAACATATAGGAACAGTATAACATAGGATCAGGACCTCCTCTATAAAACACTTCTAGGATTAATTAGACTTAAACCTAGTGGAGAATGAATCACCCTCTCATCAAAGTATTTGATGAAGATTGCATAATTGGATCATAAGATAGGAGTTAGGATAAAAGGCTAGTTACTACTAAGTCGTTGCCACTTCCCTGGGAGTACGATATTTATTTAATAAAACCGTAGATACTTTCCAATAGACTAGCTACACGATAGGTACTCTGCCTTAGGTTCTGGCTGATTAAGTGACACCATAGAGACTAAATGTAACAATTAGTCAATCACATTCCTTAATTATTCATAATCAACATAGGGTAAATAACACCTATTTAGCATATCAGTCGAAAGCACATCAATGAAATGGATGAACTTGCCTACTCTGCCTTAATTTTGAATCTTAGTGACTATGTGATTAGGAAATTAGGCAAACATGAAAATGCTAGGTCTTTATGGTTAAAACTTGAAGAGACTTACACCGAGACGTCCCTGCCCACTCAAACTTATTTGCTTGAAAAATATTTTAAGTATAAACTGGATTTGAATAAAACCTTTGATGAAAATCTTGATCATTTTTCAAAATTGCTTCAAGACATTAAACTCACCGGTGATACTACGATTGAAAAATACTCACCAGTTATTTTGTTAAATGTTATTCCAGATACTTATAACGATGTTAAATCCGCCATTAAGTATGGACATGACAATATTTCCCTCGATACTATTGTCAACGCTTTAAAAAGCAAAGAATTGGATTTGAAAATAAATCGAGGAAATAAAAGTTTTGGTGAAGTTAATTTCGTACGAGAAAGAACAAAAATTCGTTCTCAAAAACCTTCCTCGAGTAAACAAAAATTTTCAAATGGCAGGGGTCGTAGTCGGTCCAAGTCTCGACCGAAAAATAAAAAATGTTACAACTATGGTGTTGCTGGTCACTATGCGAATGAATGCACTAAACCTAAAAAAGATCAAAATAATGAATTAGCAAATCAAGTCTCTGATGATTTAGGTGATGTGTTTATGGTTTCTGATAATGAGCATGCTTCTGTGAATTCTGTAATTTCATCTCTTCATGATACTGAATGGTTACTTGATTCTGCATGTTCTGAACATATAACTCCTCATAAGCATTTATTTTCTAATTATGTGGAAATGAAAAATGGCTCTGTGTCAATGGCTGATAGGAGTAAGCGTAGTGTCCTTGGCATCGGTGATGTCAATTTAAAATTCGAAAGTGGTTATGTGTTAACTATTAAAAATGTTAGGCATGTTCCGTTCTTGGCTAATAGTCTTATGTCCGTTGTTGTGTTAGAAAATGCTGGTTTAATTGGTAGATGGGGTAATGGGTTCATGCAGGTCATGAAGGGTAATCTTGTGGTTTTCAAAGCTAAAATAGTAGAAAATATGTATGTGGTTTCCCCTATATCTACTGCATCTGTTCATGTTGTTCAAAATGATTCTACTGATTTATGGCATAGAAGGTTGGGACATATGAGTAGTAAGGGTCTAGAGATACTGCATAAGCATAATCATTTTGGTAAAGATCATGTTTCAAATATGCCTATCTGTGACTCATGCTTCATGGGAAAACAAACCAAGGTTAGATTTCCTACTACTATCTCCCCCAACCCCTCTAAATGCACTGAGATTCTTGAATACATTCATGCTGATGTTTGGGGTCCTGCTAGTGTTCCTACGCATGGTGGTAATAAGTATTTTCTTTCTATAATAAATGATTTCTCTAGAAAGGTATTTGTGTTCTTGCTTAAACAAAAAATCAGATGTGTTTGATAAGTTTAAAGCTTGGAAAACTCTAGTTGAAAATCAAACCGGAAAGAAAATTAGAACGCTTAGGACTGATAATGGCACTGAATTTTGTAATCATGACTTTGATAATCTGTGCATTGAATTGGGAATTAAAAGGCATAATACAGTTGCTTACAACCCACAACAAAACGGAATTGCAGAACGCATGAATCGAACTTTACTTGATAGAGTTAGGGCCATGCTTAATTGTTTTGGTATGCCTAAGATGTTTTGGGGTGAAGCAGTTCTTACTGCTACTTACTTGATTAACCGTTCTCCTTCTGTACCATTAAATGGAAATTTGCCTGAGTCTGTATGGTCCGGTAAAAAGGTTGATTTATCAAACTTACGTGTTTTTGGCTGCTCTGCTTTTGTGCATCAGAAAACTGATAAATTAGAACCTAGATCTATGAAATGTGTTTTCTTAGGATATCCGGAAGGGGTTAAAGGGTATAGATATTAGTTAAAGGGAGAACCGAGTTTTAAAACTATAATCAGTAGGGATGTAGTGTTCAATGAAACTGAATTTCCTTGCCTTGTTGTTCCCAATGTTGTGTTGTCTGAGGATACTTCAAATGAGGTGGAGCCTCCACCTAAGGTTTAAATTGAACCTATTAATGAAGAAGATAAAGGTGATAGCATGTATGATCAAAATGTTGAACTTGATGAGCCTAATACTGAAAATCTTAGTGATTATCAACTTGCTAGGGATAGGCCTAAACGTGAAAACATTAGGCAGCCTCAACACTTTGATGACTTTCACCTCACTTCTCATGTTTTCAATGTGTTTGAATCTATAGACAATACTGAACCTAAGTCTTATAAGGAAGCTATTAACTCTAGCAAGTTTACTAATTGGATAAATGCTATGAATGAAGAAATGAACTCTCTGCATGTTAATCAAACTTGGACTCTCTTGCCCAAACATGTTGATTGCTCTTTAGTTGATTGCAAATGGCTTTTCAAGGTTAAAAATGAAGTAGACTCTGTTAGGTATAAAGTTAGACTTGTTGCTAAGGGCTTTACTCAAAAGGAAGGAATAGATTATACTGAAATCTTTGCTCATGTTGTTAAATTCACCACTGTTCGCATCACGCTTGCATTAGTTGCTCATTTTAACTGGAAATTAAAACAGATGGATGTGAGAACTGCTTTCTTGCATGGTGAATTAAATGATAAAATTTTTATGAAACAACCGAAGGGTTTCATTGATAAAAGACACCCTGATTATGTATGCCTCCTGCATAAATCTCTCTATGGCTTGAAACAATCTCCTAGACAATGGAATAAGAGGTTTGATGCTTGCATGCTTTCTTTAAAGTTTACTAGAAGTGCTTATGATCCTTGCCTTTACTTTAAAGTCAATATGCAAAATCCTGTTTTCTTGCTCATTTACATTGATGATATGCTATTAGTTAGCCCAAGCATGAAAACTATTGATCACCTTAAAAATTGTCTAAGTGAACAATTCGACATGAAATATCTAGGAGATGCTAGGAGGATATTAGGCATGGACATAACGAGAGATAGGAAGAATGGTACTTTGTTCCTAAACCAAACTTCTTATGTGAAGAAAATACTTGAAAATTTTTCTATGATTGATGCCAAAGCTGTGACTATTCCTCTTGCTGCTCATTTCTTTTTAAGTAAGGATCAGTCTCCCAAGACTGAGACTGAAATGAAATTGATGAAATCTGTGCCGTATTCTAATGTTATTGGTTCTGTAATGTATCTCATGGTAAGTACTAGGCCAGATATTGCTTATGTTGTTAGCTGCCTGAGTCCATACATTCTAATCCAGGTATGACACACTGGGAGGCTTTAAAATGGCTTCTTCGCTATTTGAAAGGATTTGTTGATATTGACATTAATTTTTCTAAATGTGTAGATGGAGTTAAACTCATAGGGTATGTTGATTCCAATTATGCTAATGATCGTGATAACCGTAAATCTACCACCTCATATGTGTTTACTTTGTGTGGGTCTTGCATTAGTTGGAAATCCCAATTACAACACATAGTTGCATTATCTACTACTGAGTCTGAATATGTAGCTGCCACTGAGGCATTAAAAGAAGCAATCTGGTTAAAGGGACTCATTCATGAAATTGGTTTTCCCAAAGATAATGTGGAGTTTTCTCGGACAGTCAATCAGGTATACAATTGTGTAAGAATCCTGTCTTTCATGATCGCACTAAGCATATAGATGTTAAGTTTCACTTTATTCGTGACATTGTTGAAAAATGCATTGTTAATCTTGAGAAAATACCCTCCGAGTTCAACCCAGCAGACATGGGTACAAAGTGTCTGCCTTTGGAGAAATTCAGGTCGTGTCTCGACACCCTAAACCTTTTCTCTCCAACGTGATCTCTCTCCACTCTCTACTTTACATCTTTGTGATTGTTTATTTCTTTGTGATTTTTTTTTATGTACCGTACTTTGTGTTTTTTGTGTGCAGGTACGTGAGACCGGCGATGATGTTACCACCAATCCCAATCATTAAAAGTGCACCGATGACTCATTCGGACCAAGGTGGAGATTGTTGGTTTATAATACGGCCCTAATGAGTGGCCCATAGCTCTGGCCCAAGCCCAAGCCCAAGCCCGCACTCAATATCTTGTGCATGAAGAAATCAAGCTTATTTCTTTCCTTTCAAATTAACACAATTATAGGAGCATTACCTAATTGGAGTTGCCCAATCACGGTCATGACAAAGGGGATTAAATGAACACAATTATAAGAGCATTACCTAATTGGAGTCGCCCAATCAAAGCCATGACAAGGGGGATTCACTTCCCATTTCCGGCTCTAGTCTTGATTATATAAGACACGTAATTGAAGCTTGGCTAGAGACTTACATAAAAAAATTACAAGCGAATCAATAAGCAAGACATACGAGTTTTCCTCTTTGAGCGATCCGACGATTTCAAGAGTTCTTTGTGACGGTTCGGGCTTGGCGACGAGTTGAGAACAAAACGAGTGGGTCCTGGACGATGTACAACGAGAGCGGGTCTGAGCCGGCGACTTCCTATCACCTTTTGGATCTTTTCATTTTATTTGTTGTTTAGATTTGCTAGATTGTATTTTGCTTTTGTGTCATTTAGTTGTAACTTAAAGTTATTTATTTATTGTTCGAATTATTGAATTGTAATTTTTCGATTCGTTCGATTGTAATCTGTTACAGCTATTCGAACCGATACCCGATCAAGACTTCTAGCTATTTATTTGGTAGTAACATTTAACGAAAGAAAATTTCTTTTGAATGGGAAAATTTTCTTCCTTTTTTCTCTGTCTGTTAAAAATAATTTTACCCCACTCTTTCAAAAAATAATTGATATATTATTCTGTCTATTTTCCCTTTTCTTGGGAGAACCCCTAAATTGTAAATCACTTGAAAAAATGTTGAAGATTTTCCAACAAAAAATCAAACCCGTTTTAGCTGATAAGATACCGATTCATTTCCAGAGACTCTTACCATTTTCATCATCTTCTATTTCATGGCCATATATATCAAACATAATCACCTCAATATTCAATTCAAAAAACCCAGATCAAGCTCTTGAAGTATTCAATTCAGCCACCGTAAATCCTCAAAAGAATCTGAAAGTTCATTCTGCGATTATACATTTCTTAACCGAAGCAAAATCCTATATTAAGGCAAGGTGTATGATAAAATGCCTCATAAAAGAGTTGCAGAAAACGCGACAGCCTCAGAAGGTTTGTTCTTCAGTTTTCAAGGCACTGCGTCAGTTAGAGAGTCGTAATAATTCTCCTGCCAAGGTGTTTGGAGTACTGATTATCGCATTATGTGAAATGGGTTTTGTTGATGAGGCTTTTTGGGTGTACCAAAAGCTCAAGAATTTTCCTTCAACCATGCATTCAACTTCTCTTCCCCTCCCCTCCTCATACAACTAAACAGATTAGGCTGAAGAACACTATAGACCTGAATTTTAATTCTCAACCAAACAGAAAGATTGAATAGAACACCCTCAATCTGTCCTTTTTTTTTCTTCTTTTCAACCATGCATTCATCATCCCTTCCCCTACTCATACGACTAACCACAGTAGGCGCGAGAACATTATCCTGTTCTTCCGTTGCTTTTCTTTCCCTTTCTACTATCATATATTCATTTTATTTCCCTCAATTCTAAAACTGACCATCACAGTAAAATTTTCTATCCTTTGTCTATTAGAAATCAAATGCTTTTCTCTGAATAACTAGTATGTTTCACAACCTACTTTTATTCACAGAGGAGAAAAGTATGCGTATTTCTAATCAGGGCTACGTTAATATCCTTAATTATCCCTAATAATGGAATTGAATTTGTGATTTTATAATGCACCATCCAACTTCAAAAGAAGTTGTTTCTGAAGCAGTTCAAGATGGAGAAAGAGTAAATTACCTTCATGTCACCAGCTCTCCTCCCAAACCTTTGGGTCAAGAGTACAAGTGAATCAATAGTTCCTTTTGGCTCAGGAGCAGGCCTATTGATCTCTGCAAACGCTTCCCTAATTCGTGGGCAATCAAATCTCAATATATTGTGGCCTGCCCAAATTCTCCCTATACAGAGCACAGAACCAGAGAAACATTATTCATAATCCAGATACAACAAAAAAAAATTTCCCCAAAACGCGTTATTCCATTCTCAGTAATCACTTCAATTGAAATGCCAGAAATTCCCAAACATTCTCCTACTCCAAAAAAATTAAACTAAATTCTGAAAAAAGCCAACGAAAACAGAAACAACTCAAATTTTAGATTAAAATGTTCCGTGGATGACTATGAAAAAGGATTCTCAACTAACCATGGAGAATTTCATAGACTTTATCAGCAATGTCAGAGAAAGTAGGCGCAGAAACGACAGCTTCTTTGGTAATGCCATTGCAACGAACCGAAAGATTAGAAATGTGTGACAAATTAGGAGGTTGGACAAGAGTGGAGTAATTCACCAGCTCAATTAGCTTCCTTGGACAAACCAAAATTGCCCCAAATTCTAATATCGCAAACCCTTGTCCAGTCCTCTTCGGAACAGTCGTTTCCACATCGAAAAACGCTATCTCCGACCTATCCGAGCTCAAAACCATTGTTTTCCTACACAATTTCTCCCTCAATATACCTTCACAGACTGGACGCTTTTCTCCTTTAAGGGGCAAAATTGAAAAGTGTACTCCGTTATTCGGAACCCTTCAGAACAGAGTGTTGTGCATATATATATATATATATATATATATATATATATATATATATATATATATATATATATTTATTATGTATAAGTTAACTTCGAGAGGAAGATTGTGAGAGAAGATTCTTCTCTATAGATACCACACCGGCTTTTCAGGTTGAGTACTGACTCGACTCTTTTCTCACGCCTCTCCCTGGGCTTTCTTCAGAGTCCTTTCGTCCTACACTCACCTTACACTACCATGAGGTATTTCCAGGTATCTATGGATGCTTTTTCAGTGGAATCACACAAATAAAAATCGAAAACCAGGATCTCACACAACAAACTTCCAACTGTTTTTATTAACAAAAAACAAATACAAACAGAGTGATTACAAGCAGAGAAGTATACACTCTGACTCGAAGTACAAACACTAAACATTTACAAAACACTAAACATTACAGACTCGAACTTAGAACACTCAGAATGAAAATACTTACATGACTCTCTTATTTTTCTCTCTAACTCTACTTGGCTTACAATGAAGGAGTGAAGCTCGGCACAAGGATGAGAGGTAATATAATACAAACAAACAAAATCATTTCATCTTTCCTAAAGTTACTTTAATAAAGCAACTTTAATAAAGCTAAAGTATAGTAACGACAAAATATAAAGCATTTTTAATAAAGATACTTCAAAAAAAAAAGGAATCTCTTTTAAGAGGAAGATTGTGAGAGAAGATTCTCCTCTTTTGTGCTTTACCATATATATATATTTAGTATGTATAAGTTAACTTAGAGGAAGGTTGTGAGAAGATTCTTCTCTTTTGTGCTTTACCGAATTGCAGAAGTAACCACTAAACTTCCGGTTGAGGCACGCTCAGAACAAAGCGTGTTGTCACGGCCTTAGATTTTCAACTTGCCGTGCGGTGCCTCTGCCTCGTAGGCCAGCCTTAATCACCGAACAATGTACTGATTTCGTCCTCCCTTGGGCTCCTCAGGAGATCGACTCCAGATTTCGACCAAGTTTGGATAGGGTTGGCCTAGTCTCCTCTTTCCTGCCAATTCCAGTAACAGCGACAAGCTCCCCGCATTTAACCGGGTCGGCCTGCTTGGACTCTGAAGGGAATGTGGCCTTGGCTACGCCACAACCTTTTTGAAGCTTTTCTTGCACGTTCAGATACATTTACCAGTAATTGTCTGTCTTCAAATACCACTGTCACGCCCGCGTGACAGTGTGGTCTTGTTTCTTTCATTTTCGGAATATACTACTCTCCCAAAATATAATATATGATTAAAAATTTAGCAAAACATTATTTTGTATGGGAAATCAAACCTAGCATTACATTTAATCATAGGTGAAATCGAAGACAATTTGGTAAATGTTTTGAGTTGCATAGCATGGGAAATGCATACTTGATGATTATTCCTTGCTTGAGATAATAATAGAAAAGATCAAGAACTTGAACTTGGAATCATTCTTTGCTTTTGTACCCAACATCATCAACCCTAGAATGAAGCAAGCAACTTTGCCCTAATTTAAGGGCTAATCTTTCCCTCTGTGTGTTTATTCATTCATTTATATTATTTCTATGGTTATTAGTCCAAGATTGGAAAAACTATATGCAAAGATCATAAACACCTCTATGAAGATTGAAGTTTCTTCATCCTTTTTAGTACATGAATCAGCATAGGAAAGAACAAAATAATTTTATTTGCAAAACAAAAATATCAGACAAAGATTATAGTACCAGGTTTTTATCCAAAATGCTATGTTCTTGGTTGAATGGAGGAGAAAAGTACATCTAAAGATGTATTCCCATTGCTTTTTTGAGTCATATCTAATGGAATTTGAAGTCATATCTAATCAATGTGGATCCAACTTCGACCTCGAGGCAATCTAGTTTCCATATCAAGTATCTTCTCTTTCACAAACTTAGCATCTTCCCACATTCGAGCAGTGGAATAAACATTCGACAGCAGTAAAAAGTAGCCAGCAGCCCTGTCAGGTTCAAGTTCCATGGCTTGTATTGAAGCTGAAGAAACACGATTTGCAAGCTCCGCGTTTATGTGAATCCTACAACCACCAAGAAGTGCACCCCATACAGCATGGTTTGGCTTCATAGGCATAGTCTCGACGATTCTAAGTCCTTCACTTAGCATTCCAGCACGACTCAAGAGATCAACCATGCAACCATAGTGCTCAATCTTAGGCTCAATACCCCATATCTGATTCATACTCTCAAAGTAATGCCGTCCGCAATCAACATAACCAGAGTGGCTGCAAGCACATAGAACACCTAGAAATGTAATTTCATCAGGTCTAAGATCATTATCTTCCAATCTTTTCATCTCCTCGAACAAATAAATGGCTTCATTTCCATAGCCATGTTTAGCAAAGCCTGTGATCATGGTAGTCCAAGAAACTATTGTTCTTTGTTGCATCTGCCTGAATACTATATAAGCTTCTTTGATTGCACCACAACTAGCATACATGTGAATCAATGCATTAAACAGTTTAGGCCGAACTGATTCTTTTCCATCCCTAAAAATCTCGAATACGTATGAATGAATCCATCTCCCCAATGTCAAATCACCCAGTTCAGCACACGCAGATAGTACAACCACAAGGGTGACTTGATCGAATTCTATTTGAGCCCTACACATTTTACAAAACAAAGCCAGTGCTCGTCGGCATCTCCCATTTTGCACACATCCATTGATCATGGTTGTCCAAGAAACCACATTTCTCTCTGGCATCTTTCTGAAGATTTCATGTGCTCCTTCAACATCTTTATGTCTAAAATACCCTGCAAGTAGTGAATTCCATGTCACAGTACTTCTTTCACGCATTTCATCAAACAGTTGCAGTGCATCCCTAAGCCCATCATCATCCTCCCTTCCACTATTTAAATACAAATTCAACAAATTAGTCTGAACAAACACATTTGAGCAAAACCCATTTTTCAAAACCTTCCCATGAACCTGTTGGCCCTCGAATAACAAGGCCCCTTTTCTACAACCTGTAAGCACGAAAGAAAATGTATACCCATCAGCCAAGGATTCCAACTTTTCCATATTATTGAAAAGTTGAACTGATTTACTCGGATTTTCGCTTTGGCCATGACCCCTAATAATTTGGTTCCAAAGTTTAGTGTTTGGGCTTTGAACTTGACCGAAAATTCTATTCGCAGTCACGAGATAACCAGAGCTTATGTAGAAAGACACCAACTTAGCAAGAATGGAACTTTTCTGAGTCAAGCCATTGATGATAATGTGGGAATGGATTTGTTTCAGTTGTTTTACGGTTTTGCAGTTCTGCAACAGGGCAAAGAGGTGCCGCTGGAGCTCTCTGATCTTTAGTTGGTTGATGGAAGTCGATTCTTGAACTAGAAACATTCAAGAAGCTCGTTGGGATTTGATCAAGATGTTGATTTATAATATGGCCCTAAGTCGCCCATAGCTCCTGTCCAAGTCCAAATTCGCACTCAATATCTTGTGCAAGAAGAAATAAAGTTTATTTCTTTTCTTTCAAATAAACACAATTATAGGAGCATTACCTAATTGAAGTTGCCCAATTACAGCCATGACAAGGGGATTAAATGAACACAATTATAGGAGTATTACCTAATTGGAGTTGCCCAATCACGGCCATGACAAGGGGGATTCACTTCCCATTTCCGACTCTAGTCTTGACTATATAAGACATGTAATTGAGGCTTGGCTAGATACTTACACAAAAAAATTATAAGTGAATCAATAAGCAAGACATACGAGTTTTCCTCTTCGGCGATCTGACTATTCCGAGAGTTCTTTGTGACGGTTCGGGCTTGGCGACGGGCTGAGAGCGGAACGAGTGGGTCCTGGACAGTGTACAACGGGAGCGGGTCTGAGCCGACGACTTCCTATCACCTTTTGGATCTTTTCGTTTTATTCGTTGTTTAGATTTGCTAGATTGTATTTTGCTTTTGTGTCATTTAGTTGTAACTTAAAGTTATTCGTTTATTGTTCGAATTATTGAGTTGTAATTTTTCGATTCGTTCGATTGTAATATGTTACGGCTATTCGAACCGATACCCGATCAACAGTGGTATTAGAGCGACGTGGGTATCTCCCGTTCGAATAGCGGCGTTTGAGGCCCTACCGTGGGTTCTCGCTCAGGTATTGCTTTGAACCTCCTCGTTTACGTTTTTCGACTTTATTAGTTATCGTTACGTTTTTTGACTTTATTAGTTATCGTCGTTGATTCGTTTGAGGTTGGTTAATTTATTGTATGTTGGTCGTTTTCTCTGTGAATTGCAACTGTTCTGGGCGTGCTTATATTTCTCAGTGAACTGGATTTGTTCCTTTGCAACATATTGTTTTTTAAAGAAAAAAGAAAAAAAAAACTCCTCTAATTTCCCTGCATATTGGAAATCTTTGATTGCATGTGATTGCATGTGGGAGTTATTTTATGTAGTTGCAATCTTTGACAAAAAAGAGATGAGTTGAAAAGCTTACTTTTTTTTTTCTTTTAGTAATTGATTAATATTTGGAAACTATTGGCGTGTCTTCCTATTATTTCTTAATTGCTATTAGTTGGTAAAATCTTGGGATAAATCTCTGTGATTTTTTTTAATCCGCGTATTAAATTGATCGTTATCTTTTGTGCTATATTAAATCATAAATAACTATTCGTTAGCTCCGTTTGACGGTAAGGGTAATTTCTTGGGTAAATTATCCTAATAACACTTGAATTTTTCAAAAATCCAGCTTTTGCACCTGTATTTATTTTTGCTTTTAACTGACACTTCAACTATAAAATATCACTTCTTTTGCCCTTCCGTCCAAAATTTCTGTTATATTTCATTTTCCGTCCAATTTTTAGGGGTATTTTCGTCTTTTTACATCATTAATATTTTTAAATTATTAAAGTTTTATTTTCAAGGTAATTTTGTCATTTCACTTAATTATTAAAAATCTAAAAATATATTATTATTACAAAGGTTTGAACCTACAACCAAACAACTAACTAAATGATACTTAACCACTAGGACAACTATGAATATATTAATTCATATAAAACTTATCTTTTATATTGTAATTACACAACTAACTATATTTTCGTCTTTTTAAATCATTAATATTTTTAAATTATTAAAAAAAATTTCCAGGGTAATTTTGTCATTTCACTTAATTATTAAAAATCTAAAAATATATTGTTATTACAAAGATTTAAACCTACAACCAAACAACTAACTAAATGATGTTTAACCACTTGGAAAACTATAAATATATTAATTTATATCAAACTTATGTTTTATATTGTAATTACACAAATAATAAATACGCATTTTATATTACAATTACATTTTATATTTAAAATATAAATTATATTGAATATAAACATTCTCAAAAAAATATTTTCAAATGACACAAATCAAACCATAAGTTTTTGTTGTTATCACCTTATTCAAACTTTGCACTGAAGCTTTTCTTCACTCTTTCGTTTCAAATTCGTTGCAAAACATGAATTAGTGTCAACAATGACATTATATTAAAAAACAACTCAAAATTAATGGTTTAGTTAGTCGCGTGGTTTGAAGAATGTGACGAATTCGAAACAAAAGAGTTAAAGAATAACTTCAGTAATGTTTGAAAAACGTGACAACAACAAAAACTTGTTATTTGAATTGTGACATTTGATAATTTTTTTTAAAAATGTTTATATTTAATATAATTTATATTTAAAATATAAAATGTAATTGTAATATAAAATATGTATTTATTATTTGTGTAATTACAATATAAAATATAAGTTTTATATAAATTAATATATTTACAGTTGTCCAAGTGGGTAGACATTATTTAGTTAGTTGTTTGGTTGTAGTTTTAAATCTTTGCAATAATAAAATATTTTTCAGATTTTTAATAATTAAGTGAAATGACAAAATTACCTTGAAATTTTTTTTTAATAATTTAAAAATATTAATGATTTAAAAAGACAAAAGTAAAATGACAAAATTACTCATAAAAATAAAATTTTAATAATTTAAAAATATTAATGATTTAAAAAGGCGAAAATATAATTAGTTGTGTAATTACAATATAAAACATAAGTTTTATATAAATTAATAAATTTATACTTGTCCCAGTGGTTAAACATCATTTAGATAGTTGTTTGGTTGTAGGTTCAAACTTTTGCAATAACAATATATTTTTAGATTTTTAATAATTAAGTGAAATGACAAAATTACCCTTGAAAATAAAACTTTAATAATTTAAAAATATTAATGATATAAAAAGACGAAAATACCCCTAAAAATTGGACGGAAAATGAAATATAACAGAAATTTTAGATGGAAGGGCAAAAGAAGTGATATTTTATAGTTGAAGTGTTAGTTCAAAGCAAAAATAAATACAGGTGCAAAAGCTGGATTTTTGAAAAGTTCAAGTGTTACTAGGATAATTTACCCTAATTTCTTTATCTGGCAACAAAAGATGAAAGGTATTTTTAATTCAAAATCGATGTTTTAAAGCGATTGATTTGTCTTGGGATAAAAACCTAGAAGAAACTAGGAAGCATGAAATGGATGAACTTGCCTACTCTGCCTTAATTTTGAATCTTAGTGACTATGTGATTACGAAATTAGGCAAACATGAAAATGCTAGGTCTTTATGGTTAAATCTTGAAGAGACTTACACCGAGACGTCCCTGCCCACTCAAACTTATTTGCTTGAAAAATATTTTAAGTATAAACTGGATTTGAATAAAAACTTTGATGAAAATCTTGATCATTTTTCAAAATTGCTTCAAGACATTAAACTCACCGGTGATACTACGATTGAAAAATATTCACCAGTTATTTTGTTAAATGCTATTCCAAATACTTATAACGATGTTAAATCCGCCATTAAGTATGGACGTGACAATATTTCCCTCTATACTATTGTCAACGCTTTAAAAAGCAAAGAATTGGATTTGAAAATAAATCGAGGAAATAAATGTTTTGGTGAAGTTAATTTCGTACGAGGAAAAACAAAAATTCGTTCTCAAAAACCTTCCTCGAGTAAACAAAATTTTTCAAATGGTAGGGGTCGTAGTCGGTCTAAGTCTCGATCGAAAAATAGAAAATGTTACAACTGTGGTGTTGCTGGTCACTATGCGAATGAATGCACTAAATCTAAAAAAGATCAGAATAATGAATTAGCAAATCAAGTCTCTGATGATTTAGATGATGTGTTTGTGGTTTCTGATAATGAGCATGCTTCTGTGAATTCTGTAATTTCATCTCTTCGTGATACTGATTGGTTACTTGATTCTGCATGTTCTGAACATATGACTCCTCATAAGCATTTATTTTCTAATTATGTGGAAATGAAAAATGGCTCTGTGTCAATGGATGATAGGAGTAAGCGTAGTGTCCTTGGCATTGGTGATGTCAATTTAAAATTCGAAAGTGGTTATGTGTTAACTATTAAAAATGTTAGGCATGTTCCGTTCTTGGCTAATAGTCTTATGTTCGTTGCTGTGTTAGAAAATGCTAGTTTAATTGGTAGATGGGGTAATGGGTGCATGCGGGTTATGAAGGGTAATCTTGTGGTTTTCAAAGCTGAAAGAGTAGAAAATATGTATGTGGTTTCCCCTATATCTGCTGCATCTGTTCATGCTGTTCAAAATGATTCTACTGATTTGTGGCATAGAAGGTTGTGACATATGAGTGGTAAGGGTCTAGAGATACTGCATAAGCATAATCATTTTGGTAAAGATCATGTTTCAAATATGCCTATCTGTGACTCATGCATCATGGGAAAACAAGCCAAGGTTAGATTTCCTACTACCATCTCCCCCAACCCCTCTAAATGCACTGAGATTCTTGAATACATTCATGCTGATGTTTGGGATCCTGCTAGTGTTCCTACGCATGGTGGTAATAAGTATTTTCTTTCTATAATAGATGATTTCTCTAGAAAGGTATTTGTGTTCTTGCTTAAACAAAAAATCAGATGTGTTTGATAAGTTTAAAGCTATGAAAACTCTAGTTGAAAATCAATCCGGAAAGAAAATTAGAACGCTTAGGACTGATAATGGCACTGAATTTTGTAATCATGACTTTGATAATCTGTGCATTGAATCGGGCATTAAAAGACATAAGACAGTTGCTTACAACCCACAACAAAACGGAATTGCAGAACGCATGAATCGAACTTTACTTGATAGAGTTAGGGCCATGCTTAATTGTTCTGGTATGCCTAAGATGTTTTGGGGTGAAGCAGTTCTTACTGCTACTTACTTGATTAACCGTTCTCCTTCTGTGCCCTTAAATGGAAATTTGCCTGAGTCTATATGGTCCGGTAAAAAGGTTGATTTATCAAACTTACGTGTTTTTGGCTGCTCTGCTTTTGTGCATCAGAAAACTGATAAATTAGAACCTAGATCTATGAAATATGTTTTCTTAGGATATCCGGAAGGGGTTAAAGGGTATAGATGTTGGTTAAAGGGAGAACCGGGTTTTAAAACTATAATCAGTAGGGATGTAGTGTTCCAATGAAACTGAATTTCCATGCCTTGTTGTGCCCAATGTTGTGTTATCTGAGGATACTTCAAATGAGGTGGAGCCTCCTCCTAAGGTTCAATTTGAACCTATTAATGAAGAAGATAAAGGTGATAGCATGTATGATCAAAATGTTGAACTTGATGAGCCTAATACTGAAACTCTTAGTGATTATCAACTTGCTAGGGATAGGCCTAGACGTGAAAACATTAGGCAGCCTCAACACTTTGATGACTTTCACCTCACTTCTCATGTTTTCAATGTGTTTGAATCTATAGACAATACTGAACCTAAGTCTTATAAGGAAGCTATTAACTCTAGCAAGTTTACTAATTGGATAAATGTTATGAATGAAGAAATGAACTCTGTGCATGTTAATCAAACTTGCACTCTCGTGCCCAAACCTGTTGATTGCTCTTTAGTTGATTGCAAATGACTTTTCAAGGTTAAAAATGAAGTAGACTCTGTTAGGTATAAAGCTAGACCTAAGGGCTTTACTCAAAAGGAAGGAATAGATTATACTGAAATATTTGCTCCTGTTGTTAAATTCACCACTGTTCGCATCATGTTTGCATTAGTTGCTCATTTTAACTGGGAATTAAAACAGATGGATGTGAAAACTGCTTTCTTGCATGGTGAATTAAATGAGAAATTTTTTATGAAACAACCGGAGGGTTTCATTGATAAAAGACACCCTGATTATGTGTACCTCCCGCATAAATCTCTCTATGGCTTGAAACAATCTCCTAGACAATGGAATAAGAGGTTTGATACTTGCATGCTTTCTTTAAAGTTTACTAGAAGTGCTTATGATCCTTGCCTTTACTTTAAAGTCAATATGCAAAATCCTGTTTTCTTGCTCATTTACATTGATGATATGCTATTAGTTAGCCCATGCATGAAAATTATTGATCACCTTAAAAATTGTCTAAGTGAACAATTCGACATGAAGTATCTAGGAGATGCTAGGAGGATATTAGGCATGGACATTACCAGAGATAGGAAGAATGGTACTTTGTTCCTAAACCAAACTTCTTATGTGAAGAAAATACTTGAAAAATTTTCTATGATTGATGCCAAAGCTGTGACTATTCCTCTTGATGCTCATTTCTGGTTAAGTAAGGATCAGTCTCCCAAGACTGAGACTGAAATGAAATCGATGAAATCTGTGCCTTATTCTAATGCTATTGGTTATGTAATGTATCTCATGGTAAGTACTAGGCCAGATATTGCTTATGCTGTTAGCTGCCTGAGTCGATACATGTCTAATCCAGGATGACACACTGGGAGGCTTTAAAATGGCTTCTTCGCTATTTGAAAGGATCTGTTGATATTGGCATTAATTTTTCTAAATGTGTAGATGGAGTTAAACTCGTAGGGTATGTTGATTCCAATTATGCTAATGATCGTGATAACCGTAAATCTACCACCTCATATGTGTTTACTTTGTGTGGGTCTTGCATTAGTTGGAAATTCCAATTACAACACATAGTTGCATTATCTACTACTGAGTCTGAATATGTAGCTGCTATTGAGGCATTAAAAGAAGCAATCTGGTTAAAGGGACTCATTCATGAAATTAGTTTTCTCAAAGATAATGTGGTAGTTTTCTCGGACAGTCAATCAAGTATACAATTGTGTAAGAATCCTGTCTTTCATGATCGCACTAAGCATATAGATGTTAAGTTTCACTTTATTCGTGACATTGTTGAAAAAGGCATTGTTAATCTTGAGAAAATACCCTCCGAGTTCAACCCAGCAGACATGTGTACAAAGTGTCTGCCTTTGGAGAAATTCAGGTCGTGTCTCGACACCCTAAACCTTTTCTCTCTAACGCGATCTCTCTCCACTCTCTACTTTACATCTTTGTGATTGTTTATTTCTTTGTGATCTTTTTTTATGTACCGTACTAACTTTGTGTTTTTTGTGTGCAGGTACGTGAGACCGGCGATGATGTTACCCCCAATCCCAATCATTAAAAGTACACCGATAACTCATTCGGACCAAGGTGGAGATTGTTGGTTTATAATATGGCCCTAGTGAGTGGCCCATAGCTCCGGCCCAAGCCCAAACCCGCACTCAATATCTTGTGCAGGAAGAAATGAAGCTTATTTCTTTCCTTTCAAATGAACACAATTATAGGAGCATTACCTAATTAGAGTTGCCCAATCACGGCCATGACAAGGGGGATTCACTTCCCATTTCCGACTCTAGTCTTGACTATATAAGACACATAATTGAGGCTTGGCTAGAGGCTTACACACAAAAAAATTACAAGCGAATCAATAAGCAAGACATACGAGTTTTCCTCTTCGGCCATCCGACAATTCCGAGAGTTCTTTGTGACGGTTCGGGCTTGGCGACGGGCTGAGAGCGGAACTAGTGGGTCCTGGACGGTGTACAACGGGAGCGGGTCTGAGCCGACGACTTCCTATCACCTTTTGGATCTTTTCGTTTTATTGTTGTTTAGATTTGCTATATTGTATTTTGCTTTTGTGTCATTTAGTTGTAACTTAAAGTTATTCGTTTATTGTTTGAATTATTGAGTTGTAATTTTTCGATTCGTTCGATTATAATCTGTTACACCTATTCGAACCGATACTCGATCAACACAAGACTTCTCGCTATTTATTTGGTAGTAACATTTAACGAAAGAAAATTTCTTTTGAATGGGAAAATTTTCTTCCTTTTTTCTCCGTCTCTTAAAAAGAATTTTACCCCTCTTTCAAAAAGCTACATATAGATACATACATACATATATATATATATATATATATATATATATATATATATCCGAAAACAAAAGAGCTCAAGACACTTAAAGAAAGAACAAAAGTAGTACATATTAATGATTAAGGTTAGCACATAGTTGAAACTTTTCTAGTATTCTTCAAACTGATGGGAGATGAAGACCTTCAGATCATCATTGCCAATCAAGTTCTGTGATTCTTGAATTTGATTGGCTGATTCCATTACAGACTTTGATGAACCATACACCTTAATAGTTTGTAGAGTAGGAATATCACCGATTTCCAAAGGTATTTCTTCAAGATCTTGACATCCATTTAACACCAAACATTCCAGTTTAGGAAAATGATCACTTGAAGAAATCCATTTCTGAAGATCCATATAAGAAAGTTTCAAGAATTTGAGATGACAAAATCCATCATCACTTGTTTCCCAAACTGGTCCACTGAAGAAGTTGTTCTTTAGCTTCAAAATCTCGAGTTTCGGTAGCATACTGATAATTGACATCTCTTCCCATTGAAGATGGCTACCACTTAATGTAAGCTTTTTCAGATTTGGAGGAAACTTATGCAGCTGCAGATGAGGCATAACATTCATAGGCAGAATTCCTAAAGTTTGATATTCAAACTTTATCTTCTGAAGTAGATCTAAATGAGCAAGATTAGGAAAGTGATCAAAATGTTCATTTGAAACAGATAATGACATATGAATTCCCAGTTTTGTAAGATTTGGAGTTCTTGATAACACATCTTTGACAGAAGCTGATGGGCAGAGTTGTGAAATGGTTTGCAAATTCTCCAGCGTAGTTGGACGAATCGTTTCAGGAAAACACTGAGGATCACTGAAAACTAGTTCCTGTGAAATTTCAAGATGCCTAAGTTTCAACATTTTCCAAAATTCATTTGGGACTTCAACACGGCCACCCTTTTCGACATAAAGAATACAGGTTTCCAGGTTCCAGAGTTTGAATACTGATGAAAGATGGGAAGTGACATGATCAACCTGAAGCTCTAAGTACCTTAAATGGAACAGCAATGAGATTTCCTCAGGTAAGTCAAGCAAAACTACATTTTTTAGTTCCAATCTTCTGAGAAATCGATAAATAAGAAAGGATTCTTCCTTGAAAACATTATGCACTAATGCATAGAATGAATTTCTGTTCAAATGGAAGTATGGCCAACAGTTATCAAATGGACGAACAACCTGAGGAGTACTGAAAGCAAAAAAAAATAAACCCTCATAAATTGCACCACACTTGCAAAATGGCTGCAAGAATTTCTTTTCATCCACTTTTCTGTGACACAGATCTCTCAACAGATCATGAATACGAATAAGCTTTACGCCACCATCAGACCTTTTCTCCATGACTATCACAAGACTTCTTTGAATAAGTTCCTTTAGACAATCTTCTGCTGCATTTTCCAGGTTTTGATCTGTATTATTATTCTGCCTCTGCAGTATTGTTACTAATCCTTCTGCAATCCATGAGTGCAGAAGTTTCTTCACTGGAATACTGGTGTCATCAGAATATGTTCCTATATAGAGAAAGCAAGATTGCAGCATCCTAGGTAGGTGCTTGTAACTTAACTCTAGAATATCCATGTAATGCTCAGAGAAATCACTTGGAGTTTCACTTTCCCACATGTTTTTTGTTTCAGTACGATGTTTCTTTCCAATATTGTTGGCAATATGCCTCCACTGTTGTACTGTCTTGTCTTCCTTGACAAGAATTCCTGCAACAGCACAAATGGCTAAAGGTAAACCTTGGCATCTTTCAACAATGCTCTTACCTAATCTTGTCAGCTCTTCCGGGACACCATTATTATTCTCGAGAAAAACTCGAGATTCAAAAAGATCCCAGCTTTCCTCTGGAGTAAGAAACCTCAAGAAATGTGGAGAAATATCAGGTGCAATTTGTAAAGCTACACCTTTAATTCGACTTGTTAACAAAATTCTGCTGCTTGTATTATCTTCTGGAAAATACATCTTTATATCTTCCCACTGTTTTATATCCCAAATCCCATCTATAACAATTAGATATCTTTTTCCTTTCAAGGACTTGTACAATCTCTGTCCCATACTCTCATTATCATCATCCCTGCTGTTAAAAACAGGATCTTTACCATCAATTATGTAACTTAACATGTTGGATAAAGATTTCCTTTTATCATACCTTTGAGAAAAGAAATTCCATGCTCGAATGTGAAAGTGATAAACAACTTGCGGATCGTTGAATAATGTTTGAGCTAAAGTAGTCTTACCAATTCCTCCCATTCCAATAATAGAAATCACCTTCTTTCCTCCTGGTGTAGTATTTATGAGTTTGTCTAGTAAGTCTTGTCTTTCATCATCAAATCCGATCCTCGTGGTTGAGTTTTTATGTGATGAGACGAAACTACTCTCCTTTGCTGGTGCAGCAGCTACTGAGGCAACACTAACTTCTTTCTGCTCAAATGCCCTCATCCTCTTGACAAGATCATCGATCCCTTCACAGTACTGATCCAAATGGTCTGTGTGCTTCTTTTCCGGGACGAGATTTCCATGAACACAAGTATCTGTGTATGAAAGGATTGGTTTCAACTTTTCTACAAGATCAGCTATCAAATCTTTAAGAATTGAAAGTGGAAAAGGACTAATCAGGATTTGCTGCAACTTTTCAAGAAATGAACTTGAATACTTGAGATGCTCATAAAGTAATCTAACAGATGATGATGATGGTGATTGATCATTATTAATAAGTAGTGAAGAAAAAGAGTGATCAAGATTCTCAAGAATGAAATGAATCCCATTTTGAGCTAAAGCAATATCAGTAGCTGGCCAAGTATTGTCTTCTGCAATCCAACTGGAAGGACCATCTTCCTTGTAGCTTATTCTATTCATATTTTGTTGTTTGAGATTCTTCAGCTGGGTGAAAATGGCCTTTTTCTTTGTATCATTTATAGGGTCATCGTAATTATTACTTAGAACTACTTGTTAGTTATTCCACATTTAATGCGTGTTTTTTTCTTCCATGTGCTGTTATGGTCTGCAAAAGCCAACCCTCTTCTTCAATTATTTCTCTTCAATTTTTCCACCACCATTGCCGACAAAGAAAAAGGAGTCTTTTTCCAAAATAACTTAACATTTTTTAAATTGTCCCGGTTTAACTTTATTTACAAAACTATTTTCTAAATTAACTTTAACTCATTTACAAAATGAGTTTTAATGGACCTACTAAAAAAAGTTTAAAATTTTTCTCTTTTCTCTTTCTCTATTTTCTCTCTCTTCTTTCAATTTTTTAAATACATTCAACTTAACGCCGTTTCCCCTCTCTTTTCCTCTCTCCTTCCCTTGTCTTTTCAATTTTTTTTCTTTTTTTTCCCTTCCAATTCACCTCCCGACGTCCCTTTTCTTTTCATTTTTTTCATTTTTTTTCTTTTTTCCAGTCTACCTCCCCACAGAAACCTTAGTCCACGTAAGAAACCCTATTCATATTACATGATTTTGGATAACAAAAATCGAGATACATTTAAAACAAATTAGATGAAAAACGAAAATTGCAAAGAAAATCTTCATTGCTATGGCTATGCAGGGAGAAGGGGCTGAGACAAAGTAGAAGAATTTTATAAGTGATGAATTTTAATACTGAATTGTAGGATGCATTCGGAACATGAGTCCTAATCCCCGTACCCGATTTTCTCTGCAATTCTCGTTTTTTATCTAATTTATTTTAAATGTATTTTGCTGTTTCAAAATTCGGTAATATGAATAGAATTTTTTGAGTGGGCTAGGGTTTCTGTGAGAAGGTGGACTGGAGAAGAGAAAAAAAAATGAAAAGAAAAGGGAAGTCGGGAGATGAATTGGAAAGGAAAAGAAAGAAAAAAATGAAAAGAAAAAGGAAGGAAAAGAAACTGCGTTAAGTTGGATGAATTTAAAAAATTGAAAAAAGAGAGAAAAATAGAGAAAGAGAAAAGAGAAAATTTTTAAATTTTTTTAGTGGTCCCATTAAAACTCATTTTGTGAATGAGTTAAAATTAATTTGAAAAATAATTTTATAAATAAAATTAAACCGGAACAATTTAAAAAAATTAAGTTAGGAAAAAATCTAAGTAAAAGAGAACTTTTGACAAATTCTTTTTTGAGGGCAATGAAAAAAAATAAAAATAAAAATTATATTTTGTGAAATTCAAAAAATAATTGACATATTATTCTGTCTATTTTCCCTTTTCTTGGGAGAACCCCTAAATTGTAAATCACTTGAAAAAATGTTGAAGATTTTCCCACCAAAAATCAAACCCGTTTTAGCTGATAAGATACCGATTCATTTCCAGAGACTCTTACCATTTTCATCATCTTCTATTTCATCGCCATATATATCAAACATAATCACCTCAATATTCAATTCAAAAAACCCAGATCAAGCTCTTGAAGTATTCAATTCAGCCACCGTAAATCCTCAAAAGAATCTGAAAGTTCATTCTGCGATTATACATTTCTTAACCGAAGCAAAATCCTATATTAAGGCAAGGTGTATGATAAAATGCCTCATAGAAGAGTTGCAGAAAACGCGACAGCCTCAGAAGGTTTGTTCTTCAGTTTTCAAGGCACTGCGTCAGTTAGAGAGTCGTAATAATTCTCCTGCCAAGGTGTTTGGAGTACTGATTATCGCATTATGTGAAATGGGTTTTGTTGATGAGGCTTTTTGGGTGTACCAAAAGCTCGAGAATTTGCCTGCAATGCAGGTTTGTAATGCGTTCTTAGATGGTTTGTGTAAAGCTAAAAGATTTGAATCCATGTGGGAAGTATATGGAGATATGATCTCACGTGGGGCGTTGCCGAGTGTTGTAACTTATGGCGTGCTTATTGATGCTTGTTGTGATCAAGTTGATTTTGTGAAGGCTGAAATTTTGTTTGATGAAATGGTTGGTAAGGGAATTAAACCGACTGTTGTGATTTATACAACTCTGGTACGGGGATTGTGTGCTGAGAATATGATAATGAAGGCTGAATGTATGTTCATGAGAATGAGGGAATTTGGTATTCCTCCAAATTTGTATACTTACAATACTCTGATGGATGGTTATAGTAAAATGGCTAATGTTGAAAAGGCCCTTCAGCTCTATCATGCATTGTTGTTGGATCATGGTCTGCTTCCAAATGTTGTTACATTTTGTATCCTGGTTGATGTTCTTCAGAAAGTAGGAGAAGTAAGAGCTGCAAGGAATTATTTTGTGCACATGTTGAAGTTTGGTGTGGTTCCTAACTTGATGATATACAATTGTCTGATAGATGGATATTATAAAGTAAGAAATCTGCCTGCTGCTTTAGAACTTGATTCAGAGATGAAGAATCTTGGAATTGTTCCTGATGTTTTCACTTATGCAATACTGATGAAATGCTACAGTAGTAATGGCAAGATGGAAGAAGCAAATGGACTTTTATGGAGTATGGTTGAAAGAGGGGTACAGCCAAATTCAGTGGTTTATGCTACACTAATGGATGGTTACTGTAAGGAAGGAAATATGAGCAAAGCTTTAGAAATCTGTTCTGAAATGATGGAACGGGGAATCCAACCTGATACAGTAACATTCTCCACCTTGATAAATGGATACTGCAAAATAAGGAACATAGATGCAGCATTAGGGTTGTACAATGAGATGCTAATCAAAGAAATTAAGCCCGACGTTATTGTGTTTACATCCCTGATTCATGCTTATTTCAAAGATGATAAACCCAAAGCAGCTCTTAGTCTGTACAAGGAAATGGTAGAGGCAGGTATTGCTGCAAATGTTTTTACCATAAGTTCTTTAATTACTGGACTCAGCAGAAATGGAAGACTCAATGATGCACTAAGAATTTTCTTGGAAAGAGATGATTCTACTTCTGCCAATAATACTGTGGTGTATTCTTCAGTGATTCATGCTTTATGCAGAGATGGACAGTTTTTAAAAGCTAGCAAGATTTTCTCTGAAATGAGGCGTGATGGCATAAAACATGATATGGTCACTTATGGTCCTATTGTGCAAGTGCATTTTGGAGCTAGGCATGGTGCTGATGCAAGGATGCTGCATGCTGATATGCTTAAGATGGGATTTTTACCAAATTCTAGTATGTATAAGGTCTTAGTTAAGGGGTATCAAGAAATTGGATACAAGAGATCAGCTCTCAAATGTCAGGAAGAATTAGTCAATTAAATTTTTAAGATATTTATAATAATACAAATGGTTAAAACAACAATAATGAAACTATGATTAGTTACATAAAAGATAATTAAAATATCTCTAATCTTTCTTCGTCTTCAATATATGTAAAACATAAAAAAATCTGATACACTAATATGTGTGGAACACTAAGGCAAATGCAACTTATATTTTCTTTGCAGACCTATACTCAGAAATATCTCGAGAATTAATAATTTTGATGGAGAAGTGTTAGATAATATCTCAAGTCTACTTGCCTATATATATATATATATTATGACTATATTCTTCACCTAAACAAAAAGTTAGAAGAATTTCCCATCATTTCTAGAATCAAGATTAAAGAGAGAGAAAAAAACACAATGGCCGATACCTGTGGTTGTGAGTACTGCGGACTTAGCAGGGAACGCAATGCCAGACGCAATGCCAGAATTCAACAAACCAGTTGGTTTGAACGGAATTCTGCGCCGTGGAATCTTGTCAAATTAACGCTGTTTGTAATTGTCCTTTCTCTTATCACAGTTTGTGAGTTTTTCACCCCCTTATCTTTCTGCTGCTGCTGCTGTTGTTGTTGTTGTTGTTGTTGTTTCCTTTCCTTCGTCTTTGGTCTTAGGTTTCCCCCCTGATATATTTGTTGTAGGTGCTACTCCCCTCGTCATTCTAGCTGGTGGTTTCCATGGTTGCATTTCGGGCCGAGGCATTGGTTCTGGTTTGGTATCGTACACAATTCTTTGGAAGTCGTTCACTTGGAAGTTCGGCAAGAAGTTTCTCATAAACTGGTGTCCTACATGTTCAAATAGATGTCTTATTGGCAACACAAAGAGACTCGCACTAAAAGTCATGGAAAAGGTTATCATCACGAGAAGTGTCAGTTTCCTTTTTCTTTGTGTTTTTTTCTTCCTCCTATAAATTCTACCAAACCATTAGAAAAAGCTTTCGGACAAAAATTTCAATACATAGGCGGCGGTTCATCCGTTGGATCCAAATATGGAGGCACCAGAACTACCACCACCGCCAGCTGATCAAGCTTGCGACATATGCGCCACAGAGGTTCTGTTATTATTATTATTATTATTATTACTGAGAATGAATAGGGAAAAACATTAACTGATAACAGAATAGGGAAAACAGAATGTGCAGGGAAGGATATGGGATTCCTGGAGATTTGAAGATTGTGGCCACGGATTTCACTCGAGATGTCTGATGCATAGGCTAGTTCAACATGATACATGCCCTGTGTGCATATTTAATAATGTATATATACCAATTCTCTATCATCACATATATGATATGTATGTGTTTGTACATATATATATATATATATATATATATATATATAATCACAGAAACAATGTAAGCCTATGCATCTTTTATGCCTGTTTTTCAGGGCCGTTTACTAATGCCTCGTCTAGTAGAAATTCAAGATGGCGCTCCACCACCACCACCAGAAGCTGATCAACCTTGCACCATATGCACCAGAGAGGTTCTATTATTATTATTATTATTACTATTATTATTACTGAGAATGAATAGGAAAAAACATCAACTCATAACGGAATAGGGAAAACAGAATGTGCAGGGTAATAACCTAAGGACATGGGAATCTTGGAGATTTGAAACTTGTGGCCACGGATATCACTCGAGATGTCTGATGCTTAAGCTACTTGAACACGAGCAGTGTCCTGTGTGCACATTTGATAATGTATACATGCCAATTATCTTTCATCAGATATATGATGTGTGTGTGTGTATGTTTTATATAATCGCAAACCCTAAGCTTTTTTTTGCCTGTTACAGCGCCACCTAGTAGGAAATCCACGGGGCCCTCCAGGACCATTAGTTCCCGGGCCCGAGTGTACTGTTCTATAAGGAACATTGATGAAAAGGATTTATCCTGTATTCCTCTCCATGTACCTTTACGCAGTTCATAATTGTTAGGAGGAGAATAGGGCTTTTCAATCAAGAATATAAAAACTACTTTCCCTTTTAAAAGAAACAATGCTATACAATCTAATCTTAATTGATCATTCAAGGCTAAATTGAGTAGTCTTCTTTCAAGTGAATGTATTTGTACTAAATAATACATAGCTCATCTATCATCTTCTTTTTTTATGTTTCTCCATTGATGTGGCCACACATAATGGACCTCATTACCACCATGTGCAGCCTCCAAATATTATTATGGCTTAATTCCAAACTATGATTCTTCGAATCAGCATCGAGCTATCGCCGTAAGCATAATAAATATGAAGCCAAACCTTCGAGAATCTAACTTTTTCCCAAATAAACCCTACATACTGTAACTAAATCCAAACAGAGGAGGAGGACAAAAAAAACTTTGATCGGCAGCCATTTCTGAGGATAGAATTAAAGACAGAAGAAAAATGCAGAGAAATAATTGCATACCAATCAATATCTCAGAAACAAGTGAAGGTCCAAAATCATCTTCATGAGTTGAGGCATCTCCTCGACGGCTGTTAGAATTTTACCGGCGACGAATGGTGTTTTTTTCTTCCGAATCTTCTAGTCTCCGGAATCATCTCTTCAATTTCTTTGTACACATGGTTGAATTTGTTAAAGAAAAAGAAATATCTGCAGCAAAAGTTGTAGCAGAAGATTACAAAGGTTCCAATAGTGTCTTTATAGATATTTTTGTTAGTTATATTAATTAAACATAAATACCTCTTTTAAGATCTTTCATTAATTTATTCTATTAAAAGGATCTATATTTGTTTTAATACAAGTTTTTTGAAAATTGAATATTCATTCCATAAGAGAATAAAGAGATACACTCCTACAGAGATTGAAAAAAAGGAGACTAAAGCATAAACCACAAAACAAGGAAAGGAAACCAACTAAAACAACAAGCGCGATAAAAGGTAAACGGAAAAAAACCAAAGGAATCAGTTCAGGTTCCTCCTCTATCAATCACACCAAACAGCAGGAGGGAGGGCAGTGATATCCAAGGAACCCGAGACACCCAGCGGAGCCGCCCACTTTGCAAGGTTTGAGCACAGTTGTTGCTTCTCTAAACACATGCTGCAATTTCCAGTGACAGGATTCTACTTCTGCCAATACCGTGGTGTATTCTTCAGTGATTCATGCTTTATGCAAAGATGGACAGTTTTTAAAAGCTAGCAAGATTTTCTCTGAAATGAGGCGTATTGGCCTAAATCCTGATATGGTCACTTATGATCCTATTGTGCAAGTGCATTTTGGAGCTAGGTGTGAGACCCTTTGTCGCGAGGGTGCGGGGCAGCTCCGGTAGCGGCGGGGCAAGTGTGCGACAACATATGATCTAGGGTTTCAAATGTGTGTCAACTCTTTTATAATGACTGATGTGTGTAGGCCGAGGCATTGTGGGACGGGTCGAGGCACAAGACCGAATGTGTCAGGAACCCTAAGGGTGCCGTAGTTGGATGGGTCATGGCCCATGAGAATGACTCTAAACCTTGTCAATCCCTAGACGGTTATAAATAGGGGTAGTTGGGCAAGGGAGAAGAGGAGACAGAGTAATAGAGGGATAACATAAATAGACTACGGGTGCTCTATCTTGTAGGCCTTTGTGGCTGCGCAGCTTTGTTCATTGTTGCTAACTCTTTGTAACTCCTCATTATTGATTAATATAAAAAAGTTGGACGAGTTACCCGTAAATATTATTGCTTGCCTCTTTACTTGTGATTGTCTGTCCGCCGCGTGTACTTGCGCTTGTGCACTTGCTACGCGCAAGTTGTGTTGAGTGTCGTAAACTGGTGGTCGTGTTAGGAAGAGGCACTTTGTGACAAATTGGTATCAGAGCTCAGTTCGACCCTTGTGGAGATGTCTAGTTCGTCCGAAGAATCGCGGCGGGCAATGCGCCTTGACACTACGTCGACCCCTCATGTCACAACCGCGGATCGATTGACAAGGTTGAAGACATTGTTCTTGCACCATATGCAAGCAATTGGTGTGCTAGAGCATGCGGAGAATGCTCGTCCTTTGGTAGATCAGATCCAAGGACCACCAAACGTTGTGATGGATTTACACCAACTCCAAGCGATAGTAGACAATATGAGGAAAACTTCCAAAATAGCATAGAGGCACTCCAAGCTAGCGTAGCGGCCCTTCAATCTAATACTACTGGAGCCAGTGTTAGATAACCGATGTTTAGGGTGCCTGAGCCTAGAACATATTCGGGTGTTCGTGATGCTACGGTGATCAGGAGTTTCTTGTGGGATATGGAGAAATACTTTGCGACGGCTAGAGTCCTGGAGAGTGAACAAGTTGCGATTACATCATTGTTCCTTACAGACACTGCCAAGCTATGGTGGCAGACAAGGGAAACAGACCCTACGAAAGAAGAGGTATAATCTTTCATACACATTAAGGAGGAATTGATGGAGCAATTCTTGCCAAAGAATTCTGCGTGGTTGGCTCGCAAGAGCTTGAAAAGACTAGAACATACGGGGACTATTCGAGAGTATGTTAATCAATTTTCTGCGATACTTCTTAATATTCCTAACATGTCCGAGGAGGACAAATTGTTTAACTTTTTGTCAAGGTTAAAAAAGTGGGCTAGGATCGAGCTAATGAGGCAGGACCCTAGGAATGTGAGGGACACCTTTTTTATGGTGGAACGATTGACGGATATGCAATCTCTGGCTCCTCCTGCCCCTGAAAGGAAGAGTGTTCCATTGAGGAGCAAGGGTAAGTCTTGGAATGACAAACCCAAGAAGAAAGATGGTGTTGTCGGGAAATTGAAAGATTTAAGTGTCAAGTGCTACAACTGTAGGGAGACTGGACACATGTCATATCAATGCCCCAAGCTGAAGTGGAATCAAAATTTGGCTGTTGTCCAAATTGGAGATGAGACTAGAGGGGATCCACTTGCTCGTGTGAATCTCATTCAGTTGTGCAATGCCATTTAGGTGTCCGATCAACCACAAATAGTACGTGGGTTGATGTACGTGAACGTGGTCGTGAATGGTATTAAGATGTGGGCAATGATAGACTTCAACACAACAAATAACTTTGTGGGTGACCAAGAAGCCACGCGCTTGCATTTGGCACTGCAAGAAAGTTCTCACACCATTAAGACTGTTAATGCCGAGCAGCAACGGGTGAGAGGCAGTGCCATGGTGTCATTAAAGATGGGAGCTTAGGAAGGCCAGTGCAAGGTGACAGCCGTTTCATTGGATGACTTTGATCTAATCTTAGGGGTTGAATTTTTGGCAATGGCCAAGGTGGCAATGATGCCACATTTGCGTGGATTGATGATCAAGGACAAGGGGACACCAAACTTTGTACAGTGCACTTACAAAGACTTGGATCAAAAGGATGCGAAGGAAATGTTATCGGCAATGCAGTTGAAGGATGGGTTAAGACGGGGTGATCCAACATTTGTGGCTGTTTTGTTGGAAGAGACAGACGTTGATCACTCAGAATTGTCTGAATCCATGTCCAAGGTGTTGGATGAGCTTGCTGACTTGATGCCCAACGAGTTGCCTAAGGTGTTGCCCCCGAGACGTGCCATTGATCACCAGATTGATTTGGTACCTGGAGCAGTACCACTCGCGCAAGCACCATATCGAATGGGACCAACAGAGTTGTTGGAATTGAGGAAGCAGTTGGGTGAGTTGCTGGATGCACAATTTATCAAACCCTCGAAAGCCCCCCTTATGGTGCCCCTGCCTTGTTCCAAAGGAAGGCAGATGACTCGTTGCGATTTTGTGTGGATTACCGAGCCTTGAACAAATTGACGGTGAAGAACAAGTACTCTATCCCAAATTAGTTGGATTGTTCGATAGGTTGGCAAAAGTGAGGTACTTCACCAAAGTCAATTTGAGGTCAGGATATTGGCAAGTACGAATTGCCAATGGTGATGAGGCCAAAACAAACTTGGTGGAAGATGCATTGAGTAGACGGACTGGGTGCATGACACTGTATGCGGTTTTGATTGTGGAATTAGATTCTGTAGCAAAAATACGTGAGTATGCCCCTAATGACCCTGTTTATCAGAAACTAATATCTTTAATGCAGGATGGCACTGTGAGAAGGTATTGGCTCGATGATGGCATGTTGTATGTCAAAGGTGGACGAGCTTATGTCCCTAGTGGAGAGTTGAGAAGGATGTTGCTTAGGGAAGCACATGATTCGTTGTGGGCTGGTCATCCTGGCATTGAAAGAACTCGTTCTTTGTTGGCAAGAAGATTATTTTGGTCGAGGATGGAGGATGACATTGAAGCGTACGTCCGAACGTGTTTGGTGTGTCAACAAGACAAGGTTGAAAGACGAAGGGAACCTGGGTTGTTGCAACCTCTTCAAAAGTGATTCATATTCAAGTGGCATTAATGATTCAGAAGATGAAGAAAATCTTATGGTTGTAAAAGTTAATTCTACTTGTGAGGAAGAACAATCTGAAGAAGAAATAGAAGGTAGAATTAATTTGAAACTTGAACTTGAAGGTGCACTTAATGAATTGAGCAAACAAAGAAAGAAAGCCAAAAGAGCCACTGCTACAATGAAAGATATACAATCTATTGCTGAGAGATTTGAAGATGAGAAGATAGTCCTTGAAGAGAAAGTGCACCAACTTGAGCAAGTACTTGGTAAATTACAAAGTGAGGCAACTAATTTACAAAATTTTGAAGATATACTATCTATGATCAATGTAGAGAAAGAAATGCTTGAACAAGAAAACAAGATCTTGCTAGAGAAAGTTGAAGAGTTAACTTTCAAACTTGAAGAACAAGTGAAGATCAATGATGACATGGCCACTGAATTGGTTACAAAAGCAAAACAAGTGGAAACTCTTGAACATAAAGCAAAGAACAAAATGAAAACATTTTTGGAAACATCATTTGTTTCACCTTGTGGAGAAAGTTCTAATATGTCAAATGATGAAGCTAGAAATGAGTCTTCAATGAAGCTAAAGAAGTGCATTGAAATGCAAAGGCCATATTCAATGGGAAAACAAGGTTTGGGGTTTAAGAAAATATCATACCATTAATGGATGAAAATAGTGGGAAGACAAAAGTGGTTCATCCAACATTTGATATATGTGATTCCAATACTACAAAGGAAGAAAATAGAGAGGTACAACAGAAAATTAATGGAAATCAGTCTCTTAAATTTCAGTTTGGAAGACATGGCAGTTTTATGAGGTTCACTGGGTATTGTTTCAGTTGTGGCAAGTATGGACATCGAGCAATTGTTTGTAGAAACAAGAACAGATCACAAGTTGGTTCATATCCATTTTTGAGGCAGTTTGGTAATTGGTTTGGGTATAATTATCAAAACATAGGAAGATGGGAAAATTAATTTTTTCAACATGTAAAATAAGATTCAAGATCATTTACTACAAGAAGGATTCACCCACACATGAGAAGAATGAAATCTGCTACATTATTTTCTTGTCCTTTGACCAACAGTTTCCAAACTTTGGATGAAAATGTTATTGAGTGTGAAAGATGCAACTTGATAGGTCATTGTGCTGCAGAATCCATGACCATTCTGCCCAACCAAATTCCAAGACAAGTCAATCTAAATAATCAAGAAGTGAGAGGATATTTTAAGGGAAAGAAAGTGTACATAAAAGTGGAAATGACAGAACATGCAAATGTTGTAGAAATTGCTTTGAAGACCAAAATAAAAGGAGCATCATGGGTCATGGATAGTGGTTGCACTTCTCATATGACAGGAGATAAAAAGCTTCTGAAGAACACACAAGATGTTGATAAAGGCTTTGTGAAATTTGCTGATAAAAGTGGTCTAAAGATTAAGGGCTTGGGTGAAGCTACTTTTGGAAGTGAAAAAAGCTATGTTCTAAAGAAGTTTTATTTGTTGATGGACTCAAGTATAATTTGATGAGTGTGAGTCAACTTTGTGATTGTGGACATGAAGTATTATTTACACTACAAGGCTGCATTGTGAAGAGTTCCAAGAATGGTGAGATTGTTGCAAAAGGAACAAGGAACAAGAAGGACTTGTATCTCATTGATGAGAAAGAAAATACTTGCTTGTTGTCTAGTTCAGATGAAAATACACTGTGGCACAAGAGATTGGGACACATCAATCAGAAAAGCATGAGAGAACTTGTGAAGAACACAACTGTTAGAAATTTTCCTGAATTAAAGAGAGACCAAAATTCAATTTGCTCTACATGTTAGAAAGGAAAAATGGCCAACATTTCTCACAACTTGAAAGAGCACAATTCAAAAGGAGTACTTGATTTAATTCATTCAGATATTTGTGGTCCAATGAGACATAAGGGCACAAATGAAGAAAAGTATTTCATATTGTTTATAGATGACTTCACTAGAATGATGTGCATCATGCACATTAAACACAAGAATGAAGCTCTTGGCTGTTTCAAAAGGTACTTGAGATTAACACAAAATCAGCATGACAAAAAGATCAAGGTGTTAAGAACTGATAATGGCAAGGAGTTTACCTCACATGAGTTTGAAGCCTATCTTGAGAATCATGGTGTTAAACATCAAGTTTCAAGTGTTTGGACTCCTCAACAGAATGGAGTGGTAGAAAGGAAAAATAGAATAGTAGTAGAAATGGCTCGTTCAATGATGATTGAAAACAAAATCTCACACAAATTCTGGAAAGATGCAACCATTGCAGTTGTACATGTGCAAAACATAGCACTATTGAGACCACACTCCATGAAGACACCTTTTGAGCTTTGGTATGGAAGAAAGCCAAATGTACAGTACTTTAGAGTTTTTGGCAGCAAGTGTTTTATCAAGAACAAAGATCAAGCTCTAGGAAAATTTGAATATAGAGCTGATGGAGGGATCTTTCTTGGCTAGTCTAGTAAAAGTAAAGCATATAGTGTCTACAATAAAAGGCTTCAAAAAGTTATTGAAAGTTGTGATGCGAAAGTTGTGGAAGAACCTAATACTTCAAAAGTAAGTGAATACTTGAAGAAATTTGATGTCAATGATAGTGACATGGAACTTGATGAAGAAGAAGAAGAAAGGAAAAGTGAGCAAGTTGTTGAAGATTCTGAAATTAGTAGTGATGAGTCACTTTCTCAAAATATGAGAAGCACAAAGAACTCCAACAAAAACAATTGGACTAGTGAACAGTTGCCAAACTCCAAATGGTGTGAAATTAGTGAGTTTAACATTATTGGAGATTCCAAAGCACCAGTGAAAACACGAAGGCAATTTCAAAATATGTGTGCTACTTCCTTAATTTGACAAATAGAGCCACTCACGGTTGAGGATGCTCAAAATGATGCAGCATGGATAGATGCTATGAATGAAGAGTTGAATCAAATTGAAAAGAATAACACTTGGGAATTCGTAGAGAGACCATCTAACAAAAACATCATTGGTACCAAGTGGGTTTTCAAAAACAAGTTAAATGAGAATGGAAAAGTTGTTCAAAATAAAGCAAGGTTAGTATGCAAGGGGTACTCACAAATTGAAGGAGTTGATGTAGATGAAACTTTTTCCCCAGTGGCTAGATTGGAAGCAATCAGAATGTTTCTTGGTGTTACAATTTTCAGAGGTTACAGTATTTTTCAAATGGATGTCAAATCAGCATTTTTGAATGGTAACTTGAATGAAGAAGTCTACATAGAGCAGCCTAATGGTTTTGTACATGGAAATGATGAGAACAAGGTGTGTCGTTTAAAGAAAGCACTTTATGGATTGAAACAAGCACCTAGAGCATGGTATTCAAGACTGGATGCTTATTTGAAGAAGTTAAATTTCAAGAAGGGCAGTGTGGACAGTAATCTTTATGTATTGAATGGAAAAGATGGACAACTTGTGATTGTAGTGTATGTTGATGACATTTTTTTTCTGTGGTAACAAATTAAGCCTTTGTCAAGACTTTGCCTCCAAAATGCAAAGTGAATTTGAGATGTCCATTATTGGGGAGTTATCCTACTTCTTAGGGCTGCCAGTTTTACAAAGGAAAGATGGTTTATTTGTGTCACAAACCAAATATATCAAGGAAATATTGAAGAAGTTTGGTATGTTTGATTGCAAACCAGTAAGTACTCCTATGGCAGTGAATTGCAAATTGTGTATATATGAGAAAGGTAAAAGTGTGAGTCAAAAGGAATATCGAAGCATGATTGGTAGTCTCCTATATTTGATAGCCACAAGAGCAGATATTATGCATTCAGCTTGTCAAGCCTCCAGATATCAATCTGATCCTAAGGAATCACATCTAATTGCAGTGAAAAGAATTCTAAGATATCTTAAGGGGACAACAAATTTTGGGTTGTGGTATCCGAGATAAGATAGTATTGTTTTGAGGGCATTCACAGACGCAGATTGGGCTAGAAATATTGATGACAGAAAATCTACTTCAGGGGGAGTTTTCTTTTTGGGCAGCAAATGTGTATCATGGATAAACAAGAAACAAGAATGCATTGCACTAAGCACTGCTGAGGCAGAGTATATTGCTGCAACTTTAGCTTGTACTCAAGTTTTGTGGATGAGATGTCAATTACTAAATTTAGTTGATGAAGTGTCACTTCTCATCTCTATCTTTTGTGATAATAAGAGTGTCATTGATCTTACCAAGAACTCAGTTCAACACTCTAAAGCCAAACACATTGAGCTTCGTTATCATTTCATCAAAGATAAAGTTGAAAAAGGTGAAGTAAAACTTGAGTTTGTGCCTAGTGGTGAGCAAGTGGCTGATATATTTACCAAACTACTCTCTCATGGTGTATTTGAGATTCATAGATTACACCTGGGTGTGCAACCTGCTCCTTCACTTTGAAATGGTAAGTCTCTTCTCTCCCACTCTTGCTTTTGGAATTATTATCAAAGGGGGAGAATGACACATGAAAAGCTAATAGGAGGTGAATATCATGGAAAAGAGGAGAATATATCTTTAGGGGGAGCAGTACACTGAATTTGAATTTGATTTCGACTCTGAATTTAATTTTCTGTGAATGTCATTAGCTTCTCGTTATGGTTGCTAACAATTCCAAAGGGGGAGATTGTTGAGTGCTTTTGGTTAATACTTGTGTTGTAATTGTTGGAACCTAATGCATTTGTGATATATTGGCATTCTTACTAATGACATGGAATGGATGAAGTGAAATACTTGGCTGAAATGGTATACATGATGGTAATTTTGGTGTATTCATGATGTGAGCATTTTGATATATATATATATATATATCGAGAGTGAAGATTACACTTTCATTAAAGAATCAAGGGTCAAGATCAAGGGTCGAGATTGAACTTTTATTAAAAGCATCAATGGTCAAGATTGTAGGGTTTTTGTGTAAATGCAAATATGTGAATATATAGATATTCACGTTAGAAATAAGATGTTTTTTAGCGAGAAAATTCTGGTGAATGCAAATATGTGAATATATAAATATTCATGTTAGAAACAAGATTTTTTTTTTTAAAAAAAGAGAGAAATGCACGTGTTGAATTATATGAACTAAAATGACATCTCTCAAGAAATAGATCACAAGAGAAATGCACGTGTAATTTAACATTGATATATGAACTAAAATGACATCTCTCAAGAAATAGATCACAATAGTTGAATTACACACAAACATTTGCTTGTGTTGCTAAAATTTTATATTAATCTTTGTTGGGGTACTAAAATCTACAAAAACAGTGTGGTGAATTTTTGAAAAGAGTTAAGCACTTATCCATCCCCCTCTCAGTGCATTCCTTGGGCATAACAAGTCCCACGATTCATTCAGGTAGCTCGACAAAGCGCGACACCACTCTGGCGAGGTACTTCACCAGACGAAGTTAAGGCCTAAGCACAACTTTTGACTTGGTAACTTATTTCCAGAAGCTTCCTAAGAAGCACGGTTGACTAAAATTAAGCCTCAAAAAGCTTGGAGATTCTCTCCAAGCTTCCCTAAATCCAAGGGAAATCAGATTTAAATATAGGATCTGGTAGTTACCAGATTCGGTGAATCTCACTACCCAAATTAACTATTTTTCAGTCTGGCTTACCACTATAAAAGTCATCCCGGTAAAAGTAAAAGGGTAAGGTCAGTTATTATACCAAAACTTTAAGAAAATACATTCTTTCCTAGCTAATACTAGACTAATTTAATCATCGGAGGATTCATCAATCCCTTCACCTTCTGTTTGAACTCATTTATTTTGTAGACACCCTCAGACGAATCGTTCGAATGACAGGTGACGTGGCATATCGCCAATTTCTGACGCATCAAATACAAATAGTTAAAACAACAATAATGAAACTATGATTAGTTACATAAAAGATAATTAAAATATCTCTAATCTTCTTCGTCTTCTATGTAAAACATAAAAAAAATCTGATACACTAATATGTGTGGAACACTAAGACAAATGCAACTTATATTTTTTTTTTTTTTGAGACCTATACTCAAGAAATATCTCGACAATTAATAATTTTGAGGGAGATGTGTAAGATATTATCTCAAGAGGGAGAAGTTTTAGATAATATCCCAAATCTACTTGCCTATATATATATATATATATATATATATATATTCTTCACCAAAACAAAAGTTAGAAGAATTTCCCATCATTTCTAGAATCAAGGTTAAAGAGAAAGAAAAACACAATGGCCTATACATGTACTTGTACCTGTGAGAACTGTGCACTTATCAGGGCAGGCGATGCCAGAGATCAACAAACCAGTAGTTGGATTGAACGGAATTCTTCGCCGTGGAATCTTATCAAATTAACTCTGTTTGTGATTGTCTTATCTATTATCACAATTTGTGAGTTCTTCACCCCCTTACCTTTCTGCTGCTGTTGTTGTTGTTGTTTCCTTTCCTTCGTCCGTGTGAACCAACCATTCTTTCTTTGGTCTTTGGTTTCCCCCCTGATATGTTTGTTGTAGGTGCTACTCCCCTCGTCATTCTTGCTGGTGGTACGTATTCTTGCATGTTGGGCGAAGGTCTTACTGCTGGTATGAAGATTTACACCAACCTTTGGGCGTGGTTCATTTGGTTATTCGCAAAGAAGTTTCTCAGAAAATGGTGTCCTACATGTTCATGTAGATGTCAAATCGACAACACAAAGATACTCGCAAGACGAATCATTCGAGTTTGTTTCGAAAGGAATATTGTCAGTTTTTTTTTTTTTTTTCTCTCTTTATTCCTCCTATAAATTCTACCAAACCGTTAGAAAAAGCTGTCGGACAAAAATTTCACTATATAGGCGAGGCTTCATCAGTGGGATTCTGAGGTGGACTCACCACTACTACTACCACCACCGCCAGCTGATCAACCTTGCAACATATGCGACGGAGAGGTTCTGTTATTATTATTATTACTGAGAATGAATAGGGAAAAACATTAACTGATAACAGAATAGGGAAAACAGATTGTGCAGGGTGACCAAAGGATATGGGAATCTCGGAGATTTGAAAGATGTGGCCACGGATTTCACCCGAGATGTCTGATATATGGGCTAGCTAGACATGATACATGCCCTGTGTGCGCATTTAATTATGTATAAATACCAATTCTCTATCATCACATATATGATATGTCTGTGTGTGTACATATATAATCACAGAAACAATGTGAGCCTATGCATCTTTTTATGCCTGTTTTTCAGGGCCGTCCACAGAGCGATGAAGGAGGTTCACCACCACCACCACTACCACCACAGCGAGTTGATCAACCTTGCTCCTTATGCATCAGAATCATTGAGGTTCTGTTATTATTATTATTATTATTACTGAGAATGAATAGGGGAAAACATTAACTGATAAAGGAATAGGGAAAACAGCTTGTGCAGGGTGACCTAGATGTATGGGAATATCGAAGATTCGAACGTTGTGGCCACGGATATCATTCGAGTTGTCTGACAATTAAGCTAGTTGAACACGATACATGCCCTTTGTGCACATTTGATAATGTATACAAACCAATTATCTATCATCACATATATGATATGTATGTGTGCGTATATAATCACAGACCCTAAGCATTTTTTGTGCCTGTTTTTCAGCGCCATCTAGTAGGAAAGCCACGGGGCCATGAAGGAACAAGAATTCCCGAGGACGATTAAGGAACATTGATGTACTTTTACGCAGTTCATAATTGTTAGGAGGAGAATAGGGCTTTTCAATCAAGAATATAAAAACTACTTTCCCTTTTAAAAGAAACAATGCTATACAATCTAATCTTAATTGATCATTCAAGGCTAAATTGAGTAGTCTTCTTTCAAGTGAATGTATTTGTACTAAATAATACATAGCTCATCTATCATCTTCTTTTTTTATGTTTCTCCATTGATGTGGCCACACATAATGGAACTCATTACCACCATGTGCAGCCTCCAAATATTATTATGGCTTAATCCAAACTATGATTCTTCGAATCAGCATCGAGCTATCACCGTAAGCTTAATAAATATGAAGCCAAACCTTCGAGAATCTAACTTTTTCCCAAATAAACCCTACATACTGTAACTAAATCCAAACAGAGGAGGAGGACAAAAAAAAACTTTGATCGGCAGCCATTTCTGAGGATAGAATTAAGGACAGAAGAAAAATGCAGAGAAATAATTGCATACCAATCAATATCTCAGAAACAAGTGAAGGTCCAAAATCATCTTCATGAATTGAGGCATCTCCTCGACGGCTGTTAGAATTTTACCGGCGACGAATGGTGTTTTTTTCTTCCAAATCTTCTAGTCTCCGGAATCATCTCTTCAATTTCTTTGTACACATGGTTGAATTTGTTAAAGAAAAAGAAATATCTGCAGCAAAAGTTGTAGCAGAAGATTACAGAGGTTCCAATAGTGTCTTTATAGATATTTTTGTTAGTTATATTAATTAAACATAAATACCTCTTTTAGATCCTTCATTAATTTATTCTATTAAAAGGATCTATATTTGTTTTAATACAAGTTTTTTGAAAATTGAATATTCATTCCATAAGAGAATAAAGAGATACACTCCTACATAGATTGAAAAAAAGGAGACTAAAGCATAAACCACAAAACAAGGAAAGGAAACCAACTAAAACAACAAGCGCGAAAAAAGGTATCAGTTCAAGGTAACAGGAGGGAGGGTAGTGATATCCAACGAACCTGAGACACCCAACGGAGCCGCCCACTTTGCAAGGTTGTGAGCACAGTTGTTGCTTCTCTAAACACATGCTGCATTTTCCAGTGACAGGATTCTACTTCTGCCAAGAATACTGTGGTGTATTCTTCAGTGATTCATGCTTTATGCAGAGATGGACAGTTTTTAAAAGCTAGCAAGATTTTCTCTGAAATGAGGCGTGATGGCATAAAACCTGATATGGTCACTTATGGTCCTATTGTGCAAGTGCATTTTGGAGCTAGGCATGGTGCTGATGCAATGATGCTGCATGCTGATATGCTTAAGATGGGATTTTTACCAAATTCTAGTATGTATAAGGTCTTAGTTAAGGGGTATCAAGAAATTGGATACAAGAGATCAGCTCTCAAATGTCAGGAAGAATTAGTCAATTAAATTTTTAAGATATTTATAATAATACAAATGGTTAAAACAACAATAATGAAACTATGATTAGTTACATAAAAGATAATTAAAATATCTCTAATCTTTCTTCGTCTTCAATATATGTAAAACATAAAAAAATCTGATACACTAATATGTGTGGAACACTAAGGCAAATGCAACTTATATTTTCTTTGCAGACCTATACTCAGAAATATCTCGAGAATTAATAATTTTGATGGAGAAGTGTTAGATAATATCTCAAATCTACTTGCCTATATATATATATATATATATTATGACTATATTCTTCACCTAAACAAAAGGTTAGAAGAATTTCCCATCATTTCTAGAATCAAGATTAAAGAGAAAGAAAAACACAATGGGCTATACATGTATTTGTACCTGTGAGAACTGTGCACTTATCAGGGAAGGCAATGCCAGAGATCAACAAACCAGTTGGCTTCAACGGAATTCTGGGCCGTGGAATCTTATCAAATTAACTGTGCTTGTGATTTTCTTTTTGCTTATCACAATTTGTGAGTTCTTCACCCCCTTACCTTTTTGCTGCTGCTGCTGCTGTTGTTGTTGTTGTTTCCTTTCCTTCGTCCATGTGAACCAACCATTCTTTCTTTGCTCTTTGGTTTCCCACCTGATATGTTTGTTGTAGGTTCTAGTCCCCTCATCATTCTTGCTGGTGGTACGTATTCTTGCATGTTGGGCAATGGTATTACTCATGGTCTGTTTATTTTCGGCAACCTTTGGATATGGTTTATTTGGTTCTTCGCATTGAAGTTTTTCAAAAAATGGTGTCCTACATGTTCAAGTAGATGTCAAATGGACAACACAAAGGCACTCGCAGGACGAATCTTTCGCAGGCTTTGCGACAGGAATACTGTCAGTTTTTTTTTTTTTTTTTTTTTTCTCTTTTTTCCTCCTATAAATTCTACCAAACAGTTAGAAAAAGCTTTCGGACAAAAATTTCACTATATAGGGGGTGACGACTCATCCGTGGAATCTTGATCTGGAGGCACCACTACTACTACCACCACAACTATCACCACCGTCAGCTGATCAACCTTGCGACATATGCGACGGAGAGGTTCTGTTATTATTATTATTACTGAGAATGAATAGGGAAAAACATTAGCTGATAACAGAATAGGGAAAACAGATTGTGCAGGGTGACCTAAGGATATGGGAATATCGGAGATTTGAAAGATGTGGCCACGGATTTCACCCAAGATGTCTGATACATAGGCTAGCTAGACATGATACATGCCCTGTGTGCGCATTTAATTATGTATAAATACCAATTCTCTATTATCACATATATGATATGTCTGTGTGTGTACATATATAATCACAGAAACAATGTGAGCCTATGCATCTTTTTATGCCTGTTTTTCAGGGCCGTCCACAGAGCGATGAAGGAGGTTCACCACCACCACCACTACTACGACCACAGCGAGTTGAACCACCTTGCACCTTATGCATCAGAATCACTGAGGTTCTGTTATTATTATTATTATTATTATTACTGAGAATGAATAGGGGAAAACATTAACTGATAAAGGAATAGGGAAAACAGCTTGTGCAGGGTGACCTAGATGTATGGGAATATCGAAGATTCGAACGTTGTGGCCACGGATATCATTCGAGTTGTCTGACAATTAAGCTAGTTGAACACGATACATGCCCTTTGTGCACATAATGTATACAAACCAATTATCTATCATCACATATATGATATGTATGTGTGTGTATATAATCACAGACCCTAAGCATTTTTTTGAAAGGAAGTCTCCGTATGAATGCAAGAAAGGAAGTCTCCGTATGAATGCAAGAAAATGGAAGAAGCCGTTTTTATAGAAAAAAAGGCCTTTAGCCGTTAGACTCATTTCTATATAATAGAAATGATTTCATGTAAACATAACACAACAAAAATACAATAGAAAAACATTATTACATTGTTCTACATTTCTTCATGGTATCAGAGCAAAACTGATCCACATATAGGATTTGTTTTTTGTTTCTCATCATTTACCAATCATGAGTAAAGAAGATGGTTCTACCAGCCCAACCTCAAAAGGTGGCGGCCAAACCACCGTCATCACAACCGAAGCCCTCGAACGACTGTTAAAGATCAATCAACAATCGGAACAAAACAGCAACCCTCACGTTGATCTAAAGCTCAACGAACACAATTTTGCACTATGGTCCGATTTGGTAAAATTAGCAATTCAAGCACGAGGCAGAGAACACCACTTGACTGGAAATCCACCGCCACCAAGTCCCAACAATCCCGAATTCGGGAAATGGAAGCAGTCGGATCTCCAAGTTTTCACATGGATCATCCAGGCCATGGACCCTTCGTTGATTGGCCGGTTCATCCAATACCCATCTTCTAAAGCACTGTGGGATGGCCTCAACACCACCTACAGATCGGGAGAAAACTCCTTGCAAATATTCCATCTTTCAGTCAAGGCAAATACATATGCACAATCAAATCAATCATTGGAAGAATACTATTCTTATTTTCAAGAAATATGGCAGGAGATAGATCGCAGGAAAAAGAACCCAATGAAAAGTGCCGAAGACATTACCGCGTGGGATAACGAAAGGCAAGAGCAAAGACTCTTTCAATTCCTCCATGGACTAGACGATCGGTTCGAACTGGTCAAGAGGAACATCTTAAAAGAGAGTCCACTGCCCACCGTACAAGCCGCCTACGCCGCAGCCCGCCAGGAGGAATCTCGGCTCCAAATCCTTGGACGATCCTCCGGCGAGGGCATAGGATCGAGTCTCAGTACGCGGTACAAGAACAACCAACAACCCCAGAAACCTGAATCATGGCAAGATCAGAGTAAGAACAAACTAAAAACCCTCAAATGCACGAATTGTAAGAAAATCGGACATGAGAAGCAAAATTGCTTCTTTATCCATGGCTTCCCCGAAAATTGGAACAAACGACGGCTGCCACACGACAAGGCTGGCCAAGCGGCGGCGGCCATCAATGATCTCGATAACTCCGGCATGATCCCGTCAGACGAGGGGTTCGCAGCGTACGGAGCCACAAGAAGCATGCCCACCACATCCATATCTTCTGGAGAAACCCAGCCAACAAAGGGTCCTGGAGGAGGAGTTTTTCACATGGAAGTGGCGGCCAAAGAATTAGGGAAAAGAAATGGGCCAAAACCAAGTATTGGGCCTGGTATTTTTGGAACAAGCCCACAATCCTTCTACAAGGGCAATGAATGGGCCAACGGGCTAGATGATGGACCAAAACCAGGTATTGGGCCTGGTTCCTTTGGAACAGGCCCACAATCCTTTAATAATTATTTTGTGCATAAAATTATTCCGTCTAATTATGAATATTTGTGTGAATCAATAAAAACTAGTAATAAGTTTGGTCCGTTAAATGAAACAAAAAGGAAAAAAGGAAAAAGAAAAAAGAAATTTCCTAGGAATAATATCTTTCCAAAATTAAAAGAGATTAATAAAAAATATTTTGTTTTATCCTGTCAATCCAAACAAAACAAAGATGAAAATTGGATTATCGATTCAGGAGCCACTGACACTATGACATACGATATTAGAGATATCAGTGCTAACCATCTCCCGATAAATAAAAATATTTCTACTGCTAGTGGAAACTTAGTAAAAGTGGAAAAAATAGGAAGTGTTGAGATATCACCAAGCTTAAGATTATCAAAATGTTTATATATTCCTTCACTTTCATGCAAATTACTATCTGTTAGTCAAGTTACTAAAGAGTTAAATTGTGTTGTCTCTCTCTATGCCGACTTTTGCTTACTACAGGACATCCGGACCAAGGAGATTATTGGGCGTGGCACTGAAAGAAACGGTCTGTATTACGTCGATGATATTGCCCCTCAAGGTTCCGTCCTGATGGTCAATAACCAAAATAACAGCTGGGTCTGGCATAGACGACTAGGTCATCCCTCTGCCAACTATTTTAAGGTTTTATTTCCAACCCTTCCTAATAATTTTGTATGTGAAACTTGTATCTTGGCAAAGAGCCATAGACAACCTCATTTTCCTTCAAATACTAGGGCATCAAACCTATTTGATTTAATACATACAGATGTTTGGGGCCCATCACCAAGTACTAGTCATAATAAATTTTCATATTTCTTATTATTTACTGATGATTATTCTCGAATGACATGGGTATATTTTTTAAAAAATAAATCTGAGGTTGCTCAAATTTTTATTCATTTTTTCTACATGATTTTAAATCAATTTCAAAAGGGAATAAAAATTCTTCGGTCAGATAATGGAGGAGAATTTGTAAACCAAAAATTAAAAGGTTTTTTTCAAGAAAAATGGATTATTCATCAGACCTCGTGTCCAAACACACCTCAACAAAATGGGGTGGCCGAAAGAGAAAATAGAATTATTTTAGAAATTCCAAAATATTTCTGGCTAGAAGCAGTTGCAACCTCTGTTTTTTTATTAAATCGACTTCCAACAAAGGTACTTAAAATGCAAACTCCTTCTGACATCTTTTATGACTCTTTAGGACAGGCACCACCCTCTAGTCTTCCACCAAAAATATTTGGGTGCTCTGTGTTTGTTCATATTCAAAAGGAAAACCGCACAAAGTTGGATCCATGTGCCCTAAAATGTGTTTTTGTGGGATATGGAATCAACCAGAAAGGGTACAGGTGTTATCACCCACCTACAAAGAAAATGTTCACAACCTTTGACTGTAATTTTATAGAACACGAATTTTACTATAACCACCTTAATAGTCAGGGGGAACCTACACCTAGTGTTGACCCATTAAGTTGGTTAGACACACTTCCCACAAACAACCTTGAAAGCAATCTCATCACGGAAACACAGAACGACAATGCAAGTGCCATTGTTCCAGAATCACCTTCAACGGATGTGTCTAACGAAGGTACTCCTGAAACTACTCAAAATTTTAGGGACAATTCTTTACCTTCCGCAATTGTATACTCTGATCACAGTGATGCAGATAATATCCTAGAATCAAGACTACCAGCAAGGAGTACAAGGGGAATACCCCCGAAACGATACTCACCAGAACATCTGTCACGGACCGCAAGATATCCGGTAGTTAATCTTGTCAGGGGGAACGTATCAAAAGAAGTGAAGACATTCAATCAAAATCTTTATACAGTCCAAATTCCAAAGAATGTACAAGAAGCAAAGGATAGTTCAGAATGGCACCAGGCAATGGAAACCGAGATGCAAGCACTAGAAAAAAATGTCACGTGGGAGAAGTGCAACCTACCAAGTGGAGTAAGACCAGTAGGATGTAAATGGGTGTTTACAGTCAAACATAAAGCTGACGGTACAATTGAAAGACACAAAGCACGGTTGGTAGCTAAGGGATACACGCAAACCTATGGTATAGATTACTCTGAAACTTTTAGTCCAGTTGCCAAAATCAATACCATCCGAGTCCTTTTCTCCCTAGCAATAAACTTAGATTGGCCATTACATCAGTTTGATGTAAAAAACGCATTCCTACATGGCGATTTAGAAGAAGAGGTCTACATGGAAGCACCTCCCGGTTTTTCTGATGGGTTCAAAAGAAATGAGGTATGCAGATTAAAGAAGGCCTTATACTGACTAAAACAATCTCCACGAGCTTAGTTCGGAAAGTTTACAATTGCAATGAGAAATTGTGGATATAGACAGAGCAATGTTGATCACACTCTATTCCTTAAAGGAGAGAAGGACCAAGTTACTTGCCTTATCATATATGTGGACGACATAATTATCACAGGCAATGATAACGAAGAGATTACAAGACTGCGAGAAAACCTATTCAATGAATTTGAGATGAAAGATTTAGGAAAACTTAAGTATTTCTTGGGAATTGAGGTCATGAGATCAAAAGATAAGTTGTTCTTATCACAAAGAAAATACATCTTAGATCTTCTAGCAGAAACAGGACTCCTTGATTGTAAACCAACAGAAACTCCGATGATAGCAAATTACAATTTTCGAGAGAATAAGAATAAAGAAGCAGCTGATCGTGGAAAATATCAAAGACTCGTGGGAAAGCTCATCTACTTATCACATACTAGACCCGACATAGCCTATGCAGTTGGGGTCGTCAGTCAATTCATGCACAATCCTCAAGCAGAACATATGAACGCAACTATCCGAATTCTACGGTATCTCAAAGGAACTTGTAATTTTGGCATTCTATTTTCTAAAAATGGTCATTTGAATGTGCAGGGTTATACAGATGCAGACTGGGCAGGGAATCAAGTGGATCGCAGATCTACATCTGGATACTTTACCTTTGTTGGAGGCAATCTAGTGACTTAGCGAAGTAAAAAGCAAAAGGTCGTTTCCCTATCAAGTGCTGAATCTGAGTTCCGGGGGATGTCTAAAGGAATTGCAGAATTATTATGGATTAAGAAACTACTCACCGAAATCGGATTTCCTCCACAAACTGCTATGGAATTAATGTGCGATAATAAAGCGGCAATCAGAATAGCTGAAAACCCTGTCCAACATGACAGGACAAAACACGTGGAGATTGATCGACACTTTATTAAGGAAAAGATTGAAAAAGGCATTATCACTACTCCATATACTCGCTCAGAAGACCAGTTAGCCGATATACTCACCAAGGCGGGAACTAAACGGACCTTCTACGACATACTTAACAAGTTGCACGTTCTTAATCCCCACGATACAACTTGAGGGGGAATGAAAGGAAGTCTCCGTATGAATGCAAGAAAATGGAAGAAGCCGTTTTTATAGAAAAAAAGGCCTTTAGCCGTTAGACTCATTTCTATATAATAGAAATGATTTCATGTAAACATAACACAACAAAAATACAATAGAAAAACATTATTACATTGTTCTACATTTCTTCATTTTTGTGCCTGTTTTTCAGCGCCATCTAGTAGGAAAACCACGGGGCCATGAAGGAACAAGAATTCCCGAGGACGTTTAAGGAACATTGATGTACTTTTACGCAGTTCATAATTGTTAGGAGGAGAATAGGGCTTTTCAATCAAGAATATAAAAACTACTTTCCCTTTTAAAAGAAACAATGCCATACAATCTAATCTTAATTGATCATTCAAGGCTAAATTGCGTAGTCTTCTTTCAAGTGAATGTATTTGTACTAAATCATACATAGCTCATCTATCATCTTCTTTTTTTATGTTTCTCCATTGATGTGGCCACACATAATGGAACTCATTACCACCATGTGCAGCCTCCAAATATTATTATGGCTTAATTCCAAACTATGATTCTTCGAATCAGCATCGAGCTATCACCGAAAGCATAATAAATATGAAGCCAAACCTTCGAGAATCTAACTTTTTCCCAAATAAACCCTACATACTGTAACTAAATCCAAACAGAGGACGAGGACAAAAAAAACTTTGATCGGCAGCCATTTCTGAGGATAGAATTAAGGACAGAAGAAAAATGCAGAGAAATAATTGCATACCAATCAATATCTCAGAAACAAGTGAAGGTCCAAAATCATCTTCATGAGTTGAGGCATCTCGTCGACGGCTGTTAGAATTTTACCGGCGACGAATGGTGTTTTTTTCTTCCGAATCTTCTAGTCTCCGGAATCATCTCTTCAATTTCTTTGTGCACATGGTTGAATTTGTTAAAGAAAAAGAAATATCTGCAGCAAAAGTTGTAGCAGAAGATTACAGAGGTTCCAATAGTGTCTTTATAGATATTTTTGTTAGTTATATTAATTAAACATAAATACCTCTTTTAGATCTTTCATTAATTTATTCTATTAAAAGGATCTATATTTGTTTTAATACAAGTTTTTTGAAAATTGAATATTCATTCCATAAGAGAATAAAGAGATACACTCCTACAGAGATTGAAAAAAAGGAGACTAAAGCATAAACCACAAAACAAGGAAAGGAAACCAACTAAAACAACAAGCGCGAAAAAACGTATCAGTTCAAGGTAACAGGAGGGAGGGTAGTGATATCCAACGAACCTGAGACACCCAACGGAGCCGCCCACTTTGCAAGGTTGTGAGCACAGTTGTTGCTTCTCTAAACACATGCTGCATTTTCCAGTGACAGGATTCTACTTCTGCCAAGAATACTGTGGTGTATTCTTCAGTGATTCATGCTTTATGCAGAGATGGACAGTTTTTAAAAGCTAGCAAGATTTTCTCTGAAATGAGGCGTGATGGCATAAAACCTGATATGGTTACTTATGGTCCTATTGTGCAAGTGCATTTTGGAGCTAGGCATGGTGCTGATGCAATGATGCTGCATGCTGATATGCTTAAGATGGGATTTTTACCAAATTCTAGTATGTATAAGGTCTTAGTTAAGGGGTATCAAGAAATTGGATACAAGAGATCAGCTCTCAAATGTCAGGAAGAATTAGTCAATTAAATTTTTAAGATATTTATAATAATACAAATGGTTAAAACAACAATAATGAAACTATGATTAGTTACATAAAAGATAATTAAAATATCTCTAATCTTTCTTCGTCTTCAATATATGTAAAACATAAAAAAATCTGATACACTAATATGTGTGGAACACTAAGGCAAATGCAACTTATATTTTCTTTGCAGACCTATACTCAGAAATATCTCGAGAATTAATAATTTTGATGGAGAAGTGTTAGATAATATCTCAAATCTACTTGCCTATATATATATATATATATATATATATATATATATTATGACTATATTCTTCACCTAAACAAAAGGTTAGAAGAATTTCCCATCATTTCTAGATTCAAGATTAAAGAGAAAGAAAAACACAATGGGCTATACATGTATTTGTACCTGTGAGAACTGTGCACTTATCAGGGAAGGCAATGCCAGAGATCAACAAACCAGTTGGCTTCAACGGAATTCTGGGCCGTGGAATCTTATCAAATTAACTGTGCTTGTGATTTTCTTTTTGCTTATCACAATTTGTGAGTTCTTCACCCCCTTACCTTTTTGCTGCTGCTGCTGCTGTTGTTGTTGTTGTTGTTTCCTTTCCTTTCCTTCGTCCATGTGAACCAACCATTCTTTCTTTGGTCTTTGGTTTCCCACCTGATATGTTTGTTGTAGGTTCTAGTCCCCTCATCATTCTTGCTGGTGGTACGTATTCTTGCATGTTGGGCAATGGTATTACTCGTGGTCTGTTTATTTACGGCGACCTTTGGATATGGTTCATTTGGTTCTTCGCATTGAAGTTTTTCAAAAAATGGTGTCCTACATGTTCAAGTAGATGTCAAATGGACAACACAAAGGCACTCGCAGGACGAATCTTTCACAAGCTTTGCGACAGGAATACTGTCAGTTTTTTTTTTTTTTTTTCTCTCTTTTTTCCTCCTATAAATTCTACCAAACCGTTAGAAAAAGCTTTCGGACAAAAATTTCACTATATAGGGGGTGACGACTCATCCGTGGAATCTTGATCTGGAGGAGCCACTACTACAACCACCACCACTATCACCACCGTCAGCTGATCAACCTTGCGACATATGCGACGGAGAGGTTCTGTTATTATTATTATTACTGAGAATGAATAGGGAAAAACATTAACTGATAACAGAATAGGGAAAACAGATTGTGCAGGGTGACCTAAGGATATGGGAATATCGGAGATTTGAAAGATGTGGCCACGGATTTCACCCAAGATGTCTGATACATAGGCTAGCTAAACATGATACATGCCCTGTGTGCGCATTTAATAATGTATAAATACCAATTCTCTATCATCACATATATGATATCTGTGTACATATATAATCACAGAAACAATGTAAGCCTATGCATCTTTTATGCCTGTTTTTCAGGGCCGTCCACAGAGCGGTCAAGGAGGTGCACCACCACCACCAACACCACAGAGCGGTCAAGGAGGTGCACCACCACCACCAACACCACAGAGCAGTCAAGGAGGTGCACTACCACCACCACCACCAACACCACAGAGCGGTCAAGGAGGTGCACCACCACCACCACCAACACCACAGAGCGGTCAAGAAGTTGCACTACCACCACCACCACCAACACCACAGAGCGGTCAAGGAAGTGCACCACCACCACCAACACCACAGAGCGGTCAAGAAGGTGCACCACCACTACCACAGAGCGGTCAAGGAGATGCACCACCACCACCACTACTACTAGCACCACCACAACGAGTTGATAAACGTTGCAGCTATTGCATCAGAATCATTGAGGTTCTGTTGTTGTTGTTGGTTGTTGTTATTATTATTATTATTATTATTACTACTACTACTACTGAGAATGAATAGGGGAAAACATTAACTGATAACGGAATAGGGAAAACAGCTTGTGCATGGTGAACTAGATTTATGGGAATTTCGTAGATTTGAACGTTGTGGCCACGGATATCATTCGAGTTGTCTGATGCTTAAGCTAGTTGAACACGATACATGCCCTGTGTGCACATTTGGTAATGTATACATACCAATTATCTATCATCACATATATGATATGTATGTGTGTGTATATAATCACAGACCCTAAGCATTTTTTATGCCTGTTTTTCAGGGCCATCTAGTAGGAAATCCAGGGGCCATGAAGGAGCAAGAATTCCCGAGGACGTTTAAGGAACATTGATGCACTTTTACGCAGTTCATAATTGTTAGAAGGAGAATAGGGCACATCAAGAATATAAAATTACTTTCCTCTTTAAAGAAACAATGCAGTCTAAATTGAGTAGTCTTCTTTCAAGTGAATGTATTTGTACTACATCATACATAGCTCATCTATCATCTTCTTTTTTTATGTTTCTCCATTGATGTGGCCACACATAATGGAACTCATTACCACCATGTGCAGCCTCCAAATATTACTATGGCTTAATTCCAAACTATGATTCTTCGAATCAGCATCGAGCTATCACCGTAAGCATAATAAATATGAAGCCAAACCTTCGAGGATCTAACTTTTTCCCAAATAAACCCTACATACTGTAACTAAATCCAAACAGAGGAGGAATTTCGAAGGCTTTCGTTCTATATCATATCATTACCGACAAAAAACTTTGATCGGCAGCCATTTCTAAGGATAGAATTAAGGACAGATGAAAAATGCAGAAAACAAAAATTGCATACCAATCAATATCTCAGAAACAAGTGAAGGTCGAAGAAGCATCTCCTCGACGGCAGTTAGAATTTTACCGGCGACAAATGGTGCTTTTGTCTTCTGAACCTTCTCGTCACCGGAATCCTCCTCATCTTCAATTTCTTCGTACTCGTGGTTGAATTTAGGCTCTCAAACCAAATTATTACCTCCGGTTAAGAGTTAATTATTAAGTTATTTTTATTTGACTCCTCTTATTTTAATTATTTGAAATTTATCACTTTGAACTTATAATATAATATAATCAGTATTAAAACACATCACCACAGAATGAACTGTACCTTGGCCATATAACTTTCATTAATATACAACAAAAAATGCTAAACTTTGAGAAGATTAAGTTATACAGTGGACAAATATGTCAATGATATATATATATATATATATATATATACATTATATTTTGGGGTCAATATTTCTGTGCAATGAACTGTACTAATGTTCCACAGCAACACCCTTTTAACACATAGCTTTATTCTTTTCTCTTTTTTGATGATTTTCAACTTTCAGCCCCAAAGAAAATCAAATATAATGCTTCAACACAAAAACTGCCTTATCTGCTTCCTGTCCAGTGTCCTCTCTACACATTAATCTGCAACTGCAAATGTAACAAAGCTAACATCTTTCAGTCAATCGCTTAACTAAGAATGGAAAGAACCATCTTATTTGTTGCAAGAAATCTACCCCCGATTCGAATGAGGATTAGTTTAGATAAGGATATGGTTCTCGTGCCATAGATTGAAGAAAAAAAAGGTTTCTAGATCCACACTCACCTTTAGGACAGCAAACTTCAGGCTGGAATAGCTACAGGTCTTTGACTTGTTTTGATTCCTTTAATAGCTGTAGGTAGTAACATAAGAACAACACTGAATCAGAAATGGAAAAATACAACATTTATTGCCTAAATTGATTTCTTAGAAGTTATTATTAGTGTATCTTTTTGCCTTCTGCATAGTCTGGAGCTCCAAAGACAGCTGAACCAGCTACCAACGCGTTAGCTCCAGCCTCAATCACCTGAGCATGAACAATATCACAAATTTAGGTAAAAACAAATCTGTAAACAATTGATTTGTGTTCAAGAAAGACCAAACCAGATAAAATAGTGATTTTAGAATAGGACATGACAGCAAGAATACTGAAGTGATAAAATGCCTTACCTTGTATGCATTTTTAGGACCAACTCCGCCATCTACCTCAATCCAAGGATTCACTCCCTGCAAATAGACAGTAAGATATCTTTCTATCTAATGTTATTCTTGCATTTAGGGAAAGGCCGAAGATGAGTGTACTAATTACCTTTTCAGCACACATTCTTCTCAAGTCGGAGATTTTCTTAACTTGGCTCTCAATAAAGCTCTGTCCACCAAACCCAGGGTTCACCGACATAATCAATACAAGATCCACCACTGTTAAAGAGGGAAAAAGAAAAATGTCAACACTTACAAGTATATTTTGGTTCCAAATAGAATTTTCAGGTGAAAAGAAGCTAAAGTAACAATGTTCCCTTGTATATTAACTGCAGCAGAATCTACAAATATCTCCAAATGATTATCTCATGGCCCCATTAAATTCCAATTCTAATATGACAAACATTCTGGTAAGGGTTATGGGAAAATGTTATTCAACGTATTACTCTAGGCTCACTTTCTGTGAAGGTGGATGCCATTAACCCTTTTAGGGAAAGCGAATATTGATATCTTATACGTAGAAACCTAAATGAATCTTACCATCAAGAACATATTCAATTGCAGTCAATGGGGTTCCGGGGTTGAGGACAACTCCTGCTTTAGCTCCCAAACCTTTTATCTGACTCATAGAGAAAAAAAACAGTCAGTATAAAGTAAGTGCCTGTAAAATCTAAACAATATAATCTAGCTGCCAAAATTGCAATATATATCTATATGACTTCATCAAACTGACAATGGATTCTAGCAAGTACACCAAATTTCATCCAATTAAACCATAACAACATCCCACAAAAAGACTTACTTGATTAATTGTACGATGCAAGTGGATGGTGGAAGACTGTTCACAATGGACGCTAACTATGTCAGCTCCAGCCTTGACAAAATCTGGAACTCGCTGATCTGGTTCAACAATCATCTGCCATGCTTTAAAACTAATGTTAAGAAAGTTCTTTTAACAAAATCATTATAGAAGTAAATATTAAAATGAAAACAATTATGTATACCAGATGGACATCTAACGGAAGGTCAGTGACTGGACGCAGGGCATCAACAACTAGAGGTCCAATTGTTATATTTGGAACAAAACGTCCATCCATGACATCAACATGAATCCAATCACATCCTGCCAGCTCAACTGCTTTCACCTAGATATTCATATTGCAAAAGGGAGTTAAAAGAAATGCCAAGCATCTTTTACACCATTTTCTTTTAGGAAGGCACTTGATGGTAGAAGCTAAGCAATGAAAACTAAACCTGCTCTCCTAACTTTGAAAAATTAGCAGAAAGGATAGATGGAGAAACAATGATGTCACTTTTTGAGAATTTATCAACTCGAGAAGTAGCCTTCACTACTGTATGAGATCTTCTCCTGCATAATTAAGAAGAAGCCAAGTCAAAATTTATTCAAATTACCAATTTAATAACAATGATTTTAAAAGAATGCTCTCATGCAAGAAATTTGAAGTAGAAAATTTATTTCAACCAATGAATGGAAACTAATGCCTTTATTACATAAAACATGGAGTAACCACAAGCAAGTTGGATATGTCAATTATATGTTCCCATAATTTTTCCATCCATGATTTTCTCAACCATAAACTTAAAAGGAAATTTTGTTTCGATCACATGGGCATCTGAAACGATGGACCTTTAATCAGCACAAATGGTTCTTTTTATACAAAAGAAAAACACACCATTACTTAGGGTGGAACTACAGGAACAATAATCAACTAGCATATGGTCATTTGCAGAACTATGAATTTGGAATATATTATCAGATACATAATTTTGTATGCAATTCCCCTGAAATCAACTCTCAATCAAGCATTTCAAAAAACACAGAACAACTTCATAAAAGGAAAGGTAGTATAAACCCAGAATCTCCACATTCTCAATTACGCAAAATGGGACCTCGCAGCGGTATATACTGCGTCTATCTTTTCAAATTATAGACAACAGAATACTTAATAGTTGCCAAAGCACATACCATTCAGAACCCATAAATAAACATCCATTTTTTTCAAGGTCCAAACCAGGAAAAATACTTCATTCCTTTCAAAAACCAGAAAAAAGAAAAAGACCCTTCAAGATTTTGCAACTGCGAACCATAAAGTTTGACCTTTGACGCACAAAAGAATTCGATCAAAAAGCACAAGAAAGGACTTAAATTTGAAAAAGATAAACTCGCTGGAGCAATCACCTGGTGAAAACAAGTGAATTGAAATTGGACGAACTAGAATTTTGAACCTTGAGACCGAGCCCAGTTCGGGACTGAATAAGAGTTGACGAGCCCAAAGGAGACGCTGTAGCCATTACTTTCCTCTATTTTTCTTCAGATATTTCGAATTCCCAGTTTCAAGAAACAGAAAGCTTTGTTCTTTTCAAGTATCGACCGCCCAAAATAACCGATCTTTCCCTTTTTCTTTGCCCCTTTGACTCTTTAGGACAACAAAAGAGATAACGAAACTGTGTGTAAGATAATTTTACAAAGAAAAAAAGAAAAAAGAAAAAAAAAAGAGAGAGAGATGATTCACACGTGGCAAGATTTGGGTATCTTACAGGTGGAGATTGCTTATCTTCAATGGTTGGCCTTCCCTATTTCCGTCCCCTCTTACTGGATGGCGGCTGATCTTGGAGATAGATAGAGAGAGAAAGGGCGGAACGTTTGTTGACTGTTGTTTCTTTGGCGTTTGAAAATACCCATCAGGCTGTGTTTGTTGGACATTTTTATTAGTTGCTTTTGCTTTGGGATATAACCCTTCATTCCTGAAAAGTCATCTAAACCAAACCAACCACCATTACATCCCAACAAACTTCATGAATCCAATTAATTCAAACATAATAATTTATTGAAAATTCATTAGATACATTAATTCATGAATCCAATATCAATTAATTCAAATGCATCAAAAGGCACCGAGAAGGATATGACCGAGACTTGACACTAAACGATCAAGAAACAGTATTAGAAACAAGTATCCACTTTACTATACCCACGTCCCTTTTTAATGTTACTTTCCTCCATCACCATTCTGATCTTATTAGCATCATCCCATCTCCCAATATCGACATACATATTATATAACAACACATATGGACCTGAACTTTCAGGTTCTAACTTAATTAATGCTTCAGCTGCAACTTGTGCCAATTCTACATGGTTGTGCACTTTACATGCACCTAATAATGCTCCCCAGACAGCACCATCTGGATCCATAGGCATACTCTTAATTATATTTGCAGCTTCTTCAACATTCCCATGTCTACCCACAATATCCACAAGGGAAGAAAAATGTTCAACTCTTGGTTCAATACCAAATTCTTTAATCATTGAATTGAAATAAACTCGACCTTTGTTAACAAAACCAGCATGAGCACAGGCATGTAAAACTGATATGAATGTGATATAAGTAGGTCTTACTTTAAACTGCTGCTTCATCGATTCAAAGAGGTCGAGAGCTTCCATAGCGTATCCATGGGAAGCATATCCACCAATCATAGCATTCCAGGATATTACATCTTTCTGAAAACTCATCTCATCGAAAACAGCTTTTGCATTTACTATTGCCCCGCATTTTGAGTACATTGTAATGAGGGAGTTGTTTAGTGGAATGTCAGGCACAACCATCTTTGTTGCCAGCTGATGAATTTGCATTCCCATATGCAGAGCTACAGATTCGGCAGAAGCACTGAGTAGAGACGATAGAGTATGTCGATCTGGTTGTTCTCCTTCTTCTTGCATATGAATGAAATGGTTAATTGCTCCTTCGTATTCCCCATTTCTTTCGCATCCTGCTATGATAGTGTTCCAAGATACTCGATTTTTTTGAGGCATCTTCTCGAAAAATTCATGAGCAAGTTTTAAGTTTCCTGACTCTGCAAACCCTGAGATGATTGAGTTCCATGATAAGGTATCAGGATTTGGCATTCTTGAGAAAAGTTTTGAAGCTTCTTTCATGTCAGACACATGAACATAACCACTAATCATAGTGTTCCAAGAAAATGTGTCTCGTTCCACCATTTGATCAAATAACTCTCTAGCAGAAACATTATCCCCATCTTTCACATAGCACATGATCATGGAGTTCCAAGAAACTAGATTTCTCTCAAATCTCCTGATTCCATCTCTACTTCTTCTATCATCAGCATAAAAGGGAATTCTGTCAAAAAGTTTACGGGCATCGCTAACCTTTCCCTTGTGACCATATCCAGCAATCAAAGTATTATAAGCATGAACCAGATCTTCATTCCCTTCACCAGTCTCTTCAAATTCCTTGAGAACTGTTGCAGCTTCATCCAATTCTTCGTTCTGTATTAAACCAGACACAAGCACGCTGAGGGAAGCTGCATCCCGCCGGGGCATTTTCTTGAAAAACTCAATTCCCAATTTAACTTCACCATTATGTAAAAACCCAGAAATTATGGCATTCCAAGACACGACATTTTTCTCAGGCATAGCATGAAATAGCTTCAGAGCTTCAGTCATTAGACCACTTTTCGCATACCCACTTATCATTGTGTTCCATGAAATAAAGTCTCTTTCAGGCATTTCATCGAACAGATGTCGTCCTTCTTGCAAATACCTTATTCCCCTGCACGACATGTAACCCGTAATCATTGAATTCCACGAAACAACATCTCTCTCAGGCATCCCATCAAAAAGTTGTCTAGCTTTGGAAATTTCCTTCTGTTTGACGTATCCGCTAATCATTAAATTCCATGTTAATGTATTTCGATGAGTTAACCTGTCAAACAAATTTCTTGCATCCTGGTGGCAGCCACTTTGAATCAAATGTCTGATTTTCTTGTTGACTTCGCGGATATCTTTAGGGATTTTTTGAGAATTCAACGTCGAGAAAAGACAAGATAATGGCGTGCTCCAGTTTTGAGTGGCGATGCGTGAATGATCATGAAGAAAGGTTTTCTTGTTAGTCTTACAAATATTCAATAAAGGGCATAGGAAGCCGAACAAGATCTTTCGTCTCTGGATTAGCATTCCTAGGCAAAGGAAACTCCTTCAGCAACAAAGGGAAGAAATTGAAAGGAAAGTGATCATCTTTCTTTCCTGCCTTTCGATGAGAATTGGCATCAAAGATTGTAGCTTGCAAAGAAGAAAAATTTTATCTTTCTTTTTCTTGTCAATGCACCATAAAATTTTTTTTTAAAAAAAAAGGATAAAGTGACGAAAAAATTGGATTTGAAAGAATGCTGAAGAAAAAAAGCACCTTGAAAAAATTATGTAGTTCAGACATGAAATTCAATGAAATTCAGATAGCTCAATGACTTAAATATACTGTACAGATTTTATACTGAATATATATATATACATGGTTATTGAAATGTAAAGAATAGCCCAAGGGAGTTTAACAGGGTATTATTAAATGAGAAAAATGCATTATCATGAAGCAATTGGTTGTTGGATTTTGACATATACACATATATGAATGAAGTATTCAGGATTCATCAAGTTGTTCACAACCCAGGCAAAGGGAATCTCTGGCTTCGGTTCGATACCTTGAATCCGGATTAACTTTATCTCAGCACTATCCAAGAGTGATAACGAATCTAAACGATTGCTGACTGTTTCTGCAGTTTCTTCTGCGCTTTTCATACTGTCTGCCTCGCCTGATGGTGTGCTCTGTCCATCATCAGACTCAGCGGGCATAGGTAAGAGATCATTCGTTAAAGATTTGTTAGGGAAAAATTCGGGCAGAAGAACTTTCATGGCATCAGATAAGGTGAAATATTTCCCTGCAGCTGAGAAGACATGGGAACCATTAAGTAAGATAAAACTGAACCAAAATCTTGCCACTCTTTCCACAATATTAGTAATATGTTTAGAGAGTGATTTCCAATATAAACTTTAAAATAATATATATATATATATATATATATATATATGTGTGTGTGTGTGTGTGTGTGTGTGTGTGTGTGTGTGTGTCTAGACACTGCATAAAGATCACAATAGAAGAAAAAAAACAGAAAAGAAAAAGAGGCTACCACAATGTATTCCATGTCCCTAAGATGAAAAGGAGGAATAAAATCAAAACTTGGGCTCTCCATATATATAAGAGAAGAACTTTTCTTTACCTTCTCCAGAAATTTCAAGAGGACGATTTATGTAAGAAATTCTATCCCAATTGTCAAATGCAGGTACATCTTCTAAATCATCAAAATCTTCATCGATAATTCGAACATACAACCTAACAGGAATTTTATCTGACATAGCACCAAAAGTAAGATTCTTAGTATCATAGCCAAACAAGATTATTAGTAACATAACAAAAAATAATAAGGCTAGACAGATAAAAGGCAGGCCATATTCATCAAGTTCTAAGAGGATCAGGAAGGGAAAACTTAAGAAACAGAAATAATAAGCATCTAACAAATATCACAACTTCAGTATCCTGATAAATAAGGCAACTCCGCACCCACTTAATGGCAGCTTGTGTGTCTCTACTTTGATGACCAAAGTCCACCAAATTAATTACTTTGACATCATTGCACAGCTAGGAATTGTAGAAGTATATAAGGAAAATCTAGAATTAATCTGCAATCCTTCCGACTCACATTTTCAAATGGAAAATTAGCAAGCATATCGTGATACACCACTGCAAGTCTAGCTCATTGAAATTCAGAAACTAAACTTACCTGGTTTAGTTGGTCCACTAGCATCTCTGTCACTAGTGCTTTGTCGAGTTTTGATGGAGGATGAGTTTAATTTAATTGAAAAGTCATCCCCACCCAAGCCAAGTTTCAGCTTAGATGCAATCCGAAGGTAAGCTCCCAAATTACCTGATTATTATTTTAATGTAAGATAAACCATAGCTGAGGCAATGAATGCTGTGGAAAAAACCACAAGTCAACTATAACATATGCTAAATGTTACAGTAGTAGAAGCTGTATATACCATGTACATAAAAATTATATACCACAGGCATTGATGCATTTAAATATGGCCTACTGAAACATCCACTGAAAAAATGAAACATGACCGAGAAAAGTTGAGTTTAAATTCAGGAGCCATAAAAGCATCCATATGAAGTTTCCATTGGAAAAGCAAATAAATGGATCCATGACAAAAAGATTCACTTGATTTAACAAGAGATCCTAAATGAAATGGAAACAGCTTCAGCAGCAACGAGGACAATGATACAGTGACTTCAGCTGAACCAATGGATAGCTAACCAGTGCTAGTTAAGAAAGAAGATTTTAGAGACCCACACTTTCAACATTAACCGAAGGAAAAATGTTCAGTCTACCAAAAAGTTGCTAAAAAGAAAGTTTCTAACAGTTGGCAGGAAATGAAATCATGTGTTTGGAAACAGTGCGTCTATGAATTCTAAACTATATCTTAATATGACAATTGAGTTTTCAACACGTTTTTAGTGATTTTGTAGTCCTTGAAAAATATCCAGAGATCTGAATACCATCCTCTATCTGTAATTTAAACTGAATACACAATGATATCTGTTAGGCTTGATTGAAAAACATGCATACATCTGTACTCATATCACATGATCAAAGCCTCTGCCTTAAACAAGGGAATCACCAATCAACTTATGTCCTATGGAGGTAGGCAACCAGATTTAATTTCTAACCCTCATGATGACCTATATTCTTTTGTAATTAATAAAAGAGTTCAATTTATCATTGTTCAGAAGAAATTAAAGAAAGGAGGAGGAGAAACTGATAGAAATTTTCCTTAATTTCACATACCATTCAGTATAGAGCGCCAAAGTTCTGATTGATCAGATTGCGACATATTCATGATATTTTTGCAGTTCCCATTGATTACATATGCTGCCTGCAAACCATAGAAGATATCAAGAAAACGCAACCCGAATACCAATCAGCATAAAAACTGCAAAATCTTACTTCAATAGCAACAATTTGTCCAGGTGAAACAAAAAACAAATTTTAATTTGTGAACAAGAAAGAAGACCGAAATCTGTCGAAAGATAAAATTTTCAGACAATATAAGCTTCTCAGAAAGGGAAAAAAAAAAAAAATTATATATATGTGTGTGTGTGTGTGTGTGTGTGTGTGTGTGTGTGTGTTCAGGTACACTAGTATCTGCATTCATATTCTTACTAACGCAGACATCACAATTAGCAAACATAATCACCAGTTAATGAAGAAACGTGCAACATTTCAAGTTCCCAAGAAAACTCCTTAGAAGATGAGTAATAGGTATTGTACCTAACCTCTTTCAATGAGTTAATGAAGCTCCACTTTACACTATCCTCGCCGTCACAGGGAGTCAAGATATTGTCTGGGTAACCTCTGAAATGTACCTGCAACAGAATGAAGCAGTTTATTGCTTGACCTAACATAATAAAAATCTTTACCCAAAAGAAATCAGAAGATAACTATTCAAATCCTACAGATTACTTTCATCCAAGCCCATGAAACTCACCTCGGATCTTTATTTAAAACCACCCCACTCTTGCAGACCCTCCTCCCAAAAGAATGAAGAATAAATAAATAGATGAAACAATCAACTACCAAAAGATAATCATAATAAATTGGGATATACTTGGATATTCCAATCGTTATGTTTCTGTTTTACTTCATTTTCCTGACCCCAAAATGCATTTTCCAAAAATAATACATATACAGGGACCAAAGATGTGTGTATTTGAGCTTTTGTCTGTGCAACACGTACAAAAGTACTGTAACATATCTCTTGATAGATAATCATTACCAGAAAGTTTATTATTCATATAGGACAAATACATTAGAGTAAGTATTCAAAAAAAGAACAATTTAGATATACATAATCAATAAAAAATCATACAACAAAGAAAATTATAATGTATTTGTACCGTCAGATTCCAAGGTCTCTCTGGTTCTGCACAAAGAAGATCAAAAAGTACTCCGGTGGGTATGTACCTGAAAGAAGAACGTGAAGTTCAGTTCCAAAAGAAACAACTTCAAAAGAAGAAGAGAAGAAAAACAGATAAATATGAAGAAAAGCTGCAAACAACGAAAAAGGTATCAGAAGAGACTAAAATAGTGTTCCCCTGACCTAATGAGGCAGTATACCACTATCAATGTACAATATCATCCTCCCTATCTCATCCATCTGGCTTTCACCATGTAAAACATTTTGACCATTTAAATACTTAACTACTAAAAAAGTGAGGAGATTTTCAAAAGCTTCAAACTAAAAATAAAAGAACATCAGACAAACACAATCTCCTCCAAATATTCATAAAACTCAGCAACAAATGTTTTATAACAACAAGAGGTGTCGTCCAGCTTAGACATTGCTTTAGAGCATTTTTCTCTAGATTTGGTTGATGTTCACTTCATTTAAAACACTCAAAGGCAATACACACAGTTAAATTCATATTTTTGTATGTAATCTGTATATCAACTTCTCCGGAGTGATTCAATCTACAGTTGTTTTGGTAAAAATATTTCAATAATTCTATCTAGTGTCTCATTCTGCTAGACATTCACAAACAGCCTTAAGGCCCTGAAAGTAATTGGGATAGTTATCCTCTTTTCCATATATGACACCTAATAAAGCATGTGAGGAAAATTTGTTAAATTACAGCACATTATACCATTTAAGAGGCAATCCTTTGTACTCAAACCATACAGTGTCAACACCAGGAGGAAGTGTGCTGGTGAAGAAAGGTTTAATTTGAGGTATCAATAGAGGTAGGTAGCCAATTCGAGGTGCTAAAATCTGAAACAGGAAAACCAAATTAGAAATTCAAGAAGCAACAATATTATCTAAGAGCTAGGCACAACCATGGAATGTGACAACTGAGTTTCATCTTCCGATGCATTCATGAGAATAAAGCAAATAGATTCGCCCACAATAAAATTATATATAAATAAAAGCATAAACTGTTTGTGAACAAACAAGCTATTCTCTTTAACAAGATTAGATAATTCCTTAATCCAAATTGAATCCTGTGGCTTTAAAATCTTTTACGTTGAGTGCAAAAGCATTAATTTCACCACAAGCTTTAACTTTAAAACTATCGTCCATTACTGCAAGATCAATGAGATAATGCAGCAGCAGACTCCTCTAAATTTTCATCTCTAGCACAGTTAAGCTTTACAGGTTAACTGTTAATTACTGACTTCTCTTCTTAGGGGAAGTGGAGCAAGCTAAAGGATGAGCAAAGCATATTTTTCTTATATTAAATTGTTAAAATTACCTTCACTTCAAAAACGATCTAAATACATCCAAACTCTCTATTAGAGCCGAAGGAGAAAAAGAACGTAATAAAATATCTACATTAGGATTACAAGAAGAGATATATTGTCTAAATTTCACAATCAACAAATCCTAAATTGGCTTAGCTGTTCATGAAGATCACAAAGATTACCTGTCTAATCACAAAGGAATATAGAGACACCAAAATCAGTTCAAAACATAGTCAATTGAACCCATCAAATTTCACAATACTCAAGAGTAGCCGAGAAAAACAACAACAAAACCTATCACAAAATCCATAGGCAAATCAAAATTCATTACCTACATTGATCGGTTAAAACAAGAAGGACAATCAAAACACCACAGTCAAAAGTAAAGAATAGAGAGTTGAGGGAAAACCAGGGCAGGAGGTGGAGGAGGGACAGTGGTAACTTCAGATTCATGAAGCTGAATTAGCAGAGGTATAGCTCCTTTCCATACGAATTCCTGAGCTTCAGTGAGTTTGTTCTCCATTATCACTGATCTAAACAATCTCTGATTATATACTCAGAGAAGGAGAAACAATCAGAAGCCGATGAAAAGGGATTTAATTTTTAGAAATTCCAGAAGATTGGTTCAATTTAAAGATTTCTTCGCCAGTTGCTACCGTGTAGAGCGAGGAAGTACCGAAGCATTAGAAAAACGTTGGCAGTCCCAATTATTAGAAGTCGTCAATTATCGGCGCTTTTAATTTCGGGTATTTTCCGATTAAACGGAGTTAAATTTGACATAAATTTCACATTAGTCCTTCAAAATATGAAACATTTTCAATTCAGTCACTAATGTTTTAAAGAATTCAACATTAATAATTAAACATTATAAAACGTCTTCAGTGTGATTTTCACACTGCAAATTTAAGGAATTATTTTAGTTAATAAAAATTAATTATAGGACTAATTTTAATAAATAATTAATTTAGGACTTGTTAGATAAATAAAATTAATTATTGGACTGAATAAGAAATGTTTTCCTTTATTTATTTTTTTTACAAATTAACATTTAGACAAATTTGTAGAATTGTTAGTAAAAAAGCTCGTTCGAGAGTCAGCATCATCGGCCACCTTCAACCGTCGCTGTCAGCCACCAGAAGCCTCTTCTGGCATCATTCTCCATCTCGTCGTTGCACCATTTCCATCACTTCAATTCCCTTCGTTCACAATCCAGTTCTCCATACCAAACCCTAAATCCGACATACAGGAAAGAAAAGAAAGAAGATTCAACCCTGATATTTTTTTTCTTGCTAATCCATTGTTTCGATGCTTCAAATGTGAAAGCTCTTGAAAACCCACTAAAAATATAACGATAATTATGTTAGGGGCCGTCCAATTTGGAGTATTGGCGGCCTGTATTGTACTGTTTGTACCTATGGGTTTGGCGGGTTGGCACTTAAGTCGCAACAAAATGCTGTTCTTCAGCGGTGCTTTGTTCATTACTCTTGCGGTAGGCGTTCATCTGACTCCTTATTTTCCTTCAATTTCCTCTTTTATTTCATCTTCTTCAGGAATGATGCCATCTGTAGCTGTAGCTTCTGCTAATCGCGAATCTTGCATTTCATTACTCCATGATGTTGAATTTCATTTTCACGAACAAGTAAGTAATGATTCTAGTGAGAAGTCTTGGAATTGGATAAGGTCTAGGACGGGTGTATTAGATTGTGATTTTCAGAAGTTAAGTAGATCTGATGCTTCAGAACTTTTAAACGGCTCGTGGGTTGTAGTAGCTGGGGACTCACAGGCAAGATTAGTGGTTGTTTCGTTGCTAGAACTGGTGTTGGGAACAAAGGAGATGCAAAATGTTAGGGGAGATTTGTTTAAGAGGCACAGTGATTATCATATTATGGTTGATGAGATAGGAATGAAGTTGGATTTTCTGTGGGCACCATATATTAGTAACTTGACAAATTTGATGATAAACTTTAGAGAGAAAAGGTTGAATCCTGATGTTTTTGTCATGGGGGCAGGTTTGTGGGATATGTTACATGTAAACAATGCAACAGACTATGGTGTTTCTGTAAAAATGTTGAAGGACACAGTGATGCCATTGATACCTGTTACTTCAGATTCTGAGTTTGGTGATAAGCCAGCAGTAGCACGGACTCCTCACATGTTCTGGCTTGGGATGCCAACTTTGGTAAATCAAAGATTAAACACAGAGGAGAAGAAGGTTAAAATGACTGACGTAATGCGGTATGCTTATGATGAGGAACTTTATAGAAGTAAACTAGTATGGAAATTTGGTGGACCCCTTTTGTTGCTAGATATTCGATTATTGAGTAATAGATGTGGAAAGCAATGTTCAGTTGATGGAATGCACTACGACAAAGTTGTTTATGAAGCTGCCATTCACATTATGTTGAATGCGTTACTTATTAAATCGCAGCAGAAGCTGTAATGCTGCAGTTTTGGTCTTTAGTTCTTCATCGATGAATGCAGACCTGTTGAGAAGCAAAATTCTTCTGCCATGATCTCATTGCAGCATGATTTCTTCCAGTTTGCTTCCAACAGTAAAGTGCTGGCATGGTATGGAAAATTTTGTAGTAGTTTCTGGTATGTATAGTCATTTATTTTGTCCCAATTCCCAATTTGTACGCATACTGATAGTCACACTACTTGTATTCCATAGTCAAAGAAACCAGTCCTGTTTCATGTCCCATTTGATATGAAGGGATGCAGAAAGCTGTATCAATGTCTTCAAATCTGTTTACTAACTTCAACAACCAAAAAAAAATCATAATTTTAGCATTTACTTTTCCTCAAATGCAATTTTTCTGTTTTTAGATGGTATACTTTAGTTACTAGAATATATAATTTGTAACTATCAAAAAATGGACAAATTGCACTTCCTCATACGCTTTCTGCAGTATTTTCCTGCTGCAGTGTTTTAGTTTATGTAAAAGTTGCATCCACTTCTATGTTACTTTAAAGCATGTTGATTTTAGCAGTATATATTGGATTCTAGAAGTTCATAACTGAATGATGTTGTTCTAACTAGCTGGTGGTTAATGAGCTTGTTCCTGGCTGTAGAATAGAGATATATGAGAAGCTCGAGAGTTGCGTTTGGACACTGCTTTTTGATCTGTTTGGTGACTGTGCTGATCATTTTTGTGTTACATATATTTAGATGAAAATTAGGCCATATATTTCTACTGCAGTTGTTGCCATTTTTCTTATTCTTCAGGCGGTGTTTCTTCTTCGTCATATTCATTTGTTAGTGATTCTGCTTTTCATGTTCATATCCTTAGTTCTGGTATCTGTTTCAAGTGTTCCATATGCTTTGCTCCTCTCAACTTTGTGCTTCAATTTTTTGAATTTGGTTAAAATTGGAAGCTTCCCAGCTACCAGATTCCTCTTGCTTGTTTTCAGTTTCATGTTTCATTTTTAAATTGGTGAAGAAGCAAGCATTTTCCTTAGCTTGTGAATGGTGTCTATATATATATTTTTGGATCATGGTTAACTCATATGAAACTTAAGCTCAAATGACTGAAATATATGCATCAGTCATGCCATGATTGACAGGAACTTGTTCTCAGCGGTGTGATGTGATTTTCATTTTTAGCAGTCTTATAATAATGATAGTTGCCATTGTTAGATCAATCAAACTTGTAAGGCTTTCAGGGAAGCCTTTATATATCTTAAAGTCTATTTTTGGAATGTCAGTTGTTCGATATGGTCATTTTTCCCTTCAATTTTGAATTATGAAAGCATTAAGAGGAGCTACTGCTGCTGCTTATTTTATTCTGTAGACTTACAACCATTGAGATGCTTTATGAGTGTAGGCATTAAGGAAATGTAAAAGCAGCAATCTTTAGATAGCTGATAGACAAAAAGCAATTGAATCTTTTGATGATTTTTTGGAATTAGAGAGAAGAATGAATGAAGAAGAATCTGACTGCAAATTTCGAGTATTCTACTTTTGTCTCTGTTGGCTTTTCCATATGGTGTCATTATCCTTGTTCCTTTACTTTAGCTTTCTGCTGCTTTTTTTTTCCACTTCCTGTTTTTACTTTAACAGAAGAAGCAGTCACATTTCTTGGGCAAACAGCAACGAGCTTTAATTAAAATTGATTATATTACAAACCTGAGCTTCCATATGGAAGAAGGAAGGTTGGACATATCCCATTTGTGGATATTATAACAAAGTTTCTGCCATCTACATTGTGAAAGGCATTTTATCCTCAAAACCATTTGCCTTCCTTCGAAAGAATAAAGTGAAGAAAGTTTGTTGTACAACATTTTACCACTCTCCAATACCCCCCAAATCCCATTATCAAAATCCTATCTTTACCCTCTCACACCTACTCATATATTCTACCTGTTACAGCAAAACAAAGTACATCTGAAACCATCCATTTCTTGATGATTCAAAATCCTAAGATTCGAACTGCTTGCCCTCGAAGGTTTGTCCATACCTCCAGTCATTTGGGGCAACATTGTAAGATGTAAGGGTGATTCCATCACTATTTGTTATCTCAAAGGAGATATGTTGATTCTTTAAATCAGCGTTTATGTGCCAGTTTTGGCCCCAATTCCTACCCATTGGAAGCCATCCTGTTCTTGAGCCTTTGATTTTCACAGCAGATATGTCTCCAGCACCAGCTACGTTGCTTATTAATACTGATAAGAAAATTCCAGCGCCATTAACTGTGTACCGGACCCCTCCTTCTTTTCTACATTTTACCCTGTTGAAATGATTAAAGTATGAAAAATTCAAGACACTAAAAGAGAAATAAATGTGCATGTGTTCCAATACTCCATCTACATATTTCCTCTGGTACAATTTTCCTTTTCCTCGAACATCTTTTCATAACAGAATTTAATGCAGTTGCCTGAATCATTAAAATATCCAAACTGGACCACAAATGAAAATACATCATCACCCCAAGATCAAGAAAGATTTTAAGCAACGTCAAGTGTAGGACATGTCAATCGTTAGAGTGCAAACATCATTAGGATGCAGTCTAGAAGGACCTCTTTTGCAACATAAGAAACATATTTTAGGCAAAATTTCAGACAAGAAGTATAAGGAAATAGATTAGATGAAGCCCTCCAAGGTATATGGACCAATAGTTTTCCTTAGTAATCTTATAGTAGCCACCTCTAGCATTTCTCCCTTCTATTTTAAGAAACCCCACTCCTGGGGGTACCAAGACAAACTCAAAGGCTAAATAGGGTATTAGTTTGGCTACATATATGATAAATCACATGATTCACCAATAACTAAAGATTTAGTTTACAAATTTAGCAAGTACAGGACTTTCCATTCTGCAAATGAACAAATATTCATCAACTAACGATTTCTAAAGGAAGACCTCCAAAAATAAAAGGTGCTCTTCTTGGATCATTAAGGCCCATTCAATTCATGATTGAATAGATAGCACATGACAAACAACTTTAAATGCAGCATCCATAAAAAGGTACAATAATTTATGCCGTGCAATCTAATCTCATTAATTGACGCTGTGTAAGTGGAGGAAGGAGAATTGAAAATGAAGCCATGATTCAACACTTCCAATTCATTAAAAACCTAAAATGGATTCTCCAAATTCACCAGGAAAACATCTGTCAGTTGCTCACTTATGCACATTTCAATGCCTTGTTTAGTGTTATCTAATCTCAACATCTCATCTTTTTAGGAAATTTGACAATACCGTGAGAGTTAATAATTCTTTCCATATATATAACAATTGATTTCTGATGATAATAAAAACCAGCAATAAGGAAAAACAGCCTCAAAAAATTAACTTCGCCCTAAAAAAATCCCCCACGAGGATCAACAAAAAAAAAAGAAAAAAAAAAGAACAGCAAAGTAAAAGGTTTAAAAAAAAAAATTAAAATCACCTGCGATACTGAATGGGCATATTGGAAGCTTTCCAAACAGCAATTTTCTCAAAAGCTTCAATAGGCAAAACAAAATGAGCATTGGGAGGATTACAATGTCCACCCCCATCAGGCTCAAACCCATAATTAGGAGCACAAAAATTAGTAGCAGTAACAATAATAGAAGTCCCCGGAATACACCATCTCAAATCCTCAACACATCGAACTTGAAAGCACGCCCCGCAGATCTGACCTTTTTCAAACAATAAAGTACTGAGTCCAGCAGTAGACTTACCGTACCCATTCTTCTCCAAATCCCCAAAACCGCACGCTCCACCGACAGCATCCCGAGGATCCGCCGGCGCGTAGTAGGTCGCTCTGGCGGATCGCCATTCCGTGTAGAGGGTAGGAGCTGAAGGAGTATAGTGGTAGTGGGAGCAAACGAGCGTGAATGCGAGGAACGGAAGCAGTAGTAGTAGTAGCAGTAGTTGTCTCTGGCGAGAAGAGAGTAAAGTTAGTGGCATTGTGTTTTTTTCTTCTCTGCAACTGACAGTGGGAAGAGAGTAAAAATTTGAAAGAGGAATTTTTTGTGTGTTTTTATTTCTTGGTTTGGTAGTGGGAAAAACAGGAGGACAGACAGGTGGTGGCCTTCTTTGTATTAGTGAACATTTCAAAAGGATCTGCTTTACAATCTTTATTAAGTGGTGGGGATAGACTATGATTTCTGATATTAATTGTATATTGTTATGAATTCTGAAACATTTGTGAGTGGATATCTATACGATAATCCTTATTATCTTTTTATTTTTGAAAACTAATATTTATAATTGAAAACTAATATTTATAATTTTAATGATAAGTGTACTCTTAATATTTATCCTTAATTTACATCTGTACTAATAATCATTAATATTTTTTTAAGTAAAAATAAAATTAAATGAAAAAGGAAAAATGTTTTTGAAAAAAGTAATGATTTGGGCTGAGGGCGAACCGTGGATTTTTCATTTATGGGCTAAATGGCCCATAATAATACAGGCCATCTTATTCTGAAACGAAAAAGAATGGACTATAAAAACATTAATTGGGCCAAATTTAAGGCCTTCTTCAAATTGAACTTTAAAGTTTCGTACCTTATAGTTATAGTTGGAGATTCTCGAATCTAGTATAATTGGAATCGAATATTAATAAATTACCTAATATATATATATATATATAGCTTCAGCCTAAATTTATATATGTTTGGGGAAAAAATTAAAAAATATTTTTATAGTTTTCTGTCTCGAATTCATGAGTTCAATAAGTAATAAGTAAAAGTGTTAACAACTGAATTAAAACAGATTTTTTTTAACAGTAAAATGTTTGAATTTTGGTATGAAAAGATAGCAAATTTGAATCAAAGATTATTAGAGTAAATGGATTGTAATAATCAAAGTGATATATTTGAATGTTGAAAATGATAAAGAAAGAAAGAAAGAAAGAAAGAATTGGCAATAAAATTCCTATCCTTGAATATAAAATTATTGGAAGAAGTTGTTCAAGTGATAGGGGACAGATGTGGAATGATGAAAGAAACCATAGCTGAAAAGACCTCTCCAAGCCAGGTGGTTCTTAATGGTACCACTCCCTCTCCCTCTCCCTCTCCCCATATATATATATATATATATATTATGTATATATCATCCAGTTAGAGATAATATATAAGAATCAGTTATTTGTTTTGTTTAAATGATTTAAAAAGACTAGATTTTGAGTAAATTAGATTTGATTCGAATTATATTTTCCAGAAAATATCTCATTTTAAATTCTATTCACAATAAATGTCGAGTTGATGTTGTGTATATAAATAAATAAATATATATATATATATATATATATATATATATATATATATATATATATATATATATATATAATTATGTATCAATTGTGTATTGAAAATCATTCAAGTTCATAAAAGACTTGTCAAACTTGTACAAAAAACTTTAATTTACTTTTATGATGATTCTTAGATTTGTGATGTGAACTAAAAGATTTGAGAAGAAAAGAATTTAGGGTTCTCTTATCCAGATAATTCTCAAAAAAAAAAAAAAAAAAAAGGATTTAATGTTGAATTATCATAATTTCTAGAATTGTATGCAAAAGTTAACATACTAATAATAATATTCCCTAAGGTCCAAAATTTTGACCTGCAACTACCCAAATTCCAGTCACTTCTAAACCTTTTTCTTTGAATTATCATCTTCAATTTTCAATTTAATATGTTTTCGTGATTCAAATTGTAGTACTAGAATTCAATATCTAGTGATATATATATATATATATATATATATATATATATATGTATGTCTTCGGATGACACCCCAAACTATTAGTAAATGTCATCACAAAATAACAGGATCTCCCTCTTGAAATCATAAGTCAACTTTCTAATTCAGACAAAAAGCAGATTTATCTTGACCAGTTGAAACAAACCATAGATAAACCACACTTCCAAGTCTCATACTCCTGTTATTTTCCAACATCCGCAGGTAATCAATACATATGATATTATCCAGATTCTCAATAAGTTTCTTAGGCATTTTTTTTTTTACGGAACATTTCAGCGACCCTGTAAAAATTCTCGAGTAAGGGTATCCCCCATTGCCCTTCCCTTCATCTTGGAATTTTTCACACTTCATAATATATATATATATATATATATATATATATTATGAAGTGTGAAAAATTCCAAGATGAAGGGAAGGGCAATGGCGGGATACGCCCATTTAATGCAATATCCAAAATAGGCCCGGAAGTTCGTCTACACTCTTCGGTAGCTCTCACTTTATTAGGGTTGAAAAAATCTTCTCTCTGAATATGCACCAAGTCTTTTTTTAGGGATAGAGGAGGAGAAATGAATGTAATTGGAATCTTTTTGGGTGTGGGTGGTAGGGTTTAGGGTGGGAAAGCACTTGAAAAGATAGTATACTTATCCATACTACTACACAATCAAGTCCATCAAATTTCTTTTTTTCAAATAAAAATTATATCAGGTCAATTTTTCTTAATTTGTATTATAAATGTTATATATCATATTCAACCGTTGTATATAAGAATTATAAGAAAAATTTTCTTAAAATTTATTAGAAATTGAGATGTTCATTGTAAGCATTGTGTAAATGTTATGGTTATATGTAAATGTTATGGTTATATGTATTTTTTTTGGTAAGAGCTATTAGGTTTAAGGTATTCATTATAATCACCCTGTAAAAATTCAACGTTATAAACATAACATGAATTATATCTGAATTAATTGGAATTGTAATAACTTAAAAAAAATCAAATTTTAGAGAAAAAAATAATATTGTTTTAGTTTGATATGATAAAAGTAGATTTTTTTTTTTAAAAAAAAAATATAATAAATAAAATTTTCATATTGAGTTATTTAAGAGATTAAATACGTATATTTTAAAATTATAAAATGTACTATGATTGTGACTTAGTGTTACCAAACTTAGTTTAAGTTTATTTAATTGCTTTGCAAAATTCACATGCATATATATATATATATATATATATATATATATATATTAAACATTTTCGTAAGTTGAAAAATGTGTAAAAAAAATAGCTTATTTTGTAATGAATTAAATCATTCACGTTACTGGTTAGTGTCATGTTGTGTAATACATGGATGAGAGAAAGCCAAGTAGATTTTAAATTAGGTATTTCAAAAAAAGCTACTTACACCTAAATATTGCCTTTTTGTCACTTCAATGGTTTGTCCCTTTTTTTTTCTTTTTCTTTTTTTGATTGATTATACAACCTTTCTAATAATAAATTTTTTTTTCAAAGCTCTTCACACCTTTACAATTATTTTATTTTATTTTTCTACCTATCATATCTTAAATTTCTATTTTTTCAAAGTCATAAATAAAATTATTATTAATTAAGTTACACATTTTTAATTTAATATTTCTTATTAAAATTGAATAATAAATTGATGATATTATTGTTGGTAACAGGTTATATATATATATATATATATATATATATTTTTTTTTTTTTTGTTATTTCAGGTCTTTATCAATTTATAATACAGTTATTTTTATTATATTCTGATATTTTTAAATCAAAAATTAACAAAATAAATATCTTTTATTATAGTAAAAGATTCTAAAAGTTGAATAGATGTACTAATCATACTAATTTAGAAAAATAAAAATCAATTTATTTAATAAAAATTTATAATCAACTTAAAAAAAACATAACTGTTAGAAAATTGAACTGGATATATTTCTACATCTAATTAACAAGTGAAATTATACCAATTTAATTATATATATATATATATATATATATTTAAATTAAAACTTCTTGATGTTGAGGTTTTATTAACAGTAAAATACTTTTAAAATAATAATATAAAAGATTTTTTCCCTTTGAAGATCTTGACCATTATGAAAAATTAGTTAATGCAATCTACCAGTGAAGATTTTGGGACTATTATTAGCCAATTGAGAAAGAAATTAAAACTATGCATATATATATATATATTATAATATAGAGATAGATACGGATTACGATTCTCAACATTTAGTGTAATATAATATGGTGTGCTTTTGCTTGTGCTTGACAGTGAGCACCATTTTTTTTGGCCAATTGAATTAATCGAAAAATCATTTCTTTCTTGGCATAATATCTCAATTTAACCTTTTTTTCAATATAAAATTAGGCGGGGGGGGGGGGGGGGGGGTTCAACATGAAAGTCTAACTACAAAAATGCAACATATATGTGAAAAGACCAAAAAACCCCCAAATGGAATAAAAGAAAAAGGAGAAAATCCACATCAATTTCGACAATCCAATGTGGGAATAGTCTTATTTTAAATACATATACTATTTATCAAATTGTCCAAATCCAACGTAGCATTGAAAGCAATATCCACAATTATTGGCCAACATTAACTTTCTGACGCCACTGCCCTTTGTTTTTCCTTTTCTTTTTTCTCTACTAAAACTCCGTCATTTCCAATTTCCATCCGGTCAAACAAATTATATTTTATATTTTTTTTATATATATACACACCACAATATCGATAATGTTGAAGTAATTTTTTTTAAAAAATACATATTTAAAATATATTATAAAATAAAATATTTAAAGTAATCACAAAAAAATCTCATGACCAATAATATCACATAATATATATATATTTTTTCAAATAAAATAAATTATCTTTTTTCTTTACCAATATTTTTACACTTTTTACTATTTGAATATTTTAGTTTATATATATATATATATATTAGTAGAAGAAGAAAAATTCAAAACTAGAAGTTGGTTTCATGAAGAATTGAGAAAATGGCCTAAAATTCAATGTTTTTTTTCTACACGAGAAAAAGAAAAAAAAAATATTTAAAGAAAAAGAGCATCACGGGACTAGTACTTGGATTTGAGATTTTTAATTCATATTTTTTAATATTAGATTTTTTCCCCTTTTTCACAATAATTTCTGTATAGAAAAGTTTGATCTTATTCAATTTAATATTAATAAATAATTTTTTTTAATTTGAATTTATATTTATTAGTTTCCCTTTTTTAACCTTCAAAATTGATTTCCATTTCAAGCAAAATCAAGTGCATACGCAAACAGCTTCCATTACCATCCAGAATTTCCACTCATTACCATTCCACCAAAACATAAAACTAAATTTAAATAAAATAAATATAAAACCCCAAATTTCTGTACCAATAAAATTATTTTATTTTATTTTTTTGGAAAAATAAAAAATGTAATCTGTAATGTTAGGACAGTATTATTATCAGTATATCTTTTCCCGACTTCGAAGCTTCTCGTATATGCCACGTGTATTGCTATCAGCGTCTTTAATATATCCGCCATCTTTTGCCAGAACCAACTTTCTTTCCTCCCAAATCAAACAACAGAAAACAGAAAAAAAAAATGGAAAAGAAAAACTTGTGGCCAGAAATTTTTCATTTTATTTATTTACTTAATTCTCCGAACCTAAAAACAATAAATATGTGGCCCAGAAATATTCGTATCCAACCCGCTTTTTTCTTTTTTCTTTATTTATTTTTCTTTTATCGTTCTAGAAAAAACACGAACCCACACACACAGTCAGCTAGAGTGGATAGAGAGAGAATTTTTTATAACAAAAAAAATTTCGCACTTTCTCTCTCATTTTTTATGGATAAAAATATACACGTGGTATAGGATAGAAATGAAGGGCGGTCAGTGGTGGTGATGTGGCCAAAAGCGCAAAAGTAAGAGAGAGAAAGTGAGGAAAAAAAAAAATTTAACTCGACCCCACCTGAGAGCGTGGACTAATTAGAGGTGCCGTGGTGGGACCCATGACATCTCATCCACCTTAGTGTAATCCACAACTCTTGGCTACCTCATTTTCTCTCTCTTTGTATATTAGAGGCTGTAGATATTTTAAAAATATCATATCCATAATAATTATCTACTTTTTTTTGTTTTTTTTTTTTTAAAACAAAATTTTTCTTGGTGGATATTTTTGGTGCGCAAGTGGGATTTATTCTTTGGTGCGAGTATATTGTACTCGCTCATCTAGGTACGACACGTGGCGTTTTCCTGCTCTTGCCCTTTTGGTCACCTTTTTTTTTTTTTTCAATATTGTAATTATTTTAATATTATTTGACTTATTAGTTGTAAACAATTAAAAAAAAAATTATATTTAAAAACTTTGCATTATTGTAAACATACTGTTAAATAAATATCTTTTATATCAGTTTTTATTAGGTGCTGTCTTCTTATTGGTTAGTCAAGCAAATTGAAAATAATTAATTATTATGACATTATATCTTTAAAAATTAAGTATTTTATCTAAGAAAAATAATTTATTTTCCACGAACTTTAAAAAAATAATGTTTTGTGTAATGAAATATTTTTATATTAAATATATTTTTATACATATTTTTACCATTTCATAATATTTGTATGTCAGCAATTTTTAAAGTATGAATTTAAATATATTTAATGTAAATCACTTAATTATAATTTTTTTTAAAAAATTCGATACAATTTGTAAAAAAAAAACTTATTTTTCTTAAACAAAATGAATAAAAAATTTTAGAAGTAAAAAAGAAATATTTCAAAACTAAATAAATTAAACATTAATTTATTTAAAATCAAATTTACGAATTATTATTTAAAAAATTTATAAAATATAAATTTATTACTTAAAAATTTTATTTTGAAGGGAATTTATCTTTTGAGTAAAAAGGGAAAAAATTAAGAGGCAAAAAGAATAAGGCAGAAAAAAAAGGGTATCCAACTTCCAACTGGTATCTTTTTTGAAAAATTTCACCCAACAGGAACAGGAACAGCCTCAGTAGGACACGTGTAAGGTACACAATCGCGAGTACGCTTTTAGTTCACTCTGGACGCGACTACGTTTCCCAGGAACAGAAAAAAAATATAAAATAAAATAAAGCGACATTAATTTTTAAACAAAAGCGGTGGTGTCGTTGGCTGACTTAGACAGCCACCTGTCCGTGGCTCTCTTTGAACGTGAGCCACAAGATTCCATGGCTTTCTCGATCGTTCCAAATTAAAAACAATATATATATTTTTAAAAAAAAATTTCACTACCATGACGTGGCATCCCCTTCCCCTTTTTCTTCTTCTCTTTCTTTCCCTCCCCCAAAAGCCACCACAAACACCAAATTCTCTCATTTATATGTTTTTTTTTCCCCTTTTCTTTTCATTTCTTCTCACACAGTTGAATTCTTTCTTTCTTCTTCTTTGTTCAGCTCTTCTCTCCCTATTTCCTCGTTCTCTGTTCTTCGTAGTCTTTTCTTGTCTTAGCTTTAACTTTCCACGGAATACTTTAATGGTGTTTGCTTTCTTTTGCTCACTTTCTGCTTTCTCTGAATATAGTTTGAGCAGAGATTGAAGCTTTAAGAAGTGTGTTTTACTGTATCTACAGTTTTTTTTTCTTCATTTTCCACTTCTTAGAAGGAATTATCTGATTTTTCTTACATCTTTGTTTCCGGGGAAGGTTGAGAGACTGCAGAAGTTGGGTTTTTGGATTGAATCGGAGATTTTACTCTCTTTTTTTCCCAATTTGCTCTCCAATGTTTGTTTGTGGGGAAAGAAGAATACAGAGGTTTGATCTTGTGTCAGTGTGAACAGAGGCGCTGTGTAGAAGTAAATTATACTGGCTGAGTTTTCTAGATTTTTGGATTTGTAGTTTGACCTTGTTGTCGGGGGAACTCCAGATTTTTGGGATCCAGATGCGGGTCTCGGTAATTTGTATAGAATTGGTTTTCTGAGTTGTGATTAGAGAGTGCTCTGATTTTCATTTCAATTGAAATTATAGTATTTATTGGGCGAGAGAAGCTTTCAACGAGTAGTTCTTTTTGCCTATAGTTGAAAATATACGAGTTGGTAGAAGATCAAAGGTTTCGAAGATTCAATGGTTTCTGCAGATATGGCTATACAGGTTAGCTACTTCAACTTTTGTTACTATTGTTTTAATCCTTAGCTTTGGTTTCTGATTGAGTAGTATTGCCTAATGACATCTTGAAAAGTTGAATCACTCACAATTAATGAATCAGAAACAGAAAAATGAAAAGCATGAAAAAGGGACTCGTATTTCTGAAAAAGAGTTTTAATAACTATTAACTAACAAGATAAAAGAAAAAGGAAAGGAAGTAATGATGGCTAATAATCGCCAAACTGCAAGAATGAAGAGAAGGGCAAGTTGTACTTTGGATGAATCTCAGTATTTTTTACCTTCATACATGTCTCTGTTTTGAACGCTATGAAATTTTGATTTAAGGAAAATAGGATAAGAATAATGGCAATTGATATTTGGAGCTTGTTTTATAGGATGAGTTGTTTTTTTTTTTTCAGGCCATTAATGAGGGAAGTGAACTTGCAGAGTAGAATCTGACTGGAAGTTTTAATAAAGTGTTCTATATTTGCCTTTGATTGTTTTGTTTTCACTGATGCAATCAAATTTAGTTTTCATAGAAAGATTGCAATTGCTGATTAAATTCTATCAAATTTGATCATGCTAAAAATGTTAACAACTCACTCTTTTTACCTTTTAGGTAAATTGTTCCTTATGTAATTAGACCTTTGTAGTTTGTTGATGAGGATATTTCATGATTCTTGTTAGTTCGAATCTTTGGTGGCATTTGAGGCTTGCAAATTTTTCTTCTAGGAGAAATTGTTTCCTGAACTTATGAATATTTTCTTTGTTGATAATACAGGGCCAAAGTAATATTGCTGATTCAAACACTACAACTTCGAGTGGCAACCGAATTTCTTTGCATGTTGATATACCTTCCATTAACAATGAGCAATTTCAATGTGAAGATGACTTTGCTCCAAAGGTTTGCACCTGCTTATAAATTGCTTAAGAAAAGCTAGCCATGAAAAAGAAAAAAGAGAAATCAGTATGTTTTATAAATATTGATATCTACTTTTTCCTTTGCACTAGGTCAGGAAACCATACACAATAACTAAACAAAGAGAAAGGTGGACAGAGGAAGAGCACAAAAAGTTTCTTGAAGCACTAAAGTTGTATGGCCGGGCATGGAGGCGGATAGAAGGTAAATGTTTTTTATTGTGTTGAAGTGTTGTTTTGTGACTGAATCTTTATACTAAAAACTGAATTTTTTCTGCTCACAGAGCATGTGGGTACAAAAACTGCAGTTCAGATAAGAAGCCATGCTCAAAAATTCTTTTCCAAGGTTTACCGTCTTATACCAGTATCCATTCTCTACCATTAAATATATGCCGCCTCTAGAAGTAAGTCATATTTATGACTCAGGGCGTGCATCTTTAAGATTCATAGTTCCTATAAAAAAATGTCCCCATCTTTACATATGTATGGTTTATGGTGATTAGGTGGTGCGTGATTCTACAAATGGAGATTCAGGTTCTGGGAAGGCAATCGAAATTCCTCCACCTCGTCCAAAAAGGAAGCCTTTGCATCCATACCCTCGTAAGCTTGTGAGTGCAGTGAAATCTGAAGCAGCTGCTCCTGAGAAGCCAACTTTGTCTGTATCATCAAACGTGTTCACTTCTGGAGAAGAGAACCGATCTCCAACATCTGTGTTATCTGCAGCTTGTTCAGATGCACCAGGTACTATGGATTCAACTACACCAGAGGGCAGTGAAAGTCCTTCACCTGTTTCATCAGTTGAAGGTGTTGTTCCGTCTATTGATGTCATCATCCCAGAATTGCCTAATTTGACTTCAAATGTAAAAAGGTCTCCCTCAAGCACGCAAGTAAATAGCTCTACAAATAATACATCATCGCCATCAACCAGCCAATTAAATAATTCTCCAACTGAGGATAATCAAATTCATCTGGTAATTATGCTATTCCTAGTCTAATTCTCGAGTTCATATTCTGTTATGCTGCGTGGTTGAATTTGAACTCACATACTTACTGTTGACATCCAGAAACTTGAATTGTTTTCCCAAGACCATGCTTTTGTCAAGGAAGGTTCAATTGAAGTGTCATCCACTCAGTGTTTGAAGCTATTCGGAAAGACTGTATTGGTTACTGATCCCTGTCGACCTTCTTCTCCAACTCCTGGAGCTAGCAAAGTACAGCCGTCTGATCATAACAACGACGAAAAAACTTCACTGACTTTGGCTTGGGACTCACAGCCAAAGAAAGTTAATCTATGTGCTTCAAAATGTTCCCCGAATGCTTTACCTTGGGGAGTTCCTAGTCCTAGTTTTGCCTGTTCATTGACAGAGCAAAACGAATGTCCAAACAGAGTGGAAATCAGTCATTGCCATTCTTTACCTTGGTTAACTCGTCAAGGAAATCAATACTCTCCTCTTGTACAAGTTCACAACCCAATTCCAGTCAAAGCACAGCCCTTGCTTGATACTGTCCAAAGTTGCAAGCCAGGATCTTCTTCTACTGGTTCAGGCATTGAGTCTGAAAGTGGAGAGGTTCATAAGGACATGGAGGCTAAATCTTCACAATCATTACTAGAAGAAGATGTGGAAAAGAATGAGTGCATACAGCAGAGCTCTTCAAAACATGGTACAAAACCATTCTTTAAGCACAGAGCCACTTCTTCAAAGCGTGCAAAGGGATTTGTACCATACAAGAGGTGTTTAGCAGAGAGGGATAGTCGCTCAGTAATAACAGGCGAAGAGAGGGAAGAACAGCGTATCCGCCTTTGCTTATAGCACCTTGCTTTACTTATTACGGTTATTCAGTGTCTTTTTTCCCCCGTCCCATTGCAGGATCGGTGCAATCCAATTGTTATTATTATACAGCCTACTAATTCCTTAGAATTCCCAGGTAATTTATTTACTTGGTGCAAAGAAGTTGACACGGTAGCAAAATGTAAGTCTTGTCTAGTCTGCTGCTCTTCTTACTCCTTTTTTTCTTTTAACCTCAAACTGTTCAAAAAAAGAATGTTGTGTGATATTATGTTGAGGTTAATCTTTCTTTGTAATTGTCTGATCTCATCCAGAGAGTTCCACATTGTTAATGTCAAAATCATAATTTTGTTCTTATGAACGGTGTGGACTACATCAGCCAGAACATTTGGTTGAACAGAAACAAGATAAGAAAACAAATTCAGGTCACTCGAATCCTTATCGTGCCAATATATGTATATATATATACACACACACACATTTTCAAATCCAATTCTCACTAATTGCTATTTTAAAAAAGCCGTTGTTTTGTTTTCTTGAAAAAATTGGTCAATATTACTGCCATTAGATTTAACCCACGGGTTCTGGAAACGGTGGTAAACTTTCTTGGTTTTTCTTTATACTTATTATTTTTTAAATATAATTTTTATTAATTTTATGACGTCAGTACTAATAATTTAAATATGTTTTGTTAGGATCTGATTTTCTAAAAAAATTAAATTAAATAAAAAAAATTATTTAAAGTTTGATATTTGTTGCTAATTTAAGAAAAACACACACCAAGGACTAATTCGTCGTATCTGATGGTTAGGTAATCAAAAGACCCGTTAGATGACACGACACCGTTGCGTTAGAATCCCGCGCAACCCTTACCCGAAAAAGCTAATCGCGGAAAGCCCGGTTTTTTAATTTATTTTTTCACCCACCGACCAATATTCTCTCTCTCACACACGCACACAGAACCGGGTTTTCCCAAGTCCAATCAACCCATAAATGGTCTATAGTTATATTCGCCTGCATATTCTCTCCTCTCCTACTCTTTCTGTGGGTTCCCCTAAAATACATAATTTTAACACAAAAAGATTTTTATTTTTTAGCTAATTTTTACCGCTTCCGCTCCTCATTCTTCGCCATCTGTCCTTTCATTTTACCCGTTTTATTACCATTTCTTACACACACTCGTATTATATATATATCACTCTCTGGCACATATTTTTATGATCTTCTGAACTCTCTTCAGAAACACTCGTTCTAGAAAGTTTTTATTTTCTTCTCTTTAGAACTAATTAGATTTGGATCGATCGAGATTTGTGTGATTGCTTGCTTTTTATTCATCAATGGCTACTGCTGCAACGCTAAGTCCTGCTGATTCTGAGAAGCTTTCTAAGCTTCAATCTGCTGTTTCTGGTCTCCACCAAATCAGGTTCGTTTTTATTATTTTGTGTTTTTTTTTTGAATTTGTAGTTTTGTGGTATGATACGAAGCGTGGAAATTATGGATCTAGGTGATGAATGAGTGTGATTTGGTTGATTTTGTTTCTGCAGTGAAAATGAGAAATCTGGATTCATCAACCTGGTCACCCGCTATCTTAGGTAAAAGTTTCTTGACAGTTTTTAATTAAATTCAGATTTTACGTGCTACCTCTAGTGGATTTAACATTTATTCTGTTATGTATCTAATTACATGTGTGTTTGTATTTTTGAAGTTGTTTGTTGAATGGAATTTATGGTGTGGGTGGGTGGTACTTATGTGTTGACATTGGTGGTGGGATATTCTTAAGGTTTTGAATATTTCCAGTTTGATTTGATTCTGATGAGCTACAATTGACAGATTATTAGATCAATGTTTTTTACTTGCATTTTTAATAATGGAAGAACCGCGGTAGATTTGGAGAACACTGGTTGCATGTAATCTAATGCTGACGAATTTTATTTAACTATTCTTCTTCTTGTTTCTCATCTCAGCGGTGAAGCGCAACACGTTGATTGGAGCAAGATCCAGACACCAACCGATGAGGTTGTGGTTCCCTATGACACTTTGACACCTGTGCCTGAAGGTAATTCTAGTTGCATGTTTTTTTATCCTTCTCCATTCGATATTTTTCGGATTGGTTTGGAATAAGTCAGAATTATGGAATTGGCAACGGCTTCTCGTTCAGAAACATTTTAATCACTGAATTTATGCAGATTCTGAGCAGACAAAGAAGCTTCTGGACAAACTTGTTGTGTTGAAGCTTAATGGTGGTTTGGGAACAACAATGGGATGCACTGGTCCAAAGTATGTACTTTGCTTCCGCTCAACGAATTTTCTGCATCAATTTACTTTCTTCAGATTCTCAGATTTGACCTATGTAAACCTTTAATCTGATTGGCGCTTTCTTATAGTATTTGACTCATTATGTTCCTGGAAAATTTATTATTAAAGCTTCCCATTAACTTTATTGGATTAGGTATACGTGGGATGATAAATCATATAGTTATCGTGGGTATTCATGAGCAACTCATTCTTGTTTTTCTTTATTTTTTAAAAAAATATATATTCCTTTTATTAAAAAAAAAAAAAAATTGGAAAGAAAAGAAAAAAATGAGTCAATTTGGTTATGGTAATGGAATTCATAGGAATGTGAAAAATGATAAGAATTGGTTACATTGTAAAATTTTCACGGCACTTCTCCTAATTTAGTGTAAGAGGGTGTGATAAAAGTTTGTTCAGCATGGTTCTTTTGTTCCTTTACTGCTCGGGATCATATTGTGATGTTATTAGGAGCACATATACCATGCATCTTTGCCATCTATGTTTGATTTTGAGTTTATCATCCTTTGGACATTTGGAGACCCATTCTTCTATCAAGCTTCATAACAGAGCTTTGCTTATTTACTTGCATGTTCCTGCAAAATAAATTTTTACCTGCTGACATTTTTTAACGTGGCAAATTTTTTTAACGTGGCAAATTCTACAATTATCTGCTACTGTATTTCAGGGTGTTAGAGCTGTATAATATCTGTCATCTGTTTAAATGAAGTCCTCAGGAGAGCACATTGAGATCCCATTCTCAAGAAATTTTGTCTTGTATTATGTATTTGACATTATTTTGTGTATGTTGTGTAGGTCTGTTATTGAAGTTCGCAATGGCATGACATTCCTTGACTTAATTGTTGTCCAGATTGAGGTATCATGTATATGTGATTTCTTCCTAGTGAACTATCCCTTTTACCAACTATGTGGACCTAACCATTATAGTTCTGTGCAGAACCTCAACAAGAAGTATGGGTGCAATGTTCCCCTCCTCCTAATGAACTCCTTCAATACTCATGATGATACACTAAAGGTAGATTCTATCATGTGTGAATTCTTTTCTTTTAAATACCTCCTCTCTCTCTATCTCTCTTGAACCTTTCCATGAAGATTCTTGGAGACAACTGATCTTTCATTTCTGCCAATGCAGATTGTAGAAAAATATACAAATTCAAACATTGACATTCATACATTTAACCAGGTATTTTACTTTTTATTTATTTATTTAAAATTTTTGTTTTTTGTCTTTAAATTATTTTCCCTAAGCTCCACTCCACTGGTCTAATCTTATCCCCTATTGATTCCTACAGAGTCAATATCCTCGTTTAGCTGTTGAAGATTTCATGCCTCTTCCATCAAAGGGAAATATTAGCAAAGAAGCATGGTATGAAATATTTTGAGTACTGGATTTTTCTTGTAGTGAATTAACATTTTTAATGCTTGAGTTTTGTTTCTTTTCAAAAATAAAAATTACTGTGTTCCAATTTCAAGTCCTTTTCCCTTGCGCCTGTGAATTGTGTTCCAATTTTCATATTCGCTTTGCATAATATGAAGATTTGAATGTCTTCTATGTTTTTGCTTGTGATGATGGAGGATATAAAGATATGAAATAAGACAACTTCATAGAAACAGTGATTATTTGAAAGTGTTAATGGGTTTAGTTCTGAATTTACTGTAGGTACATCCACTATGAACTTGTTCCATATGATCTAGAAGTTGTCTTATGTTGATTTCGTAATTACCTTGTATTTGATTTATTCACAAATGTGTTGTGTTCAGGTACCCTCCAGGTCATGGCGATGTATTCTCATCTTTGATGAATAGTGGCAAGCTTGATGCTTTGTTATCACAGGTTCTTGTTTATGTTGTTCTTTTTAACATGCAGATGCCTTTTATGTGGAATTGCTATAACTGTTTGACATTTGGTTTCTTTTGCATCCTACAGGGAAAGGAATACATTTTTGTTGCCAATTCAGATAACTTGGGTGCTGTTGTTGATTTAAGTATCCTTAATCAGAAGCTTTTGCTTGCAAATTAAAACCTGAATTCTCATAACAATAATGAATTAGTGGGGGAAACATTATTGATAAGCAAAACAAAATATTACTGAGTGTCATGTATGTCTCCTTAATTCAGTCCTGCAGATATCTTAAACCATTTGATCAACAACCATAACGAATACTGCATGGAGGTAATGAATATATTAGTTTTGATGTTACTTATCTTTACATGTAGTTAAATACCTTTACTACAGCTAAAACACTCGAGTTTCCAGGTCACCCCAAAAACATTGGCTGATGTGAAAGGTGGTACATTGATCTCCTATGAAGGAAGAGTTCAGGTAGTACTCTTGTAGCCTGTAATTGGTTGCTGGATTTTTTATTTTTCATTTTTCCCTTTTAGTTGCTGAATAACCTTTTTTTTTTTTTTTTTTTTTTGGAAAAAAAAGCCATTCTTGAGATTAGTGTAGCATTTTATTTACAACAACTTTGACAGACAAAAATAGATCTGTTATGAGATGCACCTTAAATAAAAAAATAATAGTTCAAGCTCTTAACTGAAACTCAAAAAACTAATTGCTTAATTGGTTTTTTTACCTTTTTGTGGTACAGCTGCTGGAAATAGCTCAAGTTGCTGATGAACATGTGAGTTTCTTTCTGCATTTTTTAATTTATTTACCTGTCATCATCACAAAAGGGGAATCCTTAGACATACAAACTTTGCAAGTGAATCACAGAGCCCTTGTTTGAATTATTCAGCCATGGCACTGTAACCCTTAAGTTCTTTTGAGAAACATTGATCCTTTCATACAACTCGGGCATTATTTAATCCTCCGTTTTCAACATAATTTATCCAAGATCCTTGTAAGAGGTATTAAAAAGGCTGTGTGATTGTCTGGATGAGATCAGATAGGGTGGGGGAAATCACCTATTTTGGGAGGGGAATGAAATTTCTTTTATTCTTGATAGATATTTATGATGCCTGTTTGTCACAGGTAAATGAATTCAAATCAATAGAGAAGTTCAAAATCTTTAATACCAACAACTTGTAAGTTATCTTGCTGCCTTGTTGGAGCTAGCCCTTTTTCTTTATTCTTATTTGAAATCAATTTTTTTTTTTTTTAAATACATATATGGACTGAAATATATTGTGCAGATGGGTGAATCTGAAAGCAATCAAAAGGCTTGTTGAAGCAGATGCTCTCAAGATGGAGATTATTCCAAACCCAAAGGTAGACATTTGCAAGTTGATTTGCTAATAAGATATTATGATGGTTCGTGTTCTTGTCCCTGAATCAGTTGCATGTGCAGGAAGTTGATGGGGTTAAGGTTCTTCAGCTGGAAACTGCGGCTGGGGCTGCAATAAGGGTATAGTTGGAACATTATATTGTATAAGTCTTTGAGATTTTGAAATTCTCTAAATGTCATCAGCATCAAGTCTTCAATATAGCTTCATCTCTTTCTTTTGGAATGAAATTCTGAGATGAAAAACATTAATAAATTCTTGTCTTGGGCAGTTCTTTGATCATGCTATTGGTATCAATGTTCCGCGATCTCGTTTCCTTCCTGTTAAAGCAACTTCAGATCTGCTTCTTGTCCAGGTGAGTTTCAATCTCAACTTGTATCCTGGTCTGTAACTGGTTGTATTTCTCTATGAATTAATAGTTAAACTGATGAGCATCATGTGTTTGGCCTTTACAGTCTGACCTATACACTCTGACTGATGATGGCTATGTGGTCCGGAATCCAGCTAGGACAAATCCATCTAATCCTTCTATTGAATTGGGACCTGAGTTCAAAAAGGTTGAACTTAACCCCCTATCAGCTAGGTCCTATGTATGGTCAATATTTTTTCTTTTTTTGTTTCTGAAGCTAAACTTTTATCTCTTTTGCAGGTTGCCAACTTCCTTGCTCGCTTCAAGTCTATTCCTAGCATCATTGAGCTTGATAGTTTGAAAGTATCAGGTGATGTATGGTTTGGAGCTGGAATTACCCTGAAGGTACAAAATAAATTATACATTCTACAAATCTTTTTCCTCTGCAAGTCTTAAATCGTGGGAATGGCAAACTTTTGCATTTTGTCATTATGATTTATTTTAGTTTCAGTTTCTTTATTCTTTCTTTTCCTTTTTCATGGCGTGCCTTCTTCAGGGGAAAGTTACTATTTCAAGTGGTGTGAAGTTGGAAATTAGTGATGGAATTGAAATTGCAAACAAGGTAAATAATCAAAAGACATTTTTGTCCTTAATTAATGTTTAAGGAATGGAGTTTGGGCAATTTGCTTAGAATTATTTTGTGTTGATTTTCAGGACATAAATGGCCCCGAGGACATGTAAAGAGGTTGATTCTCTGAAAGATGTTTTGGTAGAGTTTTACAGAAGCACTGAAGACCTTCTGGTTGTAGCGTAATGGTTTCAAAATAAATACATTTTTTTCCTTTTTTCTTCTTTTTTGTTTTTCTTTTTGCCGCAACAGTGATACTGGCTGCCTGACTGTATGCTGCTGGCTCTTTAAATTTTGTAATTTTTCTTCGAGATATTGAACTTGTTCTGGGGACTTCCCATAGCGTAATTCTTCTTTACTCTCTCAATTAATTTCCCATATACACACCGTTCATTATTACCTTCTGAGAAAAAAAATATTCAACTCAAAAATTTAAAGAGGAATTTTTGTTTAATATTCTCAATAATATAAAAGAAATTAATATCCAATTACAAAATGTGCATACTCTAAATAAATTTTTTGAAGAATGACTGTAATAAAAATGATGAGAGATGAAACTGCTTAATGTATAAAGAGAGTTAAAACTAAGAAAATATCAAAATTGACTTCTTACGTCGATATCATCTACATTAGAAGTCCAAAATAAATTTTATTAATTAGTAATAAAATTAAAAATATGTCATAGAATCAAAATCAACTCATAATTTCAATTTTGAAGAATAACTTAATTTTAAAAACAATAAAAAATTGATGATTTATTTACTTTTATTTTTATTTTTTTAAAAAAATTGATCTTTAAAAAATTAATTATATTTATTTTCATTTCCTCTTTTGATATGTTGAATTCAGAATTTAGTAAAATTTTTAAATTTAAACGAATATAAATGAAAATTAAAAGAAGGAATTTTTTATAAAAATAAAAATTAAAAATTAATATCTTTGATGAATTGGAAGAAATCTAAATAGTTACAGGACTTAATTGGTAATTTATTTATTTAATTTTTTTTTGGAGGAAACGAAAGCCTATCGAGTTTAGGACGTCCACCGCCGTGCAATCAGTGATTTCCGGTTAACGCCTCCTCCTGTGGCGAAGATCAACCGCACTCTAATAGAAAGTGAAAAAGCCTTCGTTGTCTCTGGAATTATCGAAGATACCATCTCAGTAAGTGAAAATTTATGGCGCTTTTAGTTTTAGTTTTTTTTTTTCTTTTTTCCTGGAATCTGAATTACCGATTAGCTATGAGGAATCTTTTGCCGGAATTTGATGGGATTATTCAGAACTTAGGTTGAATTTCGTAAGCCGAATTCAATGAGTGGATAGAATGAATCATCACATTAAGCTGTTTGTGGTGCCCTCAAAAAGTACACTCTATAGAGTTGAAAAGTAATGAGCTTGGAAAAACCCCAAGGAAGATCAAGCAATGCTGGTTGGCAGAAAAGCCTTCCTTTTCTTTAAGCTTTAATATTATGAATTTTATCTGAGCTTTATATTTCAGGGGTAATGGTTTCTAGTAGGGAATCTTTATGTATAACATGTGGCTATGAATAATTAATTTACTTAACTATGAACAGGAACAAAGAATTCGTACCTGAATCTTTATTGTTCTAATTAGTGATAAGTGATCATTAGGGGGTTTTGGCCTTTGTCGACAAGTAAAAACAATTTAGACCCAAAATATTTAGAGGTTGTCCATGTTTAAAAGCATTTGGTAGCACCAATTTGTGAATCAATTAATAGCGGTTTCTATAGGAATTGGTTGTATAAAAGAATCAAACAGTTGAAATTGTTCTTATATTTCCCCTTTTCTGTCATTCATGATGTAGATTGCCTCCGTCATAACAAATCTTGATTATTGAACATTATATTGTGGCTTAGATGTTTACAAATAGTAGGAGGCAAGAAGAGCGCACTGGAAAATATGGGACTCCCAGAGTGCAATATCTTCAGGTACAATTTGTAGCATTTATCAATTTGGAATGTGTTGGAAAATTTCTTTCTTGGTTAAGCACTACTGCAGCTACTATAATCTTAACCATTTTATGTAGGAATTGGTGAGCCAGTTTCAGAATGCTACTGATGAAGGTAATGGTGCCCTATGGAACTTCTGTTTTATGTGTTTTACTCGCTTCTTGAAAGCAAGTTGCATGAGGGCAAGTCCTAAAAGAAACAAGTGATTACGTGTTTTTCCACTCATTAGTTTTTATTAAAAGAGTTTTATTCCTAAAAGAAACATTTGATTTTCATAGTGAATGTAATTCATGGTGAAAGAATCGCCTGAATGGTTTAGGAGAGCGTAATTGTATGTCAAATCCATCAATCATGATTATGAAATGCTTCTATGGGTTATTAGTTTGTTTCAAGTAACTCTTTTACACTTCGATGGGAATATCAAATCTTATCTGTGGTTATGTGTGCATTGTAAGCAATAAGCATGGACTTATTAATTTTTAAATGCAAGCTATAGCAGTCAGACTAACCTATGAATTATTGTTACCACAGAAACAAAAGAGAAAATTGTTGCAAATCTTGCTAACTTTGCATATGACCCATACAACTATACCTTCTTGCGTCAGGTACTTCCATGATCCTTGAGGTTGTTTTTGGATTAGTTTTTAATTTTCTAATGTGAATGTTTCTCTCACTCCTTGAGTAGCTTAATGTTTTGGAACTTTTCCTGGATTGCATGACTGAGCCCAATGAGAAGCTTGTGGAATTTGGTATTGGAGGAATCTGCAATTCTGTTGCAGGTACATTAATCTGAGGGAAACTTGTCAAAGCCCTTTGTTTTTATGAACAACATTACTTTTCTCTCTTTCAACATATAGTATTTTCTGATCCATATTCTGCAATTTGAACAGATCCATCAAATGTTGCAGTTGTTTCTCAATCTGGTGGAATCCCTCTCATCATCCAATGTCTATCGAGTCCTGTTACAAACATAGTAAGAATAAAATGCACCAGTTTCTTGTTCTCGTTGCTTTATATAGGGCTTGAAATATCCAAATTGAGTTTCTCATGGACTATATTGCTTAGAAGGGAAAAACTTACCTAACTACCACACTTAATTTACTAGTTCCCCATTGCTATGATTTTTTTCAGAGAGCACTAGGAAGTAAACTGTCAGTGGTTGCCAACTTTTCTTTTCTTGTTTTCTTATGATGATAAATTGAATTTTCTCACTGGCTGCATTAGTCATAATTGCTATTTCAGGTTAGCCATCTTTGGCTAGAATACATGAAAATGTAATAAGAAAAGTTTGGAGTTTTTCCAATGACTTGATAATTTCTTAGTTAGTAGATCTGATCTGCATTTGTGGTGCTAATCATATAATTTAACCCAGGGGTGGGGGAGAAATAAAACGGAGAAGGAGGAAGCCTTAAGATATATTGTGGCTGCAATCTTTTCATCCATTTAGTTATCTGATCTATGTCGTGCATTCTTTTTTGTACTGCTGCAAGTATCTAATGCTTCAATTCTGCAGGTGAATTATGCTCTCGTGGCTCTGTATTACCTCTGCAATGAATCTAACAAGGAAGATATATTAAAGCCAGAAGTGGTGGGTGTCATTGAAAGGTATGCTTCTGCTGGGGCAGTTAGTGTGAGTTTTAGTAATCTAGCTCAGGCTTTTCTAGATAAGCATGTCTCTCAACATAAGAAGCCAGGATAGAAGCTACACAAGTTGTCAGGGATAACTCCATCATTTACATTTTATTTAGAGGAGAAACTGTTGTACATAGGGTTTCCATTTTGAGTTGTACATTTTATCTATTGCCAGCTTAGAGTTGATATGTACATAATCATTTAAAGTACCATATGATATAAGCTTTGTAAATTTCCACATGGCAAATAAATTTCCAATCTTAATCACATATAGCTTAAGATGCATTCATTATTTAAGAAATTTGAAGAGTATTTTGAGGTGCTAGTACTACAAATACTTCTGCCATACAAAACTCTCCCTCTCCATCATGACAGCTGTCACGAAGTGCCTCTTACTGACCTGGCCGCCAGTTTACGACACTCTACCCGACTTGCACAGCGCAACATGCGCAAGCACTAGTACACGCAGCACTTGTTACGGGCTCCGATTCACAACGTGCTCGCGGGGCGTCTCTTACCAGAGGCCACACCTTGACCACTGAACAATGTACTGGTTTCGCCTTGCCTTGGGCTCATCAGCCCCAACCAGTTATGTGTAGTGTTGGGTCTACACCACAACCTTTATGAAGCCTTTCCTGTACATTCAAATACACCCACTAGCAATTGTCCTTCTTTAAACACCACTATCACGCAGGGTGTTACAAACTCTCCCCCACCCAATTTCGTGTACGTCCTCGTACACATCCACTCGCCCGCTGTCACACGAATGGTTTCTTCATAGGTGTCAATGAAGGGATTCCCACGACCGTCCAACAGTGCCCGCCCCTTGCCAAACTCATCACTGTGATGTGAGGCAATTCTCCCACGCTACTCCAATCCTAGGATCACACAACCTCTATTTGAGTGCAGGACGATACGATGCAACGTGCTGGTCGGCTCTGATACCACTTTGTCACGAAGTGCCTCTTTCTGGCCCGGCCGCCAGTTCACGACATTCCACCCGACTTGTACAGCACAACATGCGCAAACACTAGTACACACAGCACTTGTCACGGGCTCCGATTCACAACGTGCCCGCGCGGCGCCTCTTACCAGAGGCCACACCTTGACCACTGAACAATGTACTGGTTTCGCCCTGCCTTGGGTTCATCAGGGGATCGGCTCCAGACCCCAACCAGTTGTGTGTAGTGTTGGGTCTACACCACAACCTTTCTGAAGCCTTTCCTGTACATTCAAATACACTCACTAGCAATTATCTTTCTTTAAACACCACTATCATGCACGGTGTTACAAGAGCCAAGTACAAACCTTATTTTAAAATGAAGCCAAAAGCTCTGGAAAAGCCCCCCTCTCTCCTCTCTCTCTCTCTCTCTCTCTCTCTCTCTCTCTCTCTCTCTCTCTCTCTCTCTCTCTCTAACTGCTTTATTATTTGTAAATGCTTGAAATTTGTTCCATTCTCATAATGGAGAGGATAGATTATATCACATTTTGCACAATATTCTCTTCCGAAACTGATGTGTGGATATTTTTTTTATTTTTTATTTTTTATTTTTTTGTTGTTGTTGAGATTATTACTAGTACTAAATGATAAGGAAGGGTAGGTTGATGTTGGTTGGTATTTATCATCATATCACTCACGAAGTATCTTCATTTTCTTTGGTAGTTATAACCAAAATATCTCTCACTACTTATCCATTAAAAAAAATATCTCCTTCAATGATTTATAGATATATATATATATATCTGTGTGTGTATGTTATGTATATATATCTACTTTCCTGTTATATTCATAAACTGTTACAGAGTTTGAGAATGCGACTGGTGGAATCGCCTTATATTTCTCAATCATGTGAGTTGTTTTTGCATTTGGAGTAAATCTGAGTCAGAGAAAGAAACAATTGTGGTGTAGAGAGAGAGAGAGAGAGAGAGGCCTTAGGACTGAATATTGGTCATATTCATTGTTTATAATTTTTATTTTTTGTTTTAAATTTTAAAATGTACTATTACCAAGATAAAACTTAATTAGTTTAAATGAAATAAAATTAAAATATTATTAATATTTATAATAGTTTTATTACATAATAATGTTTATTAACTATTTTTATATTAAAAATGTATAGTTTAATTGATAATCTAATTTATAACTTCTAGAAAGTTGATGGGTTAAAAAAAAAACTTTAATATATTTTATTAAAATGTAAAATCGTAGAGTGTTGAGTGGGTATTTACGTAATTTCAGTTGAATATTAAAGGCATTTTTTAATCGTCCAATAGCGTGGTCGGACCTCTGTTTTCTTTGTATTGATACATTTTGATTCCACATTCACTAACTCTATAAATTCTCCTGTTTCTTTTACCTCACCATTCGATTTTCTCATTCATCTCTCCCAGGCGGAACCGCTGTTCTTCCTTAGACGGCGTAATCTTTGATTCCGATCTCCTTTCTCTTTCTCCTTTTATATTATCTATCTAGATTTATAAACTCATCTTTTTTTTTTTTTTATTTGGTTGTTTTCTGTCCTTCTAGTTTTGTTCAATTTGTAAACGGTGAAATTTTTTTCCAGAGATGGCATTCGACAAGATCAAAGTTGTCAACCCCATCGTTGAGATGGATGGTTAGTTAGATCTTTCTTCTAGTTATTTTATGGGATTGTTGTTTTGCTTTTGAATCTGTTTTTGACCGGTTGGATGGATGGTTTTCATTGGATCTGTTTATTGTTAAATCTCGATGGCTGTATTGGATCCTTCTCTTCACGATGGATCATGTATATGGTCTTGTTTTTTCTGGAATGGAGTTTTTTTTTTCTTTTTTTGGTTTGATTCCCGATTTTCATTCATGGAAAGCTGGTGGGTCCAGTAAGATATTCTTAGTTGTGGTTTCTTGAACTAATGAAGTGACGGAAGATTTGACACTTTTCCTTTACCCTGTAAAAAGTGAAAAATTTTAATTTGCCGCAAAAACTTGTTTTTGTTAACTGAAAATATGGAATCTGATGAAATTTATCAATGCTGGTATCTCTGACTTTCTATTTAGCATGTCACATTGTTCTCTTTCGATGATGACGAAAATTTTGAAGAGGCATTTTGAACAGTTTCTTAATTGTCTAGGAGCAGAATGTGGAAATGATGTTGGATCTCTTTTCTGTTCTTGATTCATCAGAACATGCAAATGCCTACGTTTATTTCTTACCTTCCAATTTACATTTTGCAGGAGATGAAATGACCAGAGTTATTTGGAAAATGATCAAGGACAAGGTAATATTCTTCCTTGTCAAATACTTAGATTAGCAGGCTTACCTAATTTATTATAACTTTGGTAAAATTGTGAAGACGTCCTAATGGCTAAATATAATACCTTGCAGCTCATCCTTCCTTTTCTTGAGTTGGATATAAAGTACTTCGACCTTGGCCTTCCTCATCGTGATGCGACCGACGATAAAGTTACAATTGAAAGTGCAGAAGCTACTTTGAAGTATGCCCATATTTGCACAACATTTGTCTTTGATGTCTTCATAAACTTGAGTATCAATTTGCTAATCATGCATTAAATGTTCATATGTTTATTAATTTTAGGTACAATGTTGCAATTAAGTGTGCAACCATAACACCTGGTATGGAAGCTTACATTTGATATAGAAGCATTTATTGTATTATTTAGTGATATTATGGATGGCAAATTCTGAGGAGTGTATTATCTGATATATACAGACGAGGCTCGCATGACAGAGTTCAACTTGAAATCCATGTGGAAGAGTCCAAATGGAACAATCAGGAACATCCTGAATGGTTAGTCTATTTGATCATTTTCTTATTGACAATTTGCTGCACATGAATTTGTGCTTTGCCCACGGTCCATGATATTTTTCTTTTACTGCAGGTACTGTTTTCAGGGAACCAATCCTCTGCAAAAATGTTCCCCGCCTTGTCCCAGGTACTTATAATTCTTACCTTATTGTTTTCATTTTTTCTAATTTTTTTTTTATGGTTTCACTTATATATATTAATTGATTATTCCACCAGGCTGGACCAAACCCATATGCATTGGAAGACATGCTTTTGGAGATCAATACAGGGCAACTGATGCAGTTATCAAAGGACCTGGGAAGCTGAAACTGGTGTTTGGTAATTCTTGTTTATTGACTCTGCCTTCGTGAGTGATTGATGATTATTGGCCATCCTGCAAGCTAAATGCTTTTTGATTCTATTATCAAGTTTTCTTCTTACTGTTTTATTCTATTTCTTTCTAAGATACCTATTCAACTTTTTGCAGTACCAGAGGGTTCAAATGAAAAGACAGAGTATGAGGTTTACAACTTTACCGGGGCTGGTGGAGTAGCTCTGTCCATGTACAACACTGACGAGGTATGGTTTGTGAAAAGATGGCATCCTTTCATAATTGAAACTTTGATTTGTTTCTGAGCTTTTGGTTGGCTTCATTGTGAAATTCAGTCTGTTCGTCCTTTTGCTGATGCTTCAATGAATACTGCCTATGAGAAGAAATGGCCATTGTATCTTAGCACAAAGAATACCATACTTAAAAAATATGATGGAAGGTGTGTGCTGCAACTTTTCTTAGTTTCTTGACTTTTGCTCTTTATAAACTGGATAATTATTTTTGCATTTTCGAGAATAAATTCTGATGTTTCTCCAATCTCTTTTTTTTTTTTAACTTTTGGCTCTCAGGTTCAAGGACATTTTCCAAGAAGTATATGAAGCTAACTGGAAGTCAAAGTTTGAGGCTGCTGGAATATGGTGAATAGATAATTTGTGGTTTATAATTGGTTCTTATCATGTTCAAAATCTTATATAATGAAATGTACAGGTATGAACACCGTCTTATTGATGACATGGTTGCTTATGCTCTAAAGAGTGAAGGAGGTTATGTATGGGCTTGCAAGAATTATGATGGTGACGTTCAGAGTGATTTCCTAGCACAAGGTATATGATGTAGGATCAAGCATACATCTTTTGGATACTTCACTTGAATCAAGTGGTTACATTCTAGTCGTATTTCTTTAAACAAAGAAACTGGGAACCCTTTCATAGAGAGAAATATCACTATTGTGGCATTGCCTGTTTTAAGTTTCAATATTTTGATCTAACATTTTTCTTAATTGATGGTTTTAGGGTTTGGATCTCTTGGATTGATGACCTCTGTTCTGGTATGTTTGTTCTCTGTTTGTGCCATTCTCTTTCTTGTTTGACTTCCATTTATATTTCACTCTTGCATTTTATTAAAAGCATTTCTTCTAGCAATTATCCATTTTGTTTCTCATTATAAACTTACATACATACATGTTTAATGGCGGTGCTTGCTACCCTAAATTGTCCTTCATCCAGTATTCTAATGGGTCCTGGTTTTCATTTTTAGGTGTGCCCTGATGGGAAGACCATAGAGGCAGAAGCAGCCCATGGAACTGTTACACGCCACTACAGAGTTCACCAGAAAGGAGGTGAAACCAGCACAAACAGCATTGCCTCGATCTTTGCTTGGACCAGAGGGCTCGCACACAGGTAAAAAAGGATTATTCCCTATTAGTATATCACTGTGTATTGCATGCATCTTTTTGATGATTGAAGTCCCTTGAAATTCATATATATATTTGTTATCAGGGCTAAGTTAGATGATAATCCTAGACTGTTGGATTTTGCTGAGAAGCTGGAGACAGCATGTGTTGGTACAGTTGAATCTGGAAAGATGACCAAGGATCTTGCACTTATTATCCATGGATCCAAGTGAGTGGTGTTTTCTTGTATTCTATTTTCTACATCAGGACATAAATGAAAAAGGGGGGGGGGGGGGGGGGGGGGGAAATAAGAGGACTTTGTTCTTCTTGTCAAGTCATATATAATATATATATATATATAACATTTCCTTAATCTTGTTTTGTTGTATAGGCTCTCTAGAGACAAGTATTTGAACACTGAAGAGTTCATAGATGCTGTGGCAGATGATCTCAAAGCAAGACTTTGTAGAGCGTAAGTGTATGTATTATTGTATCTGATATGATAATGATGATGGATGCATATTCATTGTGATACAGCAGAGCGAATGCTTGAATGTTCTGTACTCTCTTTAATATAATATATATTGTGTAATTCCAGGGCTTTATAGGGCAACAAGCTGAAGAAGACAAATAATGGCATTTGAGGATTTTGCTGAGAGAAGAAATAAATAATAAAGAGTTTTAGGGGCTATTATTATAATTGTGTTTGGATTATTATTAACTAATCTATTATTCCTCAGCATAAAAAACTCCTGCTAATTATGTATCTCTGATTTGCTTGCTATGGAAAACTTGCTGAATCCATCTAGAATTTTACCTTCACTCCCTCTATGACTAATTTTTATCTCCGAAACTTTTTAGTTTAAAAAATGATAATTATAGGCAAAGAACATTTGCACACACATACTTGCCCAATTGAGTTAATTCATTTATGAGCCTATTTTGTCTTTTGTTTTGCTCATTTGAAAAAAACGCTTACATTCATTTTCTCCAGATGAAATTCAATTCAGGACTCCTAAATTAAATTCATCAAATCACTTGGATGGAGCTCTGTTTTCTGTACCTGGTTTGACAGCGAGCCCACGGCTACACTTATCAGGATTGCGATGGATCTACCATGTTCATTTTTAACCTCTTCTACCGTTTCCCTTTTACCTGTTTCTTGCTGTACTGTTTCCCTCTTATATGTTCCTTTTCCTTTTTTAAAATTAAAACTATCCTTCTTTAAATATAATTTGATTACAACTCTTTACTGTTTATTATTATTATTGCTTCTGGTGAATTATATCATGTATTATAAAATTTTGAAAAACAGCAATTTCCTTAGGTTACAACAGAAAATGAACTACAAGAATTGGAGTAATAAGTTTCTACCCCTATGGGCAGCTGAATTCAGTAGCTTTCCGAAGTTCATACTCAATAAATATCCGAATTTCTCTATTAAAGCAATCAGGTCCAATATATCTGTAAAATGAGACACAAGTGATTCTTACATTATGTCGTGCCTCAATAATATTATTCCAGTCTAAAGCCATGTGCAAAAAAAAACATACCAAATAACAGCCTAACTTGAATGCTTTGAATGCCTGCCTCAAATCTGGAGAAGACCGATTGTATTGCAGATTCTGAAACCACAGGGGAAACGAACGTTTAGACATAGGATATTTCTAATGCAGAATTCTGTGGGCCGAAGATGAATAAATTAATTAAGTCAATTAGCTAATGCTGTACATTTCATGGTCCATAAATGTCCAGAACATGTCTTTCTTTTCAGAAGTCCAGACATAACTCCAAAGAGAGAGAGAAGAAAACAAACTTCGGCCTAGAAAAGAACACTATTCTCACCAGATGTCTTTTTGGAAATACCACGTATTGCATATTTCGCATAAGATCGTATCCGGACCTTTCTTGGAGCACCCAACTTGCTGATTAGAGACGAAAGTAGCCCGCTGCAGGAAAGAAAGTGGATAAAAAGTGCCCATCTTTCCCAATAAAAAATGAAGAGCCCACAGAAATAGCGAAGATAAAAGTGCAGATATCTGGAGGAAGAATACTTACTCTGTACGTAGTATTGTCAGAAAATCAGCCGGAAGAGATTCCATTATTGTGGATAAGTCCATTTCGACAGATTTTATTTCCTGCCTTAGATTATTCTTCTCTTCCCCAGACATTTCTTTCCCAATTGCTGTTTTACTGTAAAATTTTTGTACTCGTGAGATGATGATGTCAATAATCCTCAAAAGAAGAAAGACAAGTCTGTGCAATACAGATTTGATGCTCTATTGTGGATTATAAAGATCAACAAAATGGCAACACTGCTAAGCGGACTGGAAGCATACTATTATTTGTTTAAATTATTGGTAATGTCATTTATAATTAAAAGTTATGAATTTAATTAGTAATACTTTTATGATTAGTAAAATATTATGAATTCAAATTGAAGTAAAAATACTTCATATTAAAAAGAAAATATTATTATTTTACTAATTAACATAATTTTGTAATTACTAAATCATTTCAATTTTTATAAAAAAAAAATGTTCACAAGTGAAAAAAAATGAATTCAAATTTGTAATTGAAAATTGAAAAATGCTATTTTAGCATCATTAAATGTTCACTTTGTCCAAATACAAAATTACAGATCTTAAGGAAAGGTAATCAATGGCTTTAGTAGCTTTGAAGCAATCCCACAACTATACTCATATTTATTTACTATTCTTTCCCTCTCTCTCTCTATCTCTAAACACCCTTTATATATATATATATATATATATAAAATAATAATAAAGAAGGATATGAAAGTAAAAGAGAAATCTTATTTGATTGCAATTGATGTTTGCCCTAAAACTACTCAAATGAAAGAATTTATAGTATATAGGGTTTGGTGGTGACCAACAAATTGTAAAGAGTTTGGCAAGCTATATTATGCATTTAATTTAATAATAGTTTAGGTATGGTTACATTGTTAATAACAAACACGATATTTATGTGTCAAATAGTTGGTATCACTTTTACTTATAATGAAAGTATAATACTTTTAATATTTTTTTTAAAAAATAATTATAATATCGATAGTCACAAAAATTTAATGAGCTATCAAAATATTAATAAGTTATAAATATGACAATATCAATTATTTAACATGATTTTTGTTGTAAGAAAAAAATAGACTATTATATATATATATATATATATATATATATATATATATATTGATTCTACACGAATCTGTCAAAGGGTAAAAAAGTAATTTAGGGTGCCAAGAACTCGGAGAGTTTTGTAACTGGGTTTGCTATGAAGGCTTTTCTGAGAAGGCGAAGTGTGGTGTGATACTTCGTTGAGCGTATGTGATACCTCGGGGTAGAACCCTTAGTCTCTGATCAACCTGCAAAATAAATAAGTTCAATGGGGAGTTTGTACCCCGTGAACTCTCCGATGCTTAAGTCAGTAGAGTGTATTTTGGATCTCTGGAAAATAGGAATTGTCCCTTACCTTGTATTCGGATCTCCCTTTTATGGGGGCTTGATTATTGATTGGGCTATTATGGTCCTAGACCGTTATAGACCGTTATGAGTAATGAATTACCGTTTTAACCGTTTAGGTGTAACGGTAGTATAACTGGGGGAGTAATTGTGTAACGTCTCCCATTTATGAGGTCCATAAAGTGGTATTTATGCCACCGTGGAGGTTTTCTGATCCTCCCAAATCAGTTACTTTATTTGGGAAATTTATGTCGGCTCAGTGGCCCCTCGTCGAAGTATCGAAGAACAAAGGGAAAGATGCTTCGGCGTAATGTCGACACTTAGTAATTTTTGGATGTTGAAAAAGCTAGGGCTTCTGACGTGGCTCAACCGTCTTTTCGATTAGCTGCCCTTTCGTCTGTCTTCAGTAATAAATGTCAGAATGTCAGCCGGCAGAAAACTTTTCATCTTCCCAATGCCTTGATCCTTGTAAGTAATCATTGCAGAGACTTTCCCCAAAGTGTTTTGATCTCTTCTTTCCCCTATATTTTTCATTTACACTTACTTGCCTAACTTTTTTCCGCCATTAACGCTCTGAAGATTCCTCTGTTTTCTGATATCTTCATCTTGTTCTTCGGTTTTTCTTCTCGGCTTCAGACACTTAAAAAAGGTAAGCTTTGTCTGTTTATGGCGTTGGGTTTAATATTGTATGGTTTTGCACTGTTTATGTCTATTTTTGGGATGGTTTTGGTTATGTATTTTCGTAAGATTTGAGGGGTTTTAGGATGCTAGTTTCGGGTAGCTTTGTACTTGCATGGAGTTCTAAGTAATGGGCTTCCATTCGCAAGTAGGATATGGCTGCTCAAAAGGGAAATAATAGGGAGGTTGAGGACTTGATGGAAGAAGGTTTCGGGAGCCCTCGACCTGTTCGACCAAAAGTCATAGTAGCCAGGAGGGCGACCCGGGGTGAAGTTTCGGAAGGGGTTCCTTTTCAACCTCCCTTGCCTGGTCCTCCTTCTTCTGATTTTCCCTTAAGTAGAAATAGGATTACCAGGGAACAAGCCGAATCTTTCACCCGTAAGCATAGCATCGACCCTAGGGTTTATAGAGTTTTTGTTCAGCTCTTAGCCGGAAAAATGTCCCTTCATCACATTCCTATTCCCTTAGCTCATTTTGAAGTGGGGTTCCATCTTCCTATGGACCCTGCTTTTGTAGACTTTTTAGTTTTTGCTCGAGTCCAACCAGGACAGGTTCATCCGAACACCGTCCGAACCATGTTTTGTTTAATTTGTCTATGTCGTCATCTAGGCTTCGAATTAACTGATAACATCCTTAGTATGTTCTTTTCTTCTCTTCGGATGGCAGATAACATTCTTTCTATTCGTCCTCGTAAGAATAGAGTTTTGCTTTTTGACTCTCCTCCTAATAACGTGGATTTTAAGGAGAGATGGATGATGGTCGAGTCTTGCATTGGTTTTCCTTTCCGTCCTTTTGTTAATGAAAACTTCCAGTGGCCCCAAATTCAATATCCTTCTACTCTTAGTCATTCTGAGAGATCTTTTTTAGAGATTATTACCCGGGATTTAGGAGATGACCGTCAGAAACAGACTCGGGTATATTCTTTCGCGGACTTACTTAGTGAGTCGAGTTTAAGATGGTGTGGGATAGGGCCTGGTCTATCGGAAAGGAAAAAGGAATTAGGCTTCGGGAAGGAGGAGCCGAATGAAGATTGGACTATACACCCTGGGGGTGTTTTTTCCTTTCAGTGTGATACATGTTCCCTTGCTCGGGGTTGTCGGACTGGCAAGGGTAAAACTTGTGCATTTTTCTTTTCTTATTTTCTTGACTTTGGTATTGACTTCTGATCGTATTCGCAGAACCCACGATGTTCAAGACCGTCTGGGGAGAGCGGGAGGAGGAGAGGGATGTTCGCCAAACCCATTTGAACTCCCTACCTCGGTTTCCTCCTAAGCTTATCGACTGGGGTGCCTCTAGCGATACTCCGGTAACTTATGCTTCGTCTGCTGAGATTCCCAAACGGAGTAGGGGGGTGCGCAGGACCAGGGAGGAGTCAAGAGAGAAGACACCTCGTTCGTCCCCTGAACCTCGCAGGGAGGCTACTCCGGAGGAGAGGGAGAGTTTCACCTCGGCGCTCTGCTGAAGATTCATCTCGGCGCCTTGCTGAGGACTTGCCCACTTTTTCCCCAATTTCGCCTTCTGCCGAGGATGTGCTGGATGCGGTTCCTGTGTCAGCTCGCATGGCTTCCGGGTCTGCTCCGGCTGAGCCCTCTCCGGCTGATGACTTGGGGGACGTTCCTGCGGCCAAACCCGAGGTAAGTTCTAAGTCTTCTAGCCCTTCTTGGCTTCAACCGGGATTTGAATTGCCCACCGAAGAGGAGGGTTTCAAGTCCTTGGCCTTGGAGATTGTTGAGAAGACTCCGCCCCTCACCAACCTTCGGTTCAACAATTCTTATGTTGCGGCTCTGGTTGGTGGAGCCATTTTGGAGCGGGCTCACGACCCGAGCAGTTTAGCCGGGATGAGTGAAATGGGGGTATAAGAGGCTACCAACCGTCTTGGGGCTTTGTTTGCTTGGGTATGCTTTTTTTTTTCGTGTTTCCCCTGGAAACGTTTTCTGACTTGTTCTTTTTTATAGGCTTCTTCTTTAGCACTTCATATATCCAGGTCCCGAGCTACAAAACAGACTGAGCAAGCGGCGGCAGATGCGGAATGGAGAAGTGTCAATGAACCCCGTCTACTTTCGTTGGAGCAAGAGGTTAATAAGCAAGCAGCGCTCGTAGAGTCATTGACTGCTGAAAAACAATATTATGCTAACGAAGCAGAGGAGGTGAGAAGATTGTTGGCTGGTCTGAAGGAGCAGGTTTATGATTTGAGGGTTGAAAAAAGGATGTTGCTGGAGGAAAGAACTAAGTTGAAATCGGATAAAGATGAGGCTGTTGCAAGCCGGCTTTCTCTGCAGGAAGAACTTGATCATTGCCGCTCAGAGGAATTTAAGAAAATCATTGATGACTTCAAGAATTCTTCTGAGTATCAAAAGGAAGTTAACCGCGAAGCTAGTTCTTTCCTGGACAAGGGATGTGTTCATGTCATAAGGTAGCTGCATCCGTACTTAGAAGATAAGTCTGTTCTCCTTCAGGCCTTCAAGTCCAACTTCGACAATAACTTCTGTCGCCAGGGAGCAGACTTTGTTCCCTACACTCCTGAAGAGTTAGAAGCGCTTCGGGAAAGGGATGAAAGGAGAGGCAAACCTGTTTGGACCCCACCACAGCCTTCTACTCCTACTTTTTGGGATTTGTTGGGTGAAGGGCCTAGTTCTGCTGCTCCGGGCTCCAGCTTTTCTGCCCCTTAAATTTGTAATTATCCTTTGTAATCGAGACTTGTTTTAATACCATGAATTTTACCAAATGTTGTTCATTTTGACTCCTTGATCTTGATAGTTTCATAGTAATAAAATCTACCAAGTAATAAGTCTGAACTTGATACTTCGAACCGTTTCATAAAAATTTACTAAGTGAAATCTCAAACTCGATACTTCGTAGGAGACCTCGTACTAGTAAATTTATTTCAAGTACTTACTGTGATTTTCGGTGGTCGAAGATTACTTCGTACTTCAGTATTCCGAGTATGCTTTTAACTCGGTATTGGTGTGACCTTCCAAGCCCTGACTTGGCACTTCGTAACCACGACATTTCGTGTGGATTTCTTTCAAGCCTTAGCCTGATTTTCTTACTGTGACCTTACTTGCAGGTTTTAGTGTCTTCTCGAGATTGTGCTCAAGTGACTTGAATAATAACTGAGATCATGCTCGAAGTAAAATTTAAGTAATAAAATTCACTTTTTGGAAATTTAAGGACTTGCCTTAGTAAGTGATTTGATATTCGGGACAGTTTGTTTAAACGTCTTTCATACAAAGTACCTCTTTAGGTGATTTACATGCCATGGATTTGGGAGAAGAATATCATCCTTGTTCATGAGCTTGTAGGTGTCTGGTCGTACTTTGTGCTTTACGAGGTATGGACCTTCCCAATTTGGACTCAGTTTGTTTGCATGTATATGTCGTGCTGTACCTTCAATTTTCCGAAGTACCCAGTCTCCGACCTTTATGGGTCGTTTGAACAGCCTTTTGTCGTGAACTTTTTTGGTCTTTTCCTTGAATGATTACGACCTTAGACGACTTGCTATCCTTCTTTCCTCTAGTAGGTCTAGCTCCAGGCTTCTTCTTTCTTTATTAGCGTCCTCGCTGTACATGGCTACTCTGGCATGTTCAAACGACCCATAAAGGTCGGAGACTTGGTACTTTGGAAATTTAAGGACTTGCCTTAGTAAGTGATTTGATATTCGGGACAGTTTGTTTAAACGTCTTTCATACAAAGTACCTCTTTAGGTGATTTACATGCCATGGATTTGGGAGAAGAATACCATCCTTGTTCATGAGCTTGTAGGTGCCTGGTCGTACTTCGTGCTTTACGAGGTATGGACCTTCCCAATTTGGACTCAGTTTGTTTGCTTGTATATGTCGTGCTGTACCTTCAATTTTCCGAAGTACCTAGTCTCCGACCTTTATGGGTCGTTTGAACAGCCTTTTGTCGTGAACTTTTTTTGTCTTTTCCTTGAATGATTGCGACCTTAGACGACTTGCTATCCTTCTTTCCTCCAGTAGGACTAGCTCCAGGCTTCTTCTTTCTTTATTAGCGTCCTCGCTGTACATGGCTACTCTGGTCGTTGGCAGTGCTACTTCGGCTGGTGCTACTGCTTCTGATCCGTATACCAAAGCATAAGTTGTTTCTCCGGTGGGGCCCCTAGTTGAAGTACGTACTGCCCATAGAGCAGAGTTTAATTCATCTGCCCACTTGTTAGATTTTCCTTCTAAATTCTTCTTTAGCACTGCTAATACCAATTTATTGGCAGCCTCGGCTTGTCCGTTCCCCTGAGGGTGTGCTACGGATGACTTCCAATGCTTGATGTGCAACCGCTGGCATTCTGCTGTAAATTTGGCGGAGAATTGTACTCCGTGATCTGTGATTACTGCTCTGGGTATTCCGAAGCGACATAAGACTTGCTCTCGGAAGAATTTAGAAACATTTTCTTCTGTGGGATTCGTGAGTGCTCTTGCTTCAATCCACTTCGAAAAATAGTCTACTGCGACCACCAAATATTCGCAGCCGTTCCTTGTCTTCATAAACCTTCCCATTAAATCCATACCCTACATGTCGAATGGCCAGGCTACCACAACCGGGGTTTGTTCAACCGAGGGTAGATGAGGTACCGTGCCAAAAATTTGACAAGTGTCACATTTTTTAACGTACTTCTTGGCATCTTCTCGAAGTGTTGGCCAGTAATAACCTTGGTTAATTACTCGTTCTGCCAGAGCTCGGGCTCCTAGGTGTCCGCCACATACTCCCTCGTGCACTTCGGCTAGCAGGTCCTCTACTTGAGATTGAGGGACACAACGAAGTAGAGGTCTTGTGAAGGACCGTCTATATAATATATCTTCGTGGATTGTGTACCTGGCAGCTTGTCTTTTGATCTGTCGTGCCCGGGTAGCATCGTTTGGGAGAGTCCCGTGTTGGATGAAGCTTTTTATTTCTTCATCCCAGCTCACCGAGGTAGAATGTAGGCACTGGATAACTCCAGATTCTACGTGTGCTTCTTCAATAGGAATGTCCTCTTCATTCGCCGTTTCCCCTGAAGCTATTTTTGCTAGCCTGTCTGCTTGTTGATTGTCTTTCCTGCTGATTAGGGACAGCGAGAAAGAAGGGAATTTATCTCTCCAATTCCTGGCCTTGTCTACATAAGGTTGCAGCCCTTCTGATTGTACTGCGTAAGTTCCTTGAACTTGGTTTACCACCAGCTGTGAATCGATGTATACTTTCAGGGCTTGGATGTTTGCCTTATGTGCCCACTCCAATCCCTTCAGCAGTGCTTCGTACTCTACTTGGTTGTTTGAAATATCGGACTTCAGTTTGATAGCCCGAATTTATGAATATTCCTTGTTTGGTGATGTCAACACCAATCCAGCCCCGACTCCGCTGGAGTTTACTGCTCCGTCGACTTTGAGCTCCCACGGCTCTCTGGTAAGCTCGGCCATCTCTAAACTATCTTCCGTGAATGAGCCTTCTGCGAGGAAATCTGCCAAGGCTTGTGCTTTGATGGCTGTGCGAGGTTTGAATGTAATATCTTGCCCGCACAATTCGATGGACCAGCGTAGCATCCTTCCAGATTGGTCCAGTTTATGAAAGACTTGTTTCAAGGGAGCATTAGTGTATACCACAATATGATGAGACTCGAAGTACAGTTTTAGTTTTCGTGCAGAAATGACTAAGGCATACGCTAACTTTTCAATGTTAGAGTATCTGGACTCCGCTTCATTCAAAACTTTGCTGACGAAATACACATGATGCTGTTTCGTCCCCTCTTCCTTGATCAGGACCGATGCCACAATCACATCCGAGAATGATAGATATAAAAAGAGTGTTTCTCCACAGCTTGGCGGTCGCAATAAAGGAAGATTTAGTAAGTAGTCTTTCAAAATTTTCCAGGCTTGGCTGCACTCCGGGGTCCATACGAAGCCATTCTTCGAATTCTTCAGAGCTTTGAAGAATGGAAGGCACCTTTCTGCTGATTTTGAGACAAATCTTCCTAGTGTTGCGATGCATCCATTCAGCCTTTGGATGTCTTTTACACATTTGGGCTCAGTGAGCCGAGATATGACCTCCAATTTTTCCGGGTTAGCCTCGATCCCTCGTTCAGATGTCATGAAGCCTGAAAACTTACCTGATTTTACTCCAAATGTGCACTTTATGGGATTGAGCTTGAGGTTGTACTTCGCCAGGTTGGAGAATGTTTCTTCTAAATCCTCTAAGTGTGAAGTGTCGTGCTTTGTCTTCACCACCATGTCATCAACATATGCCTCTATATTTCTTCCGATTTGACTTCAGAGGATATAATTCATCATCCGCTGATATGTTGCCCCTGCATTCTTCAATCCGAAGGGCATGACATTATAGCAGTAAACGGCCCCTGCAGCTCGGAACGAAGTATGTATTTGATCGCTGGGCTTCATTTTAATTTGATGGTACCCCGAGAATGCATCCATGAAGCTCAGGTACTCGTATCCCGCCGTTGAGTCTACCAGTGCGTCGATCCGAGGCAAGGGGTAGCAATCCTTGGGGCAAGCCTTGTTGAGGTCAGTGTAGTCTACGCACATTCTCCATTTTCCGGTAGACTTTTTAACCATGACTACATTGGCTAGCCAGGTAGGATATTTTACCTCGCGAATGAACTTCGCTTGAAAAATCTTATTTACCTCTTCCTTCATACCTTGAATTTTATCTTCGCCAAATTGTCTGGACTTTTGTTTAATAGGGCGATACGTCGGGTCAATGTTCAAGGCATGCTCTGACACCGAGGTGTCAATTCCAGGCATATCCTCTGTGCACCATGCAAAGCTTTGTTGATGCTCTTTGAGAAATCGGATGAGGTCTTGCCTGAGTTGATCTGACATGTCTTTCCCGATTTTGACGAGTTGTTTAGGATAAGCAGGATTTATTTCTACCTCGTCATATTCCTTGTCCCGTGATACTTTGGGGTTAGGATCGGAACTTTGTTTCTCTTCCCCTCCTTGCTTCTCTGGACCGCGATCATCAGTCATTACATGGTTACGCTCTTCTGTCACCATGTTGACTCTTTCAATTTTTTCAGGAGAATCTCTCTTTCTTTTTATCTTCATTATTTGCCCTAGTAAACTCCGAGGACTGCTCCTTACCAATTCCGACACCTCGCGAGGTGTGGAACTTCACTTGTTGGTGTGAAGTAGAGATAACCAGATCAAAAGCCGCGTGGAAAGGTGTTCCCACTATGGCGTTGTAGGGAGATTCTAAGTCTACTACGTAGAACTTGACCTCCTCTGTTCGGGCTTTGTCCCATTCGCCAAGGGTGACATGCAGTCTTATTGTTCCTCTTACCGGTACTTTATGAGGTGTGAATCCCTCCAATACCATTCTGCTTGTTTTGAGATGTTTCTCTTTCAAGCCCATTTCTTCGAAACATCGCCAGTACATGATGTTTCTTGTGGCTCCAGTGTCAACTAGAACTCTTTTTACTGTACACTTGTCAATCCCCTCCCTGGTCATCCCCGCTTCGATGACTATGGGACTGACTTTAGCTTCCTTACTAGTTTCCAACTCTTTGTTGGTGAAAGTGATAACTTCCTGATGTTCGAATTCATACTTCAGGACGAGGTATGATTTGGTGAGATTGTAGATTCTTTTCTTTATTTTTCTCACCGAGTCCATCTCCGGGTTAATCATGTTGATTACCCCTTCTCCATTATCCTTCTGCTGCTGTACCCCCGCGATGTACTCCTTCAAACATCCTTCCTGAATGAGCTTTTCGATGGCTCGCTTCAGTTGGAAACATTCCTCCGTTGTGTGACCATAGTCTCTGTGGAATCCACAGAACTTGGTCTTATCCCGCGAAGCATATGTCTGCGCCTTCATTGGTGCGGGGTCCCGAATTCCATGTTTCTCCTTCAAGACTGCGATTAAACTTTCCTTTGGGACATTCAAAGGTGTAAACGTCTCAGATTTCTTACCTCGATTATTGTCCTTCTGCTGTGGGAAATTCGAGGTTACCTGCTTTGGTTGTTTAGGCTGCTTATCGTTTCTTCGCCAAGTCGGCTCGGTCGCACTGCCTTCAACCAGGGCTACTTTCCTGGCTACGTTGAACATTTCTCCGATTGTTTCCGGCCTGTAGAGTTGTAGCTCAGTATATAACATTCGCGACCTAAATCCTCCTTCAAAACACGTGATCACTGTGTCTTGGCTGATCCCTTCAATCTCCTCGTAGGTTTTCTTGAACCTGTCCAAAAATGAAAGCAGCGACTCTCCTTCCCGCTGCTTGATATTAGCCAAGTCCCCCCTGGTTTTCGGAATTGTTCCTGCAATGCTGCATTTATCTAGGAACATTTTTTCCAAGGTGTCCCATGAATCGATGGAATCCTTTTTGAGGGATGTGAACCAGGTTACCGCCTTATATGATAAAGTAGTCGGAAAAGCCCGGCATAGAATAGCTTCGTCACTGGAGACTAATCCCATGGCTGACTTGTACCGGCAAATATGCTCAATGGGCTTTGAAGAGCCTTAATACAGAACAAACTGTGGGAGCTTAAGATTAAGATTTGAATCCGGAGTAACGTCTCGGATCCATTTGACGAAAGGCCCCAGTTCAATTGACCTGAACTTGTGAACTTTGGTGGGGTTCTTTGCGGTCTCTGGGCTACCTTCTGGGGATCGCTTCTTGGCAGTCTTTTTGTGCACTGGTTTAGAGGAATGGTGACTTTCCCCTACTTCGCTAATGGCTGGTTTTCTGCTCGTGCGTGCTCCACGCCTGTCATCTTTCCTAGTTGCCGTGTGAGATCGTTGTGGAAGCTCCGAGGCCCCAGACAATCTTGGTGGGGGAAGTTCTGCTCCGGCCTGCCTGAATTCGGCTCTCAACTTTAGCCATTTTTGTGAGAGCTCCTGATCTCGTTTTGCTTCCTGATCTTGTTTGAGCTGTTGCAGCCTTCTCAATTCTCTCTCTGTATCTTGTATCCGCTTGGAATTGAGTTGGTCTCGTAAGTCTGGGGAATGCCTGGATGTCCCTGGCTGTGGCCCCAACCTTTCCGATATAGGACGACGACCGAAACTTGAACCAGAGGAGACGAACATTCTCGTCCTCTCTTGTCGATGAGAAGATTGACGAACAGTGTGTCCTTCGGATCGAGACATGATGATTGGATATCGGTGAATGAGGATTATGAGAGTAAATAAAATGTTCCCGGTAACGGAACCAAACTGATTCTACACGAATCTGTCAAAGGGTAAAAAAGTAATTTAGGGTGCCGGGAACTCGGAGAGTTTTGTAACTGGGTTTGCTATGAAGGCTTTTCTGAGAAGGCGAAGTGTGGTGTGATACTTCGTTGAGCGTATGTGATACCTCGGGGTAGAACCCTTAGTCTCTGATCAACCTGCAAAATAAATAAGTTCAATGGGGAGTTTGTACCCCGTGAACTCTTCGATGCTTAAGTCAGTAGAGTCTATTTTGGATCTCTGGAAAATAGGAATTGTCCCTTACCTTGTATTCGGATCTCCCTTTTATGGGGGCTTGATTATTGATTGGGCTATTATGGTCCTAGACCGTTATAGATCGTTATGAGTAATGAATTATCATTTTAACCGTTTAGGTGTAACGGTAGTATAAATGGGGGAGTAATTGTGTAACATCTCCCATTTATGAGGTCCATAAAGTGATATTTATGCCACCGTGGAGGTTTTCTGATCCTCCCAAATCAATTACTTTATTTGAGAAATTTATGTCGGCTCAATATATATATATTAGTGCATAAAATCATCCAAGAATAGAAGAAAATATTATTTATAATTAATTAAATTATGCCACAATAAAAATAAGAAAGAATTAAAATGATTCTTTTTTATGTTCAACTAGTTTATTGAAAAATATATACTAAATTAATAATAATTGTAAAATATATTTTTTAAAATAATTCAATTTCACTTGAACATTTTGTCTTTTTTTTTTTTAATCTTTAATTTCTTTCTTTTAAGAATAATTTTAATTAAGCAAATCCGAACCCTACACTGCTACACGTATCTGAAAATTAGACCGCCCATCTGCCAAAACAAAATCCACGGATAACCCGTCCGTTATACGATAAGATCTCTCGGGGTTTTTGTCTGTTCCGAAGTCCACGTCACCATCTAACATCAGCTTTCCACACTTACCTCCCACGGCGCGTGTTCGTACTCTCGACCTAACCATCAACAGTCAAACACCGATGCCTCAAAAGTCAAATTCTCATTGTACATTAATTAAAAAAAGAAAAAAAAAAGAAGAGAGAAATTGATTTTAATATTCTATTTTCACTCTGCATTTCTCCTCTTTATCCTCTCCAATTTTACCCTCGTTGGTGAATCGAGATCCGTGCTATATTATTCTTTTCTACACATATTTATAGGTGCTGAGATCAGTGGTGTTGTTGGTGGCGGTCCGTGCGTCGGTGATTGAATGTGAGTAGAGATGGGGAAGAAACAGCAACAGGAGCATAGAATCACTACTTTGGAGATCATCATATTCGCATTAGCGGTGTTGTCATTGATCGCCGTCGTTAGATCGGATGGCTCGGATCACAAGTACAAAGCTAAGGATCAGGTGCCTCTCTATGCTAACAAGGTTGGACCATTCCAAAACCCTAGGTGAGAGTAATCAAATATACTTGAACAGCATGCACTCTGTAATTTGATTCTGCTGCTCTATGAGTTTCTGTGGATATTTGGGGACATGATCATTGGAATTCTGTTGTTTTGTTGTACATTGAGACTGATACGTTCTGTGCATGTGATTGTCAATGGAACTTTCTTTTAGTGGTGAATTAGTTGACAATGCAGCTTTATTTTTTTTAATTGACTCGATATGATGTGCTTGTTGATATGTGTGTATATATATATATATACACACATATGAACTGATATGATAATGATGATGGATGCATATTCATTGTGATACAGCAGAGCGAATGCTTGAATGTTCTGTACTCTCTTTAATATAATATATATTGTGTAATTCCAGGGCTTTATAGGGCAACAAGCTGAAGAAGACAAATAATGGCATTTGAGGATTTTGCTGAGAGAAGAAATAAATAATAAAGAGTTTTAGGGGCTATTATTATAATTGTGTTTGGATTATTATTAACTAATCTATTATTCCTCAGCATAAAAAACTCCTGCTAATTATTTATCTCTGATTTGCTTGCTATGGAAAACTTGCTGAATCCATCTAGAATTTTACCTTCACTCCCTCTATGACTAATTTTTATCTCCGAAACTTTTTAGTTTAAAAAATGATAATTATAGGCAAAGAACATTTGCACACACATACTTGCCCAATTGAGTTAATTCATTATGAGCCTATTTTGTCTTTTGTTTTTGCTCATTTGAATAAAAACGCTTACATTCATTTTCTCCAGATGAAATTCAATTCAGGACTCCTAAATTAAATTCATCAAATCACTTGGATGGAGCTCTGTTTTCTGTACCTGGTTTGACAGCGAGCCCACGGCTACACTTATCAGGATTGCGATGGATCTACCATGTTCATTTTTAACCTCTTCTACCGTTTCCCTTTTACCTGTTTCTTGCTGTACTGTTTCCCTCTTATATGTTCCTTTTCCTTTTTTAAAATTAAAACTATCCTTCTTTAAATATAATTTGATTACAACTCTTTACTGTTATTATTATTATTATTGCTTCTGGTGAATTATATCATGTATTATAAAATTTTGAAAAACAGCAATTTCCTTAGGTTACAACAGAAAATGAACTACAAGAATTGGAGTAATAAGTTTCTACCCCTATGGGCAGCTGAATTCAGTAGCTTTCCGAAGTTCATACTCAATAAATATCCGAATTTCTCTATTAAAGCAATCAGGTCCAATATATCTGTAAAATGAGACACAAGTGATTCTTACATTATGTCGTGCCTCAATAATATTATTCCAGTCTAAAGCCATGTGCAAAAAAAAACATACCAAATAACAGCCTAACTTGAATGCTTTGAATGCCTGCCTCAAATCTGGAGAAGACCGATTGTATTGCAGATTCTGAAACCACAGGGGAAACGAACGTTTAGACATAGGATATTTCTAATGCAGAATTCTGTGGGCCGAAGATGAATTAAATTAATTAAGTCAATTAGCTAATGCTGTACATTTCATGGTCCATAAATGTCCAGAACATGTCTTTCTTTTCAGAAGTCCAGACATAACTCCAAAGAGAGAGAGAAGAAAACAAACTTCGGCCTAGAAAAGAACACTAGTCTCACCAGATGTCTTTTTGGAAATACCACGTATTGCATATTTCGCATAAGATCGTATCCGGACCTTTCTTGGAGCACCCAACTTGCTGATTAGAGACGAAAGTAGCCCGCTGCAGGAAAGAAAGTGGATAAAAAGTGCCCATCTTTCCCAATAAAAAATGAAGAGCCCAGAAATAGCGAAGATAAAAGTGCAGATATCTGGAGGAAGAATACTTACTCTGTACGTAGTATTGTCAGAAAATTAGCCGGAAGAGATTCCATTATTGTGGATAAGTCCATTTCGACAGATTTTATTTCCTGCCTTAGATTATTCTTCTCTTCCCCAGACATTTCTTTCCCAATTGCTGTTTTACTGTAAAATTTTTGTACTCGTGAGATGATGATGTCAATAATCCTCAAAAGAAGAAAGACAAGTCTGTGCAATACAAATTTGATGCTCTATTGTGGATTATAAAGATCAACAAAATGGCAACACTGCTAAGCGGACTGGAAGCATACTATTGATAAACATAGTTAATGTATCAAATCTTCTGCAGGGGGTCTGATATCCACATGATGAATGGCTGGTTTCCTAAATTTTCTATTATTTCCAGCACACTTGCTTAGAAACAATTAGGATCTTCTGCAGGGGGTCTCAGTTTAAGCTTTCAAAAATTCCATAAAACTCCATGTACTAATTTCATAGTAAAAGGTTCCATTGACGCATTTACTAACAATAATAATAGTTATAAAGAGGAGGAGGCATCATTGAGAATTTCTCATGCAAAGTTTCAGTAAGCATGCAATGTTAATACACCCACATTTTTGGCATAAGAGATCAAACAGAACATTCAAAATTGAAGTAATTGAAATAGATTGAACATACCAGATTAGAACCATAAAAATGAACCAAATATCTAAGAGAGACACCTAGAATTAGGATAAAGTTTTGCAGTGAAAGTCTCGGGCTCGTGTCTAATCACTGGGACCAATTCTTTTTCTGAACAGCAAATAAGCAAGAGAAAGTCACCTGTTTATTGTTCTTCCCAAAAAAATTACTGGGAAGAATCTATAGTACTTCCCAACACCCATCTCATCGGATAACAGTTTAATGTTTCTCAAGTCCATGAATGTTAGAGCCTTCCATAGCTTGCAATAGTTCAGTCTAAAAACTTCATCCAATTCTCTACAGATCCCAAAATCCAGAAGAACTGCGTGAATATAACAAAATAAACATCTTTAGCATGCCACTTGGGGTGAAAATAAAAAGTTTGTTTTCATTTTTATTCTTAACAGAAACTGCATACCTAAAGAAAAGTCACTCTGTCCTTTTAAAGAAATTAGTATATTACCAGGATGCAAATCTACATGCAAAAAACCATGGACAAACACCATTTCTGCAACAACTTCTGATAAGGCTCGTGCAACCTAAAAATGAACCCAAATGAACATGACAAGAATGTATAAATAAATGTCAGATCCAAACAAGTTTGGAGTTGGACATTTTCAAATGGTCAACCCTGTCCTGATTGTCCAAAATAATTGTACTTCTACAAGTAAGGTGAGCTACGTAGAACAGCAAATTATGAATCCCCCATAAGTATCAGGATAAACCATCATTTACACCAGCAAAGATAAAGAGACCATGAAATTTTCGAAGTTTCAAGTAAATTCACAAACAAACCTTGATCGGACTTATCCCAACTTCATTGAGAAATTTCAAGTCGTCAACCTGAAAGCTAAGGAATTTCTTGTTAGTAGGAATACTTCAAAAAGTCACCATTAGCTAGAACACATGGGAATGAATTAATCATCATAAAGTGTGGTGGTTTCCTGTAGGTTCATATTCTCCATTTTTGCAGAATGAGGGAAGAAAGAAATTAAGGACAAGAAGCAAAAAAACACATCTACAAATAATTGGCTGCAGCCAATGTCCCCACATCTGTCCTGCAAACTTAATCCTTCTGAAACTAAATATGATCAAAACCTGTTCTATTTATGCAACCTCAAATAAGAAAAATGGATGACATCTCAAACATGAAATAATACCTGATAGGTAAAACAAGTAGAATGGAAAAATTAATTTTGGAATGCTAAGAAATCTAAAACTCAAAATAGTCCGTGCACATTTTATGTTACAGAGACAAGCTAAGAGCTATACCTTTTGTCCTTTACAAAATTCCATAGTCAATATCTGGGTGGTTGTGAGATCCTATAGAAATTCATACAACAAACAAACATAATATATTACAAGCAACAATATAGAAGAGACTACAAAAAAAAAATGTAGAAAGCTCGGAATAATATGATCAACATCAATATCATACCCAAAAAACATTAGGTATCCTGACTTTTCTGCTATTACGGAAGTTTGTAGCAAATCTTTGTGAGTTTTTGGCCTCCTGAATGAAATCTGCAGAAACACCAGACATGACTGCTAAACAAATTTGTTACACGCGAAGTTACAATTTTAGTCTCAGCAGGAAGCAATGAGATAGATTTATACAGTCACAAAATTAGCCATTCCCTTCCCCCTTTTTCCTGCCTTCCCTCATGGACAGACAGATGTGATTATTAGTACTTCAACCTAAGATTGTTATCTAAACTCCATATTCAAATCCTAAATGGTTAACATCATATATGAAGCATATCCCTTCTTAATGTGGTCTGTTCCAAAATACAGGGGATCAAAGCAGGAAACATTTTTTAATTTTTTTTTAAAGAAAGCAGTAGGCCAAGGAATAAGTTATAATTAAATTTTTCTGATTTTAATATAACCATAAAATTACTAGATGCAGGAAGGCAAAACCAAAAATGCTAGACATTTGTAGCAAAAGGTATATAACATTTAGCAGACAACAAGTACATGACTACAAACCTATGAGAGAGCACATAAATTGTGGAGCATGTGAATATTAAATTCTCACCATCTACAGATAACGTACCCAGTTCAGAAGAAATAGACTTCCCAAATTCTGAGACTAACCACCCAAATCTGTATTCAGGAAAGAACTACCGCAGAAGAACAGAACAGTTAAAGAAGAATATGTAAACATAAGAGAAGATGAATGCAAACCAATTCAAAGATTAAATAAAAAAAGCACAGATAAAGCTGCAATAAATTTTTTAAAAAATGATTTTTATAAGCTTACTCCACTTTATCTAAATAATTCTCTTTTTCATGAAACCTCATGAGTTGATACCATACAAAGTTTTCCCAAAGGAGGAGAGGTTCCCCCTTTTTAGGTGGTGTTTGGGGAGAAAACTGCATGCTTTCGGTGTTCTGTGCTATCCCGAGGATAAAAATATATGATCCTTCCTCAATCATCCCAACCCTACATGTTTTATCCAGATTTTCACAGTAAACAAATTCAACGAAGAATATCAAACTTGAATCTACTATCGAATCTATTCAAGTTTCTTTCCTCTATCCAAAATTGAAAGTCTTATGAATAAAATCTACTTGAATGTAATTTTTAGTTTACACTAGCATTAGCCCCTAAACAGGATAAAAAGGAAGGGTTGATTGAATACTCCAATGACTTTATCGAGCTTGTAGATGAATCAAGAACTCATAACCATTTGTGCAACCTAAGAGGAACCAGACACCTCCTCCTCAAACTAGATAAAGATATAGAAGACTTCCAGAAAACCTTAGGGGTTTTATTTTTTTTATTTAAATTTTTTTTTTTTTTTTTTTGGTTGGTGGTGGGGTTCTGTGCTTGTTGGGAGAACAACAGCACCCTGTTACCTTGAGCAAGCAAGAATTATCTAATAGTTAACAAAAAACAAGCTAAAATTATTACTTGAGGCAAAAAGTGCATAATGCATACCCATGCAATAGTATCGGAAAGCAAAGACATGGTTGCAAGGTCAAACTTCATCTGATCCTCCAAACCTGGATATTGTACCTGCATCAGGGTAATGAGAGCAAGAGTAAAAGAATTATTATAATGGAGCAGCTTATATTATAAAAATCCCAAGAGAGGAATAAAGGGCTTAATACATATTCTTCGAAGCTGCTTAGTGCAGTTGGCTTACATTGTGCAATAGTATTACAATAAAAAAAATTTTAAAAAAGCTGCAGAAAAAACAATGACAACTAACCTTTACTGCCACTTCTTTATGATCTTTCAGCACAGCATGATGTACTTGAGCTATAGAAGCAGCAGCAATTGGTTGCTCATCAAATGAGATGAATCTAAGATGGATTTAAAAATAAATCAACCTCCTGGCCCTCCAGGTCATAGAATTTGGCAAAAACAAATCTCATAGACACTCTAGCATCAAAATCTGACAAATTAACAGCAGAAACATATTAAAGAAAAAATATTTTTCCGGAAGAGAAGAACCAAGGGATACCAAAGAACCTAAAACCATTGACAGAATATATATATATATATGTCCTTTAAAAAATGTGCATTTGCTGTTGTAATTTCTTGTATGTTTCAAATTTTAGGCTTGATTAGGATTGAGAATGTGTTCTATATCATGCAAAATATACTTTTGAGAAGAAAAAAATGTTCCAATGGCAAAGAACACAATTATACCAGAAACTTCTCACTGTGCAAGATAGTGAGAAACTAGCACTAACATTCACATCTCAATAAAAAATTAACAAAATTCACTTGGTTAATATCAATCAGTGTACGACATATTCTCTCAGTGAATTACATGATAACTCTCAAACTTAGAATTAATCACATATCATGTCTACAGCAAACACTTAGAACAGTTAAAAGGAACATTTCCTTCTTTAAGGAAATGAGGAAAGTGACCACCCTAGGTCAGCAGTTATGCAAAATGCAAAATGAGAAATTACACGTGACTTGTTAGAGTTTAGTTCTTGTCAAGAATGATCTCTGGGTCTTCTTAAGCAGATAGTAAACAGACAAAGCAAAGTATGGTTGTAACTGTCATCAAGTAAACTTCAATGCAGCAAAAGTTTAGAGGTGAAATTCAAAAGAAGTGACAAATATTGACATCTGAAGCTGTATATTTCTAACTTACATCTCTGATAGATCTCGACCGAAAGTGCTGATAAGCAACTCTTTGATAGCTTTGAATGCGTAAGGAGCTGTCTAGACGATGACTAGTCCAAGTTAGTACAAAAATATATATAGATATATATGTAATGCAAATGAGTTTGCAAAGTATAATGCAACTATGACACAAGGTATTAAATAAATTAATACTACAATACAGCCAATACAGTGCATGAAAACTAAGGTAATGGTGACAAATGTTAAAACCTGATCCTGTAATGATGAAAGAGTCGATGAGTACTCCTTTGGAACTTGCCTTACTGCTGCAGCAAACTGACCAGCTTTCACATAAAATCCTCTATTGGCTTCACATAATTTCAATATTCTCTTTGCTGACCGTAAGTGTACCTAAATTATACAAAGCATGTTCAGCATACAACAACGATAAATGAATTTTTTTCTGAAGTTTTAAGCAATTTGATCTATCACGAGTGAACCTTCACAAATAAGAAGAAACACGAAAACATCTAAAGAGCTATTCTCTACTACCTCTCGCATGCATTGTAAATAGATTAAACTAGATAATGACATCCATTTATTCCACAGAGCATCTGCATGAATGTGCTTACAACCAGGCATCACGCATATGATTCCTGAACACATTGTTTTTCTATTGCATTTTCAAGGTTTCATTCATTTGCACATGGCACTGTAACTTTCTCATTTAACGTGAATAGTGAATCAATACCACATTTCCAATAGAATATCCAACTCTACTTACTGTCAGAATATCTGAAGTTCAATTAAAGACATTTAGCAAAATGTTTTGCAATTATATGAAATGCTAATATCAGAACCTCAGAGAGCACATTGTGGTATTCATCAGATTCAGCAGACATGCCGCGAAGGGAGTATTTGTAGTCCGCCACATTGAAAGCAATCTGCAGAGGATCAGCATTAGGAAGAGAAACAAGTAATAGAAATTTTGAAAAACTGATGTAAGATTTTTATATTTCTCAGCGGAAGTTACATTTATTTATGAATTTAAATAAATTATATTATATTGACTTATTTTGACATACCTAATTAGGCGCATTTCAAGTAATCTACTAAAATTCAATAAATAAGAGTACGAGGTATAGTATTCCAACAGTTAAAGCAAATATACAAATTGCTGATTCAAGGAGACGAACAGTACAGTAAACATTGCGCGAAAACAGCGAACGACTGCGTAAAGATGAGGGAAGTCGGTAGCATGATAGGACGACGTGGATAAGAAGACTTGGTTATCGCCATTTAGAGATCGAAACGTGAAAGTGGCGGCTCCGGCAGCCGCAATTACATACAGAGATCGCTTGGCTGCGGCACTAGCTCTGGATTTGGAGGGAAATAAATTGAACAATAAACGAGTCTTCATTTTCAGGCATCCACCGAGAGGAAGGAACGCAGGGAGATTCCTGCCTCTGTTTCCACCAGCTTATCCTCCCCCTCGGCGGAGACGAAGGCAACGCTGCAAGAGACTCGATCGGAAAAGTTGGGAGTAAAAATTTTTAGAGTAAAAGCGGTTTTTGCTTACTAAACTCTTCTCGAGTAACCGTTTTAGTTTGTGGAAAATTTTACAGTTCAGTCGTACAAATGTTTTTTACGTTTAATCTTTTATTTTCAATGAATCTTCACTTATTTCTAATTGAATAGAAATAAAAATCATTCTATAAGTATTTATTAAAAAAAATTAATATTAGATATTTAATAATAACATCTATTTCAAGTATAATTTTGAAAAATATCAATTTGATATTTATATAATAATATTATTTTTAAATTAAGATATCATAAATTTTAAAATATGGATAAAAATATTTAAATAATTTTTTTTTTGAAAAAAAAATCAATTGTTTTAAAAGTAATTAGGTATTAGAGCATATTTAAAAGTATCCAAATTATATAAGAAGGTGATGATTCCTTTGCCTTGCCGTGTAATTTTCTTGAAAAAAGCGTGTTCCCACTTTTCCATTTGCCCTTTCTTCTTTACTCTTAAAAAGAAAAATAAAATATATTCTTAATTCTTTTTACACTTTATTTTTTTTAATTCGTATCATAAAAATAAATATCACAAATTTCTATATATATATATATAAAAGATGTAAAAGAATTGTCCACTACCAATTATTAATGCAATAAACTTGATAAGCAAGTTTACCGGTACGAAAACGAAAGATAATTTGAATAATAGTTTTATACATTATTTTTTCCCAAAATGATTAGGTTTAAAAGTACATAAGATTAACCTCATAATTAATTTTTATTTAAAAAAAACTCTTTTATCATAAATTACATAATTACGTATTGAAATACCTATCAAAATTAAACTCAAATAAATAATTTTTGTGCTATATAATTATATATGAACAGTCATAATCATTGGCCAACTTCCAAATCATTATGTTTGCAATTCATGATAATATTACATTTATTTTTTTTAATTCACGAATACTACTATAACTAAGTTAAATTTAATTATTTATATATTTATAAATAAATAACTTTTATTTTTTAAAAGAAAAAATTTACAAATATATATATAATATATAGGAAAAATGAAACTCAGACAATTAAATGTGTATATTTACTTACAAGTAATAAGTGTGTATAAATATATATATATATATATATGATAGCGAACGTATTGAGATATTTAAGATTTGTATATGTAGGATTTAATTATTTCGAGATAATTAAAAAACAGTAATATTAAAATAGCACAAAATGTAATGGGGGAAATTAATTTTTATTTTTCTTAAATAATAAAAAATATATTTTCATTGCCGGCATTTATGTAGTCACATGACAGAAAAGCAAATCAGTTCTCATTATTGGTCCAAATAAAATTAATAAATAGAAAAATAAGGATGTCAGGAAAAAAAAAAGTTTTTCTTAATTTTTTTTTTTTAGTATAAACATAAAATTAAACATGTTTTATACTACTGTTATTATTAGTATAATACAGAATGTATAGTGATTTACTATTTATTATTACTCTAAATATATTATTTATATTAAATAAATTGTTAAAAAAATATATAGGGGAAGATTCAAAGTGGGTGGACTAATTAGACCGGCCAATAGCTCTCGAATTAAATAGGAAATAGGACTGGTAATTTGACTAGTAGTCGGAACCGGGGGAGGGTCTGTTTGGTTCTTCAAAAGTCACAATTCCATGTGCCAGGAAGCTACCAAGTTGTACAATCATTTTCCCACTTGTAAGACAAAATATCTGCCATAATATCTTTTACTAGTATTTTTTTTCATTTCAGGAAGTTTCGTACACAAATTAATCCCCGACAAACATGGCCTTAGTTTCGCCTTGTTACTAGTATATTCACAGAACTTTTTTATTTTTTATTTTTAGCATTAAAATTTATTGTGTTGACGAATCTTTTTCATTAATAAATAATACACTGTAATGTTACAAGGACATAATTTGTTGTTATGAATCTTTAATTACTAATTAAAATTCTATTTAATTGCTAATTAAAAACTGTTACCAAAGTTATATCAAAGGTTCATTTATTAGTTAAATCTTCCGCGACAATTATTATAATATATTAATTTATTATATTTTATCCATGTAAAAAAAAAAGGGGGGAAAAGAATGAAAGTCAAAATAAAAAATGGTCCTAGTTTTAGCGGACGAAGTTCACGGAACTGTGTTATAAATACATACCTTGATCCTCATACTTTCTGCGTTCTTATTTACTAAATTAATTCATCTTCTTCCATTAATTTCTACCTCTCAAAAATTGATCACCATGGTTCTCTCCAAGGCCGTATCGGAGTCCGACATCTCCATCCACTCCACTTTCGCATCCAGATATGTCCGATCTGCACTTCCCCGGTAATTCTAACCTTCCTGTATAATTTCATTTCCGCCACTCGGCGTTAAAAATTAAAATCTCGATGGAGTTTTCCAGATCATAATATATTGTGTGTTATACTTAATTATAATAATCTGTTTAATTTTTCAGGTTTAAGATGGCGGAAAATTCCATTCCAAAGGAAGCGGCATTTCAGATCATAACTGATGAACTGATGTTGGACGGAAATCCAAGGCTTAATTTGGCTTCCTTCGTCACCACGTGGATGGAACCGGAGTGCGATAAGCTAATTATGGCCGGGATTAACAAGAACTACGTCGACATGGATGAATATCCAGTCACTACCGAGCTACAAGTAAGCTTTCTTATTAATTAATTAATTATTCTTAGCATTTTGCTTGCAGAGTTAGGTAATTATTACAGAAATTAATTAAAAATAATAATTCTATTCTGATTCGTAGAAAATTTCACATCAAACTCCAATCTCGAGAATAATTAGGAATACTCCGAATTAAAAAAGTACAGAGATCGGGGGAAGGATCCCTTGAAGTTTCCGATGAAGTGACGGTTACGAATAAAAAAAAAGCAAAGAGCGTGAGTTAGTTGGAGGCCCGCGCACCATTTAATTATATATTTTCTTTTGACATATTTTTGTCAGTGAAACTGTTAAGTTCTAAAAAAATTTGTCATAATAAAATATTTTTATATAAAAAATTTATATTAAAAAAACTAAAATATATTTTTATTTATTAATTATAAATATTAAAGAAAAGTTCTTCTTGACAAATAAAATATATATATTGAGAGGGAGCAGTAGCACATAATTTTCTACACATAATGTTGAGTTTGCATAAATGGGGCCAACTCAATCACTTTCACCCTTCTATTATAAAAGGCAATTATTTTGACACTTCTGTGGAAATAATTCAAGTTTAAGTCCTGATTGATCGGGGACTTTTTCCACCAGAGGAAGGTATGGACTTTGTTGGCCTTATCTTCTGTACTACTACTATTTATAAACTTTTTGGAAGAATAAAACATTCGGCTAGCCAATCTCTGAATACATTCAAAATAATTTTCCCAAATATTTAATATTTGTAACTTTGACGCTTTCTTCTCAAAAAAAAAAAAAAAGTCAATGCGTTCGGTTTCTTCTTGGATTTAAGGAAATAAAAAAGAAAAGTACGCAATATGGAAGGGAGAAAAAAAGGACAAAGTTGCTAAAGTTACCAGGATTGTGATACTATATTATATATTTTTTGCTGATGAGAAATGATACTGGTTGCTTCTGGGTAACCTGGTTCCCCACTCCTGCACGTCTATTGTAACGGAGGTTGATTGGTTGACATGATGTACTAATATTTTTCATTATTCTATTTTATTTTGAAAAATAAAAAATTAGGTGCAGTTTAGTGATATAATAATTTCAAATTAATAGATACTAATTTTGAGTTGTGATATTAAAAAAGTTTGGATGAAATGAAATGGCAAATTTCAGAAAGGAAAGGTAAAAATATGTCTACCTTAGAAAATTCCTTCCCTTTTGAAAATTCTTTTTAGAGAATTCTGGAAAGTCCGGACAGTTAAGTACACAAGTCTGTGTTTCTTTTGTCTTGTTCCCTCTTGCTGACCAGAGATTGACTTTATTCTCTCAAACAACGGGAGAAGGTTGACTTTGATGATTACAAGGTTTGGGATATTTTCCATGGATTGATTAAGCGGTGCAAGAATGTTATATACGATCATAAGTTTACATCAAAATTTTCAAAAGGACACAATGATCATAAGTTTGTGAATTGGTAGTAATGGATGAACTGAAAACTAACTGTAAACGCCTAAGAATTTTGTGTATTGTTACTACATTATTGTACAAATCGAACAGGCGATCATGTCTTAATCAGTGTTCAAAATTAAATGCAGAACCGATGTGTAAACATGATAGCACATCTTTTCAATGCACCACTCGGAGATGGAGAGGCTGCAGTTGGAGTTGGAACAGTTGGTTCATCAGAAGCCATTATGCTTGCAGGATTGGCATTCAAAAGGAAGTGGCAGAACAAAATGAAAGCCCAGGGAAAACCTCACGACAAGCCTAACATTGTCACCGGTGCCAATGTTCAGGTAAATATTTAATTTCAGCACCAAATTAAATTTCAACTAACATTGCGATTGGTCATATTTTGTTTTGAAATGCTGCTCATTATTATTCTGAATACCTGCACAGGTTTGCTGGGAGAAATTTGCAAGGTACTTTGAAGTTGAGCTCAAGGAAGTGAAATTGAGTGATGGATACTACGTTATGGATCCTGAAAAGGCAGTAGAAATGGTGGATGAGAACACTATCTGTGTTGCAGCCATTTTAGGATCCACCCTGAATGGAGAATTTGAAGATGTGAAGCGTTTGAATGATCTTTTAGTCGAGAAAAATAGTGAAACAGGGTAGGCACTTGGATTGGATTGGATTGGATTGGATTAGATGCAATTTGAATGATTTCATTAACATACTATTTATGTTCTTGGCAGGTGGGATACACCAATTCATGTGGATGCAGCAAGTGGTGGATTTATTGCACCATTCCTTTACCCAGAAATCCAGTGGGATTTCAGGTTGCCACTGGTGAAAAGTATCAATGTCAGCGGCCATAAGTATGGACTTGTATATGCTGGTATTGGTTGGGTCATCTGGAGAAGCAAGGAAGACTTGCCCGAAGAACTCATCTTCCACATCAACTACCTCGGTGCTGATCAACCCACTTTCACTCTCAACTTCTCCAAAGGTCAGTACGAATCCATAGCTATTTGTTGATTATTGTGTTCGTGTTTTTGGTCTTATTAGAATGACAATTTTAACTTTCAGGTTCTAGCCAAGTAATTGCACAGTACTATCAGCTCATTCGTTTAGGATATGAGGTGAGGCTCATGAAATATGTATATATTTAATGTCGATAGTTATTTTAAAAGGTTTTGTTAATGTGTGTGGACTACAATTGATCACAATCTGCAGGGATATAGGAATGTGATGGAGAATTGTCAAGAAAATGCAGCGGTACTTAAAGAAGGACTGGAAAAAACAGGCAGATTCAAGATTGTATCAAAGGAAATTGGAGTACCGCTAGTTGCATTCTCTTTCAAAGACAACAGTCGTCACAGCGAGTTTGAAGTTTCAGATCTTCTTCGGCGATTCGGATGGATAGTGCCGGCATACACCATGCCACCAGATGCAGAGCACATAACTGTCCTTCGCGTTGTGGTAAGGGAAGATTTCTCGAGGACATTGGCGGAACGCCTCGTCAACGATATCCAGAAGGTCTTACAGGAACTTGACAGTCTTCCAGCTAGAGTTACAGCTAAGTTAACGGAGAATGGAGAAGGTTCTGCGGGAAAGAAATCTGCTCGTGAGGTGCAAATGGAAATTACTGCACACTGGAAAAAATTTGTTGCAGATAGGAAGAAGACCAATGGAGTGTGCTAATTTCCAACGCCATTCAAAAGTTCCACAAGTTTGCTTTATTATTATTACTATTACTGGTCAGTATTTTTTCTTTCCTCTTCCTTTTTTTCTTTTATGGAATGATTATATATGTTTTTTACTACTAAGAACCCAGGGTGAGTGCAGCAGAACATATGAACTTGTAAATGCTGGACTCTTAGATGAGTTTTGTAAGCCTATCTATTTAATGTATAATTTTTGTGTTAATTAAATAATATTGTAATTCATGTTTATTTTTAGAAAGAACCTATTTTGTGAGTTGACTCTTTTCAAAATCCATATACTAGTAGTGGATTAGTTAGTGGTCTTAGTCATGATTATATACATAAAGAAAACAACCAGAAGTAGATTTGGATTGGATTAGATTAGATTAGATTAACAACACATATATAATTTAATGAAACAAAGACAAGTAAAAAAAACCATAAACAATCTCATAAATAGTATGATTTAGAAAGGTATCAAACATAAATATTTTTAAAAACCCACAGCCGCTCGTTTTGCCAGAAAACTTATAAAGAAAAGAAAAAAAATCTGTACAACACGAACGAAAACAGCACACTTGTTTTAATATTTTCCAAGTTTTGTCTGAGGAGAAATGTCAAAAGAAAAGAACCTACGACTGCTTGGAGCCTTTCACAACTGTAACTGGACACGTTGCATTTTGCACCACGTAGTTGCTTACACTTCCAAGTAACACCCTGCATAAGTAGTCAAAAATTTACAAAAAAAAATCAAAATTCTTAATCAATACAAAAAATATAAACCCTAAAATACACTTTATATATATATATATATATATATATATATATAGACCTGGTCCGTACCACCATAGACCACTAATTTTTTTCTCATACAATAAGTTTCACCAAGTAAATCAGACAATTTTTTAAGCCAATCAATAACAAAATTTAAGTCATAAATCCTTATTCTATTTAAAATTTTATCATAAATCCTTTCAAAATTTTAATAATAATAATAATAATAAATGTATTACGATTTTTTCTCATTCTCAACGAATTTAAACATGTTCAATGAATAATAATATACATTTTAAAAAATATCAGTTATTTTATATCATATTTTTATAAATTTTATACATATAATATTACACAACTACGATAATAATTTTTATTCCTAATCATACATAATTGATATATATTAATCACTTTTTTGCGTTTCATCTCAATCAATATCAACCATTGATTAACATTTGAAAAGCAAACACATTAATTTTGAACAAATTATATCTATACACACATTCAAGTAATAAGAACTTTATCATAAAAAAGAACCCAGAAGGACTTGGCATATTTCGAATTATTCAACCGGTAAAAATTGATTGATCAACAAAAAAAACAAGAAAAAAAAAAAAAAAAACGTTGTCGAGCGGAAATTGGAATACTTTTTTAAGCCCTCAAATTCATACCAAATCACGGGTAAAATTGTCATTTCATACCCCGATTGCATATTTGCATGCAATTTAATAATTAATGAGATAAAGCATTCGAATCAAACTTTAATTTTTCGAAATAATAAATATATAAATATACTTTTTAAATTTTTATTTTAATTAAAAAAAACATAATTATTGCCAATGCAATCATTCATTATTCAGGTCCCATATTATTTCATCATCTCGTGTCAAGATAACTTCAAAAAAATATTAAATCAATTATATTAATTATAAATTAATTTATCATAATTTAATTAGTAATACTTTTATTTATAATCTTAAAATTCATAAATTTTAAGTATAATAGAAATAAAATATTTATAATTAAAAAATAATTAAAAAAAGTTATAGATTAATCTGAATACAAAATAACCATGGAATCATACCTTTTGATGACACCTAAACCTCTGCTTCCAACAACAAGTGAATTAAGCTTTAGATGATCAACAGCTTCACACAGCTTCTCTCTAGGATCGCCCCAATACACCTTCGCCACCACCTTAACCTTTTCCCAAGACCAAAAAAAAAAAAAAAAAAAAAATCATTATATAAATTATTTGTAACCATTTATACATACATATAAATATATATATATATTATATAAAAATACCTTTTTGGACCTGGAAACGTTGTCTAGCAAATCAAGAACCTCAGGATCAGGGTTGAGTCCATAATGCTTAGAAACATAATTAATCTCTCTAAATTCCTCCAACGGTATCAAAGCTGAAAAAAAAAACCCAACATATATATATATATAAATAAAAAAAATTGATGAATGAAGAGAAGATATATATATATATATATATATATATATATATATATATGTATACGTACGGGATCCGGTATCTTCAAAGAGCTGTTTATTAGAGGTTTCAGCTTTAGAGGAAAGAACATGGATAATAACGAGAAGGTCTCCTTCTTCAATCAGATTATCTGTAGCCCATTTAACTGCTGATTTGCTTGTGGCTGAATAATCCATCCCTACTCCTATTGTACGTGCTTTCGCCATTAATCTTTTTTTATTTTTTACACCAACAAGAAAAAGAAGACGAAGAAAAAAAATATATATATATATAAGTTATTGATGATTTTCTCCTATTTATATAACAGAAAGAGAGCAGTTCTTGAAGGAACTAGAAGAATGGAGATTTTTCAACTTAATTTGAAGAATATTTGCCTTTATTCGTTGTTGATGATAAGAAAGAAAAAGAAAAAAAAAAGGGGGGTGGGGGGGGGGGGGGCGGATTTTATTTTAATTAATAATGAAAAAGACAGGAATATCTGTTTATGTTAATACTTATATTTAGAGAACGAGGAAAGAATAAAGGTTTTGTTGACAGTTGCAATAAACTAATCAAAATATTCCACATTACTTATATATATATATATATATATATATTCATAATATTTTATTGGAATTTGTATTGTTGTGGTAAAAGTGGGAGAGGAAAACAATGGGTTTGGTTGGATGGTAATAATATGGAACATTATATTCTACAATAATTTTATATATATATATATATAATTATATTATTGTTAATCTTAATCAGAATGTGTCAAATATTCTCATACTAAATGAAATAAAAAAACGAGTTTAGTTGTTAAAGATATTAGGTGATTTATATTTATATATATAAGTTTATTCTTGAGAAAATTGTGTACACATTGATTTAGAGAAGTTGGAGAAATTCGGTAGTATTGAATTTTTTGGCCCTATATTCTTAAACAACTATAGATAAATTTAACTATTTATATATATATATATATATATATATTACATATTACTCAACAAAATAAATTTTCATAAATTAAATACTTTAGTCATATTTTATTATGGACAGAATTTTTTATTTTTTTCGAATAGGTATCTATATAAACAAAGGATTAAGAGTTCATTTGGCTCGTAATTGTTTTTCACATTTTAAGTTTTATTTAACCTAAAATTTACAAATTTTACTTAGAAGTAATTATTCTTATTTTAATAATTTCATATATAATGATGAACTGGATAAAATATTTGAATTTAAAAATAAAATATTTGAATTTAAGATTTTAGCGATAAAAAAAAAAGAAGGTAATATTGGGCCAACAAATTGATGGGCCCAATCAATTAACCTAAGCCCAGGGCCGAAAAAAGTGATATTGGGCCTTTAGAAATGATGTATCAGGCATCGGTGGAACTGTATTAGATTCTCAAATTTCAACATTTGATGAATTTTGTTAAAAGAAAAATGATAATTTAATTAGTTTAATTAGTTTTATTTAAGTATTTTATTCAGTCAAAAGTTTGTATTACTTTTTTTCAAAAAAATTAAAATTTTATATTATTTTCATATATATATATATATATTTTTTTTGAGACATGCTAAAATGAAGAACAGCACTTTGAAGCCAACCACCGTTGGCTTTGATTGTGTTGTACTCATTTCGGTTGTCCATCTCTTGTTTTTATTATTATTATAATAATTTATTATTTGTTTAAATTAGGGTAATGTCATTTATAATTAAAAGTTATGAATTTAATTAGTAATACTTTTATGATTAGTAAAAAAATTATGAATTCGAATTGAAGTAAAAATACTCCATATTAAAAAGAAAATATTATTATTTTACTAATTAACATAATTTTGTAATTACTAAATCATTTCAATTTTTATAAAAAAGAAAATGTTCACAAGTAAAAATAAATAAATTCAAATTTGTAATTGAAAATTGAAAAATGCTATTTTAATAAGAGATTAGCATCATTAAATGTTGACTTTGCCCAAATACAAAATTACAGATCTTAAGGAAAGGTAATCAATGGCTTTAGTAGCTTTGAAGCAATCCCACAACTATACTCATATTTATTTACTATTCTTTCCCTCTCTCTCTCTATATATCTCTAAACACCCTTTATATATATATATATATATATAATAATAATAAAGAAGGATATGAAAGTAAAAGAGAAATCTTATTTGATTGCAATTGATGTTTGCCCTAAAACTACTCCCATTTGATCTATAATGAAAGAATTTATAGTATATAGGGTTTGGTGGTGACCAACAAATTGTAAAGAGTTTGGCAAGCTATATTATGCATTTAATTTAATAATAGTTTGGGTATGGTTACAATGTTGATAACAAACATCGTGTCAAATAGTTGGTAGCACTCTTACTTACAATAAAAGTATAATACTTTTAATTTTTTTAAAAAAATTAATTATAATATCGATTGTCACAAAAACTTAATAAGCTATCAAAATATTAACAAGTTATAAATATGACAATATTAATTATTTAACATGATTTTTGTAAAAAAAAAGACTATTATATATATACTAGTGCATAGAATCATCCCCGAATAAAAGAAAATATTATTTATAATTAATTAAATTATGTCACAATAAAATTAAGAAAGAATTAGAATGATTCTTTTTTATGTTCAACTAGTTTATTGAAAAATATATACTAAATTAATAATAATTGTAAAATATATTTTTAAAAAATAATTCAATTTCACTTGAACATTTTGTCTTTTTTTTTTTAATCTTTAATTTCTTTCTTTTAAGAATAAATTTAATTAAGCAAATCCGAACCCTACACTGCTACACATATCTGAAAATTAGCCCGCCCATCTGCCAAAACAAAATCCACGGATAACCCGTCCGTTATACGATAAGATCTCTCGGGGTTTTTGTCTGTTCCGAAGTCCACGTCACCATCTAACATCAGCTTTCCACACTTACCTCCCACGGCGCGTGTTCGTACTCTCGACCTAACCATCAACAGTCAAACACCGATGCCTCAAAAGTCAAATTCCCATTGTACTTTAATTAAAAAAAGAAAAAAAAAAGAAGAAAAAAAAGAAGAAGAGAGAAATTGATTTTAATATTCTATTTTCACTCTGCATTTCTCCTCTTTATCCTCTCCAATTTTACCCTCGTTGGTGAATCGAGATCCGTGCTATATTATTCTTTTCTACACATATTTATAGGTGCTGAGATCAGTGGTGTTGTTGGTGGCGGTCCGTGCGTCGGTGATTGAATGTGAGTAGAGATGGGGAAGAAACAGCAACAGGAGCATAGAATCACTACTTTGGAGATCATCATATTCGCATTAGCGGTGTTGTCATTGATCGCCGTCGTTAGATCGGATGGCTCGGATCACAAGTACAAAGCTAAGGATCAGGTGCCTCTCTATGCTAACAAGGTTGGACCATTCCAAAACCCTAGGTGAGAGTAATCAAATATACTTGAACAGCATGCACTCTGTAATTTGATTCTGCTGCTCTATGAGTTTCTGTGGATATTTGGGGACATGATCATTGGAATTCTGTTGTTTTGTTGTACATTGAGACTGATACGTTCTGTGCATGTGATTGTCAATGGAACTTTCTTTTAGTGGTGAATTAGTTGACAATGCAGCTTTATTTTTTTTAATTGACTCGATATGATGTGCTTGTTGATATGTGTGTATATATATATATATATATATATATATATATCAGCAATATGGGAACGATTCAGTGAGGACATTATGATGAGCATGAAATGTGAGAGATTTGGTGACTCTTCATGTGAATGAGAGTTAGGTTGATCAATTTTATGTACCAGTGTAGAAATTTGAACTAGTTCCTATTTAGAGAATGTAAAGAGCTACATGGTGTGATGCGTTCCTGTGGAGCTGGTAGGATGTTGCAGTTGCATAGGAGTTTTTGATGTTGTGGCTAGATCTAATAATGAGAAACCTGAATTTATTAATCCTGAACCAATAATGTAGTATGCTAATTATTGTAAGTGATAAGCAAAATTCGCTCATCTTGGAATGATGTTTGCCCTCTTTATTTATTTATTTTTTTTAGTTTTAAAAATCTTCTTCATCACAAGTAGAGGTTAGTATTATGGATGATAAATTTGTTTGGATTCATTGATACTTGCAAATCTGCAACCCTGAGGCAAAATCTGAGACAGAATGAGCAGGAAATCATTGTGCATCACATGTTATAGATATTAAGGTATACACTTGCACCTCTTGCATTAGTGCAAGGATCTAAAGAAGTTAGTTTCTCTGAGGCCTACATTAATGCAAACCTGAAAGATATGTATCTGAAAGTTTTGGTCCTAGTTCAAAACCTTGTATTTGTGAAGAATACTTGATATTTTGGTAGTGTAAATTGAATTTTAAAATCAATCTTTCTGGATTCATTTTTTGGGTTTGATATGAATCGTTAAGCTTTTCATTTCTTTTTCCTTAATCTTAATCTCTTTCATACATTGTATGTACCCTTTTTTATTATTTTTATTTTTATAATGTTGATGACACTAATTACATTCATTTTTTCAGTGAAACGTATCGCTACTTTGATCTCCCATTCTGTTCTCCAGGTTTTCTTTATCACTCTGTTTCTCTTTTCAAAGTAATTTCTCAGATTGTAATTTCAAGTTGTTGATCAAATATACTTGTCAGATCATGTGAAGGAGAAAAAGGAAGCTCTAGGTGAAGTGTTGAACGGGGATCGTTTAGTCAGTGCACCTTATAAACTTGACTTTTTAGTTGAAAAGGACTCTGAGACTGTTTGCAAGAAGAAGTTGACCAAAAATGAAGTTAAATTGTTTCGGAAAGCAGTGGCAAAGGATTACTACTTCCAAATGTACTATGATGACCTGCCTGTCTGGGGTTTCTTAGGGAAAGTTGATAAGGAAGGTAGTTCTGATCGAAGTGAATACAAGTATTACCTATTTAAACATCTGCATTTTGAGATATTGTACAACAAGGACCATGTGATTGAAATCAATGCACGGACAGACCCAAGTACCCTTATAGAACTCACTGAAGATAAGGATGTTAATGTAGAGTTCATGTACTCAGTAAAATGGAAAGAGACTGATATTCCTTTTGAAAAGAGGATGGATAAATATTCAAGGACTTCTGCTTTACCACACCACTTGGAAATTCATTGGTTCTCAATAATTAACTCTTGCGTGACAGTTCTCCTTCTTACGGGGTTTCTTGCAACTATTCTCATGCGAGTTCTTAAGAATGACTTTGTCAAGTGAGTCCTTTCCTGTTTGGCCTTATGCTTTTTGTTTATGTTAAACCACTTTTGACATCAAATTTTTCTGTTTTTAATTGTAAAAGATATGCTCATGATGAGGAGACTGCTGATGATCAAGAAGAAACTGGTTGGAAGTATATACATGGGGATGTTTTCAGGTATCCCAAGTACAAGTCTCTGTTTGCAGCAGCCCTTGGTTGTGGCACTCAGTTATTCATCATGTAAGTGTGGTTGCTAATAATGATTATTTTGTTTTTCCATGTTTTAAGTTGAATATCTTAAGCATCCTGTTGCATTTTCTGATAGTGGTGGTTGTCTTTCTTCTTCATGAATTTTACAGGGCAACTTTCATCTTTATTCTTGCACTAGTTGGGGTATTTTATCCTTACAATCGTGGTGCTCTGTTCACTGCACTTGTTGTTATATATGCACTCACATCTGGGATTGCTGGCTATACGGCAGCTTCTTTCTACTGCCAGCTTGAAGGAGCAAATTGGGTATCACTTTTCTTTTTGCTCCTTAAAACTGAATTTCATGAATACACATTTTGGAGATGTTTTGTCAATGATGCTTTCTTATATTAACCAGTTATGAAGGAAGAAAGGTTTAACTAATGTCAAGATAAGTAATCATGTTTCTGGTGAACTTCTAACTTAAAAGGAGACTATATATTAAATGTTTCATTATTGAGAAGAAATCTTAATGTTCTGTAGCTCAATCATTTCTTCTTTCTTTTAACCTTTTTGTGCCCTTGTGGCAATTCACTCTCTCTGAAGCATGACCTTGCTGAATTTATTTTGTTTGCCACCATCTTTTAACAGGTGAGGAATGTATTATTGACTGGGGCACTATTCTGCGGACCTCTCTTTCTGATGTTTTGCTTTCTAAATACTGTGGCAATTGCTTATACTGCCACTGCTGCATTACCCTTTGGCACCATTGTTGTCATATTTTTGATCTGGTCCCTTGTGACCTCACCTTTGCTTGTCCTTGGTGGGATATCAGGAAAGAATTCCAAGGCTGAGTTTCAAGCCCCATGCCGTACTACAAAATACCCCCGAGAAATTCCGCCATTGCCTTGGTACCGTGCAACTCTTCCCCAGATGGCAATGGCTGGGTTTTTACCTTTCAGTGCCATCTATATTGAGCTATACTACATATTTGCAAGTGTTTGGGGTCACAAGATCTATACCATATACAGTATTCTATTTATTGTCTTCATTATTCTGGTAATAGTTACTGCTTTCATTACCGTGGCATTGACATATTTCCAACTTGCTGCTGAAGACCATGAGTGGTGGTGGAGGTATGTAATACTCTTGAAAGTTTTTTCTTATTCCCAGTTCATTTTATGTTCAGAAGTTATTTCCTTTGACTATAAGCATATTGTTTATTACTAGCAAAGTGCAATCTGACTTATAGTAGCTATGGCAAAATGATAACATATATTTATTACTTGTCTTTTCAGGTCTTTCCTTTGTGGTGGATCTACTGGACTGTTCATCTATGGCTACTGCTTGTACTACTATTCCGCTCGTTCAGATATGTCAGGCTTCATGCAGACATCATTCTTCTTTGGATACATGGCATGCATATGCTACGGTTTCTTTCTTATGCTTGGGACTGTTGGTTTCCGTGCAGCACTCTTTTTTGTGCGTCATATATACCGATCAATCAAGTGCGAGTAGTAGGTGGTCTTCTTGTTTGCCCATCTTTATAATTCATGTTTTTGTTAGAGCAGTATTAGGTCAAAGAGGACTATTTAGGATATTTGTTCCCATGCCAGAGCTTGTAATACATTGCTAGAACGCTACAGGAAACCTTGTCAAATTTTGCTTTTGTAACTCAACAAAGTTACATTAATATGCTAGCTTGACAATGTACGAGCTCTTACTTTTTACTAAATCCAAATACTAGAGAGAAGGAAATGGCATGAAATTTAAAATTCATACATTCCTTGCACTCTTCTTTTGTTGATAAACGCGGCAAAGTTCTGGCGTAATACTTCTACTGGAATCGTTCTTTTTCTAAATTTAAGGATGGTCAATTTGCTTTTGTAATGTTTCCTGGAGCTTCATTGTGTTGTTTTCAGTTGGCGACATTGCTATCCTCGAACTTTGACTGGTGCGAGATTTGGATCCGCCAGAGAATGATGAGAAAGAGATTAGCAGTGCATGTTCCTTGTTTACACTCCCTTTATTCTAAAATATTCCTTCATAACAGTTTTTTTTTTCCTTTGGTTGTTATTTTTTTTTTTGTCAGACCACCGCAACCATTAACACTCTATCTAATCGAAATTCAACATTGTTCAAACTCTTATTTAGAATGATACTTATAACATTGACTTTTATATGACAAATTTTTATTTAGAATGACATTTACAGCATTAACTCTTATATGATAAACTCTTATTTGTAATGACACTATATAATACTTACTATATGTGTCGAACTTTAATTTTATATAGTTTTATCATACGCTTTTAAGAAATGTACGTGTTGAACTTTTGTGTAATAACTTTGTATAGTTTTATGATGCACTTTTCTATTCTTACATGACATTCATATAATTTTATAATATACTTTTTTATTCTTATATGATACTCATATAATTTTATAATGTATTTTTTTATTTTTATATTACATTCGTATTCTTACTCAAATTACCCAATTTCATTTGTTTTGTGACGATTATGATCTGTTTTACTAACCTCATATCCAAGCCAAAAATAGGTAACATGCAATCCATTCATTGACCAAATTTGGTTAACACTCTTTATCTTCTTGTACGTTAACTTACTTATATATCGATGGCACACCCGTATTAATTATATCATGAGATTCACTAACCCCATATCCCCCGAATCTTACTCCATGTGGATGACTTTCAACTGATATTTTCCTAACCCCGTTTAAAATGGGTTTAAAAAGTTTTCAATCTCATTAATACATTTAATCCCTTTCCTTAAGTGAACTCGAGAACAGAAAAAAGTACCCTCCCAAATTTTTGCATTGAATTGTCTTTTTTATATTTCAATAGGAAATAATATATATGTATTGCAACAATATTAACTACCACTTGTCAGAACCCACCTTTTGTTTAGCTGTTTGACATAAAAGACGAAGAAAGAAAACAAAAGTAAAAGAAAAGAGAAAGAAGGAAAAATTCACTGGAATTTTAAAATATATTTTTTTATATTCTTCCAAGAAAGTCTGTAGACAAAAGAGTGAAAAGATTGAGGAGAACAGAGAAAATGATGGAAGAGAGCGAAGCAGTAGCTCGCTCTCCGGCGAATCATTACCACCGCCAGACAAAATGGTCGTCATGGAATTGGAAACGGAAACATCCCCTAGCACCGAAGAGGTTGTGCTTCATGAGGCGCCGTCTACCGTCTTAATTTACGACGACGGAGGTGATTATCTCCCCTTGCGAAGTTTTGGAGACATTAAAAATCTATGTTACATTGAATCTACAAAATTGTGGGTTATAGCAGCTCCGATCGCATTCAACATTCTCTGTAATTATGGCATAAATTCATTCACTAGCATCTTCGTTGGACATATTGGGAATGTGGAACTCTCTGCAATTGCAATTTCTTTGTCTGTTATTGCAAATCTCTCCTTCGGCTTCTTGGTTAGGTTTCCTTTTCCTTAAATCGCTTCAAAATTATTATATATATTTTGAACATTAGGTTGTATTTTCAGAAAATTAGTGTTTTTTAGAATTGTTTGAATAAATTTTTATATATTTTATAAAGTGTTGTAAAAAATTTTAGGAATTAAAAATGGGGACTAAAACTGTGTACATTCTTTTGTGTTTCCCAGTTAGATAGTTAGTACCTTACTTATTATGAACACTGTTGAAATGATTATTCACAGCTAGGCATGAGCAGTGCACTGGAGACATTATGTGGGCAGGCATTTGGTGCAGGGCAAATACACATGCTTGGCATATATATGCAAAGATCATGGATAATTCTTACTGGTACCTGCATCTCTTTAATGCCACTCTACATTTTCTCAGAACCTATACTAAGGCTTCTAGGCCAAAGGAATGACATTGCAGAAATGGCTGGAACATTTTCTCTACAAATCATCCCACAGATGTTCTCTTTAGCCATCAATTTTTCAACTCAGAAGTATTTACAAGCTCAGAGTAGAGTTTCAATTCTAGCTTGGGTTGCTTTTTATGCTCTGTTTGTGCACATTTTTTTGCTTCACTTGTTCATTAAAGTATTCAAATGGGGCACAACTGGAGCAGCAGTTGCCTATGATATTTCTGGTTGGATAATTGCTTTGTCTCAGGTGGTTTACATAGTTAGGTGGTGTGAGGATACATGGTGTGGATTATCTTGGTTAGCCTTTAAAGATATTTGGGAATTCTTGAAGCTTTCCGTAGCTTCAGCAGTTATGCTCTGTTTAGAGATTTGGTATTTTATGAGTATTATTGTTCTTACTGGACATCTTGAAGATCCTGTGATTGCAGTTGGATCTCTCTCCATTTGGTAAAAAACCCGTTGACCCCTTTTACTCCTATTTCTCAAAAAAATTGATCAATTTGATACCTTTTTAACATTCGATTCACCAATAAAATCTTGTTTCTGGAAAAAAGGACCTTACTAGTGAATTGAATGTTAAAAAGGGTTCAAATTGGTCAAGTTTTCTTGTTCTTGTTAATGAATTTTTAATAATCAATATCTCAGCATGAATGTGAATGGATGGGAAGGTATGCTGTTCATTGGAATCAATGCAGCAATTAGGTAATTAACTCAGTTGGATTAGTTTCTCAGAAAAAAAAATGCATCATATCCTCTAATATTTTGGGAAATTTTATGATGGGATTGTTCTTTTATTTTTTTCCAGTGTTCGAGTCTCGAATGAGCTTGGATCGGGACATCCCAGAGCTGCTAAATATTCAGTCTTTGTAACAACAACTGAATCTCTTTTCATTGGCATCATTTGTATGATTTTCATCATGGCAACAAAGGACCATTTTCCTGTTTTCTTTACAGACAGTGAGATAATGCAGAAAGCTGTGGCTGATTTAGCTTACCTTCTTGCTGCAACCTTACTTCTTAATAGTGTTCAGCCAGTCATATCAGGTGCCACCATCTATCCATCCATATATGTTTTTCCCAGCCCTAAACTAGTCATATATATATATATATAATATATTTCAGAATTATCACCATAGCTTTGCAACCTACTGATGACTTAATATATATATATATATATATCTTTATATAGGTGTAGCTGTTGGAGGAGGATGGCAAGGTTTAGTTGCTTATATCAATTTAACTTGCTATTACATTATTGGTCTTCCAGTTGGATTTCTACTTGGTTACAAAGCAAAGTTGGGTGTTCAGGTAATGAGTTACTCCTCCGTGACAAGTAAAAAAAAAAAAAAAAACAAGGAAAAAAAACATTTTTCTATCTTTTTTCCCCTTATTTTTGTTTCTTCTTGGTCACAGGGAATTTGGATGGGAATGATCATTGGGACTTCTCTGCAAACTGTAGTCTTATGTTTTATCATATGGAAAACTAATTGGAATGATGAGGTAACAACAAAAGAAACAAAAACAAAACCTCTTCTTTTCTTTTAGAAACCTGTTGTTGCTGCTGCAATGCTATCAGTGTTATATATATATATATATAAATATAACATGAACTGAGCCTTTTCTTTTTCTCTCCTTTCTGTTCATCTTTTGATTTGAAATGCAGGTAGTACAGGCATCAGAAAGAATGAAGAAATGGGGTGGTGAGGTGGTGGTTGAAGAGATTGATGCAAAAAATACTTAAGAGTTCTTTATTTGAATTTTTTATTACCACTACACTATAGTGGATCCTCATTCTATAATTTGTTATTTCATTGAAATCTATCTATTTATCTATCTACCTATCTATATATATATATATATATATATATATATATTAACATATCCTTTTATAAATTCCTCCCCCCATCCTCATTTGTTAAAAAAAAAAAAAAAAAAAGAAAAGAAAAGAAAGAAAGTATGTGTAAATTTTAATTACTTAAAATTGTGAGTTCATAAATTTATATCCAAATAATTAAATTATTTAATTATGGAGGCTGAAGAGATTAGTGAATTTGGTATGTCTGATAAATTTTAGTTTTAAAAATATTTCTTTTAGTCTTAAATTTTTTTATTTAAGAAAATTAAGATTTATCTTCAAAGATTTCGTTAAAATATTTTAAAAGTTAAAAATTTGTATAATTTTAATTGTCAAAAAAAATTACATTTGTCCACAAAATATTTTCAAAAATATAAAATACATTTTAAATAAAATAATTTAATTATTATTTCCCTTCTACAAAATTCATAATTACAACTAAAACAACCATTAATTCGTCTTTTTTCTATATAAATAAAAGTTGATTTAGACAATATCTTAAACAAAAAAGGGAAAAAGTGTGCAAGTCATGTGCACCAACTAATAATAAAAAAATATCTTCAAGATTGAAGGATACTTCTTGAAACTTATTTATTTATTTATTTTTTTAAGTTCTTTAATAATTCCGATGAAGACTTACAATAAATTTTACTACAAATGAAATATGAGAAAAAATAATTTAATATTTTAATAAATAATAATCTTTTTAGACAAAACAAGAATAATTTTTAAAATTGTTTTATAAATAAAAAACTATTTTCATTCATTTTAATGAATTATTAGACTATATCTAAAATTAGAAAGATATGAAAAAAAAGAAGGAAAAGGAAGGTCGTTTGCACACCACGCACCTATTACCTCGCGTGGTGGTGAAAAGAATAGTACCATATTTCTAAACTAATACTCCAAATGCCATTTTTAAAGAAGGGAAGTCTGAGGGAAAAAAACTGCTGCCCATCGAACTCTCTCCTCCCGGGCTTATCATCGAGATCTGCTTCTCTCTCTCCTCATCCTCTTTCTCTGTTTCGCATGACTGAATTGAAGATGAAGATGATAGGGAGAAGGTGGTGGAATCCTTCATATGCCGTTTTATTCATTTCGATCTTGGTTTTCTTTTCGATTGAAGTGAGATCGGATGCGTCGGATCACAAATACAAACCTGGAGATCAGGTTCCTCTCTACGCTAACAAGGTCGGACCGTTTCATAATCCGAGGTAAACTTCGTGGATCTCTCTTGGTACGGCTTGTTTTCAACGTTTCGTGAATACATTTGCTTGATTTCGCTAACTTCGTTGAGTTGAGGGTTAGTATAGGATTTTTTCTTTTTAAAACTCTAATTTAGTCTATAATTTAGATCTAGAAAAGAAAATTTTGAGATTTAGATATAGGATTGATGGTTTATACTTGTCGGTGGACGTGGAATTATTTGGGACCTGGTAGAAATTAGGTTGTAGGATTCTCAAGATAGATCTGAAGCTAAAATTTGTATTTGTGTTAGTTCGTTACAGTATTGGGAAAAATATGGTGTAAAATTTTCATAATTTCGACTGTATTTTAGCTTTGGTAGTTGGATTCAGTTTTAAGAATGGAGTGTCGTAGGTAGCTGGGGATGCTTAATGACGAAAGTGATGCTTCTGGTTAGATCGTGAGGAAATAGAAGAGAAAGCCGTAGAAGCTCTACAGTATAAATTTGTGACGTAGAATAGAAGGTTCCTTATTGTATGGATATATAATAACTTATTTTATTATGTAATATTGCACACACCACAATATGTACTATAGAAGGCTATATGTAATAGTATACCGTATGTATTAAAGTTCCTAAAACCCCCTTAGATGCACCGCTCTGATGTTGACCATGGACTTTTGAGGAAGGAATTGTACGAGAATTGGATTGGAGACTAGCTATGATGTGCCTTCACATTGGCCATGCACAGTCAAGGGAATTTATTTGCCTCCTTATGGATGTTCATGGAGGGAATGAAAAAGAAATGAAAGGGAGATTGGCCGGTGATGTATAGTGCTCTATTTTTACTATTAGGATGACTGGTAAACAAATTTAATTTAATTTATTATTATTGTTATTATTATTTATTTATTTATTTTTCTAACCATGTGTTCCTTTCTTTCTAGTTTGATGTGGGTTTAGCAGCTGTAGAAATTTAATAGTTTGTGTTCCTTTTTTCATTTATAATGAATAGTATTAAAGATTTTGGGGATGATTATTGAATCCTAGTTTGTCTTCAAAATTGTTGGATACCAAGGAATCAAAGTAAGAGTAGTTAGTAACTAGTCTAACATGCACCATTCGGTTTAGCAAGAACCCCCCTAGCCAGAAATAAAGTTGCTTTCTGTTCATAAGTATTTTTATCCCCAGAAAAGCTTTAGTAACTGTTTGTGGTTTCAACGGATCAGGAACATGCACATTTTGGGAATGTAAAGTTTTACAAATTGATTTGTATGGAATTGCATAACATGAAAAACTTGATGATATTGTGCAAATCAAGTGAAAATTGAAATCAGAAATGGGATTGTATCACTGTGATCAATCACATAAAGTAATGTGATGTATGATTGTGTGGAGTAAATTGGAATCTTTGAGGTATTGTCACATTTATAAAACAAGAAATTAATTGATGAAGATTTTTCAGGTGACCATTTGACGGAAGCTTTGTTTATAGCTGTTTGGTGCAAAAATTCACCAGTAGCTAGATAAACATGTATCCTGCTGTTTGGAAAGAACTCCTTTTAGCCAGAGATAAGGTTCTGTTCATAAGCATCCTTGTAGCTAGGAAACTCTGGTAACTTCTTATGGTTTTAACGAAAGTAAGAATGTTCATATATTTTAGAATGGAAAGTGTTGCAAATTGTTTTTATGGAATTGCATAAGAGGGAAATTTGTCAAGCCTGTGTAGTTGCACTTGAATAACTGGTTGTCTGCTGATGGTGCTGTGACCATTGCACTTATGTGCTTTTATCTTAGGCAATACTATTGTCCTTATGAAGTTAGTTTGGTTTAGAACGGGGAGAACGTGATGGAGACTTAGTGTAATCTAATATGATATTTTGCATCCTTTGGGCTCTACATGTGATGTATCTGCACAAAGAATGTTGGTGAGTTAATAAATGCAACAGCACTGGGAAAGTCCAGTTTAAGCTTGCGAAAGCTTTGCCTCAATGACTGGTATTAATCATGTTTCGGCATTCTTAAATCTTAATGTTTGTTAGACTGCAACCCCTGAAACAAATGAAATTGATAGATTTTAAGTAGTTGGGAGAGAGGATGAGTACCATTATATAGAAGTCTTATTAGCTAATCTAAAATCATTTTTGTTTGTATACGTTTATCCCAAGTTCACATTCTGGGCATTTATCTGGCTACCTCACTGTTCTTGATTTGTTCTCCAATTATTATCTATTCTTATTTGATTTGGTTACTTTTGTGCCATATGCTTAGAGTTGTCTGTGTTTTCTTTATGCAGTGAAACCTATCGCTATTTCGATCTCCCATTCTGTTCCCCAGGTATCCAGTTGTTTTTTCTTTGATTATATTCTTTGTTTCTTTCTTTATTTATTTTTTCGTGTATATGTAATTCTCTGATTACATTCATGGTTTTGCAGCTCATGTCAAAGAAAAGAGAGAAGCATTAGGAGAAATTCTGAATGGTGACCGTTTAGTTGTTGCACCCTATAAGCTGGAGTTTTTATCCGACAAGGACTCGGAAATTGTTTGCAAAAAGAAATTGTCAAAGGAAGAAGTTGTTAAATTTCGAAGTGCTGTCTCAAAAGACTACTACTTCCAGATGTATTATGATGACCTGCCTCTATGGGGTTTCTTAGGGAAGGTTGACAAAGAGGGGAAAGCTGATCCCAGTGATTACAAATATTACCTATTTAAGCATCTTCACTTTGAAATCTTTTACAACAAGGACCGTGTTGTTGAGGTTAATGCACGGACTGATCCTAATGCTCTGGTGGATATTACTGAAGACAAGGAAGTTGATGTTGATTTCATGTACTCTGTGAAATGGAAGGAGAGTACCACAGCTTTTGATAAAAGGATGGAGAAGTATTCTCAGTCTTCTTCACTGCCACATCACCTTGAAATTCATTGGTTCTCAATTATCAATTCATGTGTTACAGTTCTCCTCTTAACTGGTTTTCTGGCTACAATTTTGATGAGGGTCCTTAAAAACGATTTTGTTAAGTAAGCATATTATTATCCTATTATGGATCTTAGATGCAGTTTTTGTCAAACTATTGGTTTTATTGAAATATTATTTCCCTCTTGGAATTTATGCTCCCTGTACTAATCCTTTTTTTTTCTTTTTTTCGAAAAGATATGCTCATGATGAAGAGACAGCAGATGATCAAGAAGAAACTGGATGGAAGTATATCCATGGTGATGTTTTCAGGTATCCCAAGTACAAATCTGTACTTGCTGCTGCTCTTGGAAGTGGCACACAGCTTTTCACACTGTAAGTTAACCTACCAGGACCTCCTCCATAAGCAAATTTTATTTTGTTGCCCAAGTTATTCACAAAGATTGCAAACTTGATTGCCTGTTGTTTTCAGTGCAATCTGTATATTTTTACTGGCACTTGTTGGAGTATTTTATCCTTACAACCGTGGAGCTCTCTTCACCGCATTGGTGATAATATATGCACTTACATCTGGAATTGCTGGCTACACTGCAGCTTCCTTCTATTGCCAATTAGAGGGAACAAATTGGGTATGCATATGATTTGTGCTTCTAGATTTCTCAATTTGTGTGATGCTGATTTCATGCTTTCACTGCTTATCTGATATCTTCCTAAGTATCCAATAGGACATGCTACTTTTATTTAGGCTGGTGAGTCATATTGATCTTGTTTAGTGTAGATATCAAGTATAATTTCTTTCATAATCCACTTTCCTAGTTATGCTCGGAAGAAATATAAATGCTCTCTTTGGAATTATTTGACAATTTGCCAGGGATCTAGAAACCACATTAGAATCTCATTTCTTGAATGTTTCTAATATTCTCCTTTGTAAAAGAAAATGAAATGAAAATTTGACAGTTGTTTCATGGTACCCTACATAAATTGTTGTAGGGCTTTGCAAATATGTTTAAAGCATTGCTGTTGCTTACTTACCCATCCCCTCTCTGGTCCAGCAACAAGTTAATTAATTTTGTTGCTGAGGATCATAAGTTTTAATGTATTGTGAAGGTTGGCTGCCTCCAACTCATTGTTTAATAATTAAGAGGGGAAAGCTACTTTAGATCTATGGTTTATCTCCTCCCAGTATGCCCGTAGATTAGTTAAATATAATCCTCACCAGTTTTGATTTTCCAACAGGTAAGAAATGTGTTGTTGACTGGAGGCTTGTTCTGTGGACCACTATTCTTAACTTTCTGCTTTTTGAACACCGTTGCTATTGCTTACAATGCTACTGCTGCTCTACCCTTTGGAACCATTGTGGTCATCTTTCTCATATGGGCACTTATTACATCACCTTTGCTTGTCATGGGTGGGATTGCTGGAAAGAATAGCAAATCTGAATTTCAAGCTCCATGTCGTACAACGAAGTACCCGAGGGAGATCCCACCTCTACCTTGGTATCGCGGAACTCTACCACAGATGGCAATGGCTGGTTTCTTGCCTTTCAGTGCCATATATATTGAACTCTACTACATCTTTGCTAGTGTGTGGGGTCATAGGATTTACACCATCTACAGCATCTTATTCATTGTCTTCATTATTCTTCTTATTGTTACTGCATTTATTACTGTAGCACTGACTTATTTCCAACTTGCTGCTGAAGACCATGAATGGTGGTGGAGGTATGTTTTTTTTCAGTCCACATCTTGATCAACTTATTTTTGTGAATTCTTCATTACTTCTTGCTTTATTTTGTTCATGCATTGTAGATCTTGACCTTTTGAATGCTCCTTCTATGATTTGTCTGATATGATCTTGATTAGAACTTGAAATTTGACATCCAAATAGAGAAGTGGAACTCTTAATTTTGAAGTTCATCCTCCGCAAATGGGATGGTAGCCCTTAAAAACATTTTAGGTTAAAAATATATATCTTTGCTGAAATGATTACTAATCTTTTTAGTTGGATTATTATGCATATTTTTCTTCTTTCTCAGTAAAGATTAGGGGAATAGAGCTATTGCTGATTATAGCGAGTTTTTGGAAGTAAAATGAAAAATGTTTTTATATGGCTACTCATCACAGATTGAAACTAAATGCAAAGATATTAAACAAGAAAGAAAAAGAATTCCTTTCTTTTCTTTTTTTGGCTATATATTCTGTTGCAAACTTATTTTTTTCTTCTATCAGAATTGTCATGTCCTTTCCGAAATGTGTATTTTAAGTGGCTTTCTTAATATGCGTACTGAAACGTCTTCATTCAATCAAGGATTTTATTTTATTCTATGCATGTTTTAATGTTTTTACATAATGTTTTCATTCAGGTCTTTCCTTTGTGGTGGATCAACTGGGTTATTCATCTATGGTTACTGTTTGTATTACTACTATGCAAGATCAGATATGTCTGGGTTCATGCAAACATCATTTTTCTTTGGATACATGGCATGTGTGTGCTACGCCTTCTTCCTTATGCTTGGAACAGTTGGGTTCCGTGCTGCATTGTTCTTTGTCCGACATATATATCGTTCAATCAAGTGCGAGTAAGTGTAGTAGGTATTTCTAGGAAGCTTGATTGTGGTTTTGGTGGACCTAAAAATGTTGTTCAAAATACTAATCACGAGAGGCAGGATTTTGTGGAAGGCTAAGGTGTTGCCTAGTTTTCAAGCTAGAGTTAGGGATTCTGTTGGCATGAATATATATATATAAATAGAAAAGTACATGTTTTACTGAAAGCAAGCCAAGCCAATTTGAGTGGAAGAGCTGCAGGCATTACCAGGAAAGCCGACTTCTATTTTGTCTAGAGTACCGAATAATTGGTATCAAATTGTTAGCTAGCTTCTCTTCCCTTTCCCATCACCCCCCCCCCCCCCCCCTCCCTTTTTAATTTTATTTTAACGTTTCTTTGTTTTTTATCCCCTTTTGCTATTTTCTTCTTTTAGTACTTCTTTTTATGTATGAAAAAGCAACCCTGGTACAACATTAATTGCATCCCATTTCACAGTTCAACCTCTTTAGAGTATTAATTAATATATATATATATATATTGAAGAATTGATTAAAGCCCATCTCAAATAGTCCAACCATCTCTTCTGAAAATTGTAGAAAAGATCAATTTGTTTTTCCACTAAGAAGACCTTATGTACATTGAAGAAATTGAGCAGAAAAATATATTTGTTTTGTTTATGAATATCCACAGATAGAGCTGTAAAATTATTTGCGAACAAAGTTCGTTTGATTGAGTTTATTTATACTCGATTTTAAGTTTGTTTGAATTCATTTATACTAGGTTCGGACTTATTAAACAAATAGATTTATGTTCATTTATTAAATAAACAAATTAAACAAATAAACTCGAATAATTTTACAAACTTAACTCGAATAATTTTAAAGTTGATTAAATTTTAAGTTTATTCATGTTGAGTATTGGCGAATAAATTATAAATATTTATATATATTATATTATTATATATTATTTTTAATAATATATAATATTTAAATTGGAGATTTTTTTTTTTTTAAATGATTAAATTATTTATTTATTTTTTTTTTTTTTTTAATTTCGAAAAAAAATTAATATTTAAATTTAAATTTAAAGTTTTTTAAATTTAATCAAGCGAATTCGAGTTCGAACTAAAAAAAATCGAACAAATTTGAATAAATTTTTTTTATTAGAAATATTAAACAAACGAATTTAAATATACTTGAATAATAATCAAACAAACTCAAAATATTAGGTGGGATTACGAAAAAGAAAGAAAGAAACATATGAGGACTATATGGTAACGGTTCCAGAGAAGATTTCAATAGTATCTCCAGGTCGAACCCGGTTCCAGTGAAAAGAGCGATTATCTTGTATAACATCGCCCTTGCAAATAAAGAAATATTCACCTCGAAGAACTTCCCAATTCAAATTCATCTGCTGGTTTACCTTCTCAATCACTTTCCTCACCGCCGCAACGTTATCCCAAAGATTCACTTCCACTTGAATCTTCTTCCCGAAATTTGATAAGACTGTTATTTTCGATTTTTCAGATCCAACGCCCGCCATCATCATTTGTCTTTTGACGTCGGATCCGACGACCGTAGGCAACGACGACGTCGTATTTGCTGGAGTTGTTGGCCTTTTGACCACGGCCACGTATGTCTCTCGATAAATAAATATTATTTATAAGTACTCTCGAGAGACATGTCAATTCGCGACAATACCAACTTTGCCAAATAAATATTATTTATAAGTAGAAAAACTCATCCGTATGTCTCTTGATAAATATATTTCCATGATATATCTAACTAACTCTCCTAATATTCAAATATCCTTCAAATTGAGAAATTCGTAAATTTATCTCAAATAAATTTATATTTATCAACTTAAATTTTAATTTTTTAAAAAAATTTTAAACATTTTTTTACTTAAGAACAATAAAATATTTTTTCACAAATTTTATTAAAATTTTTAAAATTTTATGCAGTTTATTATAAAAATAAAGGATAATAAAATTATTTTATATAATATATATATTTACAATTAATTTTTACTCTAAATTTATAACAATTTTAGGTAAAGTAACTTAATTATTATTTCTTTTCTGAATTAGAATTTACTATTAGAAAAATTGAATTTAGCAACAGATATGTGATAGCTTGAATTTAGCGACAGATATGTGATAGCTTGAAATCCGTTGCTGCTACCTAATTTGTGACCGTCTTTTAAATTGTTACTAGTAGCGACATAATTTGCCAGTCTTTTAAAATTGTTACTAGTAGCGACATAATTTGCGACAGTTTTTTTAATTATTACAATAAAATTTGCGACTGTCGGTTAAGTAGTCGCTAATTGTAACATAATTTGTGATGGTCTTGTTAATCAGTGCAATTTACGACGAATTTTACTACCACTCTTTTAATCATTGCAATTAGCCACACACAAATGATTGATAATTTTTCCTTTATTTTTTCCATTTTTAGCTACAAATTTTACTTTTTGTCAACTTACCTTTGTTTTTATACCATCTATGGCATTTCATTTTTTGTGTGTGTCTGCATTATTTACACATTTTCTTTTGTTTTCATCTGAATTATAATAGGTTTTGAATAATCTGTTGAAATCACGGTGGAAAACACTGTGTTAATTATTTATACTAGTCACAACCCAAACTCCCTTTATTAATGAGTGTACGTGCATATGTGTTGAGGAGTTATAATTGTGATTTTACATTATCTATATTATTTCACTCCTCAAATATGATAGGTTTCAAAATCATTCCTTATCATATTGAAGCATTTTATTTGACATGTCATTTCATACTAATTCTAATTTTAAATCGTGAAGCAACCCAAATGACATTATAATTCTTCAAAGAATATGTTATTTTTTGAGAATATGATGTGGGTCTCACAAAAAATTGGATTCTCCTGCCTTGATCAAATATGATTATGAATAATATTTCTTTGAACAAGTATTTTGTCTGTCTACTTAGGCCTGAAATTATTTAGCTTTATTTAAGAGATCTCTGCTATGGTATTTATGGTATTACTTCTTTTTTGCCTTTTTTTTTCTACAAATTTTTTAAGATCATCGAACTTTGGTTTAAATTGATTAAAAATTGTCTGTTCCTCATAAACAAGACAATGTGTTACTCTTTACTTTAACTTTCCGTCAAATGTTATGCTCATATAATCAATGTTGATGATGGCTCTTTTACTGGAAGGAGGGGAAGTTTGGGGAACATAGTGATTACATTAGGGATTGCATTTGATTCCTGTTTATTTTATTTTTGTAAATTATCTTTCCTCTTGTGAGTTGAGATAGGTTTCTTATTCCTGACCATTTTTCACTTTGTTTGCAATTCCTATTATTCTTATATTTGAATTTGCATACTTAGTATATATATATATATATATATATATATATATTATTCTTATATTTAGGGTGGAGTTCTTTTTGTTTATATGATTTTAGATATGCTAGTTTGTTATGGTTGGAGTTGGTTTTATTTTTAATGTAATAAATAATGTAATTCATTGTTCTATGATTTATTTTCAGGTAATGAAATTATGTTTTTATGGGATTAGATATTCTTAAAGTAGTTGTAATCGTATTTTTTGTTGGATTAAATACTTCCAAGTATAGTTGTAATTGTTTTTGTTAGATTGGATACTTTAAGTTTAGTTGGAAATATGTTTTTGTTGAATTAAATACTTCAAGTGTAGTTGTAATTGTGCTTTTGTTGGATACATTAAGTACTGAATATTAATCTCTTGATTTAGAAATTCATATTTCTGCAACTTGATTTTTCAAAATAAATTATATATTATCAAAGCAATTATTTTGATTTGGTTTTAATGTCTTAAACTTGTTCTTTATGAAATTATCTTCTCTCTTTTGAATAATACATTTTGAGTAATACAGCTGTAAAAACATGAATAAGAGGCAATGGTAATATTCTCTCTTTATTTACACTTCATAATTAGTGTTTATAACTATGCACAAAATTAATAATTATGTATGTACATTTCAGGATGACGCTAATCAATTTAAAGAGTTTCTTCCATCTTCGGGTTTTGTTAAGAGTTCTGCGAAATCTACCTCGGTGTACCCATGATGATTATATGATGTACTAGGCTTTACTAAATCGCCACTGCATATTACTTGATATTATTAGCATACTATTTATTATTATTAGAATGATATTTTAGGATGTTTTATTATTTATATTTTATATATATTGTAATAGAAATGTTATATTATAAATGAATTTTATTGTAATTTAATTTAAATAATATATATATTTTAAATTGATTTAAATATATTTAGATGATATTTTTTATATATTTATTTAAATTTTTTGATATTTTAACAAATAATTATATGAATTTATAAAATATAAAATAAAAAATAATAAAAATAAATATATTTTAAAAAAATGTGCTATTATTTATGACAAAGATATTGCAACGGTGACATGACAAATTTGACAGTTGCAAATGCTTTGCAAAAGCTGATTTTTCCAATAGTGATTACAAAATATTCAATTTTAGAAAATTTTGACAAAATTTATAAAAAAGACTTAGAAGTTTTTTAAGTAAAAATATTTACTATTTTAAAAGTAAAAGAACATATTTTATGAATGTCAAACATAAATTTGTTTATGATCAAATTCATCGGTCTCTCCATTAAAATTTTAACTTTTACTAATTTTATTCAAATTAATCTTACCCAAATATAATACATTTAATAACAAACCTAATTTTCTTTTTTAAAAAAATTCAAATATTAATCCAAATATTATCGTATCCAATGTAATCCAAATATTAATACTATGCTATATATAACAATGTTAATTTTTAATATTTTTTAATAAAATTATTTATTTCAGAATACTAAATGAAAGTGATCACATAGTTATTATATGTAAAAATTTAAAAATATGTATTATTAAATTGAAAAAAAAAAGAAAGAAAGAAAAGAAAAAAATGCAGAAGGATAATTCATTCATTTGTTGTCATTGTTGATGTTGTCGTTGTTATGATCATCAGAGAGACGCAGGTGAATTTTGGAGCGATCAAGAATGTCGGAACAGTGAATGTTGAGATCGTCGGAAAGAACATTCTCGTTGAAGCTTAGGGTTTGTTTTGAAACGGGAATTCCTTTCTTTTTTTTAATCTTTTCTTTTATTTCCAAAATTGTGTCAAAATAACCCACTTCAATTGAGAATGTCGAACCCTTCGTTGGTTGGAAGGTGAGATCCATTCAGCCTGCATAAACCAATAAAAAAACTTCTTCTTTTTCTTTTTTATTTTGAAAAAACCCCAGAAATAACCTAATTATATATATATACAATCAAATGAACTGCATGGAGAATTTTGGATGATTTATAGCCACGAAAAATCTATTATTTTACTTTGAAGAGTTACGTCAAATATTCTCTACATAAATATATTTTATATATAGTTTTTTTAGAAGAAAAGACTCATTCAATCAGAATGTAAATTATTGGATGTGAATTGTGATATTTTTGACAAATTCTTTTTATATAATTTAAAATTTTAATTTATTAGTCTTTTTAAATTTAAATTATTATTTTTTATAAATTTTATAATTCAATCATATTATAATTAAAATAAACTTCAAATCTTTTAATGTAGATACTATTACATTTAATATATATATTAAAAAAATATTAGAAATAAAAATAATTTTTAAAATATGATATACAAATTTTTTTATAAAGTATATAAAATAAAATTATTAAAATTAAAAAAAATGAAGAGATAATTGTAGATAACATTTTGTTATCTATATTATTTTAAAAAATATATTTAAAGTTTAAAATATAATTAAATTTTATATACATATTTAAAAAAAAAAAAAATATATATATATATATATATATCAAAATATAATATATTGAGAGATTCAAGTATTAGATAAGACACACATGACAATTTAATAGCCATTAATTCTCACTCTCTTCACTTATAAATATAGAGTAAATTTTCTCAAAAAATAACATAACAAAAGATGTAAAAACTTATGAGATAAATATGAATAATAAAAAACAAAAAAACTCCGTGAAGAAGTAGACAAGAGAATTGATACTCTACCAATAGAAATAGAACCTAACAAATATTTGTAATTTATTTTTTCTGTAATTTTTTATTTTAGGTTAAATACAAAATTAAATAGTCTAGTTTTTAAAAATATTATAAGTAATTTTTTTTTTTTAAAAAAAAGAAAAAATAATAATTTATATATATATAATATATGATGTATTTCTAACATGATTTTGTTTAACTAATAATTTTCTTTTTGTTATGCATTTGTTTTTCCCTCGATAATAAATTTAAGACTGTATTCCAAGTTTTTTTTTTCAAATTTTAATTAGACTGAATTCTATTTTTAAAAGAATTGAGAAATATTTTAATATTATTAAATAATATGCTATACACCGTATGTTCAGAATTGTTTTTTCTTCAAATATTTGAATTTGATCACTTGCGACTTGTGATATATATAAATATTTGTTTTATATTTAAACCTATTAAATATAATAAAGTGACTTTATGCAGTAAAATATATAGTTTTAGATAATAAATAAAATTTATAGTTGAATCTTATAAATACTTTATGTAATAAAAAAGAATTAATTAATTAAATAGTTTAAGAAAATATATTTAATTTATTTTCTCCTAACTCTTAAAACTTTTTTTTATTATGTATTTGGTCTCCTCCTTAATACAAAATTGATGTTCTTTTTTATAACGTCCAAAATTTCTAATTAAAATCGAATTTTAATTCTAATATATATATATATATAATATATATATATATATATATATATATATATATTTATGATAACAATTTGATAATCTTTTAAGAAATATTTTTTCCTAAAATATTTATTTATTTTTTGTAAAATTGTAATATTTATACCTCTAACTGTAATATTATATATATATATATATATATATATATATATATATATATATATATTATATATATATATATATATATATATATATATTTATTATTTAATTTATTAAAATTTTAATCATGCCTTTCTTTTCATATTTACATATTTTTAAATTTTATAAATATTAATTCTTTTTTTTTTCTTTTACTTTCTTTTTCTTGAATAAATTTAAATATTTTTAACTCTATCTTTTAACTTATAACTTTTCATATCTCTAACATTTATTTTAAATTTTAAATTTTTATTTTAAATTTTTTATTTCTATTTTTTTCCAATTTATTATTATTGTTCTTTAATGTATTTTTAACTACATTTTTAATTTTTATATTTTAAATAATTTATTTTAAGAATAGATGTAATTTTAAAATTTGTAAGTTAATTTAGTTTAAGATAAATTAACAAATTTTATCTCTTAAATTATATAATTTTTGGAATTTCATTTCTTTTTTTTAAATTTTTGGATAATTGTATCTCTTATTTTTATAATTTTGACAACTTTTATGTTAATTTCAATTCTTTTTAATAAAAATAATTTTATATTAAAAGGATAAAAATGTTGATATACTTCAGAAATAAAAAATTCTAAATTTCTATAGTTGTACTTTTAAATTTTCCAAGTTTTGTATGCTTATGTTAATCTTATTATTTTTTTTAAATAAAATTATTTCCCAAATTGAATTCTAAATTTTATTATTTCGTAAGACTTCGGTAAAGCTCACCACAATTAAATTATTAAGTTTTTAATGCTTAAATTATTTTTAATTTTTTTTAAAAATTAAATTCTTACGTTAATTTTTTATTTTTTATTAAAAACTAAATTCTCAAATTAAATCCTAAATTCCATATGCTTTTGTATAATTCTCAACAATTTCAATTAGAGTTTTATAGGATTGGAGGAAGTGGAAGCATAATTCATGCAAAGCACCAAATTGCTATTTACTACTATTTGTAAACAAGTGTTTATTTTTACAAATTTCTTACAGGTTCTTTTAACTTAATTTATTTTTAGTTTATTAGTTTTTTTTATATATAATTGTGTTGTTTCATGACAATTAAAAGAAAAAAAGCTCAAATAAAATTATTGAAATTTTGTATATGAAATTTGAGATTCAATTTAAGAATTTAGTTTTTTATTTTAAACTTAAACATACAGTGGAAAATTTAGAGTTTTTGATTTTAGATTTTCTTTTGAATATATTGAAATTTTTATTTTTTGAATATGAAATTATTTTTATTAAAAAAAATTAATTAACAACTGACTAATAATAAAATTATGAAAAATATTTTTAAAAGTAATGAAATCACAAAAATTATATAATTTAAATAAAATTTACAGTTTAATCTATATTAACATTTTTGTTATTGTAAACAAATTTTAAATTTTTTTTTTTTAAAAAAAAAGTTATGTTGTGATGCAAAATTTTGATAGGATCAAATGTTGTTCATATATATGATAAATGTTTTAAAAAATATGTAAAATACTAAAATTTTAATAATAATATTTAGTTATTAAAACTTTGTTAAATTTATAACTTAAGGCAGAATTCAGCCTTACACACTTCTATAGTAAAATGCAATTGCAAACAGCCCTATTGTTTTGGACTTCAAAACCTCAGAAAAGTGTAGATAAGAAACAAATGAAATGAGAAGAATGAATACATGAAGGCAATCACAACAGTTAAAAAGAAGTTTCTAATCGGAAACGTTTTCTCTCTACACCGATTTCCTCTCTATAACAGTGATTTGGTCTTTGTTGGCTTGCTTTCATTATGGAAGTGGATCACTTAGTAGGATTATCTGGTAAAGATATCGATGATTTGGAGCGCACTACGAAGAGAATTAAAGACACCTCACCTGTCTCTTCTGCTGGTGCATTAACTACTGAAGCTACGGATATGGAAGGTATAAACACCCCCTCCTATAGGGAAAAACTGGTATGTAACTCCTCTACTACTATCTCCTTGAATTTTTCTCCAGTCATGTCTTCATATAATCTAATGGCTGAAGAAACCAATTACTATAACTCGGATGATTTCATTCCTCTCTCAGTTGAAGATAAACGTCGTCTTTACAAGACTTGGGAAACATCTTTGATTATCAAGTTGTTTGGAAAAAAGATAGGTTATCGATTTTTGCTACATAAACTTCAAAGCTTATGGAATCTATCAGAGGAACTGGTTCTAATGGACTTAGGAAATGAGTTCTATCTAATACGATTAAAAAATGATCAAAATTATGTCAAGATCCTCCAAGGCGGTCCTTGATTTATTGGGCCATTTCTTAGCAATTAGACACTGGGAACCCAAGTTTAATGTTAATTTAACACAATATCTGAAAACGGCTATTTGAGTTCTATGAACCACAATTACTGCAAAAGATTGGATCTAAACTGGGTACACTCCTAAAGATTGATGCTCATACGAATGATAATCTTAGGGGTCAATACGCTAGATTGTGTGTTCAGGCCAACATAGATCAACTTCTTAAAACAGTGATTTACATAGGAGACCACTCTCAAGTTGTCATTTATGAAAGATTAAATATGGTTTGTTTTAAGTGTGGACGCATTGGTCACAAAGACACTGTATGCCCTGAATATGTCGTCTCTACCCCATCAATACCACCACATCCAAACTCGATAGCCTTGATTCATACTCCTAGCACAACCACAGTAACCACCCCATTAGATGCTATGCAACCTGACCTTAAGAAAGATCCCCTAAGTAAACCTGGACCAGGGATGGTGGTCCGTTATAAAAAGAAGTCACATAACACCCACACTATAAAGGATCCACTTCACCCACAAGGTCCTTCTATTTTAGGGCCTTATTACCATAACCAAACCCAACCCATGTCTACATCAGAAACAACTCCCTTAAAAAATGTAACCCATTACAAAAATAAAGGAAAAATATATAAGTTATATCACATCATCTTTAAATCAGTCTAAACAGGTAGAAAATCTTCTAATACAGTCTCCTCAAGATCCCATTCTATTACCTACAGATCTCCCCTACAAAATTCAAAATCTGCCTGCCACTTCCAAGCTCCCTCATAAGCAAGCCTCGGGTACCACAAGATTTACAAAACAATTTAGTACATTAAATGCTAGACAGCCTTTACAAGCAACCCCCCCCCCCCCCCCCCCCCCCCAACACCACTACAACCACCCACTGCCATGCAACCAACGATAAACCTAAATCTCCCGGAGGAGAACCTCCATGTTACCATTCCCCAACCTCAGAATTTCATTCCGACCTCACTGATGGAGTGGGGTTTCCTAGGCTTAAACCTGAATCTTACTTTCCAAGCCAACAGTCAAGTAATCTCCCTAAATATCCAGGACCCTTGTTACATGAGTCAGCTGGTGGTAGAGTCATTGAAGATCTGCATCGAGTCTGATTCAAAACCCCTGGCTATTTCAAACCCTATTGAATCAGCCATGGAGCCCGTACCAGTAGATTGCTCCAATACAAAATCAGGCTTGGGACACAATAATTTTTCCAGTCGAGCTCCCACTATTCCCAAATGCTCAAACACTGCTATAGAACTCTCAGATGATCCCAACCAGTCAGGACCCCATGGTTTTCCATGCACAACCTCATATGAGAAACAACCATCCCTCTCCAGTCATGCACCTCAATACAAACTTGACAGATCTCACACTAGACAATCTTCCCACACATATCTTCAACACTCCCACTCCCCTTACCCCATCAGATACTCTACAGACTCAAACCCTACCCAAATAGACACTAGAGAACCACTCTACCATGCAACTCCCAGAGTTTGTAGAAATAAAAAACCTAATAAAAGATGCAGCATTTCTAGCAAACAATCAGAAAACCATCCTCTACAATTGCCACCCCAGTGTATGCAAAGTTTCTCTAATAATATGAACCACACCCCTCCCAGAGATCTAGCATAACAGACATACCATTGATGCGTTCCGATTAGACATGCTAAAAGATAGGATTTATGTACCTATGTTGATTATGATAATTAAGGACTGAGTTTTACTAATTGTCACTCTTAGCAGTAATGGTTGTCACTTAATCAATCAAAACCTAAGGCAGAGTACCTATCGTGTAGCTAGTTATTTGGAAAGTACCTACGATTTTAATTTATTATTATCGTAATCCCAAGGAACTGGTAACGACTTAGTAGCAACTATCCTTTAACCCTAACATTCATTTATTCATGCAATTAACCAATCTTTCATCAATAATTTTGATGAAGTTATGATCTCATCCACACATAGCACATAAGTAATTAGCATGCAAGAGTAACAAATAAACATGAGTTCTGATGTATGTTGTATTGTTTATACATGTTGATTGACCTATCTTCGAGTATTTTAGATATATCTTGGTCTAGAATGTAATTATGTACTGTATCTTGCTTGTGTACCACATCTGAGTTACCTGATAAATCACCCTACCTTAATGATGACCCTACTCACGGTTCGAGTTAAAGGTATCCATGAAAACTTGTGTCACTCAAGAATTCATGCCACTCACCCTAACGCCGGCATAGAGAACAAACTCAGCCTCACTAGGCTACTCTAACAAACATGGTGATCTATAAGTTATTTTACCTAATATGGCAGACCTTAATGTTTTTTTATCCTAAATTAAGGTCTGTTAAACTAAACAGGTTATGATTAGACCGTGGTTAGAAATTATCTATAACCGTTCATTTAGTTTAAAAGAGCAAGCAGATAATCAGTCATAATGTATGTTTAGCTGGTGACCTTTCCAGAAAAATGATTATAACTTCAACATGCAAAGCATATATAACAAATCAATCATAGTTTGACATTCAAATTAATGTTTAGACAAACACAATACAGAATATACAGAGAGAATCTAGGAGACCACCACCATAAAGTATGCACCATTTATCAGATCCGTCGGCGGAGCGACTACTTGTATATCCTGGATTGCTTGACCTGACTCTGATCAGCAGAACCTTCGGAGAACACTTCCTTAGACTAGTAGCGATTGTTTTTCCTTACATCCTGGGCTTAAGCAATGCCTTGTTGACTAACTCTTCGCTCACCTAATGCCCTCTTAGGATCTCATAACGAAATTCTGAGTATTCTATGAATATAAAAAATGAACCCTATCTAATCGAATTCTAAGAACCTGAGATAAACACTCAGGAAACAAAGAAGACGAGACACTTCTATACTGCTATCTACTTGTGTGAGTGCAGAAAGATGCACTTGAGCCACTAAATGACTCAGATCGAGTGATTAGGAATGCACTCGAAGCTGCTAAATGACTCAGATTGAGTGGTGAGGGATGATTTCAACTAAGGAAGGCCTGGGTATTTAGAGTAAGGAAATGAGTGAATTTCTCATCATTTCTTGATGTGGGACTTGCATCTGCCAGCCACTCGGGACTCCCGTCCCGGTGCTTTGACCGGGTCAGGATGCCCGTCCTGGTACTTTGACCGGGTCAGGATGCCCGTCCCGGTTGTTTGATTGGGTCGGGATGCCCGTCCCGAACTCAGAAGTTCCAAAAATTATATTTTTTCCCCAATAATTACTATTTTCTTGCACATTTCACCTGAAACTTCCAAAATCACAAATTCTGCAAAAATGTATTAATATCAATCAATTAGGATCGATTTGGTTCCAAATTTGCACTAATTTGTGCCTAAAAACATGCTAAAAAAGTGATATGATTTGTGCATATCAACTATGATCTTAATTCCCACCCCACAAGACCAAATGACCAATCTGCTACCTCAGACAATACTACAGGAGGAGGATCTATAGTTTTTCTCAACCATGATAGTACTTCTATGGAATTGTAGGGGTATAGGGGGCACTGAATTTCTACTAAACTTTAAGGAAATGGTTGCACTAAACAAACTGGATCTGGTCATCGTAATTGAAACTAAGCTAACTCAGGAAAAAACTCCCTCCTTTATACCTACACTAGGCTTTCACAACCACACATACACACCCTCTAAAGGAAACTTTGGAGGAATACTAGTCTTGTGGAACAATGAGTTGGACCTGGAACTGGTGGGACAGACTAGGCAAGAGCTGCATTTTAGAGTCAAGGTTAGAAATCAACTTCTTTTTCTTCTTTCTGCTATTTACTATTTGCCTTCTACAAAGGCCAAAGGTACTTTATGGAACAATTTAATAGATTTTAGTAAATTAGTTGACACAACTTGGTTAGTGGCTGGTGATTTAAGTCAAATAGGAGATCTAGATGAAAAACAGGGGGGACAAAATCCCCTTTATCTCTAAATGCCTAAACTTTAAAACCAAGATATTAAATTGCCAACTAAATGATCTAGGATTTCATGACCCTAAGTTTACTTGGTCCAAAAAGCGTTTCACAAACAAAAACACTCTTATACAGGAAAGATTAGATCGTATGTTAAGAAATGATGCATGGCTACACCTCTTCCCAAATTCAAAGATATATCATAAATATTATGGTGGATCGGATCACATACCATTAATTCTACACACAGAACATAAAAGATCTAAAACAAACCTCTTTAAATTTGAACCAATGTGGAATACAGATCCTAGTTTTCCTAAGATAGTTTAAAACTCATGGGTTAGGGAGAGAGATTATTTTCATTGTTTATCTAACTTTCATAAAAATGCTACGATCTGGAATACTACACATTTTGGAAATATTTTTCAAAAGAAAAAAAGACTAATCAATAGACTAAATGGCATCCACAAAGCTCTAAGTAAAAAATTCAGTTCTTTTTTTGTTCAGCTTCAGCAGACCCTATACACTGAGTATTTGACCATTTTACACCAAGAAGATATATACTGAAAAACTGAAATCTAGAGTAAATTTGTTAAACAATGGAGATAAAAACACAAAAATTTTCCATAATTCTACTCTAAATAGGAGAAGAAGAAACAAAATCCTAGCTTTAAGAGATGACAACAACACATGGATTTTTAATCAACAAGACATCTCAGGACTCATTTACAATTTTTCCACATGCTTATACACCACTGACTTTTGTTATTCTCATTCTCAAACAAAGTTATTCCCCATTCGACATCCTACATTACAAATAGAGAATCATGCTCTACTTCTTTTAAAACCATCCATACCTGAAATAAAGCATGCACTTTTTTCCTTCCAACCTTTCAAAGCACCAGTCCCTGATGGATTACATCCCAATTTCTTCCAACTTTATTGGACTCAAACCTCTAGCCACTTGGTCCACTACACATGTGATAACTCTACGAAAGTAGAGTTATTTGCACTTGTTTTGCCTATTTTCTAACTCTATTTGCTTGTGTAGGGATACATAGTGTGGAAGCGTGATAAATTCAACCAAATATTACGAAAAATTAATAAAAACAGTAAAATTGACATAAAGGTTTTAGGTGGAAAAACCCTCTTTAAATAGAGGTAAAAAAACCACCGGCGAGAGAGCCAAAAATTCCACTAATATTGACGAGAGTACAAAATATTTTCTCCAGACTAACAAGACAAAATAGCCCGTTACAAATTCTCTACGAGTATAGAAATACTCAACCAAGAAATAGAGAAAAGAAGAAAATATAAAGGAGAGATTGGCTATGCTGTGGAGGTGTTACTAGGATTAGAAGGAATAGAATTCATTCGACAAAGGAGGGAAACGAAGTAAAACATATACAAAATTATAGATATATCATGTATATATATATACATAAACCACCTACTATTCTCAAGCCACCGATGTTGACATTTGTAGAGAGCAACCATATATATATATATATAGCCACCGATGTTGAATCTTGAACGCAACCGTTATTGACACAAAAGGAGAGCAGCCAACAAATCTCCACCTTGATCTCATTTTGACCGGAAATACTCTCTCGCCATGAAATCTTGTTAACAATGAATGATACCAGCTAAGTCCAAGCAATGATCGAACTTAGCGGTTGGAAGTGGTTTGATTAACATATCTACAGGATTTTCAGTTGTATGAATTTTTTCCACAGTAATTTCTCCCGCATCAACAATATCTAGATAAAGTGGCGTTTAATATCAATATGCTTGGTCTTTGAGTGATGCTTGATATTCCTGACCAAGTGGACAGCACTCTGACTGTCGCACAACATAACAAGAATGTTTTGTTGTAAACCAAGTTTAGCAACCAAGCATCGGAGCCAGATAGCCTCTTTCACTCCTTCAGTAGCAGCAATATATTCTACTTCAGTGGTGGACAAAGCCGCAACGGCTGATAACTCTAAAATAATAGAGTTATTCATATCTAATTAGCCACATTTTATTCGGGAATTAACTGCAATTATTTGGAAAATGGAATGGAAATGTGTTGATTTGATATTTTCTCTCTTTTTACCTAAAAATGTGGATTTATTGTTAAAAGTCAATTTAATTTCTCAAAATGTGGACGAGCTGTATTATTTGTTATTATTTGGGAATTAATTTTAATTGATTTATTTTGACAATGGTAAAAAGAGAATTTTGATGGTTGAAATTGGTGAAAAGAAGTTGGATAAAAGTTGATCGTGAAGAAAGGGAAATATGTGTGGATAATTTGCATCTATACGTGTGTATATATATATATATATATATATATATGTGTGTGTGTGTGTGTGTGTATATATATATATGTATATATATGTGTATATATATATTTATATGTATATATATATATACACACACACACACACCACACCACACACACACATATATATATATATATATATATATTATATTTGTGAGAGTAGGTGGACAAAAAGAAGAAAAGTGGGCATACGTATGATGATGATAGGCAGCACTTGCTATATATATATATATATATATATATATATATATATGGGGAAGAAGAGAAGAGAAGAGGTTCACAGGAGAGAGGGGGAGAAATAGAGTAGTACCGTAGCTTTTGTATGTTTGTATCAAGTATCGGGTAGCTTAGAATTTATGCAGTGAATATTTTGTTTTAGAGTGATTTAAAGCTTTAGTTAGAGAGGAAAGGCAGCAGCATCACGCGGAGGAAACGAAGGACAGCAGCAGCTTGATTAAATCCGATTTGGGGCAGTAGGGTGATCTCCGACCCGAGTAACCCTCTTTCCATTTCTTCAATTTGCTTACTGTTTTTAATTGAATGTTCTTCAATTTGTTACTGTTTTATAATTGAATGTTCTTTGTGATATGAGAATGTTTACATGTTTTCAAGGATTAATTAAAAGTGTTTTGGGATTGATATGTTTTCCGTCTTGGGATTGACTTGTGTCACTATAGACCTAGGGACTGTTTTTCCTATTACTTTAATCCTTGTCTTTCAAGATTCGTTTCAGCAAAATATATATTCATAACCTGAAGGTGTTGTAGTCTAGTAAATTATAAACATGTGGAAAAACGTAATGTGGCATAAGATGAATAGAATGCATAAGTTTTGTGTATCGTTTTCTTTATTGATGCTTGTATGGGGTATGCTTAGTTTATTCATGCAATTACTTAAACGGATTAGGAATAACTTGCGGTTACGACTGTCCAAGTTATGTATCGAACTAGTAGCTGGCTTTCCAATCGGAAGGGGTCTAGTTGACACGTTAATTGCATGGCACTTGCTTGAGGCGCATGACCGTGCGGTCAATATTGTAGGGGACACGACCAATTTCACTGTCTTGTGTTGTTCTAGGTTCACGGTACTTCGTACTCCATGAGACGATGTTATCGGGGGTTTAGACTAGTAGGCTAAGTAGTCTGGGTAGAACCAGACCGCTGTAGTGTTAATTTGGAAACCGAAAAGCATGCTTAGCATTCTTGGATTCACTATTAGTTTGTATTTGTATTTTTGGCTTGATTTTTACAGCATTGTATTACCTGTTGTATTCTCATGGTGATTTTCCAGTAGGATGTCCTGTAGTAGTAGTTAGGTAGAATTGTTGCGGCATTGGTGATGCTGCAGCAATATCTTAGCAGTAGCTTAACCTCTGAATCTCCACCCAATATTCATCATTCTTTATTCTTTCATTCTTTTAACCAAATGTAAATCATGTTTGCATGCATAATTGGCATACAAAATCTCTGTGGGATCGATAATCTTGTACTTAGGTACATATATTACTTGTTGACCGGTGTATACTTGCACTTGTTAAGATTGCGTTGATTTATTCTATTTTATTATCTTCTCAATTTGTGACACACACACACAACGCAACAAGTTTTTGGCACCGTTGCCGGGGATTTTGGTGTCAATTGATTGTAAATATTGTTTGCATTTGGTTATATTTTTGTTGTTTTATGTTATACTCATTCTTGAGCTTATGAGATTATTGAAATGATGTATGAGGGACGAATAAATATGCATGGGCTGAACTGTTTTTGTGAATTATTGATCTGAATTATTTGTTAAATTTCAGCTTGTGTATCATTCATTCCTTAATGTGTGCTATTTTGCATGAGTAAAACGCGCAAGGGCTCTCAAGCTACAATGCTGCCACTTGATCCAGAGATTGAGAGAACCACCAAGGCGTTGAGGAAATAGAAACAAACCAAGGACAAGGTAGACATGGCAGAGCAGCGTGTTGTAGAAAATTAACCTGTCTATAATCCTGTGGTGTTGACAGACGATAGGGACCATGCTATTCGACAATATGTGGTCCCTATGTTTAATGAGTTGAATCCAAGCATTGTAAGACCCGAGATTACTGCATACTAGTTCGAGCTGAAACTAGTGATGTTTCAAATGTTGCAAACGGGATAGCAGATGACATGTTGAGGCTGAAATTGTTCCCGTACTCCCTAAGACCTCTACAACAACCACCACCTTCAAACGCTTTAGAAAACATGATGAGAGACTTCATGGCAAGGACAGAAACAACCATACAGGGATTATCCTCTACTGTGCGAAACTTGGAAAGCCAAGTGGGGCAGTTAGCTCAGGAGATGAGGAGCAGACCACAAGGATCACTTCCAAGCGATACGGAAAATCCAAGAAGAGAAGGAAAGGAACATTGTAAGACAGTTACATTGCGAAGTGGCAGAATACTGGATGAGCCAAAAATGAAGTTTGGAGCAGCTGGGAATACCAGTGAGTCTAGCCAGAATGCAGAAATTTCAGTAGCTGAAAAAGAAGTAGTGGAGCCAAATGCTGCAACAAAACAGCATTCCAGAACAGCCGAATGCTGCAGCATCAATGCAATATTCCAGAGAGCAAACCAGTACAGCCACACATGCCTTTTCCACAAAGGTTTGCAAAAAAGAAACAAGATGAGCAGTTCAAGAAGTTCAAGAAGTTCTTGGACATTTTAAAGAAGCTGCACATCAACATTCCATTGGTAGAAGCAATCGAACAAATGCCCAACTACGCCAAATTTATGAAGGATATCCTTACAAAGAAAAGAAAGTTGGGAGAATATGAAATTGTTTCATTAACCAAAGAATGTAGTTTCTTTTTGCAGGACAAGTTGCCCCCTAAGATGAAAGATCCGGGGAGCTTTAATATTCCTTGCTCTATTGGAAACTCATATTGTGGTATGGCCTTGTGTGATCTTGGTGCTAGCATCAACTTGATGCCTATGTCACTTTTCAAACAGTTGGGCATAGGTAATGTAAGACCTACGACGGTAACATTGCAATTAGCGGATAGATCTATAGCTCACCCCGTTGGAAAAATTGAGGACATCCTGGTAAGAGTTGATAAGTTTATTTTTCCAGCTGATTTTATTGTTCTTGATTATGAAGCAGACATGGAAGTTCCCATTATTTTAGGAAGACCTTTCCTAGCTACGGGAAGGACTCTTATTGATGTGCAGAAAGGGGAGCTAACCATGAGATTCCAGGACGATAAAGTCACATTCAACGTATTCAAAGCCATGGAATTCCATGATGAAGGTGAGGAGTGTTTTCAGATCACCACCAATGATTCTTGGGAAGAAAAAGATGAAGAGCAAGATGAGGATGCCACGGATGCATTGATGGAGGAAAGTCTACATGATGATGGCAATGTGGAGACCAAAGCACATTCAGCTTGGGTAGAAGCAAACCCCCAAAGATTCAAATTTCGAGCTCAATATGAATCCTTGGAGTTGTCTTCTAGAGATTTCAAGTTAACAAAACCTTCAGTTGAAGAACCACCACAACTGGAATTGAAGCAATTGCCACAACATTTGAAGTATGGGTTCCTAGGGGCAGACTCAACGCTGCCAGTGATCATTTCAGCCTTCCTTGATGTTGAACAAGAAGAGAAATTGCTTGGAGTACTAAGGCAGCATAAGAGAGCTATATGCTGGACCATAGTTTATATCAAAGGTATATGACCAACCTTATGCATGCACAAGATAATTTTGGAAGACAATTCCAAAAATTTAATAGAGGGGCAGAAATGAGTAAATCCAATTACGAAGGAAGTGGTAAAGGAACAAATTATCAAGTGGCTAGATTTTGGTATTATTTATCCTATATCTGCCTTTTATTAATCAAATGTTGAATAGGTTGGCTGGATGAGATTCTTATTGCTTTCTGGATGGGTGATACGTGAAAATCGTATCACCTTTTTAGCATGTTTTTATGTATGAATTTGGGTGAAATCGAGGGTAATTTGATCTTGATTGTTCATTATTCACTTAATTTCACATTTTTTATGATTTTGGAAGTGCCAGGTGAAAAGTAGACGAAAACAGCAAATTTTGGGGCAAAAATGCAATTTTTGGAAATGTTGACCCGGTCAAAGGGTCGGGACGGGCGTCCCGACCAAGTCAAGGCACCTGGACGGGCGTCCCGACCTGGTCAACAGACCAGGACGGGCGTCCCGAGCCGCCAGAAGCTGTCCCACATCGAATTTTTCAGAGATTTTCACTCCGGGAAGCTGCTATAAATACCCCAGGCCTCCAGCAGTTGAATTCATTCCTCTCCACTCGATCTGAGTCATTTAGTGGTGTCCAGTGTACAATTCTCTAGTACACAACTCACTCAGAGACTCGGATCTCAGTTTTCTTTCTTATTAGTATTTTGTTTTAGTTTCTGAGAAATAGTCTCAGATCTTAGGTTTCTATAGATAGGTTCGTTTCTGGTATTCATAGAATACCCAGGATTTCGTTAGGAGATCCTAAGAGGGCTCTAGGCATTCGAAGAGTCAGTCCACAGGGCTGGGCTTAAGCTGGGTATTAAGGTAAAGCCCAATTACTAGGCTGAGGAAGCGTCCTCCGAAGGTTCTGGTGAGCAGAGTCAGGGCGAGCAATACGACATATACAGCAGTACGCTCCGTCGGCGAGACTACGTAAAGGGTGATTTCTTTATGGCATCAGTCCCCATGTCCCTCTCTTATATGTTGTTATTGTTTTGTTCTAAATACATATTATGAATACGAGATTACGATATTTATGAATAGTTGTTTTATATGTTGACGTTATTATGTTTTTCTGGAAATAGCCACCTGCTAAATATTCACTATGTCTGCATGTTTAATGTGCTCTTTTAAACTAAAGTTAGGGTTATAGACAACTCCTAACCACGGTCTAATCATAACCTGTTTAGTTTAACAGGCATCAATGTATTGGTTGTCTGCCATGCTAGATAAAATAACATGCTGAACACCTTGCATGTTAGAGTAGTCTAGGGGAAGCCGAGCCGAGTCCGATTATGCCGGCGGCTAGGGCAAGCGGTATGATCCCCGAAGTGACATAGGGCTTTCATGGATGCCTTCGTCCCGAACCGTGAGTAGGGCCGTCATTAAGGTAGGGCGGTTTATTAGAAACCTCGGATGTGGTACGCCTTTAGACACAGAACATAGTTGCAATCCAGGCTAAGACATGTCTAAAATACTCGAATTTAGGTCAATCAACATATAGGAACAGTATAACATAGAATCAGAACTCATCTATAAAACACTTCTAGGATTAATTAGACTTAAACCCAGTGGAGAATGAATCACCCTCTCATCAAAGTATTTGATGAAGATTGCATAACTGGATCATAAGATAGGAGTTAGGATAAAAGGCTAGTTACTACTAAGCCGTTGCCACTTCCATGGGAGTACGATATTTAACTTAATAAAATCGTAGATACTTTCCAACAGACTAGCTACACGATAGGTACTCTGCCTTAGGTTCTGGCTGATTAAGTGACACTATAGAGACTAAATGTGACAATTAGTCAATCACAGTCCTTAATTATTCATAATCAACATAGGGTAAAATAACACCTATTTAGCACGTCAACCGGAATCGCATCAGATTTTTGGCGCCGTTGCCGGGGAAATATCATAATGAATTTAGGATTCCTGATCAAAATTCTAGAGACTTATGATAGGTAACGGTAGTAACCTAGACCTTAGACCCAACACTTGTCTTATACTAGTTAGACAATCACTTTCCGAAATATAGGGTTATCATAACTAATTAATTCTAGATGTTATCTGGAATTAAGACATTTAGGATAATCAAATTTTAGAAAATTATTCTAAAACCATATTAAGGAAATTTACCTACTTTCTAAATAAAATCTAAAAATCCGAAAAAAATTGTACTTTTTCTTGTTGATGGTAAGTTATTCTCTTTTCCCTATCTTTTGTATTTTCTCCTTGTGAGTAGTTGTTTTGTTTTGTTTTCTCTTCCTTCCAAGTTTGTAAATTTTCACTTTCCCTGTAACCTCACTAACCAGTTTGCTCAGGCTAAAACGTGTTCTTCTCTGTAGTTGCATGACTCGATCTTCAGAAGCTAACCTTGAAACACCAGTTGAAAATCCTGAACGAATCATTCGCACAGCTAATAGGCGAAGAACAGAAATGGCTGCTGAAAGACCTACCCTAGAATCCTACATCCCCACGACTATCCCAGTCTCATCTGCCATCCGAATCCCTGGGAACCCTCGCTATGATCTTAAACCTAATGTGATCCAGCTGATTATAAATCGAGTTCAGTTTGGAGGAACTGCTGCCGAGAATCCGCTGGAACACCTATATGATTTCTCTTCTCTCTGCGAAGGCCTCAAGGGAGATCATACTGCAGAAATAACTAAACTCAACCTTTTTCCCTACTCACTTAGGGACAGAGCTAAGAGATGGTTGGCCCAGCTACCTACTAACTCCATCACCTCTTGGGACGAGTTAAGCAAAGCCTTCCTAGAAGAGTACTACTCTGCAGCAAGAGTCCTAGAATATCGGAGGGCTCTGTCTAGTTTCACTCAAGCTGCTGATGAGACAGTGATCGAAGCTTGGGACAGATTCAAAGAACTACTCAGGCTCTGCCCCCAACATGGACTTACCGAGGCATTGCTAATTCAGCAATTTTACGGGGGTATGTCAGACATGGGTAAGCAAATTCTTGATGGACTCAATCCCTAGAGCGGTTTTAATGGAATGAGTGATGTAGATGCTAGAAACGCTCTGGAGAGACTCTACAGGAACAACAAGAATTAGCGCACAAGTGGCCGAGCTAAGAAGCAACCAGTAAATGCGGTCGTTGCCTCCACTGATGATCAATTTGAGGCACTGAAGGCCAGCATTACTAATCAGCTAAATGCTTTCCAACAAGGGAAAAGCATACAGTCAGTATACCAAGTCTGCGAATTTTGCCAAGGACCACATTTCAGTGGGGATTGTTATGGTAATGGGATATTAACTATCCCAGAAGATATGGAACAAGTGGACGCAGTGAATTCTGCTCCTATAGGAAATACCTACAATCCCACTTGGAAGAACCATCCGGGATTTAGCTGGAGAAACAATCCCGGTACTACTAACTTTCAGAAAAGAGTACCTCAGGCAACTGCCATATCCGCAGAACCAACAAGTCGCTCTGCCTGCACCAAGGAACTACATCGTTCTAGCTGACCCCATGCAAGAATTCAGAGACATGCTGAAGAGCATTTCCGACTCCAACAAGGAAATGATAGAGTCCAACAGAAGATTCAGGAAGCTCACGAAGAAAGAATCCATCAGAACGAGAATAGACAGAAGCAGACGAGCAAACAATCAGAAACACAAACAAGCTGCTATACAAACTTTAGAGAGGCAGATGGGTCAGCTATCCACTCACTTCTCTCACAGGTCCCAGGAACGCTACCAAGCACACTGAGACCAACCCTCAAACGAATGCAAGACCATCACTCTAAGATCTGGTAAAATTCTATCTCCATCTCCACCCAAACCATCTGACCCTCCTATTCTGTGCAGGAACCAGAAGAAGGCTCCAAGGACCCAACGCCGACGGATGTCGAGATCGAAGTAGCAAGGAAAGGGAAGACGGAGTTTATTCCTGAGTACCGGCCAAAAGTACCTTACCCTGCCAGACTTATGCACAATAAAGATAAGGAGCAATTTGAAAAGTTTCTTAGGAATTTTAGTCAGATTCATGTTAATTTACCTTTACTTGATGTTATTTCTGAAATGCCAAAGTATGCTAAGTTTTTAAAAGAAGTTGTTAGTAATAAAAGAAAATTTGACATGGACAAGGTGGTTCTTAATGAAGAATGTTCGGCGGTCCTGTTGAATAAACTACCGTCTAAACAGAAAGATCCTGGTTGTTTTACCTTGCCATGTACAATTGGAAATATTACTAACATGCATGCATTAGCAGACTTAGGAGCTAGTATTAATCTTATGCCATCTAGTTTATTTGATAAATTAGGATTGCATGATTTGAAAACGACTAGGATGTGCATACAACTTGCAGATAGGACAGTCAAAATCCCCAAGGGAATAATTGAAGACCTCTTAGTAAAGGTCGGAAAATTTGTATTTCCTGTGGATTTCGTTGTCATGGACATGAATGGGGAAGGAGGAGTGCCCCTGATCCTAGGTCGACCATTTCTAGCTACCTCAAAAGCATTAATAGACGTCAGTAATGGTCAAATCAAGTTAAGGGTAGGAAATGATGACATCACTTTTGATCTAAATGAGACCCTTAGGTATCCCATGCATTTAGATGATACTTGTTTTTGTGTGGATGCCATGGAACACTTGATTGCAATTAACGTGACAGACCTATGCTCAAACTATCAAGTTCTAAGTGAGGACTCCCTAGAATTAGAGGAGTCTGAACTTAGCTCTTCTGAAAATGAAATTACTTCTGATAGTTTCACTGAGATAGGTGTGATGAGATGAAGAAAGAACGAACCTCGTTTGAAGATCCACCAGACTTGGAACTGAAGGAACTACCCACTCATCTGTGCTACGAATTCCTAGATGACAACAAGAAACTTCCCATTATTCTTGCAGCTGATCTGACTGCAGAACAAAGGAAGCTGACTGTGGACATGTGCAGAAAGCATAGAAGAGCCTTTGCCTACAAAATTGCAGATATCCCAGGTATTAATCCAAGCTTTTGTTCGCATAAGATTCTTCTAGAAAATGAGTATAAGCCATGTGTGCAACCTCAAAGGAGGTTGAATCCTAATGTGTGTGATGTTGTTAAGAAAGAAGTCATTAAACTGTTAGATGCAGGACTTATCTACCCTATCTCAGATAGTGAGTGGGTAAGCCCGGTGCAGGTAGTACCTAAGAAAGGCGGTATAACAGTTGTTAGGAATGAGCATAATGAACTAATCCCTACAAGAACTGTAACTGGTCATCGTGTATGCATAGACTATAGAAAATTAAATACGGCCACACGAAAAGATCACTTTCCCCTTCCTTTTATTGACCAAATGTTAGAAAGATTATCTGGACACATGTTTTATTGCTTTCTTGATGGGTTTTCTGGTTATTTTCAAATTCCTATTTCCCCTGAGGACCAGCATAAAACTACATTCACATGCCCTTTTGGAACATTTGCATATAGAAGGATGCCTTTTGGTTTGTGTAATGCACCTGCTACATTTCAACGTTGTATGACTGCTATCTTTGAGGACATGTTAGGAAATCTATGGAAGTATTTATGGATGACTTTTCTGTTTTTGGTAATTCATTTGAGGTTTGTCTAAAGAATTGGAGTTAATGTTGAAACGTTGTATAAAATCTAACCTGGTTTTAAATTGGGAAAAATGCCACTTCATGGTAAAAGAGGGAATTGTTTTAGGACATAAGATATCACACCTAGGTATGGAAGTAGATAAGGCAAAAATTGAAGTTATTTCGAAACTACCTCCTCCCAAAAATGTGAGAGCCGTTAGGAGTTTTTTGGGACACGCTGGCTTTTATCGTAGGTTTATAAAAGATTTTTCATCAATAGCCAGGCCGTTGACCAATTTACTCGGAAAAGATGTTCCATTTGTCTTTGATGAGAAATGTCTAAAAGCTTTTAATAGACTTAAGGAACTCTTAACTACTGCACACCCATCATGACGTCACCAGACTGGAGTCTACCTTTTGAGCTTATGTGTGATGCTAGTGACTATGCAGTAGGGGTAGTTTTAGGACAAAGACATGATAAGAAATTCCATGTAATATATTATGCTAGTAAAACCTTAACTGATGCTCAGGAAAATTACACTACGACGGAAAAGGAATTATTAGCAGTAGTATATGCATTTGATAAGTTTCGATCTTATCTAGTCCTGTCTAAAACTATAGTTTATACTGATCACTCGGCACTAAAATACTTGTTCAATAAAACCGACGCAAAACCAAGATTGATTAGATGGGTTTTATTGCTTCAAGAATTTGACATAGAAATTCGGGATAAGAAAGGGGCGAAAAACTTAGCCGCAGACCATTTGTCTAGGTTAGAAAATCCGACCCTAGAAGCCATTGATGAGACAATCATATCTGATAAATTTCCGGATGAGAATCTATGTGCATTATCGCCTATTTTCTCACCCCCTTGGTTTGCAGATATAGCAAATTACTTGGCAGCCCGGACTCTCCCTAGTGATATCACTGCTCAACAAAGAAGAAAATTCTTTGCTGACCTAAAATATTACTATTGGGAAGATCCTTTTCTATTTCGAATATGTGCAGATCAGATGATCAGAAGATGTGTATCTCAAGAAGAAGGTTTCCAAATTGTAGAACATTGTCACTGCGGACCAACAGGCGGTCACTTAGCTACAGCTAATACCGCCCGAAAAGTATTAGAAGCAGGCTTTTACTGGCCTACCATATTCAAAGACGCCGCAGCATTTACAGGATCGTGCGATGCCTGTCAGAAAGCGGGAACCATATCTTCTCGAGATAATCTACCCCAACAGGCAATTCAAAGTGTAGAAATATTTGACATGTGGGGTATAGATTTCATGGGTCCGTTTCCTTCCTCTTTTGGTATGAAGTACATCTTAGTAGCCGTAGAATATTTTTCAAAATGGCCTGAGGCACAGGGCCTACCTACTAATGATGCTAGAGCCGTATGTAAATTCCTTAAGCAGATTTTCGCCAGGTTTGGATGTCCAAAAGCCCTAATCAGTGATCGAGGTACGCACTTCTGCAACTCTCAATTGCAGAAGGTACTCCAGCAATACGGAATTCAGCATCGCATTTCCACAGCCTACCATCCTCAAACCAACGGGCAGGCTGAGGTAACCAATAGGGGAATAAAGAGAATCCTAGAAAAGACCGTGGGTGTTAACCGTAAGGATTGGGCCAATAAACTGGAGGATGCATTATGGGCCTTCCGTACAGCATACAAGACCACTACGGGGTTCTCACCCTATCGACTAGTCTACGGAAAAGCATGCCACCTTCCGGTTGAACTTGAACATAGAGCTTATGGGCAGTGCAAAATGCAATCTCGACGATAATTGCTAAGGAACACCGGATTCTACAACTCAACGAATTGGATGAGTGGAGGCTCAAAGCCTATGAGAACTCACATCAGTTCAAAATGACAGTAAACTCCGGCATGACAGACGACTCAGAGCCCAGAAAAATTTTGAACCAGACAAGGTATTGTTGTACAACTCACGTTTCAAATTCTTCCCAGGAAAGCTGCGTAGCTGTTGGTCAGGACCGTTCACGATCACGGAAGTATCACCTTTCGGAGCATGTGACATCATGGATTCTGACGGCATTATTCAAAAAGTAAACGGACAATGCCTGAAGATTTACAAAGAGCCGTTTGACTCGTCCGAGCAGATTGTGGACTTCACAGACTAAGGGAGTATCTCTTTCATTTTATTTCTTGTTTTGTTATTTCTAGATTCCATCTTACCCGTAGTTAGTTGAATAAGTGTGGGGTAAGAATCTTTTCTGTTTTATTTCTTATTTTCAAATAAGTGTGGGGTAATTAGATATGCATGACCACTGAGGACAGTGCCAGACTTAAGTGTGGGGTAGCAGTGCACGGTGCACTGTAGCAGAGTGCAAAATTTTTCGCATGATTTTGCTTGTTTTCAAGTACTTTCACACCCTTCCAAAAAATTTTCAAAATTTTTCCGTCTTTCAGACGTCTAAATGCAGTATGCTTGGTTAAACAATTGCTTATGTCTATGATATGTAGGTAGTATGTTATGGTTAGTAGGAGATAATTGATAGCTATCTTGGACTAATTGATTAGGAATAGGGAATTCCTGATAACTGAGCACAACTTTGTCTGGATTAGAGACCTCAACCAATTACCTGTTCGAGACTTAACTAGATAAAATTAGACCAGTTGTGGATATATTGGCAGTTAGGATGACTAGATGAGACTCTGAGCTAGAAGTGAAAAGAAATTAAAAGAAGTTAATCAAATAAGGGTAGTTTGCCAGCGGCCTTCGCTACTCGAGCACCACTCCTTCGGGGAATTTAAAGCCTGATGCCCTAAGGTCGTGTAGATCTGGGAGTCATCGGAGTGGGACTCGCTACATGGGTAGTTGAAGTTGACGTGTTCTAAGCAGACTCAAAATACCCTGAATCTATAAAGAAAATAACTAAATGCTAAAACATTAAAAATCTGATCACCAAAGCTCAGAACTCAAAAAGTTGTCTGTTGTTAATATGTCTAGCGATAGGTCGAAGTGTTATCTGGTAGTAGTGAAGACAAGAGTACATTGTGTTGACTATCTGGTCTGGACTAGTACACACACTACACATCAGGAAGACTCTGTGACTAAGAAAAAGGTCCAAACTAGTTGTTGATTTGTTTTCTGCCTGATCATAACAAGCTACTAGAGACACTTGAGACCTTGTCATAGCAACCTAACCAGACAGACTTGTATTAAGACCGGTCTGAAGAATTTTTGGAATAAAAACATGACTAGGAATATAAGTAACTTCAGGTAGACTTTGCTTGAGGACAAGTAAAAAGCTAAGTGTGTGGTTATCTGATACGCGAAAATCGTATCACATTTTTAGCATGTTTTTATGTATGAATTTGGGTGAAATCGAGGGTAATTTGATCTTGATTGTTCATTAATCACTTAATTTCACAGTTTTTATGATTTTGGAAGTGTCATATGAAAAGTAGACGAAAACAGCAAATTTTGGGGCAAAAACACAATTTTTGGAAATATTGACCCGGTCAAAGGGTCGGGACGGGCGTCCCGACCAAGTCAAGGCACCTGGACGGGCGTCCAGGACCCGGGACGGGCGTCCAGGACCCGGGACGGGCGTCTCGACCTGGTCAACAGACCAGGACGGGCGTCCCGAGCCTCCAGAAACTATCCCACATCGAATTTTTCAGAGATTTTCACTCCGGGAAGCTGCTATAAATACCCCAGGCCTCCAGCAGTTGAATTCATTCCTCTCCACTCGATCTGAGTCATTTAGTGGTGTCCAGTGTACAATTCTCTAGTACACAACTCACTCAGAGACTCGGATCTCAATTTTCTTTCTTATTAGTGTTTTGTTTTAGTTTCTGAGAAATAGTCTCAGATCTTAGGTTTCTATAGATAGGTTCGTTTCTGGTATTCATAGAATACCCGGGATTTCGTTAGGAGATCCTAAGAGGGCTCTAGGCGTTCGAAGAGTCAGTCCACAGGGATGGGCTTAAGCTGGGTATTAAGGTAAAGCCCAGTTACTAGGCTGAGAAAGCGTCCTCCGAAGGTTCTGGTGAGCAGAGTCAGGGCGAGCAATACAACTGATTCTACACGAATCTGTCAAGGGGTAAAAAGGTAATTTCAGAGTGCTAGGAATTCGGAGAGCTATGTAAATGAATTGGCGAAGTATAAACGTCGGGATGTGATACTTCGCTGAACCTATGTGGTACTTCGGAATAGCACACTTGGCTTTGAATCAACCTGCAAAATAAGTTCAGTGGGGAGTTTGTACCCCGTGAACTCTCCGATGCTTAAGTCAATAGAGTGTATAATGGATATCTGGAAAATTGTAATTGTCCCTTACCTTCCGTTTGGGTCTCCTTTTTATATGGGCTTGGTCATTGATTGGGCCATTATGGCACTGGACCGTTATGGACTTTTTATGAATAATAATTCTACCGTTTTAACCGTTTAGGTGTAACGGGGCATAAATGGGGGAATGATGGTGTAACGTCTCCCCTTTATGGAGTCCATAAAGGGGTATTTATGTCACCGGAGAGGTTTTCTGATCTCCCAAATCAGTTATCTTACTTGGGAGAAATTTATGTTGGCTCAGTGGCCCCTCGTCGAAGTATCGAAGGACAGAAGAGAGATGCTTCGGCGCTATGTCGACACTTAACAACTTTCGGTCGTTTTGGAAAAGCTAAGGGTTTTGACGTGGATCAGCCGTCTTTTCGATTTGCTGACCTTTCGTGTATACCCAGTAATAAATGTCAGGATGACAGCCGGCAGAAAGCCTTTTTACCTTCTCAATGCCTTGATTCTGGTGAGTAATCATTATAGGGATTTTTCTCAAAGTGTCTTAGTCCATTCTTCCTCACATTTTCATTTTCTTTTACTTGCAACTCTTTCTGCCTTTGACGCTCTGAAGATTCCTTTGTTCTTCAGCATTCTCAACTCTTTCCTCAGTTTTTCTTCTCGGCTTCAATCGTCTTAAGAAGGTAAGTTCTGTCTGCTTACGTGATGGGTTTTAATACTGTATGGTTTTGAAATGTTTATTTCTGTTTTTCTGGGATTGGCTCTGTATTTTTGTGAGACTGGTGGGGCTTTAGGTTGCTAGTTTTGGGTAGCCCTGTACTTGCATAGAGTTCTAAGTATTAGGCTTCCATTCGCAGGTAGAATATGGCTGCTCGAAAAGAAGGTAATAGGGAAGTTGAGAATTTGATGGAGGAAGGTTTTGGGAGCCCTCAACCTGTTCGACCAAAAGTCACAGTGGCCAGGAGGGCTGCCCGGGGCGAAGTTCCAGAAGGAGTTCCCTTTCAGCCGCCTTTGCCCGGTCCTCCCCCTTCTGACTTTCCCTTAAGTAGAAATAGAGTAACTAGGGAACAATTTGAATATTTCGCTCGTAAGTACAGTATTGACCCTAGAATTTACAGAGTCTTTGTCCAGCCCTTAGCCGGAAAAATGTCCCTTCATCACATTCCTGTCCCCTTAGCTCATTTCGAATTGGGTTTCCATCTTCCTATGGACCCCGCTTTTGCCGATTTTTTAATTTTTGCTCGAGCTCAACCAGGACAGGTTCATCCGAACGCAGTTCGCACAATGTTCTGTTTAATTTGCCTTTGTCGTCGATTAGGCTTCGAGCTTACTGACAATATTCTTAGCATGTTCTTTTCTTCACTCCGGATGGCAGATAATATCCTTTCTATTCGTCCCCGTAAGAATAGGGTTTTACTTTTTGATTCTCCTCCTAACAAAGTAGAGTTCAAGGAAAGATGGATGATGATAGAATCCCGCATTGGTTTTCCGTTTCGTCCTTATGTAAATGAGAATTTTCAATGGCCTCAAATCCAATATCCCTCTACACTTAACCATTCGGAAAAGGCCTTCTTAGAAATAATCACCCGAGACTTAGGAGATGATAGAAAGAAACAGACCCGGGTGTATTCCTCTACTGATTTACTTAGTGAGTCGAGTCTGAGATGGTGTGGGATAGGACCGGGTCTATCGGATAGAAAGAAAGAGTTAGGCTTCCCGAAGGAGGAGCCAAACGAAGATTGGACTATACACCCCGGGGGTGTTTTTTCGTACCAATGTGATGCTTGTTCTCTGGGTCGGGGTTGTCGAACCGGCAAGGGTATACTTTACATATATATATATATATATATTTTTTTTTTTTACTTCGGTATTGACTTCTTTGTTTCTGTTTGTAGGTCCAACCATGTTCAAAACCATTTGGGGAGAGCGGGAGGAGGAGAGGGATGTCCGTCAGACTCACCTGAATTCCCTTCCTCGGTTTCCCCCTAGGCTCATAGATCGGGGTGCCTCTGGGGACACTCCGTTGACATACGCCTCATCTGTTGAGGTTCCCAAACGGAGCAGGGGAGTTCGAAGGCCCCGGGATGAAACCCCGCGTCCAGCTCCAGAGTCTCGCGAGGAAGCTTCTTTGGAGGAAGAAGGACTTCGTCCTCGCCGAAAGAGAAGGACCTCGCCTAGACGTCCTGCAGAAGACTTACCTCGGAACTTTCCTGAAGACTCTTCTCCCTTGTCACCTACCTTGCCAGCTTCGGAAGAGGTTATGGAGGCAGTCCCGCTGGCAGCTCAACCTGGTTCTGTCTCAACTCCGGTTGAGCCTTCCTCTGTTGATGACGGGAAGGATAATCCGGCAGCTAAACCTGAGGTAAATTCCAAATCTCATGGCCCTTCTTGGCTTCAGCCGGGGTTTGAGTTACCTACAGAGGTAGAGGATTTCAAGTCTATGGCCATGGAGATTGTGGAGAGGACTCCGCCGCTTACCAACCTTCGATTCAATAATCCTTATGTCGCAGCCTTGGTTGGTGAAGCTATTCTGGAACGTGCTCATGACCCGAGCAGTCTGGCTAGTATGAGCGAGATGTCTGTGGAAGAGGCTACTAACCGCCTTGGGGCTTTGTTTGCTCGGGTATGCTCTCTCTTTTTTTTTATTGAGTTTTTTCCGGGGTATGATTTTTTACCTCTTTTCCTTTTGTAGGCTTCTTCCTTAGCACTTCATATATCCAGATCTCGAGTGACTGAGCAAACAAAGCAGGCAGCAGCAGATACGGAGTGGAGGAGTATCAATGAGCCTCGTTTGTCTTCGTTGGAGCAGGAAGTAAACAAACAATCTGGAATAATAGAATCGTTGACTGCTGATAAGGAATACTACGCCAACGAAGCAGAGGAGAGGAGGAGGTTGCTGGCAGGGTTAAAAGAGGAAGTAGTCAGTCTGAACGTTGAAAGGAATTATTGGCTGGAGGAGAGAGAGAAGTTTAAATTGGACAGAGATGAAGCTGCTGCCAACCGACTATCTTTGCAGAAGGAATTGGATCACTGTCGGTCAGAGGAATTTAAAAAGAAGATCATCGAAGACTTTCGCAATTCCTCTGAGTATCAGGCTGAAGCTTGCTCCGTCCTAGACAAGGGATGTGTTCATGTCATCAGACAATTGCATCCATTTTTTGAAGATAAGTCAATCCTCCTTCAAGCCTTCAAATCCAATTTCGACAATAGCTTCTGTCGCGACGGAGCAGATTTTGTTCCTTTCACTCCTGAGGAGTTAGAAGCACTCCGGGAGAGGGATGAGAGAAGAGGAAAACCTGTTTGGATCCCACCGCGGCCTTCTACTCCTACTTTCTGGGACTTGTTGGGTGAAGGGCCTCAGTCTGATGTTCCAGGCTCTAGCTCTGCTGCTCCTTAACTTTGTATATATGTATTATTTTTTGTAACCAAGATTGGTTTTCAATATCATGAATTTTTCCAAGTGTTTGTTTTATTTTAACTTCTTGATATTTTTATGATACTTCTTATATTTCCATGGCAATAAAATCTACCAATTGATGAGTTTAAACTTTGATACTTCAAATAATTTACCAAGTACTGGATCTGAATTTGATATTCCAATTTGCTAAAAACTTTACTAACACTTCAAATCTAATACTTCGCAAGAGAATCGCAATAGTACTTTTAAGTACTTACCATGGTGCCCGTGTATTTCAGTACCTCGAGTATGCTTTGTGTGTCCAAGCCTTGACTTGGTACTTCGCAACCACGGCCTTGCGTGTGAAGCCTTGACTCGGTACCTCGCAACCACGGCATTGCGCGTGAATCAGATTTTAGCCTGTTTTTTTTTTCTCTGCGACCTTTTCGCAAGTTTGTGTTTTTTCGAGATCGTGCTCGAGTTTGACTTGAATAATAACTGAGACTATGCTCAAAAGTCAAAAATGAAACTTCGCTTTTGGAATTTAAGGACTTGCCTCATGATTTGTTATTCAGGACGTTTCGTCCAGATGTATTTCATACAAAGTACCTTTTTAGGTGATTTACATGCCACAGATTTGGGAGTAGGACACCGTCCTTATTCATGAGCTTGTAAGTGTCGGGTCTTACTTCGTGCTTCACGAGATACGGGCCTTCCCAATTCGGGGTTAATTTGTTTGCTTGTATATGTCGCGCCGTGCCTTCAATTTTTCGTAGTACCCAGTCCCCGACCTTTATGGGTCGTTTGAATAGCCTTTTGTCGTGAATTTTCTTAGTTTTTTCCTTGAATGATTGCGACCTTAGGCGACTTGCTATCCTTCTCTCTTCTAGTAGGTCTAGTTCCAGATTTCTTCTTTCTTTATTAGCATCTTGGTTGTACATGGCTACTCTAGCTGTGGGCAGTGTTACTTCGGCTGGTGCTACAGCTTCTGATCCGTACACCAAAGAGTAAGCTGTTTCTCCAGTGGGGCCCCTAGTCGAAGTGCGTACTGCCCATAGAGCAGAGTTCAATTCATCAGCCCATTTGTTTGATTTTCCTTCCAAGTTCTTCTTTAATGCTGCTAATACCAACTTGTTGGCTGCTTCAGCTTGTCCGTTCCCTTGAGGGTGTGCCACAGATGATTTCCAATGCTTGATGTGCAACCGTTGGCATTCTGACGTAAACTTGGTGGAGAATTGTACTCCGTGATCCGTGACTACCGCGCGGGGTATCCCAAAGCGACACAACACTTGTTCGCGAAAAAACTTGGAAACGTTTTCTTCTGTGGGACTTGTTAGTGCCCTGGCTTCGATCCATTTCGAAAAATAGTCTACTGCTACCACCAAATATTCACAGTCGTTTCTTGTCTTTGGGAATTTTCCCATTAAATCCATACCCCACATGTCGAAAGGCCAAGCCGCCACGACTGGGGTTTGCTCCACTAATGGTAGATGAGGAACCGTACCAAAAATTTGACAAGTGTCACATTTTTTAACATACCTTTTGGCATCTTGTCTCAATGTGGGCCAATAATATCCTTGGTTAATGACCCGTTCTGCTAGAGCTCGAGCCCCCGGATGACCTCCACACACGCCTTCATGTACTTCGACTAATAAATCATCTACTTGAGATGGTGGAACACATCGAAGTAGAGGTCTAGTGAAAGACCGTCTGTATAGTATGTTATCATGAATAGCGTACCCTCGCGACTGTCTTTATTTGACGTGCCAGGGTAGCGTCGTTTGGGAGAGTTCCATGTTGGATGAAGTTCTTTATTTCTTCGTCCCAACTCGCTGAAGTGGGGTGTAGGCACTGTATAACTTCGTGTTCCCCAAATGCATCTTCGATAGGAACATCATCTTCGTTGGGAGTCTCCCCTGAAGCAATCTTTGCTAGCCTATCTGCTTGTTGATTGTCTTTCCTACTGATCAGGGATAGTGAGAAAAAAGAGAACTTATCCTTCCAATTTATAGCCTTGTCTACATAAGGCTGTAGTCCTTCCGATTGTACTGTATAAGTTCCCTGAACTTGATTCACCACTAACTGCGAATCACTGTAGACTTTTAGGGCTCGGATGTTTGCGCTATGTGCCCATTCCAATCCTTTTATCAGTGCTTCGTATTCCGCTTGGTTATTTGATATGTCGGGCTTTAATTTGATAGCTCGTTCTTCCGAGTATTCTTTGTTTGGTGATGTTAATACTAGTCCAACTCCTATCCCGCTGGAGTTGACTGCTCCATCAACTTTCAATTCCCATGGTTCTTTGACTGGTTCAGTTTTTTCCGAGTCGTTTTCAGTGAATGATCCTTCCGCGAGAAAATCTGCCAGGGCCTGCGCTTTGATGGATGTGCGGGGTTTGAATGTAATTTCTTGACCGCACAGTTCAATGGACCATCGTAGCATCCTCCCAGATTGGTCTAGCTTATGAAAAAATTGTCTTAGCGGGGCGTTAGTGTAGACTACAATGGGATGAGATTCGAAGTAAGGCCTCAGTTTTCGTGCGGAAATGACTAATGCATATGCCAACTTTTCAATGTTAGAATATCTGGATTCTGCCTCATTCAAAACTTTGCTAACGAAGTACACGGGAAACTGTGTTGTTCCTTCTTCTTTTATTAATACTGATGCTATAATCACATCTGAAAATGATAGATACAAAAAGAGTGTTTCTCCGTAATTCGGAGGTCGCAATAGAGGAAGATTTGTCAAGTAACCTTTTAAATCGTTCCATGCCTGACTGCATTGCGGAGTCCATACGAAACTATTCTTTGAATTTTTCAAAGCTTTGAAAAGTGGGAGACATTTTTCTGCTGACTTTGATACAAATCTTCCCAAAGCCGCGATGCATCCATTCAACCTTTGGATATCTTTCACGCATTTGGGCTCAATGAGCCGAGCTATTGCCTCCAGTTTCTCCGGGTTTGCTTCAATCCCTCGTTCTGATGTCATAAAACCCAAAAACTTACCAGACTTCACTCCGAAGGTGCATTTCGTGGGGTTGAGTTTGAGGTTGTGTTTTGCCAAATTAGAGAACGTTTCCTCTAAATCTTCTAAGTGCGAAGTGCCGTGCTTTGTTTTTACTACCATGTCATCCACATACACTTCCATATTTCTTCCGATTTGATTTTGGAAGATATAGTTCATCATCCGTTGATATGTGGCCCCTGCATTTTTTAATCCAAAGGGCATGACGTTGTAGCAGTAAACGGCCCCTGCTGCACGGAACGAAGTATGTATTTGGTCACTGGGCCTCATTTTAATTTGATGATACCCCGAGAAAGCATCCATGAAGCTCAGGTATTCGTATCCTGCTGTGGAGTCCACCAGTGCATCAATCCGAGGTAGAGGATAGCAATCCTTGGGGCAAGCTTTATTGAGGTCGGTGTAGTCTACACACATTCTCCATTTTCCGGTAGACTTTTTCACCATGACTACATTGGCCAGCCAGGTGGGGTACTGGACTTCACGAATAAACTTCGCTTGCAAAAGTTTATTTACTTCCTCCTTTATGCATTGTATTTTGTCATCACCGTACTTCCTTGACTTTTGTTTAATTGGGCGATACTTCGGGTCGATATTTAAGGCATATTCTGAGATAGCGGGATCAATTCCAGGCATATCCTCTGTGCACCACGCGAAGTTCTGTTGATGCTCTTTGAGAAATTTAATGAGATCCTGTCTGAGTTTGTCTGGCATATTTTTCCCGATCTTGACGAGTTGTTTAGGATAAATGGGATTTATTTCTACCTCATCATATTCTTTATCCTTTGATACTTCGGGATTAGAGGCAGAGCTATGATTTTCGGCATCTCTTCTTCTCTTCGCCTCTTGATCGTTGGTAACTTCATGGTGGAGCCCTTCTTTTGACGCATTGACTCTTTTAATCTTTTCAGGATCAATAATCATTTCGTGGCAATGCTCCTCTGTCACCATGTTGATTTTCCCAGACTTTTCAGGGGAGTCCCTCTTTCTTTTTATTTTCATTATTTGCCCTAATAAACTCCGAGGGCTGCTTCTGACAAATCCAACGCCTCGTGAGGTGTGGAACTTCACTTGCTGGTGCGAAGTGGATATAACTAGATCAAAAGCCGCGTGGAAAGGTGTTCCTACTATGGCATTATAAGGAGATTCTAAGTCCACTACGTAGAACTTAACCTCTTCTGTTCGAGCTTTATCGCCTTCGCCAAGGGTGACATGCAATCTTACTGTTCCCCTTACCGGTACTTTTTGAGGTGTAATCCTTCTAGTACCATACGACTTGTCTTGAGATGTTTGTCTTTCAGACCCATTTCTTCGAAGCATCTCCGGTACATGATGTTTCTTGTGGCTCCCGTGTCCACTAAAACTCTTTTTACCGTGCATTTATCAATCCCTTCTCTGGTCATCCCTGCTTCTATGACTATGGGACTGATTTTCGCCTCCTCATTACTTGCTAGCTCCTCGTTGGTGAAAGTAATGACTTCTTGATGCTCGAATTCATACTTCGGGACAAGGTATGATTTAGTGAGATTATAAATTCTCTTCTTTATTTTTCTTACTGAGCCCATTTCTGGGTTAATCATATTGATTACCCGTTCTCCCTTATCCCTCTGCTGTTGTACGCCTGCGATGTACTCCTTTAAACATCCTTCCTGAATGAGCTTTTCGATGGCTCGTTTCAGTTGGAAACATTCTTCCGTTGTGTGACCATAATCTCTGTGGAATCCACAGAACTTGGTCTTATCTCGCGAGGCGTAAGTTTGTGCTTTCATTGGCGCAGGGTCTCGGACTCCGTGTTTCTCCTTCAAGACTGCAATTAAACTTTCCTTTGAGACATTTAAAGGCGTAAACGTCTCCAGTTTCTTACCTCGAATATTGTCCTTCCGCTGTGGAAAATTTGAGGTCACCTGTTTCGATGGTTCAGGCTATTTGTCTTTTCTTCGCCAAGTTGGCTCAGTCGCACTGCCTTCAGCCAGGGCTACTTTCCTGGCTACATTGAACATTTCTCCAATCGTCTCCGGCCTGCGGAGTTGGAGCTCGGTGTACAGCATTCATGACCTGAACCCTCCTTCGAAACACGTGATCACTGTGTCTTGGCTGATACCCTCGATCTCCTCATAGGTTTTCTTAAACCTATCCACGAATGAAAGCAACGACTCACCTTCCCGCTGCTTAATGTTGGCCAGGTCACCCCTGGTTTTTGGAATTGTTCCCGCAGTGCTGAATTCATCTAAGAACATTTTTTCCAAAGTGTCCCATGAATCGATGGAATCTTTTTTAAGGGACGTGAACCAGGTTACTGCTTTATCTGCTAGAGTAGTTGGAAAGGCCCGACATAAAATAGCCTCATTGCTGGAGACTAATCCTATGGCTGCTTTGTATCGACAAATATGCTCAATGGGTTTCGCTGAGCCAGTGTATAAGACAAATTGGGGAAGTTTAAGCATGAGATTAGGGTCCGGAACGACGTCTCGAATCCATTTAACGAAAGGCCCCATCTCAATTGATTTGGACTTTTGGACTTTTGTAGGATTTTTGGCGACTTCCGGGCTACCTTCGGGAGATCGCTTTTTAGCCGTCTTTTTATACACTGGCTTAGAGGAGTGGTGACTTTCCCCTACTTCGCTAGCAATTGTTTTTCTGCTCGCATGTGCTCTACGCCTATCGTCCCTTTTTGTCGCGGTGTGGGTCCGCTGTGGGTGATCTAAACTTCCAGGCAACCTTGGTGGGGGAAGCTCTACCCCGGCTTGCCGGAATTTTGCTCTCAACTGTAGCCATTTTTGAGAGAGTTCTTGGTCCCGCCTGGTTTCTTCATCTAACTGGAGTTGACGTAACCTCCTTAATTCTTTCTCTGCTTCTTCTATCCGCTTGGAGTTGAGTTGGTCTCTCAAGTCAGACGAACGTCGGGATGTTGCTGGTAGTGGTCCAAGCCTTTCCGACACCAGACGACGACCAGAACTTGAAGCAGAAGAAGCAAAAATTCTTGTCCTTGTCTTCTCTTGCTGGTGAGCAGATTGACGAACTGTGTGTCCTTCAGATCGAGACATGATAAGTAGAAAGTGAGGGGTGAATGTTGAGTAGAGAAAACGTTCCCGGTAACGGAACCAAACTGATTCTACACGAATCTGTCATGGGTAAAAAGGTAATTTCAGAGTGCTAGGAATTCGGAGAGCTATGTAAATGAATTGGCGAAGTATAAACGTTGGGATGTGATACTTCGCAGACTCTATGTGGTACTTCGCTGAACCTATGTGGTACTTCGGAATAGCACACTTGGCTTTGAATCAACCTGCAAAATAAGTTCAGTGGGGAGTTTGTACCCCGTGAACTCTCCGATGCTTAAGTCAATAGAGTGTATAATGGATATCTGGAAAATTGTAATTGTCCCTTACCTTCCGTTTGGGTCTCCTTTTTATATGGGCTTGGTCATTGATTGGGCCATTATGGCACTGGACCGTTATGGACTTTTTATGAATAATAATTCTATACCACCGTTTTAAAAAAAACAAACGTTTAGGTGTAACGGGGCATAAATGGGGGAATGATGGTGTAACGTCTCCCCTTTATGGAGTCCATAAAGGGGTATTTATGTCACCGGAGAGGTTTTCTGATCTCCCAAATCAGTTATCTTACTTGGGAGAAATTTATGTCGGCTCAACGACATATACAGCAGTACGCTCCGTCGGCGAGACTACGTAAAGGGTGATTTCTTTATGGCATCAGTCCCCATGTCCCTCTCTTATATGTTGTTATTGTTTTGTTCTAAATACATATTATGAATACGAATTACGATGTTTTATGATAGTTGTTTTATATGTTGACGTTTATTATGTTTTTCCGGAAATAGCCACCTGCTAAATATTCACTATGTCTGCATGTTTAATGTGCTCTTTTAAACTAAAGTTAGGGTTATAGACAACTTCTAACCACGGTCTAATCATAACCTGTTTAGTTTAACAGGCATCAATTAGTAATGGTGTCTGCCATGCTAGATAAAATAACCTGCTGAACACCTTGCATGTTAGAGTAGTCTAGGGGAAGCCGAGCCGAGTCTGATTATGCCGGCGGCTAGGCAAGCGGTATGATCCCCGAAGTGACATAGGGCTTTCATGGATGCCTTCGTCCCGAACCGTGAGTAGGGCCGTCATTAAGGTAGGGCGGTTTTTAGAAACCTCGTATGTGGTACGCCTTTAGACACAAAACATAGTTGCAATCCAGGCTAAGACATTCTAAAATACTCGAATTTAGGTCAATCAACATATAGGAACAGTATAACATAGAACAGAACTCATCTATAAAACCTTCTAGGATTAATTAGACTTAAACCCATGGAGAATGAATCACCCTCTCATCAAAGTATTTGATGAAGATTGCATAACTGGATCATAATAGAGTTAGGATAAAAGGCTAGTTACTACTAAGCCGTTGCCACTTCCCTGGGAGTACGATATTTAACTTAAAAACGTAGATACTTTCCAACAGACTAGCTACACGATAGGTCTCTACCTTAGGTTCTGGCTTATTAGTGACACCCATCGAGACTAAATGTGACAATTAGTCAATCACATTCCTTAATTATTCATATCAACATAGGGTAAAATACACCTATTTACACGTCAACCGAATCGCATCAATGGTATTCTGGTTAAATAAGATTGCTGTACACCAGAGGAGCAGAATAAATGACCTCACTTGTCTTATGGTACTTTAGCATTTAGAAGAATGTCATTCAGACTGTGTAATGCTCCAGCAATGTTCCAAACGATATTATGATGGCCATTTTCACAGATATGGTGGAGCAATATTTAGAGGTTTTCGTGAATGACTTCTCCATATTTGGGGACTCTTTGAAAATGTTAGAGAATATGGCCAATGGTTCTTAAACGTTGTGAGGACACCAACCTAGTCCTCAATTGGAAGAAGTGTCACTTCATGGTTAAAGAAGACATTGTGCAAAACTCTTCACTTATAATACTTGTCGATGCTAAGTAGTTAATTGAGCACAATCTATAAGTGAACACTTTCATCTATTATTTTGCATTTCTTTTTATTTCGTTTTTCTTATTTCTTCTTGTTTGTTTTTATTTTTTCAGTATTCGATTTCTTTTCTTTGTTTGGTTTAATTGTTGTCTTTTATTTCAGGTGCTTCAATTCGGAATTAATGGTTGTTTACTCCTAAGTTTTCTTTCAGAATTGGTTTTGAGACTTCAATTTCATATTGCACTGCCGTTCTCTTTCTCTCTTATCGGTACTCTTCTGCTTGTTAATATAGTATGCCTACGGTCAAGAGCAAAGGAGTCAAGCTATTTTATTAAAGAAATGGGACTTGCCATTGCCTCTCGACAGAATGCTGTGACAACAGCTGCCACCACCGACAAAGCCATTCAAGGCACCATTAGTCCAATTTCAATTTCAAATTTCAAGCGGTGCAATTCAACAAGGGACTGCCATGAATTGACTACTTATGCAAGCAGTCCTCGTTCCTTTCAATTTCAAAATTTTCAATGGGTGGCATACAACTAGAACTTGTTGTGAAACCAAAAAGGTTAGTTTAATTTTTATATTTTATTTGTGGAGAATGTGTGTGAATTGAAAAGATAAAAAGAGAAAGAAGCGGGGAGTTGTCTAAAGGACACTTTTCAGCCTTCAACAAACCAGAAGATTCAAGGTTAGTACTCACTTTTCTACATTTTTATTTCTTCTCGGTAATGTGAGTTGGGGTATGGTACTTGCAAGAAAAAAAAATTTCTGGTTCATTTCTCTTATCTTAATGTGAGTATACACTCCTTGAGTAGCATGTATAGAATTTATGGAGTACAATTTTTGCATTACCAATGGATAAAGGATTGTATTTGCTGTATTTAGGGTTCTAGTTATACTTGAGTTCTTGTGTGTGAGCATGCTTGTAGAAATGACAGATCTGCCAGTTGATGTGTATCTCGGTTTATTGTGTTGAGAAAAAGGGTGGTTATGATTCAAAATGAATTTCATGTCTTAATGGTCTTCATGTTTTTACTTAGTAACAATGACCGCCTGAATTGTTGGTATATTTGTGTTTGCTTTCTTCTCACCCGAGAATTGAGAACTTATGTGCCACTAATGCGTTTGTTTCCAATGCTTCGTGTTGAACTAGTTTTCTCTTTTTATGATCAGTCCAATGGCTTGTTTTCCCCATGTTGCTACAACAATGAGGACATTGCTCCTAAGTTTGGGGGAGGGTGTCCTCTTGTGGCAAAAAGTTCAAAATTGTGCTAATTTTAAAATTTTTTCATGCTGTCTTTTAAATGCATAAACATCCTCTTTGCTGAAATTCTGAGTGATCTATTTGAATGCATGGACGCCTTGTCTGAATAACTGTTTTAGGATGCCTTATAAATTGATTGATCTAGCATAGAAGACCTGTTTGCATGAATGTGGCAGCATTTTTCATATGACCCATTAGAACCTTAGTTTTAGCAGGATTAGTGTAGACTTTTGGGACCCGATTTATGATGTTATCTTAAAAACAAAAGTACATTCTCGTAGACTTTGTACATTCTTTTCGGAATAATTAGGTATTAGTTGACTCTAAGTGAGAATTATTTCAACTCCCTATCTTTTGCACATAGTCTTACTTGGAAATTTCATGTTTATAAAAAGAGTCACTTTGGTATGAAGGTTCAGAATTTTTAGACTCATCTGTTATAGTCCTTGAGGTAAAATCCTAGTAGATTTGGTACTAAAGAAATGATTGATGCGTGTTCTTGAACCGTTTGAGCCTTTCTAGCTTACCATAATATATTTTGCTTCCTTAGTTAACCCAAGTTGAGCCTAACCCTAATTTCTTGACACCCTTATTAAATAGCCACTTATCCTAAATGTTTTGCATGTATCCATTCTTTGTTTTCCCTAAACTTAATCTTAGTCTGCTATGAACACTGTTAAACCTAAGTTTGGGGGTATGCTGAGAATGCTATGAGGAGGAACATAGAAATGCTGCAACATTATCATTTTTTTTTTTTTGGATTAGTGGTATGTAAGGAAAATTTGAATTTCTAATATAAATGCTCTACGTATTGAGGGTATGTGTATGAAAACATGTGTGAAAAAAATGAAAGCACACTCTTTACTTAAAAAAGAAAAAAAAGAAGAACAAAAAGAGAGCAAAAATGAAATATGTGTTATGCTTCTTTGAGGTCAAATGCTAAATACTGATTGTGGTTAAATGTTGCACGTATTTCTGAAGCAGGGTGTAAATGTTTATGCTCCTTGGGAAGTGATAGCATTGGGTAGAAGCTCCTGGCAAACTAGGACTAAGTTTTGAGCCTACTTTTTATCCATATTTTTCCTACCTTAGACCTCTTTGATCTTTATTGCTAAATTTGCTACATTAGTGGAGAGGAGTGTAATAGATTGAGTTTGAGGATACAAAATGAACCTTAGGATTACCATATGTTGACTTATGAATGAGAGATTGAAAAGAAAAGACTATTCACACGTACACTGGAGTGGAAATTCTTTGAGCTTGGGTTAGTTAATATTTGGTTATTCAACTAAGGATGGAACATTATGTCTACTTGAATTTTGAATTTTCTCTTTCTGAAATCATTAGTCTCAGGTTTGACTGAACTTGCTGAACAAAGTTTTTATGTGGATATGTATATTTTTGTTACTTCCGCATTGCTGCAGCATTGCTCGGGACGAGTAATGAACTAAGTTTGGGGGTGTGATAACTCTAAAATAATAGAGTTATTCACATCTAATTAGTCACTTTTTATTCGTGAATTAACTGAAATTATTTGGAAAATTGAATGAAAATGTGTTGATTTGATATTTTCTCTTTTTTTACCTAAAAATGTGAATTTATTGTTAAAAGTCAATTTAATTTCTCAAAATGTGGACTGGCTGTATTATTTGTTATTATTTGAGAATTAATTTGAATTGATTTATTTTGACATGGGTAAAAAGGGAATTTTGATGGTTGAAATTGGTGAAAAGAAGTTGGATAAAAGTTGACCGTGAAGAAAGGGAAATATGTGTGGATAATTTGCATCTATACGTGTGTGTATATATATATATATATATATATATATATATATCTATATATATTATATATATATAGATATATATATATATTGTTGTGTGCTCTCCTTTTTCAATTCAAAATTGGCAACAATGTCTTCCTTTGCTGCGGTCTTCATTCCAAAGTCCTAGATAGCTGCTTTTATATATATAAAATCAGCTATCTAGGACTTTGGAATGAAGATCGCAGCAAGGAAGACATTTAGAAGGTTGCCAATTTTGAATTGAAAAGTAGAGCACAACATATATATATATATAATTCTCACACACACACACACACCATTTGAATTTAAAGTCTTTTGTCCTATCCATTTTATATATATATATATATATATATATATATATATAGGGGAAGAAGAGAAGAGAAGAGGTTCACGGGAGAGAGGAGGAGAAATAGAGTAGTACCGTAACTTTTGTATGTTTGTATCAAGTATCGGGTAGCTTAGAATTTAGGCAGTGAATATTTTGTTTTAGAATGATTTAAAGCTTTAGTTAGAGAGGAAAATACCTGAGAAGGCATATAGACATTGCTGGATTCTTGTAAGCTGGACAGAACCGAAGGCCACAGCATCACGCGGAGGAAACGAAGGACAGCAGCAACTTGGTTAAATCCGATTTGGGGCAGTAGGGTGATCTCCGACCCGAGTAACCATCTTTCCATTTCTTCAATTTACTTCAATTTGTTACTATTTTGTAATTTGTAGGGTGATCTCCGACTGTTTTGTAATTGAATGTTCTTCAATTTGTTACTGTTTTGTAATTGAATATTCTTTGTGATATAAAAATGTTTACATATTCTCAATGATTAATTAAAAGTATTTTGGGATTGATATGTTTTCCGTCTTGGGATTGACTGGTGTCACTATGGACCTAGGGACTGTTTTTCCTATTACTTTAATCCTTGTCTTTCATGATTCGTTTCAGCAAAATATATATTCATAACCTGAAGGTGTTGTAGTCTAGTAAATTATAAACATGTGGAAAAACGTAATGTGGCATAAGATGAATAGAATGCATAAGTTTTGTGTATCGTTTTCTTTATTGATGCTTGTATGGGGTATGCTTAGTTTATTCATGCAATTACTTAAACGGATTAGGAATAACTTGCGGTTACGACTGTCCAAGTTATGTATCGAACTAATATCTGGCTTTCTAATCGGAAAGGGTCTAGTTGACACGTTAATTGCATGGCACTTGCTTGAGGCGCATGACCGTGCGGTCAATATTGTAGGGGACATGACAAATTTCACTGTCTTGTGTTGTTCTAGGTTCACGGTACTTCGTACTCCATGAGATGATGTTATCGGGGGTTTAGACTAGTATGCTAAGTAGTCTGGGTAGAACCAGACCGCTGTAGTGTTAATTTGGAAACCGAAAAGCATACTTAGCATTCTTGGATTCACTATTAGTTTGTATTTGTATTTTTGGCTTGATTTTTACAGCATTGTATTACCTGTTGTATTCTCATGGTGATTTTCCAGTAGAATGTCATGTAGTAGTAGTTAGGTAGAATTGCTGCGGCATTGGTGATGCTGCAACAATATTTTAGCAGTAGCTTAACCTCTGAATCTCCACTCAATATTCATCATTCTTTATTCTTTCATTCTTTTAACTAAATGTAAATCATGTTTGCATGCATAATTGGCATACAAAATCTCTGTGGGATCGATAATCTTGTACTTAGGTACATATATTACTTGTTGACCGGTGTATACTTGCACTTATTAAGATTACGTTGATTTATTCTATTTTATTATCTTCTCAATTTGTGACACACGCACACAACGCAAGTGCTCCACTATATATATCTTTTTCTTTTTGTATATATATATATATCAAGTGCTGTCTATCATCATCATACGTATGCCCAATTTCTTCTTCTTTTTGTCCACATACTCTCACATATATATATATATATATATATATATACACGTATAGATGCAAATTATCCACGCATATTTCATTTTCTTCACGGTCAACTTTTATCCAACTTCTTTTCACCAATTTCAACCATCAAAATTCCCTTTTTAGCCTTGTCAAAATAAATCAATTCAAATTAATTATCAAATAATAACAAATAATACAGCTAGTCTACATTTTGATAAATTAAATTAACTTTTAACAATAAATCCACATTTTTAGGTAAAAAGAGAGAAAATATCAAATCAACACATTTTCATTCTATTTTCCAAATAATTTCAGTTAATTCCCGAATAAAATGTGGCTAATTAGATGTGAATAACTCTATTATTTTAGAGTTATGAACGGCTTGAAGTGATGAATACCAACTGATAGCAGAGCCACAAAGTGTAAAGATATAGGCTGAAAGTGATCTTCTCCGATCTAAATCATCACCGTAGTCGGCGTCAACATAACCAACTATGCCTCCTAGATCAGACTTTTGTCTATCAAATACCAAACCAATATCAGAAGAACCATTTGACAAATTCCCAATGTTGTTTTCTTGGGTTGTGCATGAATCTGCTAACAACACTAACCGCATAAGCCAAATCAGGCCTAGTACATACCATAGCGTACATAAGGCTTCTGACTGCATTAAAATACGGGACATGTGACATGCGCCTTTGTTCCTCTTCTGATTGTGGACACTGATATGATGACAACTTGAAGTGGGCAGCAAGTGGAGTATTAACAGCTTTGCAATCTCGCATTCCAAATCTGTCAAGCATCTTCATTACATACTTTTTCTGTGATAGAAAAAGTTTTCCAACTTGACGATCTCTGTTAATCTCCATTTCAAGAATCTTCTTGGCAGGACCTAGATCTTTCATATCAAATTTACTGTTGAGCTGCACCTTTAACTTGTCAACAAGAGTTTTATCTCTTGCAACAATTAACATATCATCAACATATAACAGTAAGTATACTAGTGATCCATCATATAATTTTTTAAAATAGACGCAGTTATCATAACTACTTCTAGAATAGCCATGTCTAGTCATGAAGGAATCAAACCTTTTATACCATTATCTTGGTGACTGCTTCAAACCATAAAGAGATTTCTTTAGACGACATACATGGTTCTCCTTTCCAGGAACAACGAACTCCTCCGACTGCTGGATATAAATTTCTTCCTCAAGATTACCATGAAGAAAAGCAGTTTTCACATCTAACTATTCCAGCTCCAAATCATACAAGGCAACTAGAGCTAGTAATACACGAATTAAAGAATGACGAACAACGGGAGAAAATACTTCGTTAAAGTCAATACCTTCATGTTGATCAAAACCTCTTACTACAAATCTTGCTTTGTACCTTACATTTTCAACACCGTGGATGCCTTCTTTTCTCTTAAAAATCCATTTGCAACTAATGACTCGCTTGTCTTCCAGTAACATCACCAAATCCCATGTTTCATTTTTGATAAGACTCTCGGCTTCTTCTTGCATAGCAGCAATCCACTTTGCTGAGTCGTCACTAGAGATAGCTTCAGAATAATTCTTGGGTTCACCATCTTCACTCATCTCTTGTGCAACAGTCAATGCATAAGCAATGTTGGCAGATTCTGTGATTAGCCTTTGAGTCGATTTTCTTGGCCTTTGTTGTGGAAGTTCTTGAGTCATAGACCACGGTTGTGGTAAACCTCGACGTTGAGGTGGATGTTGTTGTGGACTCATTTGTTCAGTAGTGACTTCATCTTCTTGAATGGTGGAAGAATTAGGGATATTTGCTTCCAGAATGGGAGCTTTAGTCTCAAACTCCACCTTCTCTCGAACATCCTCCTGATCACATGTATCAGTGGAGGGAACAACAATATCTTTTCCAAAAGATAGCATAATATTTTTATTAAAGGTTACATTCCGACTATGAAATATTTTGCGAGATTTAGGGTCATACAAACGATAACCTTTAACCCCTAGGCCATAACCTAAGAAAATGCATTTCTTAGCACGAGGTTCCAATTTTTCCTCGCTCACATGAGAATAAGCAGGGAAACCAAATATTCTAAAATTAGAATAATCATGACCAAACTTCTTCTGGAATTTTGCAGTCGAGTGATCGATTTGGTGAGCGGTTTATCAAGTAGCATGATGTTGAAGCTGCTTCCGCCCAAAATTCTTTCTCCAGAGTAGAATGGGAGAGCATACAACGAACTTTCTCCAAGATAGTTCTGTTCATCCTTTCAGCAACTCCATTTTGTTGTGGAGTTCCTGGAACGGTGAAATGTCTGGCAATACCTTCTTTCTTGCAAAAATCATTAAACTCATGAGAATAAAACTCGAGGTCATTGTCTGTCCTTAGCCTCTTGATCTTCTTGCCAGTCTGGTTCTCAATTAATAATTTCCACTCTTTAAAGGTGAAAAAAGCTTCATTCTTTTACTTGAGAAAATATACCCAGAGTTTACGTGAAAAATCATCAATAAATGTCAGCATATAATGACATTTACCTCTGGAGGGAATTCTCGATGGACCCCAAAGATCTGAATGGATGTAATCCAAAGTACCTTTGGTCCTGTGAATGACTTTTAAAAAATTAACCTTTCTCTGCTTACCAAAAATGCAATGCTCGTAGAAATCGACCTTACCGGTACAATGGTTGCCAAGATAGCCTTTCTTTTTGAGAATTTGGATTCCCTTCTCACTCATGTGGCCCAACCTCAAATGCCACAACTTCGTGTTGTCTTTGTTGGATGAGGCGACAGCTGCGGAATCTGTAATAGTTGAACCTTGCAGCAAATACAAACTACCAGATCGAACTGCCTTTAGTAACACGAGCTCATTTGGACACTTTTAAAACTCCACATTCAGCTGAGTATCTACACCATTGAGATTCAAGAGTGCCTATGGAAATGAGATTCCGTTTCAAATCAGGGACATGTCTGACACCGGTCAAAGTTCTAACGACTCCATCATGTGTCTTGATTTTGATTGTGCCTTTGCCGACAACTTTGCATTGAGCATCGTTGCCCATTAAGGCAAGACCACCATTAAAAGATTCATAAGTGGTAAACCAGTCTCTATTAAGAGACATGAAATGTACAACCAGAATTAAAAACCCACTCATTTTTTGACCTTTGTTCAGTACCAGAAACAATAAAACATTCTCCATCAGATTCGGTTTCTACAAAACTAGCTTCGGCGGATTTTTCGAGTTGCTTACCCTTATCTTCTCTGTTTTGCTTATTTTTCAATTTATAGCACTCAGAGATTTCATGATTTTTTTTTTTGCAATAACGGCAATAGTTAGAGTTTTTACCTCTAGATTTGGATCTGGATCAGTTTTTACCGCTAGCACCTACTTCGTGGTTTCTCTCTCTAACTATTAGTCCCTCACCCGAACTTTCAAAATGAATTTGGGTATCAAATTTTTTTTTGGACACTAGGTTAGACTTGACATCATCAAAGCTCAAGGTAACATTATTACCATATAGCATAATTTCTATGAAATGTTTATATGAGAGTGGCAAAGAAACAATAAGTAGTATGACTTTATCCTCATCATCAACTTTGACATCCAAATTTTTCAAATTAATTATGATGGAATTAAATTCACCAAGATGAGATTGGATGGGAGTACCTTCAGACATACGGAGTGTAAAAAGTCGTTCCTTTAACCGAAGTTTATTTGCAAGACTTTTGGTCATGTATAGAGACTCCAATTTACTCCATATGTTGGCTGCAGTTTTCTCATTGATGACTTCACGTAGCACCTCACGAGACAAACATAATTAGATTGTGGACAACGCCTTTTCATCCATCTCTTCCCACTGCTCCTCCGTTGTAGTGGCTGGCTTCGCTGATTTGCCGGATAGAACCTTCTTTAGGCCATTCTGGGTAAGGACAGCCATCATCTGGACTCGCCAGATAGCAAAACTAATTTTACCATAAAATTTCTCAATATCGAACTTCGTCGACATTTTTAATAAAAAATTCCGGTTGAATTATTGTGGCTCTGATACCAATTTGTAGGGATACAGAGTGTGGAAGCGTGATAAATTTAACCAAAGATTACGAGAAATTAATAAAAACAGTAAAATTGACACCAAGGTTTTATGTAAAAAAACCCTCTTTAAATAGAGGTAAAAAAACTACCGGCGAGAGAGCCAAAAATTCCACTAATATTGACGAGAGCACAAAATATTTTTTCCAGACTAACAAGATAAAATAATCTGTTACAAATTCTCTACGAGTATAGAAATACTCAACCAAGAAGTATAGAAAAGAAGAAAATATAAAGGAGAGATTGGCTATGCTGTGGAGGTGTTATTAGGATTAGAACGAATAGAATTCATTCGGCAAAGGAGGGAAATATAGTAAAACATATACAAAATTATAGATATATCATGTATATATATATATATACATAAACCACCTACTATTCTCAAGCCACCGATGTTGACATTTGTAGAGAGCAGCCACTGATATTGAATCTTGAATAGTTGATATATATATATATATATATATATATTAATATATATATATAATGGTTAAGTGGTTGTAATAGAAAAAAGAGAATGTGGAAATAGTGCTTAGTCCACTCATAATTCTTGATGAAGTTCACACTAACTTAACTACTTGAGTGTAGTGTTTGTAAATAAATACCCCCACTTGTTTTTGAGGGGAACAACCATTACCTTCTTTATTTCATTGTATATAAAATGAAATAAATGAGATGATATATCTTGATCTTAGCTAATATTTCTTTAATTGTCTGTATGTAAGCTTTAGCTGAGAAAGCTTTGGGTGGTTGTGTTTATCTGAAATAAGAAAATCATAGGTGGTAAAGAAGGTAGAGAAAAATAAATGAGATGATATATCTGGATCGCAGCCTCTGTTGACACAAAAGGAGAACAGCCAACAGTTTGACTTGTCTATAATTTTGAGTTAGATTTAGTTAAATTGCATATTTCTCTTCCCAATTTTAATTTTGTAGATTAATTGTTGAAAATGACCATTTTAATTGAAAAAATTCCTACATTTTATTATTCCATTGTTAACCTTTAAATTTGTGCAGGATTTTACATAAAAGATGATGAAATTTTTGGATTCAATTGCTAAAGGTAAAAAGGGAATTTTGATGGTTGAAATTGGTAAAAAAATTGTGATAAAAATTGGCCAATTTGAAAAAATTGAAAATCGGTGGATGAGTCATCAAGAGGAAAAATGGGAAATTAAATTCTATGAAGCATCTAAACGTGTGTGTATATATATATATATATATAAAAGTGGATGAGTCATCGAGAGGAAAAATGAGAAATTAAATTCCATGAAGCATCTAAACGTGTATGTATATATATATTGTTGGTATGTGTGAAAGTGCAAGTTGGCAAGGCGGACAAAAAAAAGAAGATAGTAGACATACCAAGGTGGACAAAAAGAAGAAGAAGAAGATAGTGGACGTATGAGAGTGCAAGTTAGCAAGGTGGACAAAAAGAAGAAGATAGTGGACGTATGAGGAGAATTTTGAGGGAGTTTCTGGCGAGTTTTCAGAAAGAAAGGCAGTAGCAGCAGCAGTTGCTATATATATATATATATATATATATATATATATATATATATGTGGATGTGAATTCCAAAAGTAAGAAATACAAGAGAGAAAAATTTTTCATTCTCCCGTGAACTCTCTCCTCTCTACTCTCTACTCTCTTCTCTCTCCTCTCTCTCTCCAATAAACAAACACACAACAGCACCATTGTAATGCATGAAAGAATTTTATAACACATTATATATATATTTCAATAAAATAAACACAACTTCTTTTTCTTTTCTTACATAAATACTACAACATGTAGATTAATGTAGACTGCAACTAATTTTTTTTTCTCTTGAGCTTCGGCTCTTTCTAGCTCTTTCTCAAATGTATCTATATATAGATATACAGCCACCTTTCTTTTCTCTCTGCTTTTTCTCTTTTTGCTCTCCTCGTTTCTCTCTACCTTTTTATCTCTTATTCCTCTATATATATATATATATATATGAAGGATATGAAAAAATTGGTCAACCAAGTTTGCTTCAACAAAAACGGCTTGGTCAGATCAAAAATAGTGGCGCCAGCTTCAAACTCAAAGATGGTGGCGCCGGCTTCAAACTTAATATATATATATTAATTAAGCATTTGATAGAGAAGTGTAGCATTTGTATAAAGATAGTGGAACACTTAAACATTTATATATATATATGTATGTATATATAGGTATATATATATATATATGGGTGTGTGAGGAATTCTAAAAATGCAAGAGAAAATTTTGATTCTCCCGTGAACCTTCTCTCCCTCTCTTCCTCCCTCTCTCTTTACATATATATATATATAAATGTTCAAGTGCTCCACTATCTTTATACAAATGCTCCACTTCTCTCTCAAATGCTCCATTAATATATACATATATATATATATATATCTTGTTATTTGTGTTGAGTTTGAAACAGGCGCCACCATCGTTGAGTTTGAAGTCGGCGCCACTATTTTTTATCTGACCAAGCCGTTTTTGTTGAAGCAAACTTAGTTGACCAATTTTTCTATATCCTTCTCTATATATATATATATAATATATATATATATGGGAGAAAATGGAACACTTGTTGGTGCTCCACTAATGTATGATTATATATACATATATAATCATACATTAGTGGAGCACCAACAAGTGCTCCATTTTCTCCCTCCATTAAAATATATATATATATATATATTATATATATATATATAAAAAGGATATATAGTGAAGAGAGCAATAAGAGAGAAAAAGGTAGTAGAGAGAAACGAGGAGAGCAAAAAGAGAGAAAAAACAGAGAGAAAAGAAAGGTGACTATATATATATATATATATATATATATATATATATATTATATGGATTAAATGTTATTCAATTTGTTACTGTTCTGTAATTGAATGTTCTTGATGATATGAGAATATTTATATGGATTCAAGGATTAATTAAAAATGTTTTGAGATTGATATATTTTTCGTCTTGGGATTGACTGGTGTCACTATAGACATAGGGACTATTTTTTCTATTACTTTAATCCTTGTATTTCATGATTCGTTTCAATAAAATATATATATTCATAACCTAAAGGTGTCGTAATTTAGTAAATTATAAACATGTGAAAAAACGTAATGTGGCATAAGATAAATAGAATTCATAAGTTTTGTGTATCGTTTTCTTTATTGATGCTTGTATGGGACATGCTTAGTTTATTCATGCAATTACTTAAACGGATTAGGAATAACTTGCGGTTACAACTGTCCAAGTTATGTATCGAACTAGTATCTGACTTTCTAACCGGAAGGGGTCTAGTTGACACGTTAATTGCATGACACTTGCTTGGGACGCATGACCGTGCGGTCAATATTACAGGGGACACGACCAATTTCACTGTCTTGTGTTGTTCTAGGTTCACTGTACTTCGTACTCCATGAGACAATGTTATCAAGGATTTAGACTAGTAGGCTAAGTAGCCTAGGTAGAACCAGACCGCTGTAGTGTTAATTTGGAAACCGAAAAGCATGCTTAGCATTCTTGGATTCATTACTGGTTTATATTTGCATTTTTTGACTTAATTTTTACAGCATTGTATTACCTGTTGTGTTCTTATGGTGATTTTCCAGTAGGCTATCCTGTAGTAGTAGTTAAGTAGAATGCTGCAGCATTTCCGTTGCTGCAACAATATCTTAACAATAGCTTAACCTCCGAATCTCCATTCATTATTCATTATTCTTTATTCTTTTAACCAAATGTAAATCATGTTTGCATGTATAATTGGCATACAAAATCTCTTGTGGGATCGATAATCTTGAACTTATGTACATATATTATTTGTTAACCGGTGTATACTTACACTTGTTAAGATTGCGTTGATTTATTCTATTTTATTATCTTCTCAATTTGTGACACACGCACACAATGCAACAAGTTTTTGGTCTACCCACTATCTTCTTCTTTTTGTCCACCTTGCCAACTTGCACTCTCACAAATATATATATATATATATATATTGGTCTGTCCACTATCTTCTTCTTTTTGTCCTCATTGTCAACTTGTACTCTTACAAATATATATATATATGTATATATATAATGGATAGGACAAAAGACTTTAAATTCAAATGGTGTGTGTGTGCACATGTTATGGAAAAAGCTTTTGACCGCCTAGAATGGTCTTTCATTAGGCCTGTGTTATTCTTCTTTAATTTCCCTTCATATTTCGTTACACTTATAATGGAATGCATATCATCTACATCTGTTAGTGTCTTGATTAATGGACAACCTACAAATTTTTTCTATCCTAGTCGGGGCATCAGGCAAGGTGACCCCCTCTCACCCTATATCTTTATATTGTGCATGGATTATCTATCTTACCTCATCAAGTATGCAGTTAATCAGAATCAATGACAACCAATCCATATATCAAACCATAGCCCTCCCATTTCCCATTTACTGTTTGCAGATGATATCATTTTATATGCTAAATTTTAGTTTACTTCTATAGGATCTCTGGACAAAAAATTAATGCATCTAAATCAAAGTTGTTCTTTTCTTAAGGTATTAAACCTACCCTAAAAAGGCAGAAAACTACCCTGTTAGAAGTACAAGACACAAACAATTTGGGAAAATATTTAGAATTTCATCTCTCAAAATATTTAACGTATACCTCAACCTATAATTTCATAATATAACAAGTTTATAATAAGTTGAACGGTTGGGAAAATAAATTTTTTACTCTAGCAGGGAAATGTACACTTATTAAGACTACCCTATCTAGTTTACCTATCCAAATTATGCAGTTTGTTAAACTACCAGAAGCTGTTCTAGGTAAGATTGACAAAATAGCTAGGAACTTTTTATGGGGTTCAACTGACTCCAAGAAAAAACTTCATAATGTCAAGTGGCAACATGTGTGCACACCTCTCTCTGAAGAGGGGTTAGGGATCATACAAGCTAAAGACAAAAATATTTCCCTTCTCATGAGCCTAGCTTGGAGATTTAATATTTCCATTCAGGATTCTCTTTGGACAAAAACTCTTAGAGCTAAGTACAGTTCAGATAACACCAAACAAAACTCTACTATATGGAATAGTCTTACCTTGGGATGGACACACTGTAGGGAGGGGCTCTTCCACCTCATAGGAAATGGGCTTAATACATCATTCTGGATGGACACATGGTGTGGCAATACACCTATTCGACACCTCATAGAAGGACCCCTTCTAAAACATGAAGCAAACAACCCTGTTAGTTCATACATTGAAAAAAAAAATGGAATATCTATTCCCTTAGTTTTCAACTTCCACAACATACCTTAGATAGAATTCTAAGTACACACATACCTGCTCACTCCCCACTTGACCAAGTTCTCAGGCTTATGACATCGTCCAGATCTTTTTCCACCAAATCTGCCAATGCCCTTCTCCAAGCTAGATCAAAGGCACACAGTTCTGATAACCTACAAACCAATCAAACCAAGAAAAATTACTCGTGGCTATGGAAACAAGCTACATGGCCTACCAAAAATTAAAACCGTCCTGTGATTATGTGTTTTGGGCAAACTTCACTGTAACCAGACTTTGTGTAACCGAAAAATTATTCAATCTGCCTGTTGTCCTTCCTGCCCCCTAGATGAGAGAGTGTTACATCTTCTTAGAGATTGTGAGAGTGTTAAACCTTTTTGGAATTATTATCAAACTCAAATTAAACACATACCTTCTTTCTTTACCCAACCCGATCCGTATCTGTGGCTCCAAGCAAATTGCACGGTCGATCTTGATCTAAACAAGTTCATCCCTTGGAAGGTGTTTTTCCCTGTTGCTTGTTGGCATATATGGCTCCATAGAAACATCAAACAATTCCAGATTCCCCCCAAACCGTGGCACACAAACCTTAACTCTTCTAAAATACAGAGCATCGCGACAGAATACTATTACTTAGGTTCAGATCTAGCCTCTAAGGAACCCAAAAACACCTCACCCATTTTTATAACCTGGTCCCCTCCCCCCTTTTCTTTTATTAAATTCAATACCGATGGATCTACTGCTCCTAACCCGGGATATGGTGGTATTGGTGGGGTGTTTAGAGACATGCATGGGGCTTGGCTGGTGGGTTTTATGAAGTATATTTCCTATACGACCAATCTGCAAGCCGAACTCCTAGCAATACGTGAGGGTTTGGAGATCGCAGTTCGAAGAAACTATAGCCGGCTGAACTTGAATCAGATTCACTGGTTGCGTTAACACTTCTCTCAACTAACAAAAATGATAAACTAAACTTTCTCATATATGAGTGCAGATCTTTGATACAGAAAATGGAATCCATGAGATTGCATCATATTTTCAGAGAAGACAATTAGATAGCGGACAAATTGGCATCAACGGGGAAGATTTCGAAGAGTTCGCTACTTTCTCTATTGGAAATACCTCCAGCAATCCTACAAGATTTGCTGAAGATGAATGAAGGACTCGGAACCCAAATCCGTTTTGTACGAAAGGGAACGGGTTAAGAAAATGAAGTTTGATTTTATTTTGGGCAACCCGATGGGTCTGCTCTTTTCAATATTGTGTTTTTCTTGCTCCAGTTTTTCTTTCCTTCTTTCTAAACTTTTATTTCCTAAGCGGCATGTATTTTCTTTTGGAACACTTGTGTTTGTACTAGTGGGAACCACTCCACAAACCTTCCTTTTATTTAATTAAGCAATCGTACTTTCACCCCAAAAAAAAAGAAAAAAAAAAAAAAAGGGCAATCACAACAGTCTATGGACTTCAAATTTGATTCATTTCATAGCCACTTGTCTTCAGGACAGAGATAAATTAAAATCCCAGATAGAAATAGTTCACAGGCAGCCCTGCTTAGGCGCACATTCTCTGAAGTCATGGCTATAACTTCTTGTCCAACATTTGACTCAATGTAGAGAAGGAATGCCTATTTTAATCAAGAACTAGGAAGTCGGTGCGGTGTACATGGTTGGTTTCATCAGAGGAGAGTTTCACAAACCTTTTTAAAGTTACACACATGACATGGTTCACAGAATGCAATACAAGATATATGATCTGGATTTTTTTATCTCCAGGAAGAACCGCCAAGTCTAATAACCTCTTCACTGCTGCTATCTTTGTTAGGACCTCTGCTGTTGTCAATATTGTCCTTCTGATTTGACACGTCACCATACAGATCTCGGAGTTTAGCCAGATTGCTGGATGCAGAAGTCTTTTCCTTGCTCCCGTCTTGAGGTATGCTGTGGCGATCTCCTTGTACATCATGCTCTAGCACATTTTGACTTCTGCTTCTGCTCCTGCTCCGGCTTCTGCTCCTACGGGAACTACCTTCTCTATAGTGACGACTACCATCATGGCGACTCCTCTCATAATCTCTCCTACTATCCCTAGAACGATGTTCATAATCATACCTTCTGTCTCTATCTGTATCCCGCTCCCTATCTCTATCCCTACCCCTATCCCTTTCTCTATCTCGCTCTTGATCCCTTTCCCGATACCTGTCCCGATCGCGACTGCGTTCCCGGTCCCTGTCCCGAGTCCGTTCCTTATCAGCATATTCTCTATCAGGTATATCACGGCTTTGGCTACGACGGATCTTAGGAGACCGTCTTGAGTCATCAACACCATCTCTATCATAAGGTGATGATGAAACAGTTCGTCGGACAGGAGAGGAATCTCTTGTTGATGCACGATGTGGAGCACGCTGCCCAAAGGAGACAGAGAGGGCAGCTTTGACAGAAGGTGGTCGGCGAGCAGTTTCATCAGATCCACGGGTCATCTCACCAGTGGAACCAGAGTGCTTAGTGGGGAGTTTCAACTTTTCAAGATTGGACACTACAGTGCGCAAAACAGGAACAGGAATGCGGGGGAAAAGAGTATCAAAATAATACTGCAAAGAAAAAAGTACTTGCATCAGAAGACAAACAAATTCCAGTGTGTTAAAATACCCTCGTCTAATTGTGTAAACTAAAAAAATATCTATCTTGTTTGGAAAAAATATCAGGTGGACGTGAAGAAAAATGCCAACAGATGATATACACCATAGTAATACATAGCTAAAATTTAGAAACAGTAATTCAGATATGAAAAACACCTAGTAATTGCAGAAGAGTATAAAAAATGAGATATTCATCCTGCAAGCCAAAAGATAAATGGGGTAATTTGGACAATAAAACTAAATGGAACAGGTATAAAAAGGTGCAGTCCAGTAATTCATGTCAAGATATCAGGGGCTCAGCTCAAAAAGGAAGGGACTATATCCCAAATGTAAAATACAATCTGGGTGTGGAAGAAAGGATCAAAGGGTAATCTAAAAAAATGCCAACTAAAAAAGGAGTCATATCCATAATACAGTACTCCTTTCATCCCAAAAATCTTTTCAATATTTGATTTTGGACAAAAACTAAAAATTTGTTCGACATCATCAACTATAGAGTATGTATTATATTCTACAGAAATATAATAGAAAATGACAAATACATTATCACACAACATTTAATAATTTGTTGAGAATGTAAGAGAACATAAATTAAATAAGTGTAACTTGGGGAAAATAGTAATACTAACTCAACTATCCCCGATGCAAGTATTTGATAACAATTATAAATGTCTGTAAAGAAATATTTTATTTATGTGCTTCAAAAAAATGTATCATCAATCACAAAACAACTTCAGAACTATCCACATTTGGCTAGAAGGAGATATAGGGCTTCCACAAAACAATAACCAAGCGAGCAATACTGGTGAATCAGAATTCAAATAACACCTTACCTGCCCGAGAAGCAAGTCCCTTATATAGACACCCATTGTGGTCATCCGGCCATTAGATCCAGGAGAGAATTCCTGCAATCGGAGAATAAACATTATAATGTAAATCCGCTTAAAAAATCTTTAGAAATGTTTCCCTGAGTTTGAAGGGAAATTACCGCAATGGTTAAATAAAAATTTCAATCAATCAAAAGTGTTGCAGAATCTAGCCCGCGTAAACACTTTTCACAGCATTTGGGATCCCATTTCATGAAAAATTTATCTACCTAAATACTTTACAAACCAACTCTTTGGTTGCATTAAAAATTAGAGATGATAGGACATAGAGTGTTGATAGATTGACTCAGAGGGTTAGGAATTAAAAAAATAAATAAATAAAAAACAATAAAAAAGCAGAAAAAGGAAAATTGAGCACTCTATGTTTTGTGTAAGTTATAATAATACAATTTTAAACTGCGAATACTACTCAAGTAAAAAGAGAGACACAGCATGACCAAGATCGATAAAGTGGCAGAGAGAAATGCCCGTACGTTTCCACATTTGTAATAATAGCATTCAAGCCCAATTTGGTCATGCTAAAATATCTAGACTTTTTTTTTTAAGTGAAGTTTGAAATAAAATGAAAAAAATTGTTAGTGTTCAATAATCAAACAGATTAATATAGTGTTCTACATTCAAAATATCCAAATGCAACTAAATAAGTACTTATATATAAGGTCCAAACAGATTTTACAGGCTAGAATATTAAGTGAAAATAAAGAGGACACAAGTCAGTCAGAGTGTGAAAAGCATATAAAATGAAATAAGTAATCCAAGGTCAAGGCCACAAGGCCAGAAGATGCACCTGGCGCATACCTCATCATCCTTGAGATATGGTTCGTACCAGTTCCAGAGTGTTTTTGCATCAGCAACATATCTTAAATAAAGGAACCCAATCTGAAACAACAAATAAATAAATTGTGCATTAGTACACAAAAATACATGGTCAAGATACCGTTAGTAAAGTAAAAAAGCTAGAAGGGAGAGAGCTATAATGATAATGCAAGTATATCAAGTTCTGATCAGAGTGAAGTGCCACCAGATAGAAATGTAATGATTATAGAGTATCTTTTCTGTTTACCATCCATCTTAGGCTGTATGTCCCTTTTATCTCTTTCCCTCAATTCATCTTCAAAAAAACATTTCCTCCTAAAAGTTCTGTCAAAGAAACTCAAAATTCAAAAGTTCAATGAATGAGTTCCAAACTAAACATTTAATATACATTTTTGATAACCTTAATCTAATTTGTCAGCACATCTGTTACTATCTAACTAAATTAAATTTAACTAAACATTTAATATACATTTTTGATAACCTTAATCCAAATTTGTCTACACATTTATTACTATCTAAGTATATTTAATTTATTTAATTAAATTGTCAAGCATATATGACAAACTCAACATCTCAAACAAAAAAATCTTGTCCATTTTTTTTCCATTTTATTCGAGACGTAAAACAAATCAAAAATAAAATATCTTATTCAAGTAGAACTTAGCGTTTTCTAAACTGAAACCAAATTTCAATATTAGGTACTCAAAAACAGTCTATTCTCCAACCCCTTTTTTGATATTGAGAATCTCATCACCTACCTATGAATATAATAACCTTTCACAAAATTCTTTTAAGTCAATATTGAAAATTTTAAAGTTCATCTTAGCCTCTTTCGGCTTTATGGCCTCATCATATAAAATATTTCAATTAAATTAAAATGCTCAGTGGATACCAAAGAACAGCTGCAAGACAGAAGTTTTTGGTCAGAATTCATAACAGAACCAAACAGTATAAATTCTGATAATTTCAATCACAGTTCACCCTTCCAACAGATCAGAAAAGTTCTACCAGAAACAAACAACCCCATGAAGGCAAGATAGTTACTTGCAATTAATATGAAAAGATAAATCATGAAAAGTCAAACTATTGGAACAAGCAGACTAGTTGCCACATAAATACTAAGTTGTGTAAGGTTCTACTTACTGCTCTTATATAAGGAGAATCAGGGTGCTTCAGAAGGCCATGCATTTGCTTGACTGTAAGTTTCATTGTAAAAAACTTGTAGAGGAGGCAAAATGCCGTAGAAGGACCACGACAGTTGCCAGTCATCCATGGCTCCACATGATCTACTTGGTTGTAAATTTCATCAATTACTTCATGATAAGTTTTTAATCTCAAAAGATCTCTGAAGTAATCTGAAGAAAGAATATTCATACAAAGGACTTTCTCCAACAACTGGTCGACTGGTCTCCCACTGGATTGTATCTCCGCCATAAATTCTTCAATCCTATGAGTAAATTGATGGACAAAATTAGAATTCTTTGCTCTCCTAAAATATTAAGGTCAACCCAAAAAGGATAGATTAATGCAACAAAATTTTAAGTGCAGAAACATAACAATAATGCACAGCCAGGTTCAAACAGTTTTAAAATATCGCCCTGCAAGACACGTGATACATATTTTACCCCTAAAGTAGAGAAGTCTGATTCAAATGAAAGAAACCTTTAAAATGTAATTAAAATGTCAAAGGATAGAAGGTGCACAAAACAGATGCTGCACAAGCACCCCAGACCACCCAAGAGAGAGAGAGTGTAACTTACAGACAGAAAGGTCCAAAATAATGTTAATCAATTAACAAACTTGTCAAATATCTAGTGAAATTTAAATAAAATTGTCAGCTGGGATGTACTAACCTCTAATATTCCAGCCCCAACCCCTACACCCTCATACCTAAACAAGCCCAGAAACAACAATATTCCATTAGCACAATTATCTACTAACTTCTAAAATACTATATAACAATTAGGTAAATCATTGTTCACTTAATGATTACCAATATCCATTACCAAATTCCCATTCCAATAAGTTGCAAAAATCCAGTAGCTAACTCTAATTGCACTAAAATTTATATCAAATATAATATTACCCAAAATTGAACCCATAAACAAAAAATCAGAATATGGAAAAGAAGTTTATAAAAAGCTTCAATAGCTTTACCCATTCATTAAAATGGTGAAAAGATTGGAAATAGCTCTTCAATTACAGAAAATTCTACCTTTATACGCACAGATGTTATCATAATCCCAAATCTTAAACAAACATTAAAATAATAAAAGAAACAAATAAAATCCTAAAGAGAGACCCAACTACCGCCCAAGAAAGAAAAAATAATAGCCAAGCCTTACAGCAACTGGTGCAGGGACAGGAAAAGGAGGGAAAAAAACTTACAGTACAAATAATAAAAGTGTATTCAAAAGATCTTCTCCATCTAATAGAAGTTGTTTTAAATGGAATCTCAAAAACCCTAACCTAAATACAAGAAAACTAAAACATAGCAGAATTACAAAACTAAATAATACCTAAATCCTGAAAACCAAATTGAAAACTAAAAAATTTTAAAAGATCTAAAACATATCAGAAAATAATAAAAAATGATTGAAATGACAAAAGACAGAATTCTAATCCTAATATCATCAACAATTATGAACATAACCACACGAAATTGACCAAATCATTGCAAAAGAGAAGCCTTAACATACAAAAAGAGGATAAACACGGCGAGGGCGGAGGGCGGTCGGCGAAGGGCCGAGACCGATCGATGGCCTAGCTGATAAGCAACGGAGCACAGAGAAACGAGCTGAGTCTAAAATTTAGGGCTTGGTTTGGATGGGCACCCTATTATGATTATTTTTATTTAAATCTTAGAAGCGTGCGAGTCCACTTTCTTTCATAAATAAAGAAAATTAAAAAAAAAAAAGGAAAAAAAAGAAAAGAAAAGAAAAAAGAAGCGTCCCCTATGGGCTATGGGCTTTTAAGGATACATAATTTTCTTAACCTATTTTTTAATTCATTATTTAATAAAATTCTATCTTTTTAAATTACTCTTATTTAAAATTATGTTCACAATAATGTACCGTTTGTTATGAATCCCGGAGATTCATTATATTAATGGATGTCCATCATCCCAGAAAATTACGAAAGATGATAAATATCACCTAATAGTTATAATATTGGATATATATATAAATGTAAGTGGGTGTAATGATGTTATATAGATAATGGATGTAATGATGGATGAATATATTTATATATTCATTTAATGGATGAATATATTTATATATTCATATGTATGTATATATATAGGTGTAAGGTTTTGAATGAAATAGAAGAAAAAAATTGTGATTGTAATTGTGATTGTGATTCCCGAGAGCTTCCATTCTCTCCCTCTCTTTCCCTTATATATATATCTTATATACATACATACATATATATATATATATATATTGCTTTATATAATTTTATAACACGTTATCAGCACGAGTCTCTACCAACAGCACGATTATCTACAACCGGTACGTTATCAGACAGGTACGTTTATTATTATTATGGCAAATTTAACTAAATTGGAATTTGTGGCTCTTGATGTCACCGGAAAAAATTATTTGTCATGGACACTAGATGCCGAGATGCATTTTGCTGCGATGGGTCTGGCAGACACCATCGTACAAAATAATATATCATTAATACAAGATCGTGCCAAAGCTATAATATTTATTCGTCATCATCTTCACGAAGATCTGAAAAATGAATATCTTACCGTGAAAGATCCTTTTATTTTGTGGGAAAATTTGAAAGAAAGATTCGACCACCAGAAGATGGTCGTTCTCCCAAAGGCACGGTATGACTGGTTGCACCTGAGGTTGCAAGATTTCAGATCCATAAGCGAGTATAACTCCGCAATGTTTAAAATAGTTTCACAATTGAAACTATGTGGAGATAATATAACAGATGATGATATGCTGGAAAAAACATACTCCACTTTTCATGCCACGAATATTGTCCTGCAGCAACAATATCGTGAGAAAGGTTTTAAGAAATATTCTAAATTAATTTCTTGTCTTCTTGTTGCGGAACAAAATAATGAATTATTAATGAAAAATCACGAGACTCGACCTACTGGTTCTACTCCATTCCCTGAAGTGAATGCTGTTAGAAATCATGATCCCAGAAGAGATCGTGATCGTGGTCGTGGTCGTGGTCGTGGTCATTACCGTGGTCATAGCCGAAAATATGATCATGGACGTCGTGATCAATTTGGCCCTTACAATCGTAATAATACTTCAGGTGCCAAAAATGTTAATAACCACCTGAAGTGGATAAAACATAATGGGAAAAGAAATACTGTTCCGAAAAATTATGAGGACATATGTTATCTTTGTGGCATGAAAGGTCACTGGTCTCGTATTTGTCGCACTGCAAAATATCTTGTTGATTTATATCAAGCATCTATTGAAGGGAAAGGTAAAAATGTTGAGGCAAATTTTACTTCTCAAAATTTACCTCATGAAAGAAATGATGAAGATCTTGAAGATAATGATGTTGGTATAACTCACTTGGATGTTGCTGATTTTTTCGAGCATCCAGAAGGAAGAATTGATCATTTAATTGGAGATGGAAGTGTCAAAAAATAATTAGAATATTATTATCTAATTATTGTAATATTTTAGTATTACTTTTATTGTTAGTATTACTTTTATTGTAATATTATATACTTAATTTTTTTTTTATTTATGTAAAATTTTGTTATCAGACAGATGACTGTTGTTCAAATTTCTGTGAACAACGATATCGAAAGTGTCTGTCTTATTGACAGTGGAACTACGCACACCATATTGAAATACAAGAAGTATTTTTCTCACCTGAATGTGGGAGAAACGTGTGTTACCACAATAAATGGTAGTGCAAAACTTATTGAAGGCTCCGAAAGAGCTAATATAATATTACCGGGAGGAACTATGATTGCTATTGATAAAGCATTATATTCCTCAAAGTCTCGAAGAAATTTATTGAGTTTTAAAGATATCCGACGGAATGGATATCATGTTGAGACTATGGAAGAAAATAGTCATGAATATTTGGGTATCACGAAAATGACCTCCGGTAATAAAATTTTGTTGGAAAAACTACCATCCCTATCCTCTGGCCTATATTATGCAAAAATAAATGCTATTGAGGCGCATCATTTAGTAAACCAGAAGTTTACTAATCCCGTTACTTTTAAAGTTTGGCATGACCGTTTTGGTCATCCGGGATCAATTATGATGCGAAAAATTATCGAAACAACGCACGGTCATCCTTTGAAAAATCAAAGGATTTTGACTTCTGATAAACTTTCATGTGCTGCATGTTCCAAAGGGAAACTAATTATAAAACCAGCACCATTGAAAGTAGGAGTTGAAAGTCCTACATTTCTAGAACGGATTTATGGAGATATATGTGGACCGATTAGTCCACCATGTGGGCAATTTCGATATTTTATGGTTTTAATTGATGCATCGATCCGATGGTCGCATGTTTGTTTATTGTCAACTTGCAACCTAGCGTTTGCGAGATTACTTGCCCAAATAATTCGCTTAAGAGCGCAATTTCCTGATTATCCTATTAAGCGAATCCGTCTAGATAATGCTGGTGAATTTACTTCGCATGCATTTAATTCTTATTGCATGTCGATTGGAATAATTGTTGAACATCATGTAGCTCATGTTCACACACAGAATGGTCTAGCTGAATCATTTATTAAAAGACTGCAATTAATTGCCAGACCATTATTAATGAAAACAAATCTCCCTACAGCAGTCTGGGGACATGCAATTTTGCATGCTGCAGCACTTGTGCGTTTAAGGCCATCGAGTTATCATAAATTTTCTCCCATACAATTGGCTTTTGGTTCAGAGCCAAATATTTCTTATTTGAGAATTTTTGGGTGTGTTGTATATGTTCTAATTGAACCACCCCAACGGACAAAAATGGGTCCGCAAAGAAGATTGGGGATATATGTTGGGTATGACTCCCCGTCCATTATAAGGTATCTTGAACCTTTGACAGGGGATGTATTTACAGCAAGATTTGCTGATTGCCATTTTGATGAAAATTTGTTTCCCAAATTAGGGGGAGAGAATAAATGGCATAAAATTGAACTTGCGTGGAAAACTTCTTTGAATCATTTAGATCCACGCACAAATATCAGTGAACTTGAAGTTCAAAAGATTATACATTTGCAACAAATTGCAAATCAACTGCCAGATTCTTTTGCTGACTCTAGAAGAGTCACTAAATCGCATATTCCAGCTATAAATGCTCCTATACGAATAGAAGTTCCTGAATGACAGAAAGTTAATCCTATAGCTATCGAATCAAAAACACGCCAGAAGCGTGGCCGACCCCTTGGTTCTAAAAATAAAAATCCTCGAAAGAAAAGATGAACAAATGATCCAGAAGATCATATTGATGAAATAGAAAAAGTAAACCAAGGGAAGACTGATGAAAAGATTCCAACTATAAATGATGATAAGAATTCTGAAATCTCAATTAATTATTCCAGTTCGAATCAAAGTTGGGATCGAAAAAACGTTGTTATTGATAATGCTTTTGCATACAACGTAGCCCTTGATATTTTCAAGGATAATGAGGATTTAGATCCTTTATCAGTTGAAGAATGTCGGCATAGAATTGATTGGCCTCAATGGAAAGATGCGATTCAAACGGAGTTAAATTCACTTGCGAAGCGAGAAGTTTTTGGACCTGTAGTCCAAACGCCAAAGGATATAAAACCTGTTGGCTATAAATGGGTGTTTGTGCGAAAACGAAATGAGAATAATGAAGTCGTAAAATATAAAGCACGACTCGTCGCACAAGGCTTTTCGCAAAAGCCATGAATTAATTATGATCAAACTTATTCACCCGTTATTGATGCTATTACACTCCGATATCTAATAAGTATGGCAGTTCATGAAAAGGTGGACATGCGTCTAATGGATGTTATTACAGCTTATCTTTATGGAAGCCTCGAAAATGAAATTTATATGAAAATCCCTGAAGGATTCAAATTACCAAAGGCTTCTAAAGGCCCTCATGAAAATTATTCTATCAAATTACAGAAATCATTATATGGGCTTAAACAGTCTGGACGCATGTGGTACAATCGCCTTAGTGAATTCTTGTTGAATTCAGGATATAAGAATGACCAAATCTGTCCATGTGTTTTTATTAAGAAAACAGATTTTGGTTTTGTGATTCTTGCTATATATGTTGACGATATCAATCTAATAGGAACTCCAGAAGAGCTTCGAGAAGCTATAGATTGTTTGAAACGAGAATTTGAAGTCAAAGACTTTGGAAAAACTAAGTTTTGTCTCGGACTTCAAATTGAACATATGAATGATGGAATTTTTGTTCATCAGTCAACATATACAGCAAAAGTGTTGAAAAGATTTTTCATGGATAAAGCATATCCATTGAGTATTCCAATGGTCGTGAGGTCACTAGATATAAATAAAGACATATTTAGACCTCGAGAAAATGGTGAAAAACTACTTGGTCCTGAAGTACCATATTTGAGTGCTATTGGTGCACTGATGTATCTTGCAAATAATACTAGACCGGATATAGCATTTGCTATAAATCTATTAGCAAGATTTAGTTCTTCACAAACACGACGACATTGGAATGGTATTAAACACGTCCTTAGATACCTCTAAGGGACAATTGACCTCGGATTATTTTATTCAAATGTAAATGATCCAGAACTGATTGGATATGCAGATGCGGGTTATCTTTCGGATCCGCATAAGGCACGTTCTCAAAATGGTTATTTATTTACATATGGTAATGCTGCTATATCATGGCGCTCCACGAAGCAAACATTAGCAGCAACTTCTTCTAATCATGCTGAGATAATAGCCATTCATGAAGCAAGTCGAGAATGTGTATGGTTGAGGTCAATGATACATTATATTAGAGAGAGTTGTGGTTTATCTTCCAGAAGAGAGATTCCAACTCCTCTATATGAAGATAATGCAGCTTGTATAGCTCAATTAAAAGGAGGATATATTAAGGGGGATAGGACGAAACACATTTCACCTAAATTCTTTTTTACTCATGAACTTCAAAAGAGCGGTGAAATTGATGTGCTTCAAATTCGATCACGTGATAATCTTGCAGATATATTCACTAAATCTCTTCCAACAGCAACCTTCGAAAAATTGAGATATAAAATTGGTTTGCGTCGATTTAAAGATTTCGAGAAATCATCTCATCAGGGGGAGAAATCTACACATGAAGAATAGTGTATTCTTTTTCCTTCACTAGATTTTTTTTCCCACTGGGTTTTTATCTAGTAAGGTTTTAACGAGGCCTATTCTTTATGTAATAGACATCCAAGGGGGAGTGTTATGAATCCCGGAGATTCATTACATTAATGGATGTCCATCATCCCAGAAAATTACGAAAGATGATAAATATCACCTAATAGTTATAATATTGGATATATATATATAAATGTAAGTGGGTGTAATGATGTTATATAGATAATGGATGTAATGATGGATGAATATATTTATATATTCATTTAATAGATGTAATGATGAATGAATATATTTATATATTCATATGTATGTATATATATAGATGTAAGGTTTTGAATGAAATAGAAGAAAAAAATTGTGATTGTAATTGTGATTGTGATTCCCGAGAGCTTCCATTCTCTCCCTCTCTTCCTCTCTTCCTCTCTTTCCCTTATATATATATCTTATATACATATACAAATATATATATATATATTACTTTATATAATTTTATAACACCGTTTTCTGTATTTTGGTCTTTGTAATGTTCCATCCCCTTTGTTCGCACACTGAAATTCTAATCCCATAGTCAGTTACAATTAAACAGTGAGACAATAAGCTTACTAGGTAAAATTGTTTCTTACTATCCTCTCCTTAAAAAGCACAAAAGTTTATATAAAACTAGTATTCATATATATATATATATATATATATATATATATATATAAATTTACAAAAAAAAAAAAGAAAGAAAAAAAGATACCTAGTTTCCTTTGACTGGGCTGTTTAAAGATAAAACGAATTAACTTAGCTTAAGCAAGATAGACACTTTTTCCAGAAAAAAAAAAGCATAGAAAACAACATAGAGGTAACCATTACAGAGGATCAAATGGATGGCAGCTTAAATTTAAAACAATGCAACATTTCAATGAGCAGAATTTGCTTTTACTTTGAATTTGTGTTGGCTGTTAAAAGAGTCAAAATTGTGCTATCAAATATCTGGATGGCGGGGAAGAGTTTCAGAAGCCTATGGAGCTATAACATGAATTCACCTAACAAAATTAGTTCACTATCAATCCCGTTTTAGAGCTTTCCTGATGAAAGCGTTGACAAAGAGTACAGCGAGGTAAGCTAGAACTGTAACTGCGATACCTGAGAACAGAATCAGATTATCATAACTAGAATCTTGCATAGTGTAAACCCGAAGCTGGATTGTATCCCAGTTGCTCTCAGTCCATACGGGATCAGCTGCTTCCATTATATTAGAAGAATTGAGTGGCAAAACCTTCCAAGTTTCAGACTCAAATTTCAGTCTGGTTGAGTAAGCTGGCACGTACCTAAGAAAAAACATACAAGATTTAGTTCTGGACAGTAAATAAACAAAAATTAGTAGTAGACTTCAACTTGGTTTGCATCAGCAATTCACCATAAAAAGATTACTTTGCAGCATCCAGGGGCAAGATATGGTGCTACTTTGGTCCATTTTCATAAATGAAAGTGTAGAAACAAACAAGATGGGGTGGGCTTATGAACTCTCAGATAAACCAGGTTTGTCAAAGGCAAGGAGGTTCTGGTTCTTTTCTACTTGATTATTAGTATAAATGGGCTTCTGGATGTCAGAACAGTTAAACATGTTGCTCTGTGGAACACTTCTTGGCCATATTTCATAGTTGTTGGAATATGTTTAAAGTGAATATAATATAAAACTGAAATCTCAACATCCTTTAATCTGTAAACAATGATTAACTGCAGACAAGACAGTTAACAGTCATCTGGATAACAAAGTCTAAACCTGAAACCTACTTTCTGACATGAATAAGAATAGTTATTGTAAATTCTTTCCATTAAAGAGCACCCTTAGACCCCAATTTGGATACCCTCTTTTACTTTGACATAAATTTATGCATACATTCATCAGATGTCTTTGGTATGTCAAGCATAAAATTGAGACAAAAGTAACATGTTGCATAGAGGACAACTAACTTGTTTTATAATTACAAAGAAAAATATAGAGCAGCAGTTAATATGCTCAGACATTTTTGTTTTGTAACAGTACAGATAATAGATAAAAATCATTACCAAATTACAGTCCATTGAAAAGTAATGTACATAAATACCTGGTGGAGGAGCTGACACAGACACCCTTGCCATCAGTCTCTACTTGGATGCAGATTTCACCACTGCCACTGCACTCTTTTGGGCAAGAAGAACTTACATTTCTTGATGGACTAGATGTTTTGTTAGCCAGGAAATTCCAGACAAATCTAGAAACATCTCCAACATAACCAGGGTAAGGTGATGATGTAGGTTCCCCAAGGATTACACCTACATAATGGCCAGGGCATGTAGTAGAGGGGGAAATGAATTGCTTTACCAGTCCACATGATAGGCCTGGTTCACAGGTTAATAGGCAGGCAAGAAGCTCTTCAACTAAGGAGACATTCACATTGATAGCAGTTAAAGCTGAAGAATTAAGGTCCTTGTCACTAGCAAGAATGTACAAGGTTCGGGCAATGAGTGAAGCAGTTGCCACTACAGCTGAAGAGTTTATATTAGCTGCAAGAGGGAACAAGCACATATGAGAAATTCTATACATAAGAATTACAAGATTGGTGGTCCAATCAAAGAAGTAAGGAGTTAAAAAAACTCACATAGGTTGTCAAGATGACTATGGTAGAAATTGTTTGTAAAGGTAGAATCAAAGTCTTCCACAACAACCCCAGAAATATGTGGATTCTGTAAAAAGGAAATGGAAAAGGAAAAAAAAAAAAATGTACTTAAGATTTAACTTCTCCAAACTTTGCATAAGATTGCTTCCCTAGCCATCTTCAGAATTAATCTTGAAGAATATAAATACTTTTCACACCATATTCTTATTGTTCTTCCAGAATCAGATAAAAGAAGGATATGGTTAAGAAATCAACTGAACTAAGTACATGGGAAGCAAAGCAAAGAATATGCACATAGAAGGTTGCTCGTATCAGTTCCAGGAAGCAAAGATGCCCAAAAACATGCATGTGGTAAAAATAAACCCTCCCCAGAGTTAAGGAAAAAGTCCTATCCTTGAGTACCAAGATGGCAGAATTTTAGTATTCTGTTCTTTCTTGTTATTATGTATCTTCCAGATTCAGATATAAGAAGGATATGGTAAAGAAATAAACTGTAACTAGCTCTTTGGGAAACAAAGAAAAGAATATGCATCTATAAGGTTGCTCATATCTGTTCCAGGAAGCAAGATGCCTAAAAATACCCAGAGTTATTAAGGAAAGTCCTATCCTTGAGTACCAGATGACAGAATTTTATTATTCCGACATATATTCTGCAACATTGAGAAAAGAAGGGAAATATACTGGAAACTGACCTATTGTGACATAGTCTTTACTAGAACAGTAAAAGGCTGTTCTGAACTTTCTATACATCAAAAGCGAGCAGCTTCAGTTATTCAATTCAATATCCATGATTTTTTACATAAAGATGATAACCAAATAGAAGCATAGGTCAACAAAACCATTAATGAGAGTGAAGCAAGGACCCAAGAAACAAAAAGGCATCATGTGTGTGTTTGTGCAGGGAGTGAGAATGAGGATGGGTAGGTAGCCACTCTATAATTCCATGAATAATACCCAACTAGGGAAAATAGATACATATCCTATTTAAAAATGAGAACAACCTTCTCTATGAATGTCATTAGTGAGGACGGCGGTATTCCAGGATTTGATTTGCTGGCCAAAGAAATATTCACACTTTCAGTGTTCAGTGAGTTCTGCGCATGCTGTAATGCAACCAAGGTTTCATTCGTGGAAGATGCAACCTGGAAAATAAAACATATAAAACTATAGCCAAATGAAACAACAGAAATTTCAACAATCCAATACAAGAACTAAATTATACTTCAATGATTCGAGTTTTCACAGCTCAAACAGAAATGAGGACTTAGAAGATATGTCAAACAAAACATTAAGGATAAAGATAAACTATTCTAACAACTTCAAGACAGATGCAATAGTTCATAACATCAACACAGTTAATCCAAAGAAAGAACACCATTAACAACTGACTGGTTATTAGCATGTTGCTTAAAAGCATGACAAAGCCAAGCTGCAAGATTTTGCCCCTCATTCTTATCCATATTGACATTGAACTACCGAAGTTTCTACAAGCACAGCACTTTGAACGAAACAGAATACACCAACAATCAATTAATTAAACTGAATTTGATAGGATACCAGTTGAAAATTCTTATACAGGAAAATTATATTACTTGATAATCTGAATATCTTCAAATATATCTAACTGGTATAACCTATCTGCATGCACAAGAAGCCTTCCAAAGTCTATACACTTTTGGACCCTGTAACGTGAAAGCCTTGTACAGAAGTTATTATGTTGTAACACAAAAATAGATAAAAGAACTTAATACAATAATTATTTGCATTAAAAATTTAGTAAATTGATTAGTAAGGATGGGTATGATGTTGTGAGAAAACCATTCAAGAACCAATTCCTATGTAATGAAGATACACATCAAGTGAATTTTTAATTATAAAATACTTAACAATAATGAGTTTCCAATATAATAAACTATGGATATCCAAAGGCTACCACTTCCAAACATTGTTGTCCCCCAAAGTAAGTTCTTCAATGAGTTCCTATTACATAGATGCTTGGTACAAGACAAGTGCACACCATAACTATCATACTTCATAGATGTTTATAAATTCAGACTCACAAATAATACACTAATTCAGAAACCCAGGTAGGTGAAGAGAGAGCCAAGTGTTAGTTCACCACTTTAAAAATGAAAAAGGGATTCAGCCTATCATAATCATCAAAATCTATAGAAGTTCAGAAAATGTTAGTAATCAACCAACCAAGCAATCAGCGTTTGCTAAGCAACTACGTGTAGTTACTTACAGTCAGCATTCAGATCCAAACCCTTGTTTTTCACATCTAATATAGCTTTGTGCTTTGTGTCATCAGTTGTCAATTAAGACAAGAGTTAATACAAATACCAAGCAAACTTTTCACAGGAAACACCATTTGCAGAAATGGATTACAGAAATCAAATAGAAAAAGATATATTACCCCTGTTGTATGAGCGAAAAGTCTTCTGACACCCGGATCAAAGCTCTTTCCAACAGATCCAATTTCAACAACCTAAATTACAGAAACACCCCTTAATAATCAATCAGCATCTAATAAATCTAATCTTAATCTTATTTTCCAAAATAGGTGAGTTACATTTATCTTTCCATGTGTCAAAGTATTTGTACATAACATACTGAACCACTTAAGCAACAAACATGATATGAAAAAGCGTAATTAAAGTTGTCGAAATACACCATCATAAGGCTTGTTAAGTGCATATATTCAACCCTTTATCTACAAGCTTAAACTTTTAGAAGTTTAAGATAGAACCTTCAACCTTTTTCCTTTTCTTCCTTGACCGTATTAGTTGCTACACAAGAAAGAGGCAGAGAAGTATAACATTCTACAAATAAATCCAAATGTAGAAATATTTACAACCCTCCAGTCTAAGAAGAAAAAGAATAAAAATTTAAAAATTAAATTTTTTTTTTAAGAAGTGGCACTAGGATTTTAATCTTTTCTGAAGTTTCTAACCCACAAGGGAGAAGTAGGTCTCATACTCACAGGAAACTTAAAGATTTTATTCATAATACTTCACCCCAGCCCCCACCCCTTTTCACGTCAAAGTCAGAAGTAAGATGAGTGGACATACACATACACATACACATGAAATTTTCTTGCATATAATGGAGAAATAGTTATTTGTGATAAAACTGGATCAGGCAAAGATGTTTGCAGATATATATCATGCCAACAGTGGCTGTACCCTTTCTATCCTTGTGAAGTTGAGGCCTCTAACAGCATCAGATTGTTTATCAAGTTCAACAAGAAATCTTCTGCTACCAAGGAATCCCCAAGCTTCTCCAGTAAAAACAGCAAATACAAGCTACAAAACACAGACAGAGTCTCAAATATCAGTGCTCTAGAAATGGCTGATATGCTTCTAGAGTACAATCTCATGGATCACCTGTTTACTCAGGTTGTCAAAACCACCAATTTGTGAAAGAGCATCCACTGCAGCCAGCAAGGTAATCATCCCCTAAACAGGTTTTACATGTTTTGCATATTACAGAATGAAAAGAGAGAAACCTTGTAATGCACAAGGAACAATAACTCACAGACAGAGGAGAATCTGCACCAAGGCTTTTATCGCGGAAAAATGATGAAGAATCCATTGATGCCATTGTTAATATGATGGGTTTTGATTTCTCCAATGATGAAGTATCTATTGGTGGAAGTGCAGACCAAACACTGCCCTTCAAATCAAAGAGATATGAAGTCAAAGATTAAAACCTTCATGTAAAAGTCATTACACAATTAGACTTGTATAACGACTTTTGTGATTCAGAGAAGACTATAAAAGGTGATGGAGTAGGTGAGACTGCAATACATAGAATAATGTGAGTCATGAATGTTTCAGGATTGACACCAAGTATGATAAAAAGAACTACATCACTGTTTCATACCTTGCCCATTTGTGGATAAGAGAGTTAAAGCATATTCTTATCAATATTTATACACAATACAGATAGTTTTAGCTTTTTCAAACACAGTAAAAATATAGAGGTATTTGCTTCAACATGGTTAAATGTAGATGCAAATGACAAATTCCAAGAACATTATCTATTCTGATGTATAAATTAGCTGACTTTGTTATAAAATTAATCAAAATAATATACCCATACACATGTGTATAGCAAAAAAGTAGTCAGTCCAATTCCATTAAGCAGGAAATATAGATGCATATGAAGACCCATAATAATATACAAATAGAGACAATGGGAAACACAGTACGTTCACATGATCTTATCTAATTAAATCTATTTCCAAACCTTAACATTTGAAGTAGTAATATAATTTTTTGCTTAATAATAATTGCCAAACACATCAGTTCTCTGATTCAGTACAAGATGCACTACTTCCCAGCTGAAAAAGATAAGACCTCATTCCAATGGATACAGGAGGATTATGGATAAACAGAATTAACTCAATTCAAGGTTTCCACAGAATTGTCACCTGTATCCTCCAAGTGGTAGGCATGTTTCGTCTCTCAAGCAGGACTCTGAATCATGAGTTCCAGATTTTGTGGTCTGATTGAGATACAAAACAATGATTAAAAGAAAAGAGTGCTTCAAAACAGGAAGCAGATTTATTTTTTTTTCTTTTACTTTCAACAAACAACCTTTTTAAACACCGAAGAAGATAAAATAATAATAATACTAATAAAAAGAAAAGATACACGACCAGCCTTTACCTGCATAACCAGATCGAACTCAGCCACATCCATTGTGGATGATTTCTTTCCTTTTGCATTCTTAACTGCAACCTACATGTATGAGAATTAATTTTCATGTAAGAAATCAACAATGAACCATAAAGAGAAAAAAAATTATGGTTACAAGCATTTCTCAGAGATCCTCTACATTGCAAAATCTGAAGGTCTTTAATCAATGTGGACAAATAATTCCTGTATGTTCAAAATAGTGAAGGGAAACTCCTACGGTACAAATAATATCATTGCAAGAATATAACAGAAAATACCTCCCACAAAGCTAGTGTAGAATTTTCTGATAGCAGGAATACAGGAAAATTATAAGCTTGCCACATTGTCCCAGATCCCTGCAATTAGCAAGTACTGAAAATTAGTTCCTGAAGAGAGATTAGGAAGACGTCTATAGTTTTCAAAGCTATAAAATATGCACAAAAAGCTTTAACATTTTTTGGTTTTAATGGGTAACATAACTGTATAGCGTCTTAACAAAAAGGGAATCAAAGTAGTACATATGATGAGGGCACAAGAAACAACTTCCTTCAGATTTCCTAGCAAGCAATGACATTCATCAACTTTCAAGTTCCAAAGATGCTAAAATGATGTAATTTTTTTTTCTTTTACCACAACTATAAGAGAAAGAACAAGAAGTGCTACATCTGCATGACAGAACCTCCATCAAGGCCTACCAAACAACCGTTGTTTTCAAACATGAAAAGAAGAACAATGCAATAACTAACAGAAAACCAGCAAAATTTCCAACATAAAAACTGTGATTTACTATGTAGTCTCCAATAGGATCTTTCATCATGAAGATGCTACAAAACAAATCAATGTGATTTGTCTCACAATAGTATAATCATCAGTAGAGTGAAACTTTTGAAGAACTAATATTGTTGATATGGCATGCCCATTCTCAGAATATAAATGAACCAAAATACAGCATAAGTGCCAGTTGATACATTTCATCACTTAACCCATAAGTGCCATCATACTGCTGTAGAGTCTATTAATATTGATTCAGAAGCTAAAAAGCTTGTTAGACTAGCACACTCCATAAGTCTATGCATAAGCATCAGAACAGATCTTTTTCAATCATTGTTTGAATCTTCCTTTTCACTTAGCAATCATAGTTCAACATGTCCTAGGACAAGTTGGAAAGTCTACGAAAGCAAAATGAGATCAAGATTCAGAAAGGCCAAGTCACACGGAAAATTTCAAATCACCTAGAAAAGGAATTTGGAAGCCATTAAGTTGAACTCAGACATTCTAATAAACCGACTGAGAAGTTACACCTAGTTAATAAATTTGATGAATCTGTCCTATCTGAGTTGACAAAAGCAAGATATCTTGTAATCCTTACTTTTCCCTTTAATGGACCTTCTTCATAATAGAATGTAATGGAAATTTATCTGCAAAAGTATATAAACTATTCACACTCCAAAATAGTTTCTGACAATTTCCTGGAAAATTTCTGGACATGAAGTGCACAAACTCCATCTTGGCTTAATACACATGCAAAGTCAAAACCTCTGAATTTACAGATCAAGATTCATAAAAGGCGATTCACTTTATTCAAGACATACTATTGGATTCCATTCGAAGTTATTTCTGTGATAGGGAGCAAACTCAGCTTCTGGAAATTTCCTATCTGGGGAAAATCCTGAAAAGGGTAATATCCACATATAATTTAGTTACCCAAAGTAAAAATGTTTGCTCTTCCCAAAAAAGGAAAAATTGATATGCTGTTACCCTTCAAGCTGTTTGTATCTAGAATTCCTGATTCAACCAACACACCAGCTACATTGCTAGCAAAATCTGAATCTTTTGATATTCTGAGGAAGGAAAAAGGAAGGAAACAGATCTAATGTCAGTGATACAAGGAAATGAAGAATGAAACAAAATTAAAAATCTGTGTCCCTTATATGCAAAAATAATTATCCATCCAAACATATAGGTACCAGAATTCATCAATTACTTACCTTGTGAATAAGCTCTCAAATTCATCAACTGAGACCAGGAGTGCAGATGGCCTAACTAATAGAGTGGAATCTGTCATTCGAATGACTGGAGCAACAACTTTCCCATGACTAGGATCTAAAATGAAAATTGTTAATCAAGGAAGTCAGGAATTATATATAGTATTTAGTTAATTATGGAAGAATAAATTGAAGATGAATTTACATACTAGAACAACCAATCTCCCCAGAAAGGTTGAGCAGCCGTACGCAGGGATAGCCATCAACAACCATGTACATTGATTTTTCCAGATCAGGAACCGACTCAAATGAATTTATCTTGGATGAAGCTGCTGAAAATTACGAGTGGAAACCCAATATACAACATAAGAGAAATAGCTTGGCGATATCAAGAAGAAAAACACCCTAGAAGGTAAGGTAATGAATATATATAGCTAATGAAAATTTTAAGAAATTCAAACACTAACAGTGTATTCATCCTATTTTATCGTGAAACCTTTTTCAGAATGAAGATTAAACTAGGGCTTCAATGTTGCTGCCGAGTGAAAGATGCCTAAATTCATGTCTTCAACCACAATGAAGTTGATATTACAAGACATCTTATAAAGTCTTTTAGCTCCAAAAAGGACTCGTTTTGGAGAAATTACAACCTGCTGGGAGAAATTACATGGCACTATTTCACCACATTCCTGTTATGATTAAGATTTACTTTTCACCAGGATCCAGTAAATTAACTCTATGAATAAATTTCAATTCCACAAAGAGGAAAGTTCTCAAAAATTCAGTCAAACCTGTTTTATGGAACCCAACATTCTCCTGAATAGAATGCGATTAACGAAAATTCAGATTTCCCACTCAAGTATCACTACTTTGTCCTGTTTCTTAAGCATTGAGAAAGGCATATACCTATATACATTTCCCAATCTAATAAAATGATGAGGTTGTCATAAATTTTCCATCATAACAAAATTCAACCTGCCATAAACCACTTAGACACCTTGGAGCCCATGTAGTCAAATCAATATTTCCATGTTCATAATCCAACTAGCAAGCATTACTAGCCTTGTATTCATAGTTTAGCATTATTATCGACTGTTAAGCAGTCAACTCAAGTTCAAGTTTCTCCTGTTCACGGCGTACACCACTATCAAAATTTACTGTAATTTTATACTAGAAGCACTTTATGCCAACTTAAACCTCTATCAATAAATGTATCTATTTACTCAAATACCAGAACAGAAAATTAACATCTCCAACACAGAGATTTTTACTACTCAAGCCTCTTTGTTTCTTAATAAATGGCACTTTTTTTTTTTCCATTCTTTCTTTTTATTATATTTAAAAACTGCTTTGTGACACCAAGATAACTAATATCCTTTTTGTCCTCAATTTATCCTTAGATTGAGTTGATTTACTAAATTATAAATCATTTGGGAGTTTCCAGACCAAATTTTCAACACAAAATTATAGACCCAAGGAATTTGGAGTAAAATTACAAAGTAAAACATGAATTAAAAGGCGAGAGCAATATGTAAAGACAATTACTGATGATTATAATATTAACAAGATACTTCCACCTTAAACTTTTTTGTTGGCAAGTTACTTTTGTATTTGTCCGGAAATTATTTATCCACATTCATGATTTTTCAAAATTTAACCTTTATTTATCCACCAATATTATTATTACAATCAAGTGAATCAAAGTTGACCTTGCTCTTAGCCATATAAAATTACTGTAATGAATTGGTTGACCTATTCGTTTTAACTTAAAGGAACCTTGTGATGGTTAAAGATAAAATAAATGTATTTTTGGTTATTTCATTGTAACGATTCAAGCCTATTGATACTGAAACTACACATTATCCAATTATAATCTAATTTGTCCTTCAATTACATTTTCCAGAAAACAAGAACTACCCCAAAAACATCTCAAATCCACAAAATTTAAAATTTCTTTTTGAGTTCCATAACTCCATCCACGTTTTAAATGCAGCTCCTGAATGTAGTTAACGATATATATACCTGAAAAAGACAGGCTAAACCGAGCGACGACGCAAATAAGAAAGAAGTACAGTAACTTTGCCTCCATGGCGCAGAATTCTTGAGTTTGATGATGCTATCAAAAGTTGATTGACCCTAGGCCATGGACATCGGGGTTGCCGGACTTGATTCTCCGCTCTCTCGCTTTCTCTTCCCCTTCTACTGTCAGACTTACAATTGCTAAGATACACAGTGGTAAGCAAATCCGCAAATTTTGAGACTTTTAACTATTTATTGACTTCAGAATTACAGAAAATTATGTACGACATATGTTTTTCCTTTTTCCGAGAGGTGTATGATATACATGGTTGAAATATTTAAGGGTATCTTCTTATAATAAGCTGATTATTGCATATTTTTTATAGTTTTAAATCATAAACTATTATGAGTTGCGGAAAAAATAGAAAAGTACGATATCTCAAAAAAATAAATAAAATATATACCAAAATCCCAATAGCAAATATATTTCAACGTGAAAATAAATACTTTGATTTAAATAAGATGTGGTTATCCAAAACGGGACCAACACAAACGAACTTCTGTGCTACTATTACTAAAGACTACAAAAAGAACTTAAAAAAAAAAAAAAAAAAAAAAAACAGAAAATGTTAAGTCCACTACACGACATAGTGGAATCCTCCACTACACCACTACACAGCTTCTATATATATGTATATTTATGTATAGCATATATATAGTGTAGTGGAGGTGCTATACATATATATATATATATATATATATTATATATATATATATATATATAGAAGCTGTGTAGTGGTGTAGTGGAGGATTCCACTATGTCGTGTAGTGGACTTAACAGAAAACACATTAGCTGTGAAATTAATCAAGGGGATTTTCTATGCTAAATCCACTAAAACTACTGAATGCAGGCATGGAATGTAATCCTCCCCAGCATGAATTGCTAGTGCCTATTGACGCACAAAGTTCATCCATGGTAAAATCTCTTTTGTTCCCGAAAGTCCGAGTACCGGACCATGAGCTTTGAAGCAAAAATGGAACAGGGAACCCATCCAGCTATATTACCACATAAGTACTGGAGTTTGATCCCTCTGAACCAAAATGGTAAACAGCATTTACAAGCCAAAATCTAATTCAGCTCGCTTTAGCACAGCTGTCACCCTCGCATAAAATTCTGGATCATTTTTCTTTATATCTTCAAGCGATTGTGTCTCATGTTCATCAACCTATGAACAAACAATATAAGCAGTTCAAAATTAAACTAACGAAAGCATGAAGAAAAGAAGAAATTTGCTGCTAGGTACCAGTAGGCAATAGTTATATGAAGAAGAGTTGAATATCTGCTAACACTTAGGTATAAGAATTGATCCTATACATTTATAAAATGATTGATGTTCTTCAAACATTCTATTTCTTTTGCATGGAGATAATAAATTGTGTATGAGAAAGGAAAAGATAAGATAATACTGGAATTGGAAAAGCAAATTGTTACCAGAAGCTATTATTTATCAAGTATATTCTGTACTAGTTTAGTCCACTACATGCATACCTCTTTAAATTTAAGTAGAATCAGATTTGAAACAGATGCTGGCTTCCTCTGATCCCATCTGAAAAGTTAAAATGAAAAGGAAAAAAAAAATCAATGTAAGCAACGGTGCATTGAGAGAAAGCAAGGGCACGGAGGGGTTAAAGAATAATTTTTACATTCCCACCTGACAAGCATTAACTCATTGACAGAACGCCACATACTACGTCCAACATCTTTAATAGATTGATCTCTTGCACTTCGACCACACCACAACTCTTTCACAATATACATAACTTCCTCAACATCTACCTTCAAGAGTTGATAAGGTGAATAACATAGCACCATCAGTAGGCAAAGATTGTAACTAGATTTAGTAAATGATGTCTACAATATGACAACATGAGTGGAAGATAAGATATACAACCACAAAATCATTACATTACACATTTCAAACAAGGTAAAAGGGTAGATAGCTTTACCGTGACTATATTTACAAGTGCAATAAACATAGACCAAAATTTTGGGATTTAAAACAACCAACCCTCAGTGGAGAATTAAGTACTAACAAACGATCAAGACAAAAAGGTCTAATTCACAGATGGAATGCAGTTAAATAAATTACGAAGGTATTATAGCAGACAGCACAAGTGAAAAGGGAAAGACAATGGACATAATAGTTGCACTTTCCACAAGACATAACCTCATATTCTCGTGAATTTAAAATCAGCCGGTTTCTATACCTGCACCTGCATTGCTGTACCATAGAGCAACTCTTCATGTTCAATCAGCCGCCGGTGAATGATACGGTAATGATCAAGATCAAAGTTCACCACTGGTTCCATTTGCACTTGCAAACTAGCCAATTGTGTTATAACAAAGGAAGCCATGACTTGCCCAAATATTGCAGGTATAGTTCCCAGAACAGGAATTATACGAACCCTGAAACCTGGCACTATCTGTTATCCAAACCATCACCGGAAAATTAGATAAGAAGTCTAAAGCTAGTTTCCAAAGAATACCGAGGAAGCATGAGTACTATTATCAATGACTGAAAACAAAATTATTAAAATGTAGCTCCATCATCAGATCCTCCATTAATCAGAGTCAATAAAGAACCCAGAACACTTTCTTACCTGATAATCTGAAGGATTTTCCTCTTCTCCGCCTGGCCCTTTAAAGGGAAGTAGTTTTGCCTTGGGTTTTTCCAGAGAAAAAACAATAGGGATGCCACTATCAATACCATAATCCTTCCTCAAACGATATCTCACCTGCATAATTAATATTTTCAAGAGAAATTCATAAATCTAAGAAATCTCATGTGAAGACAGTGCAACTCCTCCTGTCCAAATTCATAAATGGCCATTTTGCGTCCATTATAATGCATATGAATGGAAGTTCACTACAAGATTCTAGAAGAAGAATAAATAAGCTTTGGCATAGACAACTTTGATTCTGTGAATTCAGATGATGCATCACATTAATGGTGAAACTCCATATAACTAACACATTATAAACTTTTAACAAAGCATCTAATCCTAGATTTTTTCTTTTTCTTTATTTCAGGAACCAAAAGATATCCCTTATTTCCATTTCTTGGTAAAACAATCTCAGTTCTAAAACAAGTTAAGGTTGTATAACATTAAGAATATCTAGGCCAGCTACTGTTTAGGATAACAGTATTCATACTATAATGACACCCAAGCATCCCGCTTCGGTAGTAACAAGGTAATAGGTTTCTTATGAGTCGTGAATTGCAAGGACAAGAAAGAATTGTTTGTAGTTACTATTCTGTCTCTCTACTCCATTACAAACAAAATGAGGTTGTGTAACTGGGATGCCAAAAGAAACAAATGCAAATGGAAAATAAATAACATAAAATGGGGTCATATCAAAAGTTTGAAAGAAAATTCAATTCTAGATAAAATTTAGTTCGTCGATGTAGAAAATTTAAGAAGCCCCATAAAAACTTCTTGAAGTCACCCACAGTTTTAAAAAGAGGACAAAAAGGAAACAAAAAAAAAGGTAGGTAGGGGGGGGGGGGGGGCTGTGTGGAGGAATGAAAATGATCTGTACTAGTTTATCATATGACTTTGGAAATTGTCACCCTAGTGGATTAAAACAAAGACATTTATATAAAGTGATCTTTAAGTCAATAAAAATATTGGATAGCTTTCAGGCAGTAAGTGTTCTTAAAAGGGATTCATGTAAAGTGCATTTCTTATAGACCTATATGAAATAAAACATGCCAAATAAAATTGAAAAGAAAAAAAAAAACCCTTACAGCTCGAGATAGTGGATCATTGGTTGACTCTCTTAAATCTGCAACACGGATTCTGGTTGGATCAGCTCTTGCACCAGCTCCTGTGGCAGAAAGAACTTTCAAACCCTTACGAACACATGCAGCAAGAAGTGAAACCTGACCAACATAAACATAATGAAGCATACACTTATACTCTAGAAGTTAAACTATTTTAGAAAGATATGTCTAACTAGATTCTTAACAGGCATAGGAACCATGAACCATGAACCTTGATCATAGAAACAAATTGTACCAAATGGAGGCTATAATTTAAATAATCTCAGCATGAATGCTCATGATAGAGCATAAGGAAATTTATTTTCCCTACCTGATATAAACAATGATCAGCAGTCACTAAACTAAAGGAAAGCTGACAGTGTATAAGCGGTACCCCAATTACAGTCTTAATATATGCATGTTTTGATTGGGGGGGCGGGGGTTGGGGGAGGGTTAGGATCACAGGTGAAGGTCTCATGATAAGTCAAATTTTATAGATCTTATGAACAGTTTCCATGAACCAGAAAATAGAAACTAAGACATTTTCCAAGCAAAGAGATTTAAATATAGGTGCATGGGTAAATCAAGACAAAAAATAAGTAAAGTACCTTAGTATCAATATTATCAATGCAGTCCAGTACAAAATCAGGGTTGCCAGAGAGTATCTCATCTTCAGAGGATGAATCATACAATAACACCTTTGCATCCACATGGCACTCAGGAAAAATTGATAGAAAGTGTTTCTTAAGGCACAAAGCTTTGGGTGTACCAACATCCTCCCTTGTTGCCACAGCATGCCGATTCAATGATGAAACTGACACCTTTACAATAAATAATTTCGAAAATAAATCATATCAAGCAAATATCAGCAGAATTATATTAAAGTATCTATGGTTTAGAGCAAACACACAGTTAATTCTTTTACAAGTTTAAGCTGCCCATAAAATGGGGAAGAAAAATGTAGATATAACAATGAAGCGGTAGGCAATTAGTGAAGGCAATGAACCTGGTCAAAATCCACAAGGAGAAGCCTGCCAACTCCTGATCTCAAAAGCATACTTGCAGCATGACTTCCAACTCCCCCAAGGCCAATTACCACAACATATGACTGAGTCACTTTCTGTTGAGATTCAAGGCCAAAGAATTGAATATTCCTAGTCAGGCCAGAAAGTACTAAATAAGACGATAGGGAATTATCAATAAATCACTGGTGTGGATGGATTATAAGTAGACAAGCATACAAATGAAGGAAATAAGGTTCCTAGAAAGAACACTCCTCAGCACAATGTACTCTGACAATGTAGTCTCAAAGGCTATCTAAGCATATAGAATATCTCAATGATACTCATAAAGAAAAAGGTTCAATAAGTGTTACTCTAAAAGAGTTGATCATTTCTAATAAGGCCAGAAAATAGACAGATACTATGTAGACAAGCATATAAATGAAGGAAAACAAACTAAGGCCCCTAGAAAGAGCACTCCTCAGGGTAATTTACACAGACAACTTTACAGAAGGGATTCAAGAATTTTGTTTTGAATACTTTGCAACTTGTTAAGACTTGTAGGAAACTTCTCAAAGAGCTACCACAATGTTTGTTACATACGTCACCAATGAATTCAGTATTACAAGATCTTGGCATGGCCACATATAATCTAGAGATCCTTTTTCTTTCTCTTTTACAAGAGCAAGATTTCTCTTGACCTTTTGTATCATGGTAGCTACTACAAACAATCCCCTTGAATTCTAAAATTTATTCAAAGGCCCTGCCTTTGTCGCACCATATCACAAATCTGATAACAGATCAATATTGACTGCACGAAGCTCCGACTTCCACACTAGCTTATAACTTTAAAGCGTGCTAATGAACTGCAGGCATTGGTCATAAATCACTCATCTAGTAATTTTAACTCCCATAAATTTTTTGCCACATTCCAAATGTTGATTTAGATATGTGAAATTGGAGACCATAAAAACAACTCGGCCATCTGCTTATCTACTAAGAAAAACTGAGATGAAGATAGTTAGAACCCTCACTCTACCTGGTGAGTTGTTCAGATACAACATCATCATTTAACAGATCTATACTAGCCACTCTCTGATTATCAATCCTGGGATGGTTATCTGGTTGAATACCTGAAATAAACACTAACTGTTAATCTACTATATTCAAGAAAAAACTAAAACATTAAAATAAAATTACAAAAATAAAAAAAAATAAAAAAAGTTATATAACTTATCATTATCCCACCAACATCACATCTGAAGTACTAACATTCATTCCGCAGCCACAGTAACTAATCCTCAGAAACATCACCAACAAAGAATGTGCTCATATAATTGTCACATGTACGTATGTGCTCATACACTACAAATAAGAGGCTTCTGGGATATCAAGAGTAATAATCAAATCAAGTGGAGATAGGATTGTCTTGAAAATCATCCTAAGGAAGTACTTAGTTCGGAACTTAGGGGTTTATCTGGGGAATTTTCTAAATCATTGTCAACACTCTCAGTCTTGATAACAGTAATTATTGAATATAATACTGAAGTAATTTTATTTATTCAACTGATCCTTGACACTGACAAATAAAAAATACAAACAAGAATATATGTATTTATAAAAAATAAAGTATAAACGCCATATAAAACAGAAAAACTCAGCATTTATCGTGAAACTTTAATTCGAAAAGAAGAAAACAAACGAATTACTAAAAATTCATACCTAAGATATTCTATTGCACGTACCGTTTAATTTTGCAGCCTCTCTAATGCACTCCTTTCTCACACTTCTGGAAGAAGAATTAAAACAACTATATGAATAACTGTGTTTTCTAATCGGTATGTACAACATATATATATATATACACACACTTGAGCATTAGTTGTAGATTAGCAAAGGAACCTGGGCAGAAGCTTGAGAATAGCAATGGCAGCAGCGGAGCCTAAGAGAGCTCCAACACCGAGCAAAGCCAAGGTTTTAACTTTTTCTTCCATATTCTTATACAGGTAAAATCGCCGGATAGAAGCGGAGGGCGGAGGGCGGAGGGCGGCGGCGGTAGTTTTGATATATTAAGGGAGGCGCCACTTATAGCACCGTGACCAAAAGTTTGTAAGCTTTTATTTAATTTTTTTTTTTTTTTTTTAAAAAAAGCTGAAATATATAATTACTGAAATCTAATGCCGAATTTCATTTAATGGCTGAGGGTACATTTTTCTAAAATAAAATTAATAAACAAAAGAATATATATTATATATTTTGTAATTATAAGAAAAAGCCTGACTCAGACTGGTAGGAAAACTACGTCGTACATAACGACAAAAAACAATTAGGGCACGAAATCTATAACCGAAGCTCATGCGATGCCCTCAACTGGATTAGGAATTCAAATTTGGTTGCAGAAAAACCTTTGTGATTTCCTCTCCCTCCTTTTCAGTCTGTTCTTTCTGATGTTTCCTGCCAGTTATTGTTGATGTGATCAATTCTTTTGTGTAGTTTACTGGATAGTTTAAGCTGTGTTTCAGATTAGATTGTATTACAATGGATGCACAAGCAAAGAAAGCTTTGTTTCGAGCGAAACTGAACGCACAGAAGCAGGAGAAGCGTATTGATTCCCCTCTTGTCAGGTAATTGTTCGGGGTATATAGGAAAAGAAAATATGGATTGACATTGAATATTAGTAGTATTTGAAAATTGTATCACAAAAAAAATGTTTTCATGTCAGCTGTTCCTTAGGCATGTGGAATTGCTCCTGTTGATGCTCTTGGTATATGTTCGTATAGGAACAACTTGAATGGGTTTATTATTTTTGTTTTGATCATTTGAGCTGGATGGGATTTTGCTTTATTATTGTTGAAAATTTTGGGTTATTTTGGAGATAGTACCATTGTGGCTCTATGATATAAATTTTTATATTCGGAAATTATCGGCTAGTGGTGGAATTTTCTGTTGCTAGTGGGTGTACTTTTGAAAAGGGAAGGTTGAAATGTGATAATTTTGATTTCTGTAATGCAGATATAATGAACATGATCAACCAGTCTGCAAAGTTTGTAATCTTGTCCTGAAATCTGAGTCTCGTTGGCCTGCACATCAAGCTTCTAACAAACATCATGAGGTAACCGGTTGTTTTATGTTTAGACATTGAAATGCAAGTAAAGGGTGTCAAATTACTTGTTTTCAGCTGTCAGATAAACTAAGATGATAGAAGTCTAAATTTTTCTTGTCCATTATAGTGTTATGGATGAGTCAATCCGTGAGGTCACTGCATCAAAGTCATGGCTATGGATAAATTGAGTTGCTTCAGTTTTGAAGTATTTCTATCTCGCCTTTTTATGGGAGGATCTACTGGATAGGTTTCAAGGTAGAATTACTTTTCAATACCACAAAGCAACAAAAAGAAAATTTCTTGAAGAACCTGGACTTAGAGTTTTATGTGAAAACACATGTAATTGCAGTTAGGTTTAGTGGTCCATGTTTGGAATTTATTTGCAATTTGCTTCCCAACAGGTATTGATAATTATGATCATGGATTGTGATTATGTTTTTAACTAGGAGGATGCTTACTTAGTTTCAAAAAAAAAAATGTGCAGGCAATTAATAATCTCAAGGCTAGTGCTGCTGCACAATCTCGATCTAATAGTGTGCAGTCTGGGTCGTCTAAGGAGTTGCCAAAGGCCAAAAACAATGATCGGGATGAATTGCATGAACACAAACCTGAAGCTTCCATGGGCCCACCTAAATCACGACCATCGTCTGTTCTTCCTTCTGATTTTTTTGATAATCAAGAGACAAAGAAGCAGAGAAGTGGTACAATTCTCATTCAAGGCTTGTCAGTTGATTTAAGCTCTTAAATTTAACTGTATTCTTATTCTGCCAAGATGATAATTGTGATTGAAGCTTTTCATTATGCATGCTTGGATTTTCAACTGAATATTCCATTTTATTAGAAAAGATTGTTGAAAGGAAAAGAAACAAGTGTAAAAGGTAAAAACTGATTATCTTGAAATTGATTTCAACTTTAAAATGTTTTATGACAGTAAAAGAATGAATTGTATATTGTTGCATTGTTTGGTTTATGAAGGAAAGCTGAAATAGTGCTCACTTAGGTCCATAATTATGACATACTGCAGTCTTCTACTCCTCTTTTAAGGATAAACATTCTAACTTTTTGAGGATGTTTTGTTTGCAGAAATGAATTCTTCCATGTCAGGAGATCATGAGTTGCTTAAAAACGCTCAGGCATCAGGTCAGACTAAAACAATCGATAAATTTGTCTCAGAGAATGAAGTGGATGGATATTCTGAAGATAAAAGCGTGAATATAAGATCTGCTGTTCAACCCTCGAAGGAAAATGGGCAGCCACCCAAACAGAATACTGATTCTGAGTCTAAGCAAAGCAAAGGAGCTCTTCCTGAGGGGTTCTTTGATGACAAAGATGCAGACCTTCGTGCACGTGGAATTACACCTATTAAACCTGATGTTAAGTAAGTTTTGTTGCTTGCATGTGACCGTACATTCTCATTGCATATTTGTCCGAATTAGTTAGTGGCTTCAGCTTCTCTTTAATAAGGTGAAGATGTCCTAATCAGGTGATGGTTTTCTGAGTATTGATTTTAAACAACATCCTGTGGAGAAGGAGAAGAAACAGAATTAAAAAAAAAAAATCCCTGACCTAACAGATATCTCTCTTAAATTAGAACTTGGTTCAATTAAGAAATGTTGGCTGCTTGACAGCAAAGTGCATGCCAACTAATTTCTGTTCACTGTCCATAATGTTCTGGGATATAACGCATAGAGTTGCTATTATTGAACAGGGATGAATACATGGAGTTTGAGAAGCAAATTCAGGAAGATTTACAAAAGATTGACAACCGTTTGGAAGAAGAAGAGGTAATTATTTATCTTATAATTTCAAATGATAGCTGAAGTGCAGACACTGATGATACTTTGGGTTGACATTTGTAATGCAGTTTGATGCTGCTGAGATGATTGAGGAAGAGGAGACGGTGGAGCAAAGGTAATTTCTTATATTATGTAATTCCCAGAATACCAGACCATTGGTGATGAATTTATATAGTTTCCAATTGAAATTGAGTAGTTTGCAAAACATTTTTTCACTTTTATTTTCTCAGGTTTTACAGAGAGAGAGTGGAGACATTGAGAAGGAAGAAAATTGAGCTCAAGTCATCCAGGAATCCTGTGATTAGTAAAGGTAGTGAAGTAAAGGAATCAAAATCAAATCATGAAGGCTCATCCTCCTCAAGTGATGATGATATTGATGAGACTGTTGATTGGCGAGCTAAGCATCTATAGTTAGAGTTAGAGAGAGCAGAAGGGTGTTGTAAACCGTTCCATTACAGGTTTAAAGTTTCTCATAACTTTGCCCCCACTAACTTAACAAAAATTTTGAACTCTTATGGTGATTTTGATCAACTTGTGTAAAGAATATTTTCCCCAAGAGATTCATTCGGTAATATATATATATATATATATTGGAAGGATAATATTTTCAAATGAGAGAATAAATAAGATTAAAGGAAGAGGTACACATTATTAGCCAACTTACATTTATTAGCCCATCTTATTTAATAATATGATGTTGCAGTGTTCAATGTTTAATGGAAGAGTAAGGATATGATCTAAAACTCAAGTTTTTTAAACTTTTTAATTTGGGGTGAAATTAGAGCTATCTGTTTTAGGAAAAATTCAAATATTTGATTATTCGTCCGATTTACGGAGCGCTCACATGCAAGTTTAACTTTTACTCGAGAGTGAAAGTCTAACTATGTGTTGTATGCAGGTTCAACTCTTTCTCGATAGTGAGGGAGACAACTATGTGTTGTTCCAGAGAAAATTCAATTCTTACTTGAGAGTGAGAGACTGACTATCAGAAAAAATAATTTAAGTCTAACTCGAGAGTTCTTACTCGAGAGTGAGAGTCTGACTATCTGTTGGTTTAACTTTTACTCGAGAGTGAAAGTCTAACTATGTGTTGTATGCAGGTTCAACTCTTTCTCGATAGTGAGAGTCTAACTATGTGTTGTTCCAGGGAAAATTCAATTCTTACTTGAGAGTGAGAGTCTGACTATCAGGAAAAATAATTTAAGTCTAACTCGAGAGTTCTTACTCGAGAGTGAGAGTCTGACTATCTGTTGTTCCAGGAAAAATTTTGTTGAGTATGACTATCTGTTATTCCATGGAAAATTTAAGTCTTACTCGAGAGCGAGAGTTTGACTATCTGTTGTTCCAGTCTAACTATGTCCAGGAAAAATTCAACCGTTGTTCCAAGGGAAATTCGAACATTCGAAATTTAATTATCTATCCGAACTTAAGGACAAGGAAGAATTTAAACATTCGATCCTGCCATAAAAACAATATTTAGAAGTTTACTTAATAATTTTTTAAAACTACCGGTTAGCATAAATACGTCTTTCTTGTTAGTTAAATAAATAAATAAATAATATATATATATATATATATATATATATATATATATATATATATATATATATATAAATGATCCAACTGAAGGAAAATATTATGAGTCAGTGCATCGTCATTCTCAGCTTCATATAGTACCTTAACAAGGCCAATTTGGTCCAACTAACTAGTAGTGTAACAAGTTTATAATGTCCACAACTTTTTCAGACCACTTGTGAAGTTTATGGTTGTAGTGGGAAATACTTTTTTGTCATTATAAATCAATTAACTTTTTTTTTTTTGATAAGTATAAATCAATTAACTATTAACTATTAATTAATGCATGCTATTAATATATTGTAAAAGGATAATTCAACCCAGCTTCTTTTTCTTTCTTTTTTTTTTTAATTTAAGATTTTATTAAAGAAATAAAAAAAAAGAAAATGTAGTGGCGGGCAATATTTGGTGAATTGTTAATTAGATAGTGTTGTAGTTGTATTGGATTTGGAGGTCCAACCGCATGAGTTCCATGCAACTTTTATTTTCACGGTATGCATGCGAACTCCAATACACAAGTGAAGAAAAGCAGCTTTTCCGGTTTTCTTATAATTTATATATATATATATATCATTTTTTCTTTTTTATAATTTTAAAATCATAACTTATATCGATAACAAATCGTATTTTTAGATAGTATTGTAATATTAGAAGTGATTTCTTAAGGAATAATAATTGAGTTTTATTTTTAAACTAATTTTTTGTTTTTACTAAAATATATTTTATGTCATAAATTGATATTTTATTAAAAAGTTACTGTGTACATAGAAAATTTGGTATGAAATTATAGAAAAGGAAAAATTAGGTTAAGAAATGATGGGCCAATGAACATTGAACCATCTGTTGAGAAAACTTGGTTATGCAAATACTTGGTTGAGTGCTTAATAATTGGTTTTGGAGTACTTCTCAACAACTTAAAAGACCACTTCACTTTTTATATGCAATTGACCCTATTATAAGTGGTGAATACATATATATATATATTGAAAGAAGATAATTATACATGGTTGATCAACGATATCGATCAAATTGATCAAGGACACTGGACGTCAATGAACCAAACACACGAATTCGAACGGGAGCAAATACTCCGTTTAATAGAAAATCAACTAATGTTGTCAGATTAGAGATTTTTCAGATTATTTTCCTCAAAATTATTCCTACGGCTCTTAAATCCCAAAACTCCTCTCCCCATATTCTATCAACGGAGAGGATATTTATAAGTTACATAATAATATGAATTTCCTAAATTACCTTTAAGTAAAATGATGTACACTATTGAGTAATGTAAATTATGCTAGACACTGACAAAGCGTGAATGTTGATGTGGTAGACCCCACCTAGCACCGTGGGTCCCACTACTTCACCTGGATTTCATCTGCTAAGCCCGACACGACTGCTAGACGGTGAAGAGTTCGGATCTGGTACAGCTCACTTCACACCAACAAGTATAGTTGTCGGTTTCTGCTAGAAGATTGCTTAAAAGATATTCCTAACCAAATAATCTGTTTTGAAGATATTCATAAAAGTATCTCACATAATATCCCTATAACAGTGGGATATTTCAGAATTTGACAACTATCAGATTCATCACCACCTACCTATTTCTCAGGGCCATTTATTCCTATAAATACCCCCTCATGAGGATAAAAGGTAAGACAAGATAACTCAACAAATTCTCTGCCAATTTCAGATATCTCTCTAGTCAGATTTCAGAATACTGACTTTACCATCGGAGGGACATCTAAAAGAGCATATTACAGAGCAGCCTAAGGAGAAAACTGAAAGAGTGATTGAAGTCATAACACCGCAATTTTCCTCCATTAAACAGATAAAGCGAAAAATCCATAACCTCAACAAGCTTATCCCGATGTCGCACTTCGACAGACTGTCACACGAGCCCATAACCTTCTTTGATCAAGACCTGGAGCTGAACGAGGAGGCTCGAATCACCCCCATTATCCTGGACGTGGGCATGGCTATGCAAGGAATTGACAAGTGTCGAGTAAGGAGAGTTTTGGTGGACAGTGGCGCCACAAAAAATACCCTCTACTTCAAATGTTTCAAAGAAATGGGAATGAACGATAGCCATTTGAAGCCTAGCAACATGGTCTTGGAGGGTTTTACCGCTCACAAAATCGAAGCCAGAGGTACGGTTAAGGTCAAAGTGACTTTGAGATCAGATACCTATACTCGCGAAGAGGAAGTTAAATTCTATGTCGTGGATGTTGACTCCTCCTATAATGCTATCCTGGGTACACCAGCACACTCCGCCTTCGAACTGGTCATATTGACTTCGCACCAAGTATGATTCGCAACGATGAACGGGATTAGGTGTGTCAAGAGCAGTCCCAAGAGTCTCTTAGCCCACATCATTAAATTACGGCAGCAACAGAGAGTTGTGTCATCACCTACAACGGTTGGGTCGGTTTTGACAGTCAAAGAGGCAAAATCGGACATAGCTTCAATTAAAGCGAGCCATTCCAGCGACAGCATCGAGCCGGAGTCAAGGGAGCATGACGAAGTCGCAATTCACCATGATTACCCCGATCAAAAAATCCGGATAGGAAGTGAAATGCCAGCATCCATGAGAAGGGAGATGATCCATTTTCTTTATGATCACCTCCATAACTTTGCTTGGCGCACCGAGGATATGCCGGGAATATCATCAGACATCACAGAGCACAAACTCAACATCGACCCTACATTTAAACCCATCAAACAAAAACCACGACAGTTCAGCGAAGATAAGATCAAGGGGATGCAGGTCGAAGTGCAGAAATTATTGAAATCTTACTTCATACGGGAGATAGACTATCCTTCATGGTTGGTAAATGTCGTAATGGTAAAGAAATCGAACGGGAAGTGGAGGATGTGTGTAGATTACACAGATCTAAACAAAGCATGCCCCAAGGATTGTTACCCACTTCCCCGCATTAATGCCCTTGTAGATTCTACGTCAGGATACGAATTCCTCAGTTTTATGGATGCCTTTTCAGGATATCACCAAATCAGCATGAGGCCGCAAGATCAGATCCACACGTCTTTCCGAGCGGCTGGAGGCACTTACTGCTACAACATAATGCCGTTCGGACTAAAGAACGCCGGAGCAACCTACCAAAGAATTATGAACAAGATCTTACAGCGGCAGATCGGTAGGAACATAGAAACATATGTGGACGACATGGTCGTCAAGACCAAACGAGGAAGTTCCCACTTGGAGCATTTAAAGGAGACATTCACCACCTTATCGGAGTACAGACTGATGCTCAATCCAGCAAAGTGCACATTCGGAGTTAAGTCCGGTAAGTTTTTAGGGTTCATGATGTCAGAGCGAGGCATTGAGGCCAACCAGCATAAGGTCGAAGCTGTATTGGCACTGGTCGAGCCCTGCTGCGTCAAGGATATCCAGAGGTTAAATGGATGCATAGCCGCATTGGGAAGATTTATATCAAAATCTGCAGAGAGGTGCATACCATTCTTCAAAACCTTAAAAAGTTCAGGGAAGACATTCCTGTGGAGTGAAGAGTGCGCGAAGGCTTGGGAAGATTTAAAAGATTACTTGGCGAAGTTGCCCTTGCTGAGTGCGCCTGTATCAGGGGAAGTGTTGTATATGTATTTATCTGTTTCACAACAGATAGTAGTATCGGTTCTGGTAAGGGACTCAGAGGACAGGCAGCTACCGATTTATTTCTTTAGCCGAGTCTTGTGGGACGTCGAGGTATGATATTCATACATCGAAAAATTGGCATACGCGCTAGTCATTAGCACACACAAACTTCGCGCTTACTTTGTGTCACACACGGTTGTCATATACACCAATCACCCATTAAAGCAGGTTTTTCACAAGCTAGATCAGTCTGGAAGGATGCTTTGGTGGTCCATTGAGCTTTGTGGATTCGACCTTAAGTTTGCGTCACGAACAACGATTAAGGCTCAAGCTCTATCGAATTTTTTGGCCGAGCTTTCTTTCTTAGAGGCACTTCCCTTCGAGGAGTCAGTTCCCGTACCTATGAGGGAGAATGTCTGGACAATGATGGTGGACGAGGCGGTCAATACCAAAGGCGCCGGAGTGGGCATTATGATGAAGTCTCCGTCGGGGCAGTACGAAGAATTTCGAAGTATAAGGCTCGGTTACCCCTTGTCCAATAATCAGGCCGAATACGAAGCCCTCATCATCAGCATGCAGTGGGCTTTGGATACCGGCATAGAAGACCTAAAAGTCTTCAGTGATTCCCAAGTTGTCATCGAACAGGTAAACCACGAGTACGCTGTGAACTCCTATAACTTAAAGCAATATGCGGAGAAAGTTAACGGGTTGGCTACCCAATTCCGTCATTTCACGTTGAGGAAGGTGGATCGAAGTCACAACGAAGCGGCGGACAGACTGGCCAAGATAGCTTCAAGAGAATCCCCCAATGATTTGGGAGTGACAGTAGAGCTTCTCTCCACTTCAAAGCCTATCCTACCATTACAACAATCGACCGCTGATTCTCCCACATGGATCGACGAGTTGGTAAGTTTCATATCCTCGGACGTTTTACTTGAGGACAAAAACAAGGTGAGGCAGATTCGAAAGCGCGCAGCTCGGTATACAGTAGTCAACAATGTTTTGTACCAACGTTCGTTCTCAAAGCCCCTACTCTGCTGCATTCCACCTGATCTCACGCAAGCGGTGTTGGAAGAATTGCATGAGGGGATATGTGGTGGTCATCCGGGATCAAGACCCCTAGCTGAGAAGGTAATAAATCAGGGTTTTTACTAGATGACATTGCGAAAAAACGCAGCGAATTTCGTTAAACATTGTAAGGTATGCCAAAATTTTGGCAAGATACTTCGACTACCGTCCACCCCTCAGAAACCTGTTCTAGCCACATGGCCTTTTGACATGTGGGGAATTGACCTCATGGGAAAATTCTCCAAATCTACAGGAAGCGAGTATTTGATCGTGACCGTAAATTACTTCTCCAAATGGATAGAGGCAAAGTCGCTAGCCGCCCCTACGGAGGAAAATACTCTTAATTTTTTACATGATTTTGTACTATGCAGGTATGGAGTGCCGCGAGCTGTTGTAACTGACCATGGCACTCAGTTTTCAGCTAAATTCACAACAGAATATACTCGCCTAGGAATCAAGCATTGAAAATCATCTGTTGCACACTCCCAGGGGAATGGACAGGCAGAAGCAGCAAACAAGTTAGTCCTCACAGCATTAAAGAACAATTTAGAAGGGAAGTCTAATAAATGGGTCGATGAAATCCTGGCAACACTCTGGGCAGTCCGCACTTCGGCTAGGGGCCCCACAGGAGAAACAACATACACTTTGGTGTTTAGTTCGGAAGCTATATCTCCAGCCGAACTCGCACTCCCATTATACAGAGTTTCCACATACAATGCAGATAGCAACAAGCGACATCGATGTTTAGATCTGGACCTACTTGAGGAAAAAATGATAGCGGCTCGACTAAGGATGGAAGACTTTAAGCAAAAAACCAAGCTGGCTCACGATAAATGTTTGGTAAGGAGACCACTGCGTGTTGGAGACTAGGTACTAAGAAAGATCGAGAGAACAACCAGATAGATCAAGGCGAACAAGTTGTCACCAAACCGGGAGGGTCCTTACTTGATCAAGGGCAAAGTGAGCCAAGGGACTTTTCGTCTTATGGATCAAGAAGGAAAGATATTGCCCAACCCATGGCATGCCAATCATTTGAAAAAAATATTTTGTTTAAACATTTAGCAAGGTAAGCCTACCGCTAATTCACTTCGCTATGATAAAATGTACTTTGAATTAATCTCAGAGCTACTTGTTTTCGATAAAATAAATTTCAAGTCAATCATGGAATTCATCCTCACTTCGAGTTAATCTTGGAGTTCAGTTTCGAGTAAATCACCGAACTCGTGAATTTCAAGTCAATAATGGAATTCATCCTCACTTCGAGTTAATCTTGGAGATCAGTTTCGAGTAAATCACGGAACTCATGAATTTCAAGTCAATCATTGAATTCATCCTTACTTCGAGTTAATCTTGGAGTTCAGTTTCAAGTAAATCACGGAACTCATAAATTTCAAGTCAAACATGGAATTCATCCTCACTTCGAGTTAATCTTGGAGTTCAGTTTCGAGTAAATCACAGAACTCATGAATTTCAAGTCAATCATGGAATTCATCCTTACTTCGAGTTAATCTTGGAGTTCATTTTTGAATCAATCATAGAGCTCGTTAATTTCAAGTTAATCATGGAATTAATATTTTACTTCGAGTTAATCTCGGATTTCAATTTCAAGCAACGTGGAGGATTACTTCAGTTAGTCAAATTCGTAAAGGGGTTTAACATTTCAAAATATATTTGGAGCCTTTTATGCGAAGACAGAATATTTGTAATTTAGACACATGCAAGTATGACATACAAAGAGGTTAAGATGTGCAAAAAAGTCTTGTATTAAATCAAATCCTAATCTATTACACAACAGGAGGAGCTTCGGCTGGAGGGACAGCTTCAGTCGAAGTCCCCTCATCTCCTATCAAAACTACCTCCTCCTCCACCAAGGTATGCCCCTCAACAGCTATGGGTTCGGTCTCCAGAACAGGGTCAGCATTTGATGAAGGCTCCACCTGCATAGTCTCAGACTCCTTTGGTTGCCCCCTGAATTGATCACACAATTCTGCCAAGTCAGGATGCACTGGTGCTGGCGGAGTCCATTGCCTACCCGCCTTCTGGTCAGCAGCTGCGATCTCCACTAGTTCACTATCCATGAACGGGACGAAGTCACAGCCATTCCTGAATTCGGGGTTGGTATATGAACCTTCAAAGGCCCTGCACATCAGTGCCTTGTCCGAAATGAGGTGGTGGAACTGACGAAGTATATGCGCACATTCCCTTTCATAAAAACCACTGCACCTAGAGTAGAGTTCTTCCTCGAATGCTGGGGAACTTCAATATATGTCCACCACCTTGGCAGTGTAATCTGCGGACTCGTAGTAGACAACCTTGGAGTCCGAAGCTCTGCATCTCGACTCCGCATCCTTCAGCCGCCGGTCGAAGTCGCGCAGTTGAACTTTGAGATCCTCATTTGCCTTTTGAAAAGACATCAGATCTGAGGACTGCTTGTCCTTCTCAGCAACGACCAGGGCCACGTTCTCTTCTGCAGTCCGAAGCTTTTCTTCGGCAGAGTCGAGGGCCTTGTTCTTTATTGACAGCTGACCCTCTAAATCAGTTGCATGACTCGTGAAGTGTTTGCTGAATTAGCCATCATTTCGAGGTGGCCAATATAAGCACCAACTTGAAGAAAAATTCATGGAGAGCGAAGTTAGAAATATGTTTCCAAAGAAAATGGTGTACTTCGATTAAAGTTACCTGTGATAAATGGGCTCCGATGTGTCCCATAGTGTCATCTACCCACATCGAAGCATGACGGAGGTTTTGTGGTAGATCGTGGTCCATCAACCGATACAGCACGGTCTTACCAAAAAGTCTCCCCACCAGGGAGTTCGATAATTGCAGATTGGATAAGGGTGGGGAAGCCCGTTGAATCTCTAGAGTAAGACCTTCCAAGTCCCTCCTAGACTCCGGAAGTTTGAAGCCTTCCCTTGTCCAGGGAAAGGAAGAAGACCACAAAGAGCCTTCTCCCCGTGAAGCACGAAGTGCCAGGGCTTGGGCTGTAAATGGAGCCACGTCTCGCAACTCCGAGGAGTCGGTCAGCCTGATGCCTTGAGAAGGCCTCTTCCTTGGCAGCTCCGACTCATTTTTGTCATGTGTCCTCTTTGATGTGACGACTACTAGTTCCTTGCCCTTTGAGCGATCGCTCGTCCTGAGGGGTGGAGGGGTTCGTTGATTTGGACTTGCGGGGTCGCAGAGGGGGAGGCAGTACCCTCTGACGAAGTGCCGGTCGCTGCAGAGATTGAGGCGCGATCTACAGCTCTTGCTAGAGTAAGGTCTGCCTGTCGAAAGACTGTACCCCGGGCACGCCTTTCTGCTTCACGACGCTCAACAAAATTTATCGACATATTTGTCAAAAAAATAAGAAATATGAAGTTAAGTAAACAAGAAAATCGAGGTACAAAAACTTATCGCATTTTGTCTAGTCTACCCTTGGCCACAGGACATATCCCATTTTGCAAGTTAGAACACTTCGGGAAATCTGCAAAAAATACTCTGTCGGGATGTAATCGCCACACCGGATATTCATTGTTGTCCTCCAGACCTAGCTCCCTCCGGCGAGCGTCTATCGATTTTCCACCAATCTCGCAGGGATACCGACTCTCATTAGTGATAAGTTCCCTAGTAAGGAAGAGTTTGGTTTGGGTTCGGGGGTTGTCACCTAATTCGCTCCGGACATAGTCTAGGAACTTCGTATCGGAGTCGGAATACTTGGTGTTTTTCCTCATTGGTGGCCAAGAGCGAAGTGACCTACACTTTGGGTAGAACGGAAAGTCCAACCTGGACTCCACGCAGACCCAACACTCTCTCCATTGACTTACTTTATTGGGAGGGGGTTCAAAAAGGGTAACCATGCTTGGGCGGGATCGAAGTGACAGAGTAAGGTTGTTCATCCGAAGAACGGTAAAGAATGTTCTCAAAATCAATTCAGAAATTTCTATCCCTATTCTCCTACAAAGAATGGTTAATACAACGAAGTACCGAACTCCGTTGGGGTGGACATGGGCAGGTTGATATTTTACTAAGTTCAAAAAGTCCCAAAAAAAGGATCTAAGGGTAGAGCGAGTCCCGAAATAAAGTGGTCAAAAGGAATATGGGTGTAAAAGTCAGACATGACTCCGCATGACCGCACTGAGAAAAGTCTAAACCTATCTCGGTCAACTTCTAAAGATAATACATGAAGTTCTAGGCTAATGGTATTGGTTTTTAAAGCGAAGTCCCCAGGCAACTATTTTTTTGTAGTAGGGAGGTCTTCAAGGCTTTCAGAGTCAGAGCTCTCTCCACGAAAGGTACGGGGATCAGGAATAGTGGAGTCCTCGATAGCGCCGCTGGATGAAGCCTGAACTGTTGGTACCCGGAAAACCCCTTCGTTCATCTCCAAACCGGCATGAGGGTCTTATCCATGTTCAGCACTTGAACTCTCATCGCTCGCACTACTGCTACTCTCATCGCTCGAAGTGCTGGGACTCAGGTTAGCTGGTCTATCCACCGAAGTGGATGCTGAAGAGCTAGACTCAACCTCGACTAAAGGGACAAGGACTTCGGGCATTCTGAGTTTGACATTTTGACCTGAGATAAAAAACCCTATCAGCTCTAAGTTGTGCCATGATCCCTCACTCCGCCTTCAAAAATTCTTCAACCCAGAAAATTTTCCCCAAAAAATTTTCACAAAAAAACCAACCACGTTCTTAAAGACCAAACCTAGAAAAACACGCAAAAAAGCATTCTATGCTCCCAAAAACACCAACCAAAAACCCAACAAAAACACACACAATGAACATCATCCCATTCATCGCCTAGAATCAGAATTCATACAAAGCAATAATAAAGAAAGTCAGTAGATATAAATGGTCGTTACCTGGTAATGACGGTCGTAGGGTTACCGAAAAGATTTAGAAAAGTGTCAGGACAAGTTCAAACTAAGCAAAAGGATGTAAGAGAATTCAGTTTGCAATTGGAAGTTTAGAAGAAGGGTAAAAGACAATTGAATGGGTAAAATTGAGTATTTATTGAGGAGAGGAATGTGAAGAGTTAATAAAAATAATAATAAAGAAGCTTCTCGAGTACGCTTCGCCCGAACCCGCCTCTAAACGGGTTCAATCACACCAAACATCGCATCCGTACTTATAGGCACAACAGCCATCATTGCCTAGGTCTCGGGAAGTGAAAATGACATCATTACAGCCGTTGCTTGGGGAGTCCCGTTGGTATCAAAGTAATTTGATTGATCACCTGGTTAACATTTTTCACTCCGATTCTCGCCACGATCTCATGAGTGCGCATAAGATCAGCAATATTACAATTTTCTATTACATCTAAGTTGAAGATGGATTTCTCTTCCACTTCGACGAGGGGCCACTGAGTAATGTAAATTATCCTAGACACTGACAAAGCGTGAATGTTGACGTGGCAGACCCCACCTAACACCGTGGGTTCCACCACTTCACCTGGATTTCATCTGCTAAGCCCGACAGGACCGCTAGACGGCGAAGAGTTCGGATCTGGTATAGCTCACTTCGCACCAACAAGTACGGTTGTCAGTTTCTACTAGAAGATTCCTTAAAAGATATTTCTAACCAAATAATCTGTTTTGAAGATATCCATAAAAGTATCTCACAGAATATCCCTATAACAGTGGGATATTTTAGAATCTGACAACTATCAAATTCATCACCACCTGCCTATTTCTCAGGGCCATTTATTCCTATAAATACCCCCCTCTTGAGGATAAAAGGTAAGGTCAAATAACTCAACAAATTTTCTACCAATTTCAGATATCTCTCTAGTCAGATTTCAGAATACTGACTTTACCATCGGAGGGTTGGTCAGATGTCCCTCACCCTTTGTCTCGAACTTTTCTATTTTGCAGCTTCCACGCCTCCACTTCGGCACTGACACTTGGCAGAAATCGCCAAACGACACCGCTTCATCAACACGTGGCGTCAAACCAATTTTCGACGAATCACTATTTTTTTGTATGTAAAGTTAGAGTGGATCTTATTTTTAACCCGAAACTCTCATTTTTAAGTAAAGCTTAGTAAAGCCGGAGGCTCTCTTCCAAAGTTTATTTTAAGCGTTTATTTTATGAATATATATATATATATATTATAATATTATATTATATATATATATATATATATATATTAAATAAGTTGAGGCTCACTCCGGAGCATTTTTTAGTAATAAAGGTGAAACATTTATTGTAGGAATATATATTTTTGAGTGAAGTCAAAACTCTTATTTTTTAAGTAAAGTCGGAAGTCGAGCATTTTTTAGTAATAAAGTCTTCCGACTTTCGGGAGCATAAAGTTTTTTTGCTTTTTATTTTTTTGTAAAGCGCAGAATTTTTTATTTTGCATGAAAAATGAAAGTGCAGAACTTTTTGTTTGTAGGAAAGTGCGGTACCAAAGCACGGATCTTTGTTGTTTATACCAAAGCACAGAACTTTTTGTTTGTAGGAAAGTACAGAGCTTTTTGTTTGTAGGAAAACACAAAACTTTGTTGTTTGTACCAAAGCACGCAAGAGGTGAAAATTATGAGAAAATATTAGTAATAATAAAACGATTTGAAAAAATGAAGAGAATATGTAGTAAATCTATCAATCATATAAATAGTTAATTTGTATGAAAGTATGAGGTTTTTTGTTTGTATCAAAGCACAAAGCTTTTTTGTGTAGGGAAAAGTGCGGAGCTTTTTTTGTGTAGGAAAGCATATAGTTTTTTTTTGTGTAGGAAAGTGCAAAGCTTTTGTGCAGTAAAAGTGTGACTTTATATAATACATATCAATTAATTAATTAAATAGTTTATGAAAACATACTTGAATGAACGACGCTAAAATTAGAGTTTTTACATATTTACTTTTGAGAGAGCATATCCTCTCCTCGTACAAGGGTTTGACTTTACTTGCTTTCATAGGTTAAGAAATTTTAATCCATAAAAACTGGTCTGAGTATTCCGGAATTATTCGAATCTCAGTTGGGGTTATTATCTTTTAAAAAAAAATTGAAAAGACACGGTGGGTGTCGGATTAGAGATTTTCTAAATTATTTTCATCAGCAATGTTCGTATGGCTCTTGAATCTCAAAACTTCCCTCACCCTATTCTATCAACGAAGAAGGTATTTATAAATTATATAATAATATAAATTTTCTAAATTACCCTTAGTTAAAAACGATATACATATATATATATATATATATATATATATATGTTATAAAATTGATTATATATATAATAATATATATTAATGTATATATATTATTTATATATTAATGTATATGTATATATTATTATAGTATATGAATTTTGTAATTAAAGCAATATATATATATATATAAGAGAGAGAGAGAAGAGTGTAGAGGGGAGAGAGAGAAGAATGTAGAGGGGATTTCAGGGGAAAAATGTTTTCTTCATTGTTGTTCTTTTTATCAACATATTATTACCTCTATTTATACAAATTTAAGGTGGGATATAAACCATTATTATATACATCCACTATATTTTCATACCTAACTAATTCCACCAAGATTTACATAGTGGCCATTAATGGCCATTGAGTATTCCACTATATTTTCCCTTTTCTATATTAATGCAATTAGTGGATAATGTGTATAACTAACACATGTCCAATAAATATTAGGTGATATTTATCACATTACGTAATTTTCTGGGATGATGGACATCTATTAATGTAATGAATCTTCGGGATTCATAACACTCCCCCTTGGATGTCCATTACATAAAGAATAGGCCTCATTAAAACCTTACTAGATAAAAACCCAGTGGAAAAAAAATCTAGTGAAGGAAAAAAAGTACACTATTCTTCATGTGTAGATTTCTCCCCCTGATGAGATGATTTCTTGAAATCTTTAAATCGACGCAAACCAATTTTATATCTCAATTTTTCAAAGGTTGCTGTCGGAAGAGATTTAGTGAATATATCTGCAAGATTATCACTTGATCGAATTTGAAGCACATTAATTTCACCGTTCTTTTGAAGTTCATGAGTAAAGAAGAATTTAGGTGAAATGTGTTTCGTCCTATCTCCCTTAATATATCCTCCTTTTAATTGAGCTATACAAGCTGCATTATCTTCATATAGAGAAGTTGGAATCTCTCTTCTGGAGGATAACCACAACTCTCTCTAATATAATGATCATTGACCTCAACCATACACATTCTCGACTTGCTTCATGAATGGCTATTATTTCAGCATGATTAGAAGAAGTTGCTGCTATTGTTTGCTTCGTAGAGCGCCATGATATAGCAGTATTACCATATGTAAATAAATAGCCATTTTGAGAACGTGCTTTATGCGGATCCGAAAGATAACCCGCATCTGCATATCCAATCAGTTCTGGATCATTTACATTTGAATAAAATAATCCGAGGTCAATTGTCCCTTGGAGGTATCTAAGGACGTGTTTAATACCATTCCAATGTCGTCGTGTTGGTGAAGAACTAAATCTTGCTAATAGATTTATAGCAAATGCTATATCCGGTCTAGTATTATTTGCAAGATACATCAGTGCACCAATAGCACTAAATATGGTACTTCAGGACCAAGTAGTTTTTCACCATTTTCTCGAGGTCTAAATATGTCTTTATTTATATCTAGCGACCTCACGACCATTGGAATACTCAATGGATATGCTTTATCCATGAAAAATTTTTAATACTTTAGCTGTATATGTTGACTGATGAACAAAAATTCCATCATTCATATGTTCAATTTGAAGTCCGAGACAAAACTTAGTTTTTCCAAAGTCTTTGACTTCAAATTCTCGTTTCAAACAATCTATAGCTTCTCGAAGCTCTTCTGGAGTTCCTATTAGATTGATATCGTCAACATATATAGCAAGAATCACAAAACCAAAATCTGTTTCTTAATAAAAACACATGGACAGATTTGGTCATTTTTATATCCTGAATTCAACAAGAATTCACTAAGGCGGTTGTACCACATGCGTCCAGACTGTTTAAGCCCATATAATGATTTCTGTAATTTGATAGAATAATTTTCATGAGGGCCTTTAGAAGCCTTTGGTAATTTGAATCCTTCAGGGATTTTCATATAAATTTCATTTTCAAGGCTTCCATAAAGATAAGCTGTAATAACATCCATTAGACGCATGTCCACCTTTTCATGAACTGCCATACTTATAGATATCGGAGTGTAATAGCATCAATAACGGGTGAATAAGTTTGATCATAATCAATTCCTGGCTTTTGCGAAAAGCCTTGTGCGACGAGTCGTGCTTTATATTTTACGACTTCATTATTCTCATTTCGTTTTCGCACAAACACCCATTTATAGCCAACAGGTTTTACATCCTTTGGCGTTTGGACTACAGGTCCAAAAACTTCTCGCTTCGCAAGCGAATTTAACTCCGATTGAATTGCATCTTTCCATTGAGGCCAATCAATTCTATGCCGACATTCTTCAACTGATAAAGGATCTAAATCCTCATTATCCTTGAAAATATCAAGGGCTACGTTGTATGCAAAAGCATTATCAATAACAACGTTTTTCGATCCCAACTTTGATTGAACTGGAATAATTAATTGAGATTTCAGAATTCTCTCATCATATTATAGTTGGAATTTTCATCAGTTGTCCCTTGGTTTTCTTTTCTATTTCATCAATATGATCTTCTGGATCATTTGTTCCTCTTTTCTTTCGAGGATTTTTATTTTTGGAACCAAGGGGTCGGCCACGCTTCTGACGTGTTTTTGATTCGATAGCTATAGGATTAATTTTCTGTCCTTCAGGAACTTCTATCCGTATAGGAGCATCTATAGCTGGAAGATGCGATTTAGTGACTCTGCTAGAGTCAGCAAAAGAATCTGGCAGTTGATTTGCAATTTGTTGCAAATGTATAATCTTTTGAACTTCAAGTTCACTTATATTTGTGCGTGGATCTAAATGATTCAAAGATGTTTTCCACGCAAGTTCAATTTTATGCCATTTATTCTCCCCCTAATTTGGGAAACAAATTTTCATCAAAATGGCAATCAGCAAATCTTGCTGTAAATACATCCCCGTCAAAGGTTCAAGATACCTTATAATGGACGGGGAGTCATACCCAACATATATCCCCAATCTTCTTTGCGGACCCATTTTTGTCCGTTGGGGTGGTTCAATTGGAACATATACAGCACACCCAAAAATTCTCAAATAAGAAATATTTGGCTCTGAACCAAAAGCCAATTGTATGGGAGAAAATTTATGATAATTCGATGGCCTTAAACGCACAAGTGCTGCAGCATGCAAAATTGCATGTCCCCAGGCTGCTGTAGGGAGATTGTTTTCATAATAATGGTCTAGCAATTAATTGCAGCCTTTTAATAAATGATTCGGCTAGACCATTTGTGTGTGAACATGAGCTACAGGATGTTCAACAATTATTCCAATCGACATGCAATAAGAATTAAATGCATGCGAAGTAAATTCACCAGCATTGTCTAGACGGATTCGTTTAATAGGATAATCAGGAAATTGCGCTCTTAAGCGAATTATTTGGGCAAGTAATCTCGCAAACGCCAGGTTGCGAGTCGATATTAAACAAACATGCGACCATCGGGTCGATGCATCAATTAAAACCATGAAATATCGAAATTGCCCACGGTGGACTAATCGGTCCACATATATCTCCATGAATCCGTTCTAGAAATGTAGGACTTTCAGCTCCTACTTTCAATGGTGCTGGTTTATAATTAGTTTCCCTTTGGAACATGCAGCACATGAAAGTTTATCAGAAGTCAAAATCCTTTGATTTTTCAAAGGATGACCGTGCGTTGTTTCGATAATTTTTCGCATCATAATTGATCCCGGATGACCCAAACGGTCATGCCAACTTTAAAAGTAACGGGATTAGTAAACTTCTGGTTTACTAAATGATGCGCCTCAATACATTTATTTTTGCATAATATAGGCCAGAGGATAGAGATGGTAGTTTTTCCAACAAAACCTTATTACCGGAGGTCATTTTTGTGATACCCAAATATTCATGACCATTTTCTATAGTCTCAACATGATATCCATTCCGTCGGATATCTTTAAAACTCAATAAATTTCTTTGAGACTTTGAGGAATATAATGCTTTTCAATAGCAATCATAGTTCCTCCCGGTAATATTATATTAGCTCTTCCGGAGCCTTCAATAAGTTTTGCACTACCATTTATTGTGGTAACACATGTTTCTCCCACATTCAGGTGAGAAAAATACTTCTGTATTTCAGTATGGTGTGCGTAGTTCCACTGTCAATAAGACAGACACTTTCGATATCGTTGTTCATACCAGAAAATTGAACAACAGCCATCTGTTTATTAACAAATATTTACATAAATAAAAATTAAACATATAATATCACAACAAAAGTAATATAAACATATAATATATAATATTAATATTTTAATTATTTTGGACACTTTAATTTCCAATCAAGTGGTCAATTATTTCTTTTGGATGTTCGAAAAGATCAGTAACATCCAGGTGAGCCACATCAACATCAACATTTTCAAGATCGTCATCATTTATTTCATGAGACAAGTTTTGAGAAATAACTCAACAAGATATTTTGTCGTGCTACAGGCACGAGATATTTTGTCGTGCTACAGGCACGAGATCAGTGACCTTTCATACCACAACGATAATATTTGTCTTCATAATTTTTCGGAACAACATTTCCTTTCTCATTATGTTTTGTCCACTTTAGGTGATCATAAATATTTTTGGCACCTAAATTATTATCACGTTTATAAGGGCCAAATTTATCACGACGTTCATAATCATGATCATGGTAACGACCACTACGATCACGATCTCTTCTGGGATCATGATTTAATAGCATTCACTTCAGGGAATGGAGTAGATAAGTAGGTCGAGTCTCGTGATTTTTCATTAATAATTTATTATTCTGTTCCGCAGAAGACAAAAATTAATTCAGTATATTTCTTTAAAACTTTCTTACGATATTGTTACTGCAGGACAATATCTGTGGCATGGAAAGTGGAGTATGTTTTCTCCAGCATATCATCATCCGTTACACAGTTTCAGCTGTGAAACTATTTTAAAAATTGAGGAGTTATACTCACTCACGGATTTGAAATTTTGCAACCTCAGGTGCAACTAGTCATACCGTGCCTTTTGGGAGAACGACCATCTTCTGGTGGTCGAATCTTTCTTTCAAATTTCCCCACAAAATAAGGAGATCTTTCACGGTAAAATATTCATTTTTTTTCAAATTCTCATGAACACGATCTTGTGTTGATGATACTTTATTTTATACAACGGTGTCTGCCGGACCCGTTGTAGCAAGATGCATTCAGGCATCTAGTGTCCATAATAAATAATTGTTTCCGGTGACATCAAGAACCACAAATTTGAGTTTAATAAAATTTGGCATAATAATAACAGAAAACGTACCCGTAAAAACGTACCTGATTTATCTTCAAATAAACTTCAAAAAAATACCTTACCCGGTGATAGAGACTCGTGCTGATAACGTGTTATAAAATTGATTATATATATAATAATATATATTAATGTATATATATATATTATTATATATTAATGTATATGTATATATTATTATAGTATATGAATTTTGTAATTAAAGCAATATATATATATATATATATATATATATAAGAGAGAGAGAGAAGAGTGTAGAGGGGAGAGAGAGAAGAATGTAGAGGGGATTTCACGGGAAAAATGTTTTCTTCATTGTTGTTCTTTTTATCAACATATTATTACCTTTATTTATACAAATTTAAGGTGGGATATAAACCATTATTATATACATCCACTATATTTTCATACCTAACTAATTCCACCAAGATTTACATAGTGGCCATTAATGGTCATTGAGTATTCCACTATATTTTCCCTTTTCTATATTAATGCAATTAGTGGATAATGTGTATAACTAACACATGTCCAATAAATATTAGGTGATATTTATCACATTACGTAATTTTCTGGGATGATGGACATCCATTAATGTAATGAATCTTCGGGATTCATAACAATATATATATATATATATATATATATATATATATATATATATATATATATATTGAGGTTAATAATATTGATTGAAACCTAAGTGGGATCTCAACATTTTCTCTTTGAATTAGAGGTCTGCAATTCAAGTGGAATTTAACATCAGCACTTATGGTTTCAGAGTTGATATCTGATTGGTTTCTAAAACAATTAAAACATATAGTGGTTTCTGCTTATTAGATTTCCATTCCCATATGTATTTTTGTGGTTGCACATTTTTCCATAATTTTTCCAACTTGTTCCTGTTAAACATACTATAAAAAATTCATTACTAGTGTGCCTACATACATATATTTTACTTTTCCACAACATGGCAACATGATCAACATTAATTTTTTTTAACACACACACAGAGATATATATATATATATATATATATATATATATATATATATATATATATATTATATATATATATATTGCAGAGATTTACACGAGTTGAAATTTGAAGGTTGAAAACCATACAATAATAAACCATGAATGTATCTGTTGTTATCTTAAGCGCACACACAGACATATATATATATAGATGACTTTATACAATGTTTCATAAATAAACTCATCATCTCTACTATTTCTGCACGTAACGGGAAAGACCATTTAGTAAATTAACGTTTTTTTTTCACTTATTTAATAATTATTGACTCCAGAAATAGTCATTTCAGACAGGCTGTAGATCTTTCTTCTTTTTCATTTTCCATTTTTTCCAGCCAAAAAAAACCGTGAAATGGACGGTACAAAAAAGAAATGAAAGGAAAACACGCGTATAGCGCAACCTATTATCCTGCAGAAAATAATGGCTGATGGAGACAAGCCATTTAAAAATAAATAAATCTAACTTAATTCAAATTTATTATCTTTTTAAATTAAATTTTAAAATTTTTTTGAAATAAAATTATTAAAAAATTTAACATTTACTATATATATATATATATATAATATATATAATACACAAAAAAAAAACTAATGTCATTTTAGAACATGGGCGAAAGGACACCTGTGGGTTTGATATTGATTGTTCTAGGGGCATTAATAATTATTGAAGGTCAAATCACAATTTTGGATTGTTGTGTAACAGCTTGTTTCATTTGATTTGGATACAAATTATTATTATTATTATTATCATAAAAAATAATTAATTAGGTTTTACATGTTTTATAACTATTGTCATGCAAGTCATCCTCATTAATTGAGCAAATGTACTCAAATACAACCTTGATTATCATCATCATCATCATCCCACCACCATTTCTTCTCTTTATATATATATGTATGTATGTGTATCTATTAGCCGACTTTGCTGATGAATTCTTGATTTTAGCTATGAAAATGACTTTGGAAAGGATTGTGAAAAGGTAATATTTGGGTATTAGGGTAAGTGAAATTGTACATTATATATATATATTATATAATATATAATATATATATATATATATATATATCATATAATATGATGAGTTCAACTAATATAAAGTTATATTTTTTATTAAAAAGTTAAGCTTTATCCAAATTAAATTGTTCTTTTTATCTTAGAAATTTTTATTAATTTTATCTTAAATTTTGTTTTTCTCTTTTAAAGTTTAAATTTTTATAGAGATAATTTAGTTAATATTTTATATAAATATACTTTTATATATATATATATATAATATATTTTAATAATATTTTGTGAACGAAAATTACAATTTTTATTTACGGATTAAAATCATTTAAAATGTTAAATTTTAAAAATTATAAACCAAAATATGTGAAAAAATAATTTTATTTTTCTAAATATGTCAAACATAAATATTTATAACTAAATTAAATAAATATTTTTTAAAAAATTAAAGAGATCAGCTTGATTATAATTTTAAAAATTTATAAGTTAAAATTTATAAATTTTAAAAATTTATAAGTTATAAAAATAAAAATAACTTAAAATTTTTATAAATAAATAAATATTATACCAACTTGCCATATCAAAATAATAATTATTATTATTTTTTTTCCATTAAGAGGTCTAGACTTTACGATCATAACATCGGACAATCGGATAATTTAAGAAAAAATATGGCTAATTTAGAATTTATATATATGGAGGTTGCCAGGTCGGACCAGCTCAACTTTGAAATGGTGGTACAAATTAAAATTGGAATGACGATTTAACGTATTAAATTACGATAAAGTTTCAGACAATTGGCGGACAAATACTGGGATATAAATTTAGAAAGTCGTGAAAATTAATTATGAGGATAAAGCCAAAAAACGTAGTCGAAATAGTAAGTAATAAATTAAAAATCAGCCGCCTTTCTTCCTTTCTCATCATCTCCATCAACAAACAGCAAATTCATCAAATCCACAAGAAATTAATAATATTATTAGAAAGGAAAAAAAAAAAAAAATATCAACCTCTATAACTTATTCACCATCTCAAGCTGGTAATTTGATAATTAGTTGCTTTCATCGTGTTCGCTTACACACAATCCTTTTAATATTTTATATTATTCAATTTAAAATTATTATTTCTGTGGGTTCGGCTCTCCGGATGCTTTTGAGAGACGGGTATAAATAGCATGAATCTGCGATTCTTCGTTATCATTCACTGTGTTCAACAAACTCTTTCTCTGTTTCGTCTTCTTTTTTCAATGTGCAGTAGTCGTTATTATTCTCTCTGTTCAACAAATTTAGTTCCGATTTTTCCGTTTTCGAGCCAAAAATCTATTGGATTTGTTTCTCTCTGTCAGTTTCCCCCATTCGTTGCGGAAACATAATAAAAGCTCCTGGTATTATCGGAATCTGTGTCGAAATCGGAACCTATTGGGGATCGGGATGGGGAGGAGAGAAGAAAAGGAAGGAAGCGGAAGCGGAAGCAGCAGTAATGGAGGAACGGGAGAATATGAAGTTGAGCGTTTGAGAGATAGGATAAAATCATCTAGAGGTAGTCGATTTGCTTTGATTGAGAGCGAGTTAGGACTCCATTCGTCAAACATACGGAGGTTTAGTAGACAAAGCGTAATCGATGGAATCAAAGATCTATCTCGAGGAGTCGTTATTCATCCAGAAAACAGGTATTATTATTATTAATTCATTCTCATTCGTGTCTTTCTGGAACTCTTCATCTTCTTCATCGGTACCGTCGCCGTTATCGTTATCCTCAGTAGAAACGATTATAATGACGATTGTTGGTTGCCTTAGATTTTTCACTGAGATTCCGGAAAAAAATGCGTACGTAACAGTAACAGTTTTTTATGGAGAGGGAAAATTTAAGAAAACGTCTAACACGTGGTGTTAGGAGAGTGGTGGATAGCTGGCTACTTGAAAATGTTGACCAATTACTGGATATTGTTCAACAACAGTTGACTATGGCTTAAGATTGTCTTCTACTTTTTTTTCTGAAAAAAAGTTTAATTTAAATTATGGATTTTGAATCACAGAATTTTAACTTTGGCAAAGGGCATGAGCCCAGCTGGCTGTCAGGAAAAGATCTTTGGCAAAGTTTATGGAAGTTGATAAAGATTAAACTTTCAGCTGAGAATCAACCTACCCTTTAGGGTACATAAGTGAAGATTGTTTCATTTGAAAAAAAAAAAAAAAAGAGTTCCTTGAGAATTTTTTCAGTGTTGGATCCTAAAAATGAAAATAAGTAAATAGTTAGACATTTTTAAAAGAGTTGTATTCTTTTTTCTTCCCTTTCTCATCCTCGTTTTCCTTTTCTTTGTTTTCGAAAATCAGTTATCTGGTTACATATTATACTTTATTCTGAAATTCCCATATGATCAAGAATTAAAGAAGGATAAATGCAGGTGGTATCGAGCATGGGAACAATTCATACTATTGTGGGCGATTTACTCATCTTTCTTTACGCCTTTGGAGTTTGGTTTCTTCAGAGGTTTACCTAGGAACCTCTTCTTCTTGGATATCACTGGTCAAGTTGCTTTTCTCATTGACATTATCCTCCAGTTCTTTGTCGCTTATAGAGATAGTCAGACCTATAAAATGGTCTATAAGCGCATGCCAATCGCACTACGGTTAGATTTCTCTTTCCCATGAAACTCTCTTCTTGAGAGCTATCCTGAAATTGAATTCTCTTAACTATTTTCTTGTGCTTGGTTTCTGCAGGTATTTAAAGTCCCACTTCATCATTGATTTGCTTGGTTGCATGCCTTGGGATGTTATCTATAAGGTGTAGTCTTTTGTTGATTCATTATTCAATTTGCCTTTCAATTTCAAGTACTGTCCTTTAAATATTTCTTGATATCTGAAGATTGATTATGGGTGTTTTACTCTTCCTATGGACAATAAATTGGTTTAGTCCTTTTGCAACTGAATAATTGTTAGGGGTGTCACTATTCATGATTGCCTGTGGAGATCTTGATGATAATGAATAAAGGAAGACAATAATAATGTGAATATAGTCTTTAATTATTGGATTCTTAGGGAAGATCTCATGTGTTTGCAGAATGTATACATATCTATATGCTGTGTAAAGGATTCCCAAGGAATATCTTATGTTTTTTCCAGATGATATACGTGGATGGAAAGAGTTGTTTTCTAATTATAACCGTCAGACGCCTTTTTGGCAACTTAAAGAGTTAAAGTGGATTTCACAATAGTTTTAGTTCTTGCCCCTTTTGGAAAAAGCCCAACTTTGTATTATTACTAATAACTTATGAATTTTGATTTTCTGAGAAAGGTGTTTCTAATTTCTTCATCACAATATGTATAAATCAGGCTGTTGGAAGCAAAGAAGTGGTGAGATACCTTCTCTTTATCAGGTTGAGTCGGGTGCGCAAGGTGACACTCTTTTTCCAGAGAATGGAGAAAAACATACGGATCAATTATCTCTTCACCAGGATTGTAAAGCTCATCGCTGTTGAACTCTATTGCACTCATACAGCAGCCTGTATATTTTATTATTTGGCCACCACTTTGCCTCCAGAGAAAGAACGCTATACGTGGATTGGAAGTTTACAATTGGGTGAATATAAATATGCAAGCTTTAGAGATATTGATCTTTGGAGACGGTACTCAACATCATTATATTTTGCCATTGTCACCATGGCTACAGTTGGTAAGTTAATTTTTATTGCTGAGAATTTTCCCTCCCCCTTTGTCTTTCTAGAAAGCCTGCAATTTGCAATGTTCACTTCTCCGTCTACAGTCCCACTATGATCACGTAAGTTTCTCATGGTGATCCATTTTGTTGCTGCAGGTTATGGAGATATACATGCTGTGAATGTGAGAGAAATGATCTTCGTTATGATTTATGTTTCTTTTGACATGATTCTTGGTGCTTATTTGATTGGTAACATGACAGCTTTAATAGTTAAAGGATCAAAGACAGAAAGATACAGGGATAAAATGACAGATCTCATGAAATATATGAATAGAAATAGACTTGGGAAAGAAGTCCGTAATCAGATAAAAGGCCACTTACGCTTACAATATGAAAGCAGCTACACTGATGCTGCTGTGCTCCAGGATATTCCCATCTCTATTCGTGCTAAGGTAATACATGAAAACTATTTTTGCAGTTGTCCAGTTTTATTTGTATCTTCCATTGTAAAAAACAATTGCACTGAGAAAAATATATTGTAATTGAAAATGGTTAACTACACGACCATCATTTGTCTGCTTTATATGTTCCCTTCTATATGATTATCTAGTTAATCCTAATCTTATTATAGATAGCAAATCGAACTTGGTTTACTTAAGTTGTATGCATAATCATCCACTTGTTCACATAGGCTTCTAGCAGAGGATGGATCTTAAGTTTATTGAGTAGTTTATGATGCATGTCACTATATCAGATATTTTCTAGATTTAAGCAATACTTTTTCCGTTTCTCAGGATCATATACAATTCTTTTAATGTTTTATGTCACCAGGATTTGCCATTTGAATCCCCTTAGTTGACTTTTCACTACTGACAGACTATAAATTCCATTTACTGATTCTTACCTTTTAACAATATCTAGTTTTAGTTTATTCTAAAAATTTTGTTTCTTTTAAAGCTCACTAACATGTGAATTCACTCTCTTGCAGATTTCGCAGAGTTTATACAAGTCCTATATTGAAAATGTCAATCTTTTCAAAGATTGCTCTGCTGAATTTATTAATCAGATTGTAAGTTATATTCTCTGTCAGCCTAAAGTATTATTTTAGAAAATATCTGATTGTTGTTGCTGTTAGACTTCATTGTATCCTGAAAATTACAAAATTGTCTATAAACTTCACTTTTACGTGGAAATTTACCACTATTCTGTTGGTTTTCAGGTAACCAGAGTGCATGAAGAATTTTTTCTCCCTGGAGAAGTGATAATGGAACAGGGAAGTGTGGTAGATCAACTTTACTTTGTTTGCCATGGTGTTCTGGTATGTTATTATTCTTGACAACTCCTATTTATTTTTATGCATAAACTACATAAACTAGCAATTGTCTGAATTCTTTATCCCTTTATAATTTCTTTCACATAGAGCTATACTACGAATTTCCTGTTATTTTACATATGAAAATTATTTTACTGCAGGAGGAGGTTGGCATTGGGGAAGATGGAGCTGAGGAGACGGTTTCACTTTTGGAGCCTTTCAGTGCATTTGGTACTATTTCCATCCTTTGCAACATTCCTCAGCCATATACTGTTCGGGTTTGCGAGCTATGTCGACTCCTGCGAGTTGATAAACAGTCATTTACCAATATCCTTGACATATATTTTCATGATGGGAGAAAAATCTTGACGAACTTACTAGAGGTAATTGTACATAATATGTTCTTTTCTTGTTTTCTTGCTGATGCCTGTGCAAATGTTTTTTCAAAAATGATGTCTTACCAAAACTATGTTGTCGAACGTTAAAACTTTTCTTCCTCTGAGTAATCTATAGGAAAATCTTTTTGATTATGCACCATATCTGAAAGAAATCTTTGATGACAGGGAAATGGATCAGATTTGGGCATGAAGCAAGTGGAGTCAGATATTGCATTTCATATTGGAAAGCATGAGGCTGAGCTTGCTTTGAGGGTAAATAGTGCTGCTTATCATGGTGATCTGCAGCAACTGGAAAATTTAATTAGAGCTGGTGCAGATCCAAACAAAAAAGATTATGATGGAAGATCTCCCTTGGTAAGCAAAAATAATTTTCTTAAACAGAAAGCAAATAAAGGAATACATGATTGATTTGAGGAACCTTATTGGTGTTTATTTTCTCTTAACACAGCACCTTGCTGCATCAGGAGGATTTGAAAATATTGTCCAGTTTCTGATCCAAGAGGGTGCAGACGTTAATGTTACAGGTAAAGTTCTCTTGTATTCCTTGTCAATCCATATACCGTTGCATTCTCTAATCTAAGATTTCCTTGGGCTACGACACCAGATAACTTCGGGAACACGCCTTTACTTGAAGCTATCAAAGCTGCGAATGAACCTATTGTTTCTTTACTTGTTCAACAAGGCGCATCACTGAAGACGTACGAGAATGGTAGCTTCTTGTGTAACGTGGTCGCAAAGGGTGACTATGATTTACTCCGAAGGTTACTTTCTAGTGGAATCGATCCAAACTCCAAAGATTATGATCAACGAACACCACTTCATGTTGCTGCTTCACAAGGATTATATTTGATGGCTAAGTTGCTCTTGGAAGCAGGGGCAAGTGTGTTCTTCAAGGACAGGTACGTCTGATTATCTTGTTACAGTGTCTGGATACCATTTTTTTTCTTCTCCCTAATATTTCCTGAAGCTAAAAATGTCCCTGGACAACTTTGATTATACAGAAGAGGAAACACTCCTCTAGATGAAGGACGAATGAGTGGAAGCAAGAATATGATTGAACTCTTAGAAGAAGCAAAAGCTGCCCAGATGTCCGAATTCCCTGATCTTCCGGAACAAACCGAAGGTACTTGAGAAAATTTTCCCTTTCAATAATTAGTATCTTAGAAAAATTAAAATTCGAAACATGATATTCTTGAACCATCTTAGTTCTACTTTAAGTATCTTCAAAATGATAGTGTAATTTAGAACAATATAGCCAGTTCTTTTTATTTCTTTATAGTTGCATCACTTAAAAGATGAACTTCTCTTGCTGGTGACAGAAAAAATGCATGCACGAAAATGTACAGTCTTTCCTTTTCATCCATCGGAACGTAAAGATTCAAGAAAAATTGGAGTTGTATTATGGGTTCCTCAAAGCATAGAAGAGCTAATTAGAGAAGCATCAGAGCAGCTAAACATTTCATCATGTTCTTGTATATTAACAGAAGATGCTGGTAAAATTATTGATATAAATATGATTTCTGATGGCCAAAGATTGTATTTGTTGAGTGAAACAGAATAATTTTACACGTGAAGATTATTTTGTATGCAGATTTTGCTCTGTACATATTTTAGATATTTATTTATTTACTTTTTTTTTTCCCCTCTTACCAGATATAGATTAACATCTGAGCTTTTCGATTTATCCGTAGGGAACTAAATTAAATTCTATTAAACCCCTTTTCATGTGAAAACTAATACAGGTTAGAGTTTAGTTAATTTCCAGATGTGGCAGTTTTTAGTGCTTTCATTGAGTTGGTACCAATGATTTGGTTCATGAGTGGAGAATTTTCTGTCCAGAATATCAGATTAATGATAAAAACAAAGCCTCTTTTTACCTAAATAGGGATCTCACGGTGCATAGTATGTTGAGTTTTCACATAATTCAAATAAGATTGCAGTCCAAGTCCCCGTCACTCAAGTTAGGTCTTCCAAGAATTCATACTGTTTTCTCCCATCAAATGATACAAAAAGATGCCTTCTTTCATTTCTTAAATGGGAAATCCAAACATTAGTATGTAAGGTTTTCCTCAAGCAGTAGTAGTAGCATCAACGACGTACCACTATATATATATATTTATAGATCTAAGCATGCAGTCAAACAAAATCTTTAGACTCAACACAAAGAGTGAGAAAATAACTAAAATATGGAAACCATAGATTTGTCGTGCAGAACCTAAACTTACATAGCAGCGGTGGATATGATCTAGTCAAGCTTTTCACCCACAGGAGAACTCAAGTCAAAGTCCACGGATGAGATGAGTTTGTTTAAAATGCTTTTGTGCAGCTAAATATTCTACTCTGGCAGCATCAGTTTCCTCATCATCATCATCTTTACTGATGCTAAATTGAGAAATCGTCCCAAATATTTTGGCTAGGAGAAACCGAAAAAGTGGCACCAACGAACAGAAATTTGCAGCATGTTGGAGATTCATGGCTTCCTGCTGAGCAAAAATTGGGGAAAGGGGGTGTTCAAGAAGGAAATAGTCAAGAAATATGAGCCAAGACTGAACCCTTTATTAATCAAAAATATACTTTCACCTTTCTATCCCGATAAAGAAAAAGCAAAGAAAAAGAGGCATCAAAGACTTTGTAGTCTCCTTAATCGCTGCCCAAGTAGAAATAAAGCACATTTTTCAACAGAATTTCATAGTCATCTTTCCTATTGACCTCTTAATACAGAAAAAGGAACGCAAGGAATCTACTACGCCAGTTAATACGGACCTCCACTAATGTTTATTTATTTTTAATGTCATTTTCATTGATTCTTTTTACCTTGTCATCATTCAATAATGCATACCTGACAACACTTTTCACTTTTCCAAATTAAAGAAAGGCTGCAAGACGTTTCAAGTAATGCCAGATTAAGCCCTAAAGTCCTGCTTTCTGTTTTGATTTAAACATTACAACTACTTATCTCATAGTAAATAAAATGGAAGAGAATTAGAAACTGATTCTGTTACAGCAACATTTAAACCCTCAATCTAAGATTCTAAAATTAAACATTGATAAAAACATAGCTTGCATCATTAACATTGAAATTGCTGAGATACCTGGAGATGAAATATTTATCACAAACCCTAGAGACAGAGTAAATATAATAAGAAGCATCTGCACAATGTACCAAATGTAATTGTTATCAATTTGCAGCGCTGAATTGAATAAATATAAAATCAATTTGACATAGGAAAAAAAAAAAAAAAAAGCGAGAAATCCTTTCATCAATGTAAATTTGTAGAAAGGGAATGATTACCAGTTGTGCATTTCTGTAATTACAGAGACGACCTAATCATGAAGACAGCAGAAGAAGAAAACCTTCCGATCGTCCAACCTTAGTAATCAATATATAGATACTCGCGTTTTACAGAATGCTGCAAAATTTTTAGGATCTTCAGAGCTCGGCGGAGATGTCTATAATGCCGGAAGTTTTTCGTGCAAATGAACAGATGTCGAAGTGGTAAACCCATACAAAGAAAGTAAGAAGAGAAAAAAAGATCAAAATTATAAGAACGCATTCGTAATGATATTGTCTCGCTCATTTTGATAATTTTTAATTTGATATCTTATAGTTCGAAACACCCTGTTTCGAGTCGCCACTTCTTATAGTCAAAATAACCGTCAATTTTCCAAAAATGAACGGTTAAGATTCTCCTTTTCTATTCTAGAACCATCAATCACCATCCGATCTGATAAGTTTACTTTGAACCCTTTTTAATTTGAAATCTAGAAATTGGGCGCGCTGAGTTAGTTAAACTATATTGAAAATCTCTTTAACGATCTTTTTTTTTTTTCATTTTTTCAGCTCTCCAATTAATTTTCTCTCTCAAGGTTTGATTTCCCCAATTATCTCCGTGTGTTGAAATGATTTTCATGCTTTCTAATGAAGACAGGATCAAGTTTTGAAGTTTCCAAGAAGAAAAAGAAAATGGGGAAGTACTTTGGCTTTCATAGTTTTGGTGACCATGGATATCCCGCAATGCCAAGTGGATCATTCCGTGAGAACATTAAATATTTCCTTCAAGAATGTACTGAAATTGAAGACTACGAAGTGGAAGGAATGCCAATTTGGTGTACGTTTCTGGTGCTTGAGAACAGGGGAATTGTGATTCCGCTATATACAATTGAGGAAGATGTTCAGCGGTCTCTTAGTCCCTTCTGTGATCACTGTCGATGTGTTGGTATGGGTTTGATGTTGAAGAACCTTCTCTCTGTTTTAATAATGTTTTGTGTTACTATTGATTTTGTTTAATTCCGTTATGGGGGGTTGAATTTTGAGTTTGGGATTTTTAGGGTTCTTGGAATTGAGTTCTTCCTTTCTTGTAGGTTGGAGTCACCATTTCTTGTCTAGCAGGAAGTATCATTTGATAATACCTGTTTATGAGGAGTGGAACAATCCTCTGACTGAGCGTGTCGTTCATCTTCACACCCATCTTTTACATGGATTGATCCATTGTAATGGTTATGGTCATCTTGTATGCATCAATGGAATCGAGGGGGGTTCTAAGCTTGTCTATGGAAGAGAGTTAATGAATCTTTGGGACAGAATTTGCAGTAATCTACAAGCTCGGTAATGGGTTTCTGGAATTTCTTAATATATTAGTGCATAAATGGTATTTTAGTCATAATTTTTCTTTCTTTTTTTTGGTGGGATTATCAATCTTAATCATAATATTACTCATCTGGATTTCTTCAGCGTCAAATCATTGCTTAGGTACTAGAAATGTGTTTTTATCAGCTCAATTTCGTTCAAGTAATTCCCAGTTTAATCTGATCTTCCGTTACAATCATCGTTAGAGGTCTTATGTATTTCTGTATTTCGTTCATTGTTGTCGTTGCTCAGTCAGATGGCCTCCCAGTATATGATCAAAGATAAATAACTTTCATACTCCCTACCTGAAAATCCTGCTTCCTCACCTGCTCCAATTTTTCATACTCAGAAGCTTCGTGATGCATTTTCTTATTGAAAGATTAAGCTGATATATGTGATAGCATTAATGTATTCAGGGTACTAGAATTGAAACCATTATTCTTCATATGTGACTCCTTTTTAACATGTCAAAATTAGCCCTCTGAAATAGAATGCTCTTTAGACCAAAAAGTACTTGGAGTCCTCAAAATAGTTCAGTCTAATGTTGTCAAGTTTTTTTTTCCTACTGCGTATAAATTATTCCACCAACTAAACAATTAATTTGCATTAATTAGCACTGGAGAGCCCTTCATCAGCTATAAATTAAAACTTGATACTTCCATCTAGGAAGTAGTTTTTTCAAATATTGCTGGAGTCAAGTTGGAAGCTAGCTGATGAACAATTTACTCTTTCTTTTTCTTCCTTTGCAGCAAGATAACTGTAGAAGATGTTTCTAAGAAGCACTCTATGGATCTTAGGTTACTACACGGAATTGCATATGGACATCCTTGGTTTGGTAGATGGGGATACCGGTTTCTCCATGGAAGTTATGGGGTGAATGAGCATAAGTATGAAAGGGCCATAGAAATTCTTAGCTCCCTACAACTTGATAAGATCATCCATGAGTTTAGTTTTACAGAGATATTCGCAAACATCAAGCGTATAATAAGTTGCTATCGTGATTTGAGTGAAACCAAGTTGATGACTCTCCAAGATCTTTTGAAATTTATGCTTGCTGTCAAGTCCAGACCTGAAATGAGAAAAATTTCCGGTTCTCGATCTCCTATATTATGCACTTCTATAAGGTCTTTGGCATCACCACCTTCCTCAAAAAAGGTGCAAAACGGTAGGTGTAGAAAGTTCTCTTCCATAGCTGCCAGATGTGATAGTCGCTGGCCTGTTAAAAGGCTAGAGTTTACAGCTGACGTGATCATTGATGCACTGAAAAAGAAGAAAGAATCATGCAAATTCAGTGCTGTCATGAACAGGCAGGAGGTAAGAGATGCAGCACGCCTTCAGGTTGGAGATACAGGTTTGATTGACTATGTTTTGAAGTCAATGAACAATGTTATTATTAGAGGTTATGTAGTAAGGCGGTCAGTGAATCGCTTAACTCGAAAACTAGAGTATACAATTCAAGAAGTTAAGAAGGGCACCCAGTTTCAACCGGAAAAAGCAACTGAGACAGTTGAGTTATCATGTAGAATGCCAGGAAATGATGTATATACTGACATCTTCTATATGTATTCTAATGTCATCTTGGATTATCCAGAATCCAATGTGGTAAAGTATGCTGTGCGTACTATTCTAGATGGTAAATGCTTTGTGAAGGAATGGCCTTTCAGAGATGAACAGGATGACTTACTGAGGTTTGTTTGTCGGTTGCTTCCCAGTGATGGGGAAACTAAACTAACCTGGGAATTCCCAAATAGAGAGTATGTCATTGTTCCACTGCATGCTACAATTGGGGATCTGAAGTCAGTAATTCAATGCACAATGAGAGACACTTACTGTGTGATGGAGAATTTTGTGGTAACAGATATTGAAGAAATGGAAGGAGTGTCAGATTCCGAATTGCTTTTTGGCATAGTGGAATCAGGTAAAGATCTCTGGGTGAGAGGTTATGGATTGGACTTGGACACAGATTTGAGGTATGAAGGAGGTTCAGATAACTGGACAGTGAGGTGCAAATGTGGTGCAGAGGATGATGATGGTGAGAGGATGGTTTCCTGTGATATATGCGAGATATGGCACCACACTCGCTGCTGCGGCATCGATGATTCTCAAGCTGTGCCCCAAATGTTCATCTGTGAGGCATGTTGCAGTTCCCTTGCACCACCAAGGGCTGAGAGCATTGATTATGCACCTTATGGTGGTTCAATGTTGCCTATTATGATGCCATTGCCAGATAATGAAATTGGTATGCTTTACTGACTACTCTTAACTGCATTTGTTGTTTACCTGATAGGACTGACTGTTGTTATTAACATCATACAAAAGAATATGTAGAGATTACTTTGTAAAACAATCTGGATAGGTTTTGTTGTCAAACACATGAGTGAGTTTGTAATGTGAGATTATAGATTTGTTGGAACTTCATTCTTTTGTTTTCATTGGAATAAGGAATATTTTTTGTACACATGCTGTGTTAATAAACCATTTCATTTTTCATTTCTTAATTGGTGCCCATAACTGTGTTTTGTTTCAAGAAGAACATGGAGTGTTTTGTTTCCAAAATTGCAATACATAATACATTATAAGAATACATTCTCTCTTTCCCTTATCAAATCAAGAAAAGAAAAAACCCCAAAACAAAATTTTTGAAGAATTACAGTAACTAAAATTCAATCACCAAGAATTCTTCAAGGGCTTTTCCAACAATGCAGATAGATACATCTCACGGAACTCAGGACCTCGATCTAATTTCCGACCGACAACCCATTTCACCTTCTGGAAACCGATGCTTTCAATCAACGGCCCATAAACCTCCTCCAACTGATCTCCCACACAGAAAAAATGGTCAAGCCAAAACAACCCTCCAGGCCTGAGTACCCTATAAATATCAAAAAACAAGAAATGAAGCAGCGTCGGGGGTATCCAGTTACTCAAAACGTGCATCGAATGCACGATATCCAACGTATTGTCGAAAAACGGAAGTCTCTGCGAAATGCTTACGTATAACGGCACCACTCCTCTTGACGCTATGAAACTGTTAAAAGGTCCGTTTAAATTCATTGACGTCGTTAAAATCGTCACGTTTCTTTCCCTCATTCTCACCGCAAATGTCGCTACGCCTCCCCCAATGTCGAGCCCTATTCTGATCGTCCCCTGTTTTTTCGTCGCTAATACTTCGTCTATGGTGAAATCTAGGCTGCCGGAATTCGATTTCCCCGTTGCCGTCCATCGATTTTTCTCCCGGCCGTTGAGATCGAAACAATCCTTACAATCGTCGAATTCCTTCTGATTACGGCGATTTATTAGACACGTGTAGTTTTTGCAAGTGTACGCGGTCCAAACTACAGAGGAATCCGACGGCGTAGTCCATAAGCTATCGGGAAGTGGATTAGGCTCGGCGTATTTCTTCTGGGAAGCTGGACGGCAGCGGCGACGGGGGAGTGGTTCGCAGCCTTTCAACAGAAGCTTCTGTGCTAAAACCTCATCGTCGGGGCAGGAACCGTTCACATTGTAAGACATGTAACGGCGGAGTTCATCGGGAAAGTTGGTACAGGGTCGTCCGACTGGCGGAAAAATCTTGTCAGAATCCATATTTTTGTTGAAACCGAACGGGAGTTTATGTGCAGAAGTGAAAACGAGGAATTCGGAGGGAAGGTCCAAATTAGTATCGTGTCCAACGTTAGTGTTGTCTAATACCTCTGCAAATCTAGCACAGGCGGCGGAGGAATTAGAATAAATTGCTGTGGAGAAGAAGAAGGTAAAACAATTTGTTGAGAGTAGAAGAATAAGAAGAAAAAATACATTTTTGAAGGAAGACTTTGGATTATGGAGTGAATCCATAGCAGATTGCTTCAAGTTCAAGGTGTCTCTGTTTGATTACTGAATATATATATATAAATTACACTTGATATTATGAAAATTTTTATGCATTCTTTGAGAAATTGATAGATTATATTAAAGTTGGTTGAAGATTAATCTTGAGTATATATATTTTGAATTAATTTGGGTATAAAATTTAGGCATAGGTTAGGGGAGGAGAGTGTGTTTAATAACTGATCATCCCGTGAATCGATAAATTAATAAATAAAAGGGTGGGTAGTGGAACAAGTAGAGAAGGTCAACATTGATGAAACTCAAGATCCAAGGAAAGAGTTGACTTGAAGATATAAAAATGGAGTTTTTAATTGATTAGGTTTTAGATTTAAAGTTTGTAGAAATTATGGAAGGAAAAGGATGTTGGGATGGATCTTATATTGTGGGAGTCGAATGTTCATAAGATGGAATTGAATGTTTATAACAATAATATTTGCAGAGAAAGGCGTTATCTATTGCATGTTACACGGTATTACCCACATGCAAAAACAAGAATTCCATCTCTTTTTTGGCGGGAATTTGTTTTTGTTTTTTTTTTTTTAAGTGTCGAAATTGCTCTAAAATTTTATGAAATTATAAGTTAAGTTTAAATTTATATTTTCAACTTTACTTTTGAAAAGATAGTTGAGTATATAATTTTTTTTTATTTTATTGGGATAATTAGATTGTGTTTTTATATGATTTTTTAAATTTATTGAAATAGTTAAATATTTAAAATATATAAATTTTTGTTATTTTAGAAATTTAAAACATGAAAAAAAAAATTTTTAATTCGGTAAAAGAATAGTTCTTTGTCGGCTAAAGCATCTTATGAGAGATCTCGATATTTTATATTATTAGTAGCAGTTCACCAAAACTTTTAATAATCACCGTATCCATGTGCTTATCCTTTGCCAACTTTCCTAAATTCACCAAATTCTCACTAGTAATTTCTTTAATTAATTAAATTTTTAATTAGAAATTTGGTTCATATATTTTAATTTAAAATTTTATTACAGGACGTCACATGTATGATATTCGAGTAAGTATCAGAATAAAATCTTTCTCAATTATTATAAATGTAATTTGAATTTAATTTAAATTAATCGAGATACTAATTTACATATGTTATCTGAAATAATTAGACACAAATTAGCGGCATTATAATTACTTAATTTATAAGTAATATATATTATGTGTTTGAATTGAGGACTAGAGAAAAGGAGAGGGAGTAGAAATAAATTATCAAAATTGAGAACTATAGTTTAATAATTATATTAAAAAGAGGGAGAAATAGTTTGAACTTTGAAGTGTATTTTTTATTTTTTTTGGTCAAAAATAATTAAAGAATAGTATGTATATTCCAATCAATTAACAAAAGACATAGTTGATATTTAAATTGGACTTTTCGATTTATATATTATTAATTCATCTTTAAATTTAATTAATTACAATTATGAAGGTTAATTAACTAATTATTTTTCATCACAAAAAACGCGAATGCAATTTCATTTCTCCATAATTACGTATCCCCTTATTTGTATTTACCCACAAAACAACTATTTATTTATATATATATATATATAAATAGGGCTTGAGCGCGTTCATTCAGCGTAGGAGAAGCCATGCACGCCTACCGCGTAAGATATACATATATATATATCTATATATATATATATATATAATATATATATATATATATATAGGGTCTAGCTAGAAAATTAAAAACACCGACCAAAAATATGGTTAATTCCAACCTTAAATTACACGGTTATATCTAGCTATAGTCAATCTGGAAATAAAAATTTAAGAAAATTGACAGCAAATTATAACTAAGCTAGCTGAATGGGAGATTGAAGAGATCGACGACTACTGACTGAGTCGTTCAGTCAAAAGCTTAAGCCGACTAATATTTTGAATTTTTCCCAATATATAAACATTTGGCATGCGACGCTGTCTCTTTGTGAACATATGGACTTTGAAATTTTTTTAAAAATTTTTAAAATTTCTTTCCCCAAACTTTCAACGGTCAACATTCAAATACTACAACGTATTACATACTACCTTTGCCTTCTTATTTTTGAATGTTTCTTCCCAAATTCTCTTCTTTAATTTCTCCTACAAATTCCCAATTCATTTCCCAACATATATATATATATATATACACATACTTTTTGGTTTCTCATCATAATCACCATATTTGTTTCTTCTTGAGTCTTATATATATATATATATATAGTTCTTCTAATTTCTTGTTCATAAAAAGATGATCTTTCCATGGAAATTAAGGAGGAGAGGTGGTGCAAAAAAACGGGGGAAAAATAATAACGGGGTTTTAGAAAGTGGTAATTTTTCTGATACGGAGCTGATGACGACAACAATTCCAAATCATTTCCGGTGTCCGATTTCTCTAGATCTAATGAAAGATCCGGTAACATTGTCAACCGGAATAACGTACGATAGAGAGAGTATCGAGAAATGGATGGAAGACGGGAACCAGACTTGTCCGGTAACCAATCAAATCTTGAGAAATTTCGATCTCATACCGAATCATTCCATAAGGAAAATGATTCAAGAATGGTGCGTGGAGAACAAGTCATTCGGCATCGAAAGAATACCTACACCGAGGATTCCCGTTTCGACTTACGAGGTTTCGGAAATCTCTACGGGTATATCATCCGCCACGGCACGAGGTGATGCGGACACGTGTCGGCAATTAGTGTCCAAGATCAAGAAATTAGGGAAAGAGAGCGAGAGGAACAAGAAATGCATTAAGGAAAACGGCGTCGCTTTCGTTTTATCGGCTTCCTTCGAGGCATTCTCCGACGATAGTAACAAGTACGAGGAATTATTAAAAGATATTCTCTCCACGCTGACGTGGATGTTTCCGTACGGTTCGGAAGGACAATCCAAATTGGGATCAACAAAATCATTACGTACAATTGCATGTTTTTTGAACGCTGAAGATTTATCGACGAGACAACATGCAGTGACGGTTCTAAAAGAATTACTAGCCGCCGACAACCGTTACGCAAATAATCTAATGAAAATCGAAGAAAATATTAATATTCCAGAATCGCTGTTCAAGATGATTAAGGTTCCCATAAATCCAAAAGCTACGAAAGCTTCATTAATGGTAATATACCACGTGCTGACGTCATCCTCGGCGAAGAACGACTACGACGTCGTATCCAAATTTTTGGACACCGGTTTAATTTCTTTGCTAGTGGATACGATCGTGGATTCAGAAAAGAACGTGTCGGAAAAAGCGCTGGGGGTTCTGGACGCCGCGGCGAATTGGGAAGAAGGGAAAGAGAAAATACGCGGAAACGCGTTGGCGTTGCCGCTGATGGTTAAGAAGCTTCTGAGGATTTCGGATTTAGCGACGGAATTTTGCGTGTCGATTCTTTGGAAAGTGTGCAGAGATGAGGAAAATGAAGAAAAAAGAGCGGGGATGGTTGAAGGGATAATTCAAGTGGGTGGATTTCAGAAGCTTTTGGTGATATTACAAGTTGGGTGTGGGGAAAAAACGAAGGACAAAATAACTGAATTATTGAAATTGATGAATATTTACAAGGATAGAGTGGATGATTGTGTTGATTCTTCGACTGGATTTAAGTATGTCAAAAGAACTTTCTGAACTAAATTTTTGTTGTATAGATTTGGATTCCTTAAACGATCAAACTCTTACGTTAATTATTATTGTACATGTTTAGAAGGAGAAGTACTAATTCTTTGACCAAATTAATGAATGCTGCCCTATTTAATGTTATTTGCTTCTTCTTTTCCTTAAAGTTTGTTAAATTTTGCTATTTCCATCAGAAAATTAATATTTTACTGTACACATATTTATTGTTTATTTAATACTACTCTTCTTTATATTTGCTTGTTCTTTGAGTTGAAAGTTGAAAACTAATATACCGGTCATGAAAAATCACTTGAAATAAATAAAAGTAGCCAAAAGGACCGGTCAAATTCGTCTCCCGCTTCAAAGTTTTAATTCAAATTTGTTGAGGAGCAATCAGCGCCTTTAACTGTAAGAGAACGGTCAATTCCTAATAATCAAAACCAACCGTTTGGATTCTTCCCACAATAAATTACATTTTATTCTTCATTTTTTACAATCCTAATAATAAATACAATAAAGAATGACCTAAGAGTATTACCTATATATGTGTATATATATATATATATGTATGAATTTGGTCCACCATTGTAAACAAAAACATAAAGAAAGAAACGTAAAAGAAAAGAAAAGAAAGATCTTTTCATCATCAAGATTGGTAAAGATTGTCTTTTTTTTTTTTTTCAAAAAAATGGCTATCTTATTTGTGTATAAAACGACAGCAACTTGACCGTCCCACCCGCACCAATAACGCTTTTCTTTCCCACATGCTCCATAGGACACAGATCCCTCCAAAACTGATCTGTTTCCCACTATTCTGTCCGAGTACATCCCCACGTGTCACTTCCTCCTTTAATTTCTAGTTATCGTAAAATTATGGGATTAAGGATAGTCTCAAATGTGGTTAAGACCATAAAATTTAAATTAATTTTATTTGGCACGTTTTTCTCGTGGAAGCAAATAAAGATAAATGATTTAGTAGTAGTAGTAGTAAGAGTAGTTTGGTTTGAGGTCGTTGAAGAAATAACAGTTTTCTTCTCTAATTTAGCACGAGTTTTTTATGAGCAGCCGCAGTTCACCCTAACAAATATTCATGGAGAAAACACAAATACTTGTTAAGCTATGTAAAAGTCAAAGAAAGTGTGAAGTCAGAACTCTTTTCTGCCTGAAACAAAAATGAAAAATGGAGAAAGACAAAAGGGTTTGTTTATAAAAAAGTGCTTTCACTTAGAAAGTACAACTTATCTGAAGAGTGTGATGTGCTTTTGGAGGACCATCTGGCAAATTATTTTCTTGTGTCATTATCATGGCAGCTCATTGTGTGTGCCCATGAAACAACATAGCCTTAAAAAAGAAAGAAAGAAAGAAAGAAAGGAACTTTGCAAATGGATAATAATCTTCAGTGCCTTTCAAGGGACACTAGAAAAATAAGAGGACAGGCAAGAAATGACATATTCTCATATACATATATATATATATATATATATATAGAGAGAGAGAGAGAGAGAGAAGAGAAGAGAATCAAAGAGTGTAGAGAAAACACATAAAACCTGTTTTTTTCAATCACATTACCAAATATTCAACATGTTAAAATGGCAAGACTAGATTCTTGCCTAAAAGTTAAGCTAAGAAAAGGCAAAAAAAGAAGACACCAATGGAAAGAAACAGCAAAAGAATTACAAGAACTTACACAACAGCAGAGAAGCAGCAAATAGAATGGACAACAAAGAGAAAATCAAATCAAGAATCATCAATAACTACTACCATGTTATGTTCCAACTTCCTTATATCTCTACCTACTTTAACTACCTACCTACCATCAGCAGATGTGAATGATTCAGCAAATCCATATGGTCTAGTAGGTATGCTCGTTTGAGTATTATCGAGGCTCGGAAGGTACGAGGAAGAAGAAGCCGAGTCCACGTGGCTTCTACCTTCATGAGCTTGCCATTTCTTTAGTGCTTGGGGCAATGACATTTCTAGATCAATCCCATAAATGTCCTCCGTGCTCGGCTCAGATGGTTTCCATAGCTCTACTAGAGAAGAAAGAACGTTCACGGCATGTCCCATATCAGGCCTTTGATATGGTTCCCTTGCACAGCAGTGGCCTGCAAGCTCGGCTACTGTACTTATACTAGCCAATATTTCCTCGTTGAGGTCAATTGTTGGGTCAATTGCCTTTCGGAATGTGTCCTTGTTGAGGTGCATTCTTCGGAACCATGTTACAAGATGCATACTTTCCTCTGGCTGGCTTTCGTCTAGAGCCTTTCTTCCAGTTATAAGTTCCATTAAGATGACACCAAAACTAAAAACATCGACTTTAGTAGTTACTCTCCCTGTCACTGCAAAAAAAAGAAATGTGTTGTCAGAAATGCGTTACATTAACCTATCAGAAGGCACATGTCCAAATATCAGAAGGCACAAATTGATATGTATGCATACATACATGTCCAAAAATTATTTACCTGCATATTCTGGGGCAAGATATCCAAATGTGCCAGCAATTCTTGTTTCAATAGAACCTTTTCCTTCGGGAGCAAGCCTTACAAGACCAAAATCTCCGACTTTAGCCCTCATATCATCCCCGAGTAATATGTTGGAAGGCTTTAAATCTCTGTGTATAAAACTTTGGTGGGCTAAACCATGGAGGTACTCGACACCCCTAGCAACATCCAATGCAATGGTCAGTCTTTTTGTCCACTCCAATGGTTTCAGCCCTTCGTCAGCCCAGTTGAATACATGCCTGCTCAATGTCCCTTGTGGCATGAACTCGTAAACAAGAAGTTTCTCATTACCATCAAGACAATATCCAAGAAGGGCGACAAGATGTCGATGGCGAACCTTAGTCAAAACGGCAATCTCAGACTTGAACTCAGCCAATCCCTTTCCGGCAAGTACTCCGGACTCCATTCTTTTGACAGCAATTTTAGTACCATCATGTAACTCCCCTTTGTAGACTGTTCCAAATCCTCCCTGACCCAATATATTGTCTTCACTGAAATTATTTGTCACATTCTTCAACACTTGAATGGAGATTACCATGTTTCCTGCCTCAACCATTTGAATGTCACTGGTTTCACTTGTAGAGACAGTATGACTTTCACTAACTGCACCAACACTTACACTTGAGCCTGCAACTGTAATTTTCACACTCTCGTTGTCAGATCCCGAATGGCGTGGATGAATTACCATAGCATTTGGACTTTGTACCCTGCTAAATTTTTTCTGCTTGCTTTTATACAAGCAGAAGGCTGCCAATCCAATCAAGCAAAGCAGAAAAACACCTCCAATTATAGAAAAAACTACGATTCCAACACGATTTCTCGGCTTCTTCTGATTGTCTTCTGAACTACCAGTACCTTTAGAACCTGCTGAATCAGATTTACCTGGACCAGAAGTTCCTGGAGAGGAGGGATCACCCTTATCCTTCCCAATATCAGGATTCCCATTTGTTTTCAAGATCAAGTTATTCCTAAAAGCAGGAACTTTCCCATAAAGCCGATTGTTTGATACATCCAATTCATTGAGTGCAGGGAGAGTAGCGAGCTCTGCAGGTATAGTACCTGTTAAAATGTTGTTAGAAAGAATCAACCTTTGCAGGGACTTAAAGGAAGCAAACTCAGGAGAAATTGTGCCTGTAAGTCCCATATTTTCAAAGTTGATAACAGTAATATTTCCATTATTGCAAGCGATACCAAACCAATCTGCACAAACATCATTCCCTCTCCAATTATCAGCAAACCTTCTAGGATAGTTCATCAATTTCACAATGGAAAGTAGTGTATTTACTCTAGGATCACAATCACCAGGCTGTGGCAAACAAAATCTATTAGTATCTTTAGTCATATCCACAGACACTCCATTCCTAAACTTAGGCATTGGTCCTTGCAAAAAATTGTTAGTCAAATTCACAACTTTCAAGGATTCAAGATTCACCAAGGATGGAGGAACAGGACCAGTAAATGAATTATCTCTAATACTCAACACCTCCAACACTTTCAAACCAGAGAAATCTGGCAATGGACCAGAAAATCCATTTGAATGCAACCAGACCTCCTTCAAAGATGTCATATTCTGTAAGACATCAATTCCACCAGTAAGATTCTGCCCATTTAACCACAAAGACTGAATCACAGAATGCGAAAGGCTTGATGGGATTTCACCTTCCAAGTTATTAAGAGCCAAATGTAAATTTGTCAATCCAGCAAAGCCATCAGGACCTAAAAAGTCAGGTATTTTTCCAGTAACATTGGCAGAATTAGCAGAAAAGTTCTGCAATCCTGAGGCATCTTTTAGGCTTTCAGGAATTTCCCAAGCAGAAAAAGGATTGTTATCCATTTCAACAGATTGCAACAAGGTCATGCCAGTAAAGAAATCAACAGGAACAGAAGTGAACTGATTGTTACTAAGCATCAAAACTTGAAGAGAACTCAGACCTCTTAAGCTCGGTAAAGGCCCAGAAATGTTGTTCCATTGGAGTTCTAACCGCTCAAGCAGAGTCAAGTTTGAGAGACTTTGAGGAAGTGTACCTTGAAGAGTCTGGTGCCCGATTTGGATCCGGGTCACCCTTTTCATCTCAGAACAAACTACATGGTTCCATTTGCAGGGATCTGGGTCAGTCCATCCAAGCTCTTTTGGTGGTTTGAGGCTATCCCTGAGAGCCAACATGACTGAAGCATCATCATCTTGAGACTCTGCATGAAAGAACAGAGAAAAGAACCCAAGAAACAAAAAAGCTGAAAACTTTAACACAAGATTGGCCTTCATTTTTGCAAAAAAAAAAGCTCCTAGTTTCAGAAAAAAGAAAAAAAGAAAGCTTTTTTTTGAAGTGGGTTGCAGAAAGTCAGCTCAAGGCAGCATTAGAATAACAGGGAAGGAGTGGCGAACGGTTAGAGTGAAGGAAGGTTTCTTTAGCTTAGGAAGAGAGCAGCACATGAGAGAAGATGGAAATGGACCCCATCTTGAAAGCTTAAAGAAAACCAAGAATGTGGGCTGGAGTAGGGTGGAGAAGAGGTGGTTTTTGAGGGTGGGCATGTAAAAGAAAAGGAAAAAAAAAAAAAATTGTAGGGAAGGTGACAGTGTGGATGATTCTTGGGAACATGGACCAAAAGGCCAAGTTGGCAATTGTGTGTAGCTGTGTGAATGTGTTTTTGTCTTTTGGTTTTTCTTGAATTCATTATCCAGAAAGGAAATTAATCAGCAAACATTATATCAGCACAAACTCATCTTTTTCTTTCCTTTTCTTTTTTGCTCTTTTTTTCTGGTGTAAGTTGAAGATTGAAGAATCATTGAAATTCCAGAGTTTTTACACCCAATTATTCTAAGGAACACACTGCGCCATACTTTCCTTCCTGAGCTGTTAAAGCAAAAATACCCAAAACATATATATATATATATATATATATATATATATATTATAATATATGTTTGGTTTGGCGGTTACATTAGAAGAAAACGATAAGCAATAGTGGCCTTTTATTGCGCCGTGAAATTTTAGATATGGAAACCGGACAATACATATATATATTATATATATATATACCAACTTGATTTTACGGTTAAAAATAACAGCCAAAATAAGTATAATTCTGACAATTTGAAACCTAGCTGGAATCCCAGTACTTAAGCCAAGTTGTTTATGGACAAAATACATCATAATTCTTTCTTCTTTTATAAGTATTCTGAAAATTCTATTGCTTTTTTTTTCCCCCTTTTGCTGCTTTGGTTTTTGAAAGTAGCTTTTATTTTTTAAAGTTACAAATATTTGCCCATCACACACGTCAAAGTTTCTTATCTCTTATAGAGTCTTTTTAGTATTTCTTTTTTTATTGTGTAATATTTCGTTTCATATTAATAAATACAGTAAATATATAATAATATATAAAAATAAATTTAAATATTTATAATCCAACTTGTAATATTGTTTTAGTATCATGCGAATAATAATAGTTAATTATATTTGTGTCAGAAGCCGTCGTATGTAGGAAGAGTTTTCCCGTAAAATATTCTTTTGTTGTTGGTTTGGGTCGAAAATTGGATCATAGTATTGGACTTTGAATGAATAAAACATTGTTTTTTGGGCTTAATTCGAATTGGACTTTCCCAAATAAGGCTTTTAATGTAGTTGTTGGACTCAAGAAAGATAATCCAAAATAAAAAGACGAAAAAATGGACAAGCTGTGGGGAAAAAAAAAAAAGAAAAGGTTGAAACCCATTAATTAACGTGACTTTCCTTCTTTACATATTTTTATTTTATTTGTTAATGAAAGGTTCTTGATTCTAAAATTATTATTAATTATTAGTTTCATGGATAATAAATAATATTATTAATATATTAAATAAACGTCTTATAAATATTATATTTCATATAAATAAATATATAAAATTGTATTTTCAGGATCAGATTCAAATTCACTGTATCTTGATGTTGAAACTTTGATAATTTTTTAAGCCAATTTCCAGGAAATCGATCCTTCTCCACCCATATAATAAAAAATGTTTCTAACTAAATTTAATATATATATATTAGATTTTTTCTCCATTACAATGACTTCCAATCTTAAATTTCACGAATTTGAAGAATTTAATAATCCCAATTGAAAATTCACATTTCTTTTGGTCTTGTTTTTTTCTAGTTTCTAACTTGAAAAACCCTTCATTTTATAAACTATTTTATTTTATTTTCTTATAATATAATATATATATATATATATATATAGCTGTTTTCCAACTTTGGAGTGTAGAAGATACAACAATTTAATTAATTATTTGATTTGAATTCTGACCAATGATACAAAATCATTGAGATGATCTCTTAAACCTTACAATATTATTAAAATATTCAAGTCATATTCACTGTTCATAGACGACTATATATATATATATATATAATCATAAATTCTTTTATTAGGCCATTATTGCTTTTGATATAATTTATAAACAAAAATTAGACAAAAAAGATAACATATATATATATATTAATTGATTTTATTAAATAAAAATTTAAAGTTTTTACGAAATAAAATATTTTTATTTTTATAACACAAACTATATATATATTTTAATATAACAATTTTCGATTTTTCTTCATAATATTTACTAAATATATGTATGTATGTATGTATGTATATATATATATATATATATATATATATTAGATACATAAAAATTAATTGTCTTATCATTATTCCACTTCTTTCATCTATCGTTTCAAAGTATCAATCAAACACACATGCAAGTTGGTCCGGAGAGGTGGCTCCATAATTGCCGTTGAAACTCATCTCACGACTTGTTCTTATAATGTTCATAAAAAAGATAACATTATTAATTTTTCCTATGTGGTTTTCATGCAATTAATGTTTATTATAGGATTATTATTATTAATTATTTTATTAAAAAAATATACTTAATTATATTAAGTAAATTATGTATATGCAGTAGAAAAAAAAAATAAAAATTCTCTCCATAATAAGAGAAAACCCTAACTTCTCTTCTTTTCTTCTCCTGCTATTGCTTCTGTGAGAATTTTCGGCCCGAGATCAAAATTTTCAAAATTTTTTAAAACTATTTATTCTTATATATTTTTATTATCTTTCTATCTTACCCTTTTTCTTTTTGATTTTTTATGTTCTTTATTTTTGTTTTACTTTAATCTTCTTTATTTTTTTTAGTATTCTTATTATTTTTTACATCTCAATTACTTAGTTCTCTAGTGATATTTAGGTATTAGTTCTTTCTTCTTTTTGGAATAAAAATTTCTTGAACCTAGTTATCTAGTCCCAAGTCATAAGTTCAATTTTGTCTTTTGTTTAGGTATCCTAAGAAATTTATGCTAGATTCACAATAAATTAGGTTACTGTTAAAAGTAGTTGATAAAATGGAACCTTCTTTATGGATGAGTTTGTGATTGACAACTCGAAAATAAAAGATCTGATTTATTTTATTGTTATTTTTATTTTTAGTTGTTTCTGACTTACTTAAAATTTTAAAATTAAGTATTTTATCTCTAATCTAATTTTAGATTAATATTTTATTCTGAATAATTTTAATTATTTATTTGTGTAATATTTTCTTTAAAAGAAATTCCATCTATTATCATATTATTTCAAGTCACTTCTTCTCACGTCGATCTATGAACGTATCAGAAAACACACGTGTATATATATATATATACATGTCCGGTCCTGAGCGGTGGCTGAAATGAGGGGATATGATATATCCTAGCCATCGGGGCAAAGACTTAGAACGAAAGACCATTTGACTTTAGAGCACGGAATTAAGACAAGACCAGGTCCCATCCTCATCTGGTCTCTTAAGACATGACTTCCAACTTCCATTTATGTTTCTCCATATATATATATATATATATATATATTCTCATTTTGAATTATAATAAAATTACTATTAATTAAATTATACAATTTTGAAGAAAGGAATAAATTAACCTACTTATATATATATATATAACAATTTTTTAATTTAAATTGTGTCCCCAAGAAAAAAAAGAATATAAAAAATGAACAAAAAGAATTTGATATAATTTATTTGCAAATGGGAGGATTTTTATGTTTTATGGGGAAAAAAAAAGGTGTGCGTGGATTGACTTAAAATTAAGATGGGTTCAAATATTAATGAATAGTACAAATGATAGGACGCGTGGACTCTCCGCCGACGGAAAACGACAAAAACAACCCCCCAAGTTAGGTCATAATCATATCCTCCCTCTTTTTTGTTTCTTCATTATTTCATAGCTTTTATTTTCACAGTAATTCTTTAATTTAATTATAAATATTTAAACTCATTCTTATATATTACGTGTAAATTATCATACTAACACTTAAACTTTTCAAAAATCAAACTTTTTCACTTGTATTTATTTTTGCTTTCAACTGACACTTTGAAGTATAAAATATCATCTCCTTTGCCCTTCTATCTAAAATTTCCGTCAAATTTCATTTTTCATCTAATTCTTAAGGGCATTTTCGTCTTTTAAAATCATTAATATTTTAACATTATTAAAATTTTAATTTTAGAGATAATTTTATCTTTTCATAGATAAAATTTATAAAAATTTTAAAAAATATTTTTAAACTGAGAGATTCGATCCCTCAACCACACAAATGGTAAAATCTTATATTAGTCCACTAGATGATGTAAAACTTATATTAATATATTGCATACTAGATGATGCCAAAATAAATTTAACATAATTATATTTGTGAACCGTTAGATTTGAATCACAACCGTATAAACAATAAATAAGCATTTACCATTTGAACAAATACAAAAATTTATATTATTTGAAAATTATATTAAATATAAAAATTCTGAAAAATTATTATTCAAACAACACAATTAAAACACACAAAAAATTTGTTGAAAAAAAATGGAATATAAAAGTTTTTTTTTCTTTCTTTCAATGAATGTAGACTTAAAAGTCTACATCTTCAAGTTGCTCTAAGCTAGTAAACATATTGAGTTTAAGAAAATGAAAACCACAAATTTTACTGGCTGCCCAATGAGAGACGTTTTAGGGCATTAGGGATAAAATTTAAGAGGTAAAACTATTTTAATGTTGAATTCAAGATTTTAGAAATAACTGATCTTTTATATCAAGAATCGATTGCTAGTATATATATATATATATATATTTGTATATTGATGCTGTCATGACTTCATTAGCAATATGTTTATATTAATTATAT